>CM068362.1:11010721-11610721 GCA_034769755.1 Odontamblyopus lacepedii
TGTGTCTGGTAGTTTTTATTGTATAACCAGCTCTTGACATCAAAATCAGTCCCCTGTGTGCCGTCTGCAGCTAATTATGACACGCTTTTGTCAAGTAATCAGGAAGTGTGTTAGTTGTCAGTAGCTAGTATTGACGTGAACAGCGGGATGGCACAGAACTTCTTACAACTCAACTCAAATCCAAAATCACTTTATTCAATCCCCCTTAATCCACCTCCCATATCAGCAATAGTCCCGGCCTCTCGCTCCCAACATCACCCCCGCTGCCAGAAACCTCAACTTCCACCTACACATAAAAAAAGTCGCCCAATCCTGTTTTCTCCACCTCCGTACAATTAGCAAAATCAAAACTATCCTCTCCTGCTCTGATCTTGAAAAAGTCATCCATGCACTCATCTTCTCACGTCTAGATTATTGCAACTCCCTCCTCTCCAGCCTTGACCCCAGATGCATCTCCCGCCTCCAGCTGGTTCAGAAGCAGCAGCTCGGCTCTTCACCCGTTTTAACAGACATCAACACATTCCCCCTGTTTTAGCTTCTCTTCACTGGCTGCGTGTGTGTTTTAGAATTGATTTTAAGATTTTACTGATCACTTTTAAAGCTTGTTTAGGTCTTGCACCAAGTTACATTCCTTTAACTGGTTTTAGTTTTTTTTCCCTAGTTCTTTTTATTCTATTTCTTTTATTTATTTATTTATTAGAATTACTCTGATTTGTTGCATCATTGTTTATTGTCTATTATTATTATTATTATTATTATTATTATGTTATTTTTATTATTATTATTATTATTATTATTATTATTATTATTATTATTATTATTATTATTATTATTATTGTGAAAAGCTCTTAAAAACTCATTGCAGTGAATAATGAGTCAAGGTAAGGGATGACTTTGGACCACTGCAAATCATTTAAAATGTTTTATTATGATTTTTTTTTTTTTTTTTTTTACATTTTTAAAATAATAAAAGAGCCTTTAAAGGTGCACTATTATTATTCAAATCTTTTTATTGGTTTTGAGTTTTAAGAGTATACAAAAACACAAAATATAAAGAGAAATACACAAGTGACATTAAGTAGAAACAGCAGTCGGTGCACAGACTCAACAAGTAAACATAAAGGAAACAGTAAACATACACATACACACACAATCTGGGAAAACAGGATACAACTTCTTTGGTAATTGAGAAATTCAGATTTACATATTGAATTCAGTCTCAAAAAAAATTAAGAACGGTTGCCAGATTTTTTTGTACGTTTGGATAGAGTCATTTATAGTGTATCTTAAATGTTCCAATTTTAAATTCGATAGGATTTCCTCAGTCAAGCGCTTTAAAGATGGGGGAGCAGTTTTCTTCCAGTTCATTAGTATCAAGCGTCTTGCAAGTAGTGTAATGAAGGCTATCGCGCTGGCCTGATGTGAAGGTAGTGGAATATTTGGTGGGGGAGTCCCAAACAAGGCTGTTGTACAATTTGGGGCAATAATCTTGTTGCATACAGATGAAATTATTTCAAATATCCCTTTCCAGAAAGTATGTAAGCTGGGACAGGCCCAAAACATATGACTCAGGTTGGCAGGGCCAACATTACATCTTGCACATGCTGAACTTGCACCTGGATAGAGTTTTGCGATTTTACTTGGAGACAAATGTAACCTATGAAGGATCTTGAACTGTATTAAGCCATGTCTAATGCAGATAGATGATGTATGAATTCTTGTGATTGCCGATTGCCAGGTGTCATCAGCGAATTGTTCGCCTAGTTCTTCCTCCCATTTATTTTTTAAGTAATTTAATGATGGAGATGCTGCACTTTGAATTCTGTTATACAGAACTGACACCAGGCCCTTATCGGATGGATATATTCTAAACATTCATCTAACCATGTTTTTTGTGGGAGATTGAGGGAAAATCAGAATCAGAATCAGAATCAGAATTACTTTTATTCATCCCCGAAGGGAAATTTTCTTTGTTACAGATGCAACCGACCAAGAGCATGTACATCAAACAAGTTACAAAATAAGCTAAATACAATAAGATAAAAGATCAAAATAGCTCTCTCTGGGAAATTATTTACATCATTGACCTATTTATGACTATATACATGTGTGAGCAGGAATAGGATGAAAAGGATTGAGTAGTTTGTGAGTTAAAGTGCAGCGTTCAACAGT
This sequence comes from Odontamblyopus lacepedii, assembly GCA_034769755.1. Lineage (NCBI taxonomy): Eukaryota > Metazoa > Chordata > Actinopteri > Gobiiformes > Gobiidae > Odontamblyopus > Odontamblyopus lacepedii. The sequence goes on from CM068362.1 coordinate 11,012,894, forward strand.
TTGATGGCGACAGGCAGGAAAGATTTCCTGTGTCTCTCAGTGGAGCAGCGCGGCAGCCGCAGTCTATGGCTGAAAGAGCTCCTCTGATTGGCCAGCACCTCGTGGAGGGGGTGGGAGGGAGAGTCCAGAATAGTCCAGATTTTGTCTAGTATTCTCCTGTCCAACACCACCGCCAGAGAGTCCAGCTCCTCCCCACAACATGTCCAGCCTTCCTAATGATCTTCTCGAGTCTATTAGTGTCCCTCACGCCGCAGACTGCTGCCCCAGCAGACTACAGCGTACATGATGGCACTGGCCACCATAGACTCAGTAGAACATCCTGAGCATTGTCCTGCAGATGTCAAAGGACCTCAGCCTCCTCAGGAAATAGAGGCGGTTCTGGCCCTTCTTGTAAACCGCGTCCACGTTCCTGCTCCAGTCCAGTTTATTGTCCAAGTACACCCCCAGGTACTTGTGCTCCTCCACCACGTCCACACTGACCCCGGATGGAGATGGGGGTCACAGCAGCTTTGGTCCTCCTAAGGTCCACCACCAGTTCCTTTGTCTTCATCACATTGAGCTGGAGGTGGTTCTCCTCACTCAAGTGACAAAGTTGTCCACTACAGTCCTGTACTTCCTCCTCCTCACCCCGCTGATGCATACCACCACTGCAGAGTGGGTCAGAAAACTTCTGAAGGTGGCAAGACTGGCTGCAGTAGTTGAAGTCCGTGGTGTAGAGGGTGAAGAGGAAGGGGAGACAGGACTGTCCCCTGTGGAGCCCCGGTGTTGCTGACCACTCTGTCTGACACACAGCTCTGCAGACGCACATACTGTGGTCTTCCAGTGAGGTAATCCACAATCCAGGACACCAAGGAGGCATCCACCTGCATCACTGCCAGCTTCTCAGCCAACAGAGCCGGCCTGATGCAGTATTGAACGCACTGGAGAAGTCAAAAAACATGATCCTCACAGTGGCAGCCGGCTTGTCCAGGTGGGAGTAGACTCTGTGGAGTAGGGTCAGGATGGCGTCATCTACTCCAAGGTGGGGCTGGTAGGCAAACTGGAGAGGGTCTTGCAGATGTTGGACCATAGGCCTCAGCTGCTGCAGGACGAGTCGTTCCAGAGTCTTCATGATGTGGGAGGTCAGTGCCACGGGCCTGTAGTCCTTAGGGTCGCTGGGGCGCGGCGTCTTCGGGACAGGGACGAGGCACGATGTCTTCCATAGCAGGGGGACTCTCTGAAGACTCAGGCTCAGGCTGAAGATCTGGTGCAGAACACCACTGAGCTGGGGAGCTCTTCAGGACTCTGGGGCTCACTCCATCAGGTCCTGGTGCTTTCCCGGCCTTCAGTCTCTGCAGTTGACACCTCACCTGCTCCTCAGTGACAGTCAGTGTGGAGGTGTCAGGAGGGGGAGGGGTGGTGTCGTCTGAGGTGTGAACTGGGTCTTCCACAGGAGACGGGGGAGGGAGGGGGAGGGGGCTGACTGCTGCTGGCTGGAGGTGCACAGTTCCTGCAGTGTCAAAGCGATTGGAGAAGATGTTGAACTCATTAGCTGTGTTCACGTCTCCCTCAACGCTTCCCCCTCGGGTCGGCTTGTGTCCCGTGATGGTCCTCATGCCGCTCCACACTTCCCTCATGTTGTTCTGCTGAAGTTTCCACTCCAGCTTCCTCCCATGTCTCTGTCTGGCCTGGCTCAGCTGCACCTTAAGTTTCTTCTGAGCAGCCCGGGCCTCCTCCTTGTTTCCCAAGCTGCAGGCCTTCCTCTTCTCAATGAGTGTGGCTTTAATGTCCTTGGTTATCCATGGCTTGTTGTTTGGATAACAGCTCACAGTCTTTGTTGGGACAACTGAGTCCACACAGAAGTTTATGTAGCTGGTGATGCAGTCAGTCAGCCCGTCGAGGTCTTCTCCATGGGGCTCAGTGAGTGAGTGAGTGAAAAGGTTGTCTTCACGAAACTGCGAATCTGGAGATATTTAAAGAAATCTGATTGTGGTATACTGAAGTCTTTTTTCAGTTGTTCGAATGAGACAAATCTGCTGTTTTTAAAAAGCTCTTTTACACATGACAGACCTTTTCTATTCCACTGTTTAAAAGATGGATCAATAAGTGATGGGGTAAAGTGGACATTGGAATGGATAGGTGTTGCTACTAAAGCACTTTTGTATTTGAAATGTATTCTAAATTGGAACCATATTCTCAAGGAGCCCTGAATAACTATATTGTTCGTCCAGTGACGTTTACTCAGTGGAAGGGAGCTACATATCAGGGAACCAAGTGAGACTGGATTGCTAGAGTATTTTTCCATTTGGACCCAAGATGGAGACTCAGGTTCCGGAACATCCTCAAGCCAAAATAGTAGTTTCTGGATATTTGTGGCCCAGTAGTAGTAGAGAAAGTTTGGTAAAGCGAGGCCACCATCTTCTCTCTTTCTTTCCAGGAACTCCCTTCTGATTCGAGGGGTGGTTTTATTCCAGATGAACATTGACAGATGTGTGTTCAATTCTTTAAAATAGGCTTTAGGGATGAAAACTGGTATGGTTTGAAATAAATAGAGAAACCTGGGTAATATGATCATTTTTACAGAGTTAATCCTACCTTAATCCTAGACAATGGAAGTTTTGACCATTTGTCTATGTCTTGTTTGGCTTTGTTTAGTGCCTGTGTGAAATTCTTCTCAAACAAACTTTTGTAGTTATAAGTAACACAGACACCTAAGTAATTAAAATGGTCCTTAGTAACTGTAAATGGGAAACCCTGGAAATTTAACTGTTGGGCTTTTTTATTAATTGGAAAAAGGACACTTTTGGACAAGTTTAACTTATACCCTGACACTTGACCGAATTTATCAATAGAAGTAAGAGCCAGAGGAATAGTATTATATGGGTTGGACAGAAAAAGGAGGAGGTCGTCCACGTAGAGAGATAATTTATGAATTTGTCCTCCTCTTTGTATTCCAGTCAACTGAGCAGTTTCTCTCAACATTATTGCCAAAGGTTCGATCGCAATATTGAAGAGCAAGGGGCTCAGGGGGCAGCCCTGTCTTGCCCCACGTGACAGGGGGAAGAAGCTAGACATAATCTTGTTTGTTCGTACAGCTGCCTGTGGTGTCGCATATAAAATACCAATCCAGGAACAAAATATTGGGCCAAATCCAAATTTTTGAAGCGCGGTGAGCAGAAAATTGTATTCAACTCTGTCAAACGCTTTTTGCGCATCAAGAGAGATTACTACTTCCGGTGCAACATCATTGTTCTGATAAATGACATTTAGTACACGACGCAAATTACTAGATATTTGCCTTCCAGTAATAAAGCCGGGTGTATCAATTTTGAAAGCACCTTTTCAAGTCTACCAGCTAAGACTTTTGATATTATTTTGATACAATTCAAAAGACTAATCGGACGATATGATTCACAAAGCAATGGATCTTTGTCTTTCTTTAATAGTAGTGAGATTGTTGCTTGCGTCATAGTTTTAGGTAGGACTTTTTTTTATCAAAAATCTCTTTAAAAACCTTGAACAGGAGTGGGACTAATTTAGTGGTAAATTTTTTGAAAAACTCTATAGGATACCCATCCGGGCCAGGCGCTTTACCAGATTTCATTTTCTTAATAGCATCACTTATTTCGGACTGAGTAATATTAGACTCCAGTGTATTTTTGTCTGAGTCCAGTAGAGTAGGTAATGACAAATCCCTAAAAAATGATTCGATATGCGTTGGATCACAAGCTGCAGAGGTATAGAGTTTCTCGTAAAATGATTTAAACTGTATATTAATGTCATTTGGATCTGTTAGTATATGTCCATGCTCATCTTTAATTGCAGTTATGAAGCCTGCAGTAGTTGACTGTTTTAACTGGTGAGATAACAATTTGCCAGCTCGGTCACCATGTTCATAATAAGTAAGGCGAGACCGTAACTGAAGGTCAATAGCTTTATCATTAGTGATTGAATCAAATTCAGTTTGAAGCAGAATTCTCTCTTTGTAGAGATCAGCAGAAGGTGATGTTGAATGTAACCGGTCCACTGCTTTAATGCGGTCAATTAGCTGAGATGCTCGCTTCATCCGTTTTTTATTTTCAGCTGCATCAAAAGATATCATTTGTCCTCTTAAATAGGGTTTTAGGGTTTCCCAAATTAAGGAATAGCTAATCCCAGGTGTTTCGTTTAGTTCCATAAAAAAGGTCAATTTGTGTGTTGATAAATTCAACAAATTTGTCATCTGATAGGTATCTGGAATTTAGACGCCAGAAAAAATTAGGAGTGTTTTCTGGAAAGTTCAGCTGTAAAATCACTGGGGCATGATCTGATATTACAATACTGCTATATTCTATTTGAGCTACCATATGTAATAATTTTCAATCAATTAAAAAGTAGTCAATTCTGGAATAGCTCTGGTGCACCGGAGAGAAGAAAGAGAATTGTTTAGATGTAGGATACCTGAATCTCCAAGGGTCTACCACTCTGTACGCTTCAAGAAATTCATTGATGCGTAAAGCTGATTTGCTTGGTGTTGTGGCTTTAGAGCTAGATTGGTCAAGAACTGGATCCAAGGTGCAATTCAGGTCCCCAGCTAATATTAAGTCATGAGAGTCAAGATCTGGCAACATAGTAAAAAGTGAAGTAAAGAAAGTAACATTATCCCAGTTTGGACCATAGACATTAGCTAAGACCACAGGTCTGTTGAATAATTTACCTTGAGTGATAACAAAACGGCCATTTTTGTCTCTTATTGTTTTAGTCTCTGTAAATTGCACATCTCTATGTATCAGAATAGCTGTTCCTCTACTCTTGTTATCGAAATCTGAATGAAAACATTGTATAAAACCACCTCTAAGCAGCTTTGAGTGGTCTTTATTAAGTAATTTAGTTTCTTGTAAGTATACAATGTGACTATGTAATTTGCTCAAATGGGAAAATATTTTATTACGCTTGATAGGATTATTTAGTCCACGTACATTCCAGCTCACCAGCGTGTTGGGATTAAAGGTCTTATTAGTAGGTGGCATATGTAGAACTTAGTAATAGATATAACAAACAAGATATAATTCGTAGCACAAAATAAGTTGTACCCAGACAAAACAAAATGAGACAACCAAGGCACCTAAACTGCTCAAAACCGACACAAAAGGGGGAAAAAAGGGGGGACAAACAACCTAAAAAATGAACTAAAACAGGTCTCACAATAAGACGGGTGTGTATTCCGGTCTCCATCGCTTACCACATTAGCTCCCATATGAACCAATGCAGATTATATTGGAACTATAACACAGCACAATGTTATTATGTGCAAACTTTAACTTTCAACATTTACAGTAAACCAAACAAAAATTGCCCATAGAAGCCCATAGTAAATTGTTGAAACGAAAAAATATGACTGTTAGTCCCTTACTTAAATATATCAGATCTTCGTCATATCCCTGGACAGACCAGCTGATCCAGGCACAGTTCAGTCACACTTCAGCAAGTAGAGGACAGTCATGATCAGCTTTGCAGTTATGACTTCAATAATTCTCTCAGAACAAAGTCCTTGGCTGGCTTGGGATCTTTAAAAGTGTGTTCTTGCCCACCCGTAGTGGTGATCCTCAGTGTTGCGGGGTATCTCAGCCCGTATCGGACCCCACCACAGCCGCGGAGCAGGTTCCTCACCTCTGTGAATGCAGTGCGTTGTTTACTCACGGCCTGAGTGTAGTCGGGCAGGATACGGATGCGGTCGCCCTCGCTGGTGGTTATCATCCCAGTTTCAGCTGCCTTTTTTAGAAGTAGCTCCTTTTCAGTGAAGTAATGACATTTCACAATAAACGCACGAGGTGGCAGGTCATCTTGTGGTCTCGTGCGGAGAGTTCGGTGCGCTCTATCCAAACATGGTGGCTTCTCTAGGCCCAGCGCCGCCTTTAGCATGTTAGCAACATACCGGGATGGTGTTTGTCCGTTTTCTCTGCCCTCTCTTATTCCGGTTATCCTGACATTACAGCGACGGGAGCGTCCTTCTAAATCTTCACACTTAGCCTTCAGTAATGTTAACTCTTTCTTCATGAGAGACATGTCGGACTCCAAAGCGGCTATTGCGTCTGAATGAGCATTAACTCCGGTTTCCAGATCCGCTGTGCGACTTTCGGACTCGTCTAGTCTTTGATTGATTAGTCCGATGGCATTACGCACCTCTGTTTGGGTTTGAGTCGCTTTCTCCTCTATCTTGTCCAACAGCTCTCGTTTAAGTCCTTTTATCGCCTCCAAAACTTGTTGGTCCCCTGTAGTGTCTTCCATAGCCTCTGGACAAGCTAGGCTAGTTGAGCTAGCGTTAGCCTCAACTTCCGTGTCTTGTTCGGTTCTCGCATTTGGCTTTTTAGGCATTGCACCCCTCGTCCAGCACAAAACACTAACGGGGGTACTTTGAGGCAGGAATGCAAAAGTTTGCTGTGTTATTTGAAGCGTAATAGTTAAAGTGAAGGGTTCGCGTGGGAGCTCGACAAAACACGTCTTTACATGGCGCTGCCTCCTCAGTTCCCTTTAAAGGTGCACTATGTAACTTTTTGGTTTTAGGGTCCTTCATCTGCTTGTTTCTATGGAGAGGTCATCGCTCATTAATCAGCTCTACTTTGCATTTACTAAATTAGAGGTGGTTTTATAGCTCAAAAATACCTTGAAAAACAGACATTCTGACTGTGAGCGGAGTCGCCTCTCCACAGATCTGACCTGTAACTTGGTCCAGTTTGGTCTCCATGAAGATAGAACGGTTTAATGCCATACTGTGAAACATTCCAGACAAAGCAATAGCATCTCCCTGAAGAAAAGCATTTGACGGACCCTCCAATGGAAAAGTTACACAATGCACCTTTAAGTAAGTTATTATAAATTAATGGATACACTCCTTGTTTACAGTGGAAATGTGGCTTTCTTATTTAGCAAAAAATATATATTTAAAAAAAGACTGTTTACTTTCAGAATCATGTTCAGTCTATATATAGCTGTATGTGTGAAGTCTATAGGTGTTCAGAGCATTTCACCTGTGCTGTGTTTAGCTGTGAAACGAGAACAGAAAGAGCAGGAAGAGGAAGTATACGGTGAGTAAACAAGCAAAAAAGCAAAAGTTCTAATAGAGATACAGTATGGTAAAGCTATAGGACAGTCCATGAAACAATGAGTGCTTTTATAACTGCACGAGCGTCCCAGTTAGGACAATATTCTGGATATGGTGTTTAGATGCGCTCAGAGAAACCAGAGTACTCATATCTCTGTGTACATGCACCATCAGAGTATCCTGATTAGACAGGGCGGCAAGGTGGCTGAGTGGCAACACTCAGGCCTCACAGCAAGAAGGTCGGGCCTTTCTGTGTGGAGTTTGCATGTTCCTCCCCGTGTCTGGATGTGTTTCCTCCGAGTACTCCGGTTTCCCCCATCAACCTAAAACATGCAGCACCCCTATGAACTAACACCAAGGACCATGACGTCCACCCTCCTGTGGGCTCACCACCTGCAGAGGGGTTCATGGAGGGCGGTCAGGTGCTATGAGTATTGGGCAGCAAGCTGCCCCCGCGACCCAGATGGATTAAGCGGCAGAAGATGGATGGATGGATGGATATGACAAGGAGTGAAACATGTAGCAACTGTGCTAACGTAAGGCTTTTTAACATAGATCTATTAAAAAAACTGGATAAAGCATTCCCCCTCTGTCCCGGCTCCAGACCGATTAGTGTCCGCTCCAGGTACTGCAGCTCTCGGGAGCTTGGGAAAAATTCTCCCATAGAAGCACAATGCATTTTTTGTGAATTCCAACTGCCTGTGTTCAGCTGACAGGACATCAACAACTTTCACAAAGGCCGTATTTTGTAGGATTCTTTTCTATTTTCACAACATAAACTTTATAAAATGTTTAAATCCTCAAAGCGCCTAAAATTGAGCTTTGTAAGACCTAGCTTAGCCTCATTCTGAGCCCACGTTAACTCTGTACTAGCTGTTAAAATGTGGATGATTAAACAGTGGACTGCTTTATTTTGTGTATAAAGTATAAAATATTATTGCATTAAAAGTCCTATTAGGAGTTTGAGTCGTTTTGGGAAAGTAACTGAACCTACCATTTTTGTTACTTCAGTTTGGATACTATCAGAAAAACAAACAGCATATCCAGGATACTGAAATCAGGATACAGTGTCTACCTGGACATACACAACAAAACCCAATCATAACCCGGATTCTGAAGCACATGTACACGCAAATGTTGGACTCAAACTAAACCTGAGACCACATAACAGTGTTTGACAAAGAAGTGAGAGATTACATTTATTAATGCGTTTAGAGAGAAGATTCTATGCCAGATGTGAGTCATTGGTACACGCTTCTGAACTCCTGAACCTTTACAGCTTTAAATGCAAAATAGATTTTTTTTGGAGCTTTCTACTATGTTATAATGCTGTTCCCTCATCAGAAATATGCCTGAAGAGATTTTAGATGTCATGTAGGGATGCACTTATCCAGTAAATGCACGACATTGAAAGTTTTGGTGGATAAGATTTAGACTTCCTAATATTGGTTCAGATCTTATCCTTGTTAGCCATTTAAACTGATGTAAAAATACTAATTACTGGTCATAATCAGCCCAGAAAGTCTCATAACTGTTTGAATTTGTATTTATACAAAGTTGCTCTGTAGTTATTTAAGGGATTAATAACATCTACATAACACATTTGTATTGGTATAATCTTATTTTAGTTAAAAGGAAAAAAGAAAGTGTCAAAAACAAAGATAAAACTTGTTAATAGGCCCTTTTTTGGTGTATATAGCATTTTCAAAACTAAAAGGTTACATGATGATCTATATTTGTTATGTGTTAGTAGATAACCCATAGAAGTAAAATACAGCCTTTTTAATGCTTCATTGTTTTCCCTATATTACTGTCACACATTATTTTGTTTCTTCATTAGAAAAAACTGAATTTTCATCTAAACCAGAACAAAAACCATCCGATTATGACACTACACATTTGTAATCACATGTGCAACTACGGTAAAGCTATAATTGAACATTTTACAGTCTTTTTAAAGCAGGGAGGCACTACTGTCAACACCGGACATGTGAATAGAAATGAACATCGACAATAAACCCCGTGTCAGGAGAATCTATGGTCTCATATACCTGTGTAAACCTGCTGTTATTGTATTGACCCTCAGTCTATTGGAATAACATTGAGTTTGGTTAACCTCCAATATATAGATCCAAATTTATCCTTGAGCTGTCAGTCATATTAAGTTCAGGCATGTTAGACGACCCACTTCACAAAAACAGATAAGATAGAGAGACAAGACAATGCTAAATGCTAAACAAGTTTGACATATTGTGACATATAACTTCATAATTCTACTTCCTGTTTGGACACAAGCGACCATAAACATTCTTACATGCCAAATTCTCTACACCATTTTCTACAGCTCCATCTGCTGCTACACGGAGGTAAAGCTGCACTATGTACCTTTTTGGTTGGGAGTCTGTTACCTGGTTGTTTCTATAGATGCGTCATTGCTCCATCTGGAATGTTCCATAGCATGACATTAACCACCTTTTTTAATTTCAAATTTTTATTTAGATTAAACTTCAGGTGGTTTTATAGCTCAAAAATACCGTACTGTAACTCAATCTGGTTTGGGCTCCATGAAGATAGAAAGGTTTAAAGCCGTACTGTGAAACATTCCAGTCAAAGCAATAACATCTCCATGGAGAAAAACATTTTCGGATCCTCCAGCAGGAAAGTGACACATTGGCCCTGTTTACATGAGAATTTTAAATCCGAATTAATTAATTCCGAATTAAATAGATCAGAATTAAATTATTTGCATGTTAATAATAATTCTGAATAAAGGTTTACCTGGAAAACATGTTTAATCGGCTTTATTAAATTCCACTCAACGTCTGGAGGCCGGGAAGGGTTCTGATTGGACAACGACACAAACGTATTTACGTCTTTGGGAAGAAAACACACACTTCAGCTGCTACCGGCTTTTCTGTCATTTCAGTTTGTCGTTGGGCCATGGGGGTGTGTACCTCTGTTCCCCGCGGTGTTAATGGGCATTGGTATGTTTCACATGTGCTGAACAACCGGAATTATTTTTAATCGGAATAAACGCTTACATGATCGAGGAATAATTTAAATCAGATTTAAGACTGGAATAAACCACCCACCTAATTTGGAATAAAGTTTAAATCCGAATAAACATAAATCTGAATAAACATTAGGAATTAAGTGTTTACATGGTCTTTTTAAATCGGAATTAACTTTTATTCTGAATTAATTTATTTTTAATCAGAAGGTCTCATGTAAACAGGGCAAATGCACCTGTAAGTCATGGAACACTCCTTCAAATACAGATGAACGGTGAGGCCAGTCCCCAAGTTAAAGTATATAAACATGATTATTTCAAGAGATTTTTATCTTTTATTTTGTCTTCTTCATGTTCACCAGAACCACGCAAGTTCAGAAATCTCAAATGTTGGTGAGCCGTTATGTCAGATGCTACTTTTGGGGTCTGACAGCTCTTCATTACGACATGTCTCTATTTCGACATACCGGATTTGCAGCACTGTTTAGCATCACTATTCCAGCATGTTTTTGAGAGTTGCGATGGTCTACCCAGGCGCATCTCTCGCCATTCTTAGATTCGATATTTTCCCGAGGGCCGGCCTATGCTCTTCTTTAAAATGCAGGACTGTTTCCCAGGGACATTTTCCCACTGACCAAGCACCGGCTCAAGCATCTTCTAGATAAGATATACAGGAGCGCAAAGTATAATAGGCTATCACATTAATACTATTCATGTGGGAATAGTGGAATGTTTGAAAATAGTAAAGTGCCGCTACTCCAACAGTGAAAACAAAAAGTTGAAGTGGTGAGACGCTTGAAAAATAGTGTTTATGCCACCACTCCGACAATTAGACTTCAATCGCGGCACGTTGATATAGCAGCGTGTAACTGCTACTTTTATGCGCTAATTATGATGTAAAATAAAATACCAAAAGGTTTACGCACTCAACAATGACTTTTAATGAAGCTTTGACCTCGCGTAAATGCAGTCAGTGGGTTAATATCAGCTGACCCCCTCTGGAATATTTATAATTTGTGATTTTGGAGAGCGAATACTAATGGAAAGAGGAAAACATACAGGGGAGTGGCTCTGGGCTTCCCACACAGAGGCGCTAAGTGGACATAGCATTAACACCGAACACCGCGTCTGCTAATTGTACGTCCGTGTAAGCAACTTGCATGACACATGGGGAGGTAAGTCCAACTGTTACCTAGTAACCGACCTTAAACATGGGCCAAAGCAATAGTATTATAATGTGACAAATAAAAGTATAATGACAATGTCGTTATATTCTGAATGTTAAATTGTTGATAGAATTTTGGCTTCGATGACATAGAGGGATTCCTTTTTTCTTTCTGTCATTTTCACCGTTTTCCTTCCACAAACTAAAATGTGACCGATGTAAAACTATGATAAACACTGTATTTACCACAAACACTATTCCAAGCAAAGTAAAGCAAAACTGTCAAAAGCAGGTTTTCATGTTTACCTCATCAACACTGGGTTATATGCAACGTTTTTACCACAATCAAAGAATATCATTTTGCTTTCAGTTGTTAATCACCATGGTAACAGTCCTAATTTATCCTAAATCTGCAACCCCCAGAGCAGTTCAACATTGTAAAATCAATCAAATCATATAGTATTTGGTTTTAAATTGTTAATAACTATAGTAACTGTTCTATTTCTCCTAATTCTGCAACCCTCAGAGGAGTTCGACATTGTTAAATCATTTGAACCATATAATATTTAGTTTTAAATAGTTAATCACTATGGTAACAGACCTAATTTATCCTAAATCTGAAACCTCCAGAGGAGTTCGACATTGTAAAATCAAATTAACTATATAATATTTGGTCTTAAATTGTTAATCACCATGGTAACTGACCTATTTCTCCTAAATCTGAAACCCCAAGAGCAGCTCGACATTGTAAAAATCAATCAAACCACATAATATTTTATTTTAAATTGTTAATCACCATGGTAACAGTCCTAATTTATTCTAAAACTGAAACCGTCAGAACAGTTCGACATTGTAAAAATCAATCAAACCACATAATAGCTGGAGTTAAATTGCTAATCACTATGGTAACTGTTCTATTTCTCCTAAATCTGAAACCCCCAGAGCAGTTTGACATTGTAAAAAACAATCAAACTATACAGTATTTGGTTTTAAATGGTTAATCACCATAGTAACACACCTAATTTATCGTAAATCTGAAACTCTCACAGCAGTTCGACATTGTAAAAACCAATAAAACCATATATTTTGTTTAAAATTGTTAATCACCATGGTAACAGTCCTAATTTCTCCTAAATATGAAACCCCCAGAGCAGTTCGACATTGTAAAAATCAATCAAATCATATAGAATTTGGTTTTAAATTGTTAATCACTATGGTAATTAATCCTCAATCTAAAATCCTCTGACACTGTTAAAGGAGTACTTGTTTTTGGTCAGTCTCATCCCATGTATTAAATGCGACTGGACTTTTCGATATCGTGCGGTTGTTCCATGAAAAATGCCCCAAAGGGAAATGGGAGGCGCAGACACTCGATCAATCAATCCGGAAATGTCACTGAGTCCCATTATTTTGGTCTGTCAAGTGTTGCAATTTAGACCTTTTCTTCTCAAATGTCCAGTGCTTTTCAAAACTTTCTCTCTAGCAAATGGCAATAACATTAGTTTCAATTTGTGTTAAAATGACAACAGCAGCAGCAGAAGTCTAAAAGAAAACAGGTCCAAAAAAACATGGAAATAAAGTTCTCAAAATGAAGAAATGCAGTGCTGATTATTTTCCAGGCAAGAATCATGTTTTGTTACTAAATACGAAACTGTGATATGAAAAAAATGGTGTAGTCTCAGCTGCCCTGATATGGCTGCTATGTATTGTTCTACATGCATCTCTATAGGCAGAATGTTCAGCAGTTGCCAAGGTGACACAATGCACACATTAGCAAACATGGACAAAAAAGCTTTAATATAGAAAACTGTCTGAAAACTTTTAAACTGGACCTTTTCAGGAGCCTGTGATCAATCTGAACGTTCATGGTGCTGTTTAGGAGTTTTTCAACAAAAAGGTGAGAGTTACGAGCTGAAAACTGCTTGTAATTCCATGTGAGGGACTTGTTTAACAGCACAAATCATCTCATCTGCTGTAGTTCCAAAACTCGGTGCACTGTGTAACTTCTATGTGATTACCAAGTTTATTTCTATACTGTGGAATAATCAAGGCATAACAGTTCTATCTCCATGGAAACAAGCAGGTGGTGAACCATGAAAACCAGAAAAGTTACACAAGGCAACAAAAAAAACGGCTCTGGCCCTGGAGAACAGGTTCCAACTCAGCACCAGCTAAAGGCTGGTCCACAAACAAGAACCGGTGACGTAGGGTGCTTGGGGCGGGGTTATAGTGACGCACTTTCACGCGTGATGGTACGCCTTTTCATACACCCCCAACATGTTGAGAGAGAGACTTGAGTGTATTTATTACATAAAACACATCAGCGGAGCAATGGCCAGCGGTGCTTTGGACCGCTTAGCTTCAGCCCGCGGAGCAGCAGATCCGGACCGCTTCGCTTCGGCCATTATAAATAATTAAGGTGGTGCTTCGGCTTGCGCAGCAACAATTACTTTTCGTTGGGAAAGCATCCTTTGCCGATGGCAATGACGAAGAGGTGTATGTTTCGTCTTTGGATTGACAAGAAACAGTGACAAACAGTGACAGTCAACACACGCAGAAATAAATAAATGGAATATCTGTGATATTTCAAATTAAACCTGTGCCCGGAATTATCCATTGATATAGTGTTGTGGACGGTTGTGCCAGGCTGGTCATTTCTCCTACAAAATGAGGCCTGCTGGTCATTTTGGTCTGGGTCATATGATTATGTTAAGACAGCCCCAGACCTACCACGATCAGGAGCAATAATGAGGCCCCCAGAATAAACAGTTTGGTGACCCCAACATTAATGCTCAATTTACTTGCGTTGTTCAAAAATAATGGCCAATGTTCCATACACTAACATGTGTACAGTATATTTATAGAGCAGATGTTCTGGTGTTATTCAGAGACAGGTACAGGTGACTGCGCTCATCCCAGAGGAGACATTATGTACCTGGGATTTTAAATAGAAACTTTCAAAAGCACAATGTGCTTTGAGAAGTGCCTATATTAAAGTTTCAATCATCAACAAATTTGGCAAGAAATATCCAGAAGAAAAAGTAATTTGATCAGACAACATGAATATATGAAAACAACCATCAGAGTTTCTCAATATTTAAACAGAACTGAACACCACCTGCTTATGCAAATGTTTCAGCTTCATATAGCATTAAATACTGCATATCTCCATGGATACATGCAGGTGTTTCTACGCAACAAGCCAAGATACAAAAGAGATCTGAGGGCACAGTATACTGTATATCAAGAATATACAGTATGTTTGAAATAAATGTGCATGCTTTTTAATAAGAGCTGCTGAGCGCATCTGTGGCTGTAGTCTGACCTGCACTGAAGACATTTACATCAGCAGGTGCAGGAAAAGCCCACCGCATCATGGAGGACTCCACCCATTCAGCACATGGACTTTTTGCAGCGCTCGCATCAGGCCAGGAACACCAGACTTCGGAACAGTTTTTACCCTGGCCATACTGGCTTGTCAAAGCCTGATCCCGTCAGATCTCAGAAGCTCAGCAGGTTAGTACTTGGATGGGAGACCACTGAGAATTCCAGGTGCCAGTGGGGCACCAGTGGCAAAAACTGTCATTGTGTCCTTAGGCAAGACACTTCACCCACATTGCCTAGTATGAAAGTGGTGTGTGCGTGGCAGGACTCCCTTGAAAAAGAGATTAGTAATCTCAATGGGACTTTCCTGGTTAAATAAAGGTTAAATAAAAAAATAAAATAACCTGGAAGCACGGATACTAAAGCACCTTGCGAAATAGCACTGACTTGGAACGCACTTTAGAAAATGGGGGCGGGGGGAGACTGTTTTTAAAGATTATGTGACATACAATTAGTGCTGTCAAATGATTAAGTCAGATTAATCACACTTTAGAATTTTGATTAATCACGATTAATTGCAGTTAATTTTTCTTCAAAAAATGGCCAAAATATTTTGACAAAAATGCAATTTATTATCAAAAAGTTATATTATTGACATTTTTCTATCGCTGGCAACATTGCTGCGGGTGCAATCATCTTGTTGGTACAAGTAGCGTTGTTGCTGCAGCTGAATCAAACGTGTTTTGCTTTAAGATGGTATTTTAAACTTGTTCTTCTGTGGAAAGAGAGTTCATCACTGTGATGTCTGCAAACTACCTTAGTTTTATCTAAAGTCCCATCAGGCAGTTTTTTTAAGAGAAATTTGCTGCTGAGCACCAGTCACAGTCATCTGTCATCTTCACATCTGTGTATGGACAGACCTGATCACTGACCTAATAACATGCGCTGCCTTTTAGGTCACCATCTGCACATGCTCTGAATAAATTGTGTGATTAATCTGCGTTAAAAACCATTAGTGTAATGTTTTTTGTGATTAATCACGTGTTAATGCATTAACGTTGACAGCCCTACATACAATATTTTAAACTATTTATTCCTTTTTTATTTGTGCTGCTGTTGATCTGGACCTGAGTGCAGTGCTTTGTTTCTGTGTACTGTTTATACTGAAATGACAAATAAATAATGATTCTGATCTGAAAAATACAAAAAGGGAACAGCAAGATCAGAGAGAAAATATTTATATGCCAAAAAGCAATTGTAAGTTAAAGGTGCATTGTGTAACTTTTACGGTGGAGAATCTGTCATCTGCTTGTTTCTATGAAAACGTCATTGCAGAATGTTCCACAGTATGACATTAAACAGGTCCACCTAACATTTATTCAGTTTTATTGCTCAAAAATACCTACAAAAACAGGCATTCTGACTGTGAGCGGGGTCGCCTCTCCACAGATCTGACCTGTACCTTGGTCTGGTTTGGTCTCCGTGAAGACAGAAAGGTTTAATACCAAACTGCGAAACATTCCAGACAAAGTAATAACATCTCCATGGAGAAAAGCTTTTGATGGGCCCTTCACCAGAGTTACACAACACAGCTTTAAAGCTATTTTGGTAGAGATTATAAATAGTGTGTTACAAAATGGAGTGTAATTTGCAGCGTTAGTCTGAAACTAAATGGATCTACACATAATGATATAACAGAGGTGTTTATCGTGTTTACTTTTCCCCTCACTGTTTGGAGCTCTCTGTGATCTTTGGAAGACTACATCTGTGTGCGGTGGTTCTAGCTTTTTCTCTACTCGTTAGTTTTGTTGTTTATTTTGTGGAGGTTTTAGAGACTTGTGCTTTGTTTTAATTGGTTTTGAAGTTCCTCTCAAACTAAAGCCTGGCCATTGTGAACCAAACTGTCATGTAAGATAAAGAAGAATACGTGAGGAAAAGGTTGAGCTGAGAACATCCACAGGTAACAGGAGTTATCTTTACTAAAATTGTACTTAAAAGAGTTATTGTGTGTGTTTCTGCTATTTAGCTATACTCTGTAGATCATTATGTTGTAATTTGGACATTTTAAATCACTCATCTAAAATGACGCAATAGAAGAAACGAGTCAACTGATTTATGCAATAGAAAACTGTGGTAAGCAGTGGCAGCTGGCGTCGCCATAAACATCATAAAAGAGAGCCATACATCTGCAGATCCTGAAGCGAGCAGTGGATTTTTTATTTTCATCCATTAATCCATCTTCTTCCGCTTATCTGGAGATGGGTCGCAGGGGCAGCAGCCTAAGCAGGGACTCCCAGACTTCCTTTGCCCCAGACACTTCCTCCAGCTCCTCCAGAAGGACCCTGAGGCGTTCCCAGGCCAGCCGAGAGACATAGTCCCTCCAGTGTGTCCTGGGTCTTCCCCGGGCCTCTTTCCGGTGGGATATGCCCAGAACACCTCCTGTGGGAGGCGTCCAGGAGGCATCTGGACCAGATGCCCTCGCCTCAGTTGCTCCTCTTGATGTAGAGGAGCAGCGACTCTACTCCGAGCTCCTCCCATGTGACCAAGCTCCTCACCCTATCTCAAAGGAAGCGCCCGGCCACTCTGCAGAGGAAACTCATTTCGGCCGCTTGTATCCGCGATCTCGTCCTTTCGGTCATTGCCCAGAGCTCATGACCATAGGTGAAGGGAGGAACGTAGACTGAGGTAAATCGAGAGCTTTGCCTTTCGGCTCAGCTCCCTCTTCACCACAACGGTCTGATACAGCGACCGCATCACTGCTGACGTTGCACCGATCCACCTGTCAATCTCGCGCTCCATCCTCCCCTCACTGCCAACAAGACCCCGAGATTCTTGAACTCCTCCACTTGAGGCAGAGACTCCCCACCCACCCGGAGAGGGCAATCCACCTTTTTCCAGTTGGGAACCATGGCCTCGGATTTGGAACATTATTTTCATTTGTACCAAAATGATTATGCAATGCTAATCCAAAAATTTTCATTTTCTTGGGTTCTTTGTAAAGACAATACAGTAGGAGGAGCAGTACTATGCAACGCTGAGAAATCCTAATACAATAAAAATCAAGGACAAAGTAATTACAGAGCAGTGGTGGTGAAAATGGGAATTGAAAGGCAAAATGAACACTTGAAAATAAGAGATTATAAAGAAACATTCCCGAATACAACTTCAAGGGGGTAAATGAGAAAAGGTTGGAGAGTAGACGGACTAGTAATAATAAAGTCTGTGAATGAAACAAAACACAACTCCAGATATGTTTTTGAGGAGGTAAAAGCATTATTACATAAGAAAATAGTGCAATGGACCCTTTAAAACCCATTAAAGTTCATGTTTAAAAGTTTCATCTTAGGGCTTAAGAGTCCCAGAGTTTAGCACCATGGACAGAGAATCCAGACAACACAAAGGAAGCTTTTCTCAGGGGTCCTTCACATTCCCATTACAGGCACCTTGAGTGATGGGGCCCACTGCTCTGAGAGAGACTATTATCCCTTTTCCACCAAGGCAGTTCCAGTGCTGGTTCGGAGCCAGTGCCAAATCTTGAACCAGTTCTCTTTTTTTCCACACAAATAAACCGGCTCTGGCCCTGGAGAACTGGTTCTAACTCAGCACCAACTAAAGCCTGGTCTAGAAGCGAGATGTGAGCTCAGTGAGGACAACTAGAGCTCTACCGTGCAAATATTTACCATTTTAAATGAATAGACCCATATTACACAATTCTGACCTATGTTATAATGTTGTTTCCTCATTAAAAACATATCTGGAGTTGTGTTTTGTTTCATTCAGACATGTTTAACACACAAACCCTGCATATTTAGGCTGAGTTCTTCTTTCAAACTGAACCGATTAGCCAATTTCATCTGAACAAAAGGTAAAATGTAGCTAGTAACTTGAAAACTACCACTACTTGACAACACAAAGTGGAATACAGTATTTTGAGCTTTGGAGATGTAGACAGACTAATAATAAAGTGTTACTCAAACATGTGTGAATGAACTCCAGGTCTGTTTTTGAGGAGATAACAACATTTAAACATGGCTTAAAACACATAAAAGTCCATTTTGTGTAATATAGGAACTTTATTTTATAGCTTTGATGACCAATTTTGCATTTTTACATTTAATCTGACTATTTTCTGAGACATCAAATATTTGCCATTAACTGAACAATACATGTTTTATACAAATAAAGACTCTTGTTCACCAAAAGTCCATAACCCGGTGATTATAAAGACAGACTGAGAGAAAGCGGCGCCTAAAGTAAGAGGAGTGGAGATGGAGTTTGGCCTTAACAAGTCTGCAGTGTCTGATCCTGATGCGATCCGTGACGACGCATCAAAATGAGTTGCCGCGGTAACCCCTCAGTTTGGGCCGGGAGAGTGGGGTAATTATCAGGAGCAAAGACAGGAGCAACGGCAGGAGCGATGACGGGAGCAAAACTAGATCTGTGTAATAATTTTAGACTGAAGGTCAGACGGGGGTGTAGCAGAGACATACATTAGTCGGATTAGCTGAAGCGTGTACAACTTGTTTTCACATTTTTCTAATTATGACTTGGTTTGGTGCGACAGAGGTAAGTATTTATTGTCAGCATCAGTTAAGTGGTAGTAATACAGGAAGTAGCGCAGAATAGAATGAAAACTCCATCAAAATCTGCAACCCCAGCTCTGTTTTGTCCTATGTTACTGAACGTTATAATCCTCCCTACAATAGAAGCTTGAGGACTTGAATGAGCAATACAACAATGAGTTTAGCATTCATGGTAAATAAACTTCTCCTAAAGGCTGCAACACACTATAGGATTTTCTTAAACCATTTTTAAACGGCCTCCAAAAATTGCACGCCACAGACACAAAGAGAATTTGATGAGATTTTAAATCTCTGATCGCAAAGACTGCAGCGGAACATGGTAAAACAAGCATAAAGTTGTGAGTGCATCTCTGCTGTTTCGTTTCTACAGTAAATCGGATTGCTTTGAGACTCTTAAGTGTTCAAAAGACTATGGAATTGCATTTCTAGTGTAGATACAAGTCAAAACTGTGTTATTATTTGTGAAATGTGGTGCAATACTTCAGATAAATAATTTTTAATGAATAGGAGGTTGGGGATAAAGTACACAGGAAGTAGAGTCTTTTAAAGAGCGCTTCAAACTGGATTAATAACGCTGTTTTGTGGAGAGTGTCATTATTCGTTGAGGACAAATTCTATGAATAATGTGGATAAGATGCTGTAGTTTAAATTTAGAACTTTACAAGAGGTGAGTAAGGAATTATTGACACAACCCAAAGAATGTTACTTAAGGAGTTAAAATCTCACTGTCAAACATAAAGGCGCCAGCCCAGTAAAAATCAATAATCTTTGATGGTGTTTCAATCGCAGTCTGCGCGGAATGGTTTAGTCCCAGTTAAATCCTGTTTTAGTCCTGTTTTAGACCTGGTTTAGACCTGTTTTAGACCTGGTTTAGACCTGCTTTAGATCTAGTTTTAGTCCTGATTTTAGTCCTGTTTTTAGTACTGGTTTAGTTCTGGTTTAGTCCTAGTTTTAGTTCTGGTTTAGTCCTGGTTTTAGCCCTGGTTTTAGTTCAGATTTAGTGCTGGTTTAGTCCTGGTTTTAGTTCTGGTTTAGTTCTGATTTAGTCCTAGCTTTAGTCCTGGTTTTAGTTCTGGTTTAGTCCTGGTTTTAGTTCTGGTTTAGTTCTGGTTTAGTCCTGGTTTTAGTCCTGGTTTAGTCCTGGTTTAGTACTGGTTTACTACTGGTTTTAGTCCTGGATTTAGTCCTGGTTTTAGTCCTGGTTTAGTACTGGTTTACTACTGGTTTTAGTTCTGGTTTAGTCGTGGTTTAGTAATGATTTTAGTTCTGGTTTTTGTTCTGGTTTAGTCCTGGTTTTAGCCCTGGTTTTAGTTCAGATTTAGTGCTGGTTTAGTCCTGGTTTTAGTTCTGGTTTAGTTCTGATTTAGTCCTAGCTTTAGTCCTGGTTTTAGTTCTGGTTTAGTCCTTGTTTAGTTCTGGTTTAGTCCTAGTTTAGTCCTGGTTTTAGTCCTGGTTTAGAGGCGCACGAGAAGAGGCACAGTCCATGCGAAAAACAGCAAGGCCAACGTGGTAATGGGCCTTTTGGTTTGCGGGGCCCTACATAACGTGTGTAGTGTGGCGTATTGGGTGAACCGGTACCGATATCCATCCATCCATCCATCCATCATCTCCCGCTTAATCCAGCTGGGTCGCGGGGGCAGTGTGCTGCCCAATACTCATAGCACCTGACCCCCCCTATGAACCCCTCTGCAGGTGGTGAGCCCACAGGAGGGTACCGATAATCATTCTTAAATTGTTCATCACTATGACAACGCTGACAGTACCAGTTCTCTTATTATCCTGAAACCCACGGATCCTCCAGTCACAACTTTCCTGGTCTAAGTTACCAAACCTAGTCTCTCTCAGCACTCGTACGTTCCCTTTTCACGGCGGGATGACTGGCAGCCGCTGTTTCGTCACTCTGCCCGGGGCGGTACAAATGTCAGCGATTATGATTTTATCTGCGACATTTCTGTTTACACTTCACTTTTCTCCACCTCTGCCGCTCACCAACCCGGCGACGACAGGATGTTACCGCGTTATTTGGACACATTGTTTATTCCAGTGGATGTGGAGCGTTTGGAGTGACACGTTTGATTCATATTCAGGTCGGACCGGTTCAGGCCGGTTCTCGCCGCGCTGGGATCTGGGACCCGTCAGCATCACGTCGCCACGGTGACAGGTGCCAGCTGCCCTCTGCCACCGCACTTCAGCAGCACTACAAGCACGCTCACGCACTCACCTCTCCTCTCTCCCTCCTTCTCTCCGCCTCCTTGCTCCCTGCTCTCTTCCTCCGTCCTCTCCTTCATCTCTTCTCTGTTCCTATATCCTCTCCTCTCTCTCCTCCTCCATCGCTCTCAGGTCTTCCCACCCTCAATTTCTCTCGCTTTCCTCTTTTCTCTCCTCCCTTTCTTCACTCCCTCTCCTCTCCCTTCTCCTCCATCTTTCTCAGGTCTTCTCACCCCTCATTTCCTCCTCCTCCTGTCCTCTTAATCCCTCTTTCCACTCTTTCTCCATTTCTCTTTCTGTTCTTTCTTCTTCCGCCATCCTCCTCTCTTCCAGCCTTCTTCTCGCCTCCCCTCTCTCTCTTCCCCTCCTTTGTCCTTGCTCTCTTTCTCCATCTCTCCTTTTCTACTCCTCTCCTACTTCTCTTCTCTATTCCTCCATCCTTGCCTCTTTCCTCTCTTCTCTCTCCTCCCCATCTCTCTCAGGTCTTCTCACCCCTCATTCTCTTCTCCTGCTCTCCTCTTTCCACTCTCTTTCTCCTGTTTCTTCTCTCTTCTTCCACCATCCTCCTCTCTCCTCCCCTCGTTTGTCCTTCCTCTCTTTCTCCATTCTCTCATCTCTCCATTCCTACTCCTCTCTTACTTCTCTTCCTCCATCCTCTCCTCACTCTCTCCTCTTCCTCCTCTCATGTATGTCTCTCAGGTCTTCCCACCCCCCAGATCTCTCGCTCTGCTCTTCTCCCTCTTTCCACTTTCACTCCTCCCTCTCTTCACTCCTTCTCCTCTCCCTTCTCCTCCATCTCCCTGTCCCCTGCTCTCCTCTCTCCCATCCTTCTTCTCACCCCTCCTCTCTCCTCCCCTCCTAGTCCTTGCTCTCTTTCTCCATCCTCTCCTCAATATCTCCTTTCCTACTCCTCTCCTACTTCTCTTCTCTTTTCCTCCATCCTCTCCTCCATCTCTCCTTTCCTACTCCTCCTACTTCTCTTCTCTTTTCCTCCATCCTCTCCTGCATCTCTCCTTTCCTATGCCTATCCTACCTCTCTTCTCTATTCCTGCATCCACTCCTCCCTCTCTCCTCCATCTTTCTCAGGTCTTCTCACCCCTCATTCTCTCCTCCTCCTGCTCTCCTCTCCCCATCCTCTCAACGCTCTTTCCACTCTCTTTCCCCGTTTCTTCTCTCTTCTTCCTCCCCCTCCTCTCTCCTCTCTTCCTCCTCCCTCTTCCCCCATCCTCTTCTCCATCTCACTCAGGTCTTCTCCACCCTCATCTTCCTCCTCCCTCTCTCCTCTCATTTCTCCTCATCTCCCTCTCTCCTCCTTCTCTTCTCTCTTACTCTATCCTCCCCTCAGTCTCTCCTCCCTTCCACCTCTCTCCCTCCTTCCTCTCTCTTCTCTTTCTCTTGTCCTTCAGTGTAAAAATAGATCAGCTGGTCATGGTATCTCTCTCGCATTTATTAAATTAGACAATAAAGTCATTTGCAAATATAGCTTGAAATAAGTAGTGTAAGTAATGAACCAAGTCAGAAATACAATGAACAACATGAAACTAAATTAAAGACATATTGTGTAACTTTCCGGGTGAGGGGGTTCGGCATCTGCTTGTCTCAATAGTGATGTTATTGCTTTGTCTTAAGCTTTCTACCATGTTATAACAAAAATATGTCAAAAATAACTGAAATATCGTGATGTTTTATCGTCAAAGGTCTCACAATAATATCATGGACCATCACAATATCGAATATATCGAATCACAAGTCTCTTTGCTTAAATGAATAGTTATGATGCAGAAATAGCTAAAAAAAACAGAGGGAACTACATAGACTTTTGCTCCGTTTCAGTGCAGACGACATGAAGAAATAACGTTATAAGCACTTTGAAATCTTCATTCCAGATCCACAGTTTTGAGCCTCCACAAAATATTGCAATAAATATCTTACCGTGAGATGTATATGGTGAAAATATTGTACAGTGAGATTTGGATATCGTTCCAGCCCTAATGACAGTAAATGTTGAACCAAATGACTGGTCAAAGCATTTTAGAATGTCAGTCTTGTTATTATGTAGAATATCGTAATATTGTGAGCTTTCCCACGATATCGCAATAAATATTGTACAGTGAGGTTCATACTGTGACGATATCATATCAGGAGACTTGGATATTGTTACACCCCTACTGGAGAGGTTTTAGATGTCATCCATGCATGTTTGAGTAATGTAGTGATCTCTTCCTCTGTTCAAACCCTCTGTATGTTTAGCTGTAAGATTCTGGTGTGACGTTCTCCATAAATACACAAAAACATGATATAAAACTGTACACAAAACTTCACAAACCTGATGCGATGTGTGTTAGTTTCATGACAGGATCCACACTGATTGTGTTGTGACAGCACTCTGAAGGGGGAGTGACTTAGCAAAGGGGGCAAAGGTGCGAGAGACTATTCTGTTCGGCGAATATAGCATTTTCAAAACTATAAAAGCTCACACGGTGATCTAAATGTATTATGTGTTCGCATTTAATACATATTTTCTTTATTTACACATGATATTTTTGCAGCCATTTAAAATACTACCTGTTCTGGACAATATACAATATAATCTCTAGAACAACAATCGTAATATTATCCATTTTCGATATACCTCCACCCCAGGGTCCCTCTTATCCTCCTCCAATGCCACTGCATGTTCTGTCTCTCCCTGTCAGCGGCTCTCTTCCATGTCGTGCCCTGTGTGAGTCTGCTGCCAAACTGATAAGAAACAAACTCAAGAAGGACCCAACTCAGAGACCTCCGATTCACACACCAGTAAACAGCCATGATAGATCTGGTTACAGCAGCGGAGAGGGAGCCACAGTGATTAAGATGTTTTAAAAATGCAGCTTTCTAAAAAGCCAGACATTTGGTCCTGGTTTGTTATTGCTGTGTGTCGGTGTGAGGGAAAGCCTGTCTGAAAATGTTAGTGCACAGAAAAATAAACAGCGGCAAACAGGCATCTTGGGTGGTGGAAAGTTACAACATTTGAGGCTGGTTTTGGAGTCAACATTTATCCAGGGAAATTTTACGGGCTGGGCATAGGTTCTAGGGCTATCAAAAGTCTTGAAAATCAGAGTGCCTCATTTTGGCACAGATCAGTCTTAAAAAAGTCGCATTCACAGGACAGAAATGAACGTACTACAATTTAATGTTGAAAATGACATTCTAAAGAAAGTCTAAATATAAAATGTTTTTATTATCATTGTGGTATCAAAATCAAGCTTAAAATTTTAGTATCGTGGCAACACTAATCGCTCCATGTTAGAGTGATCAATATCCAGGTGAAATGCATTCTTGCCGTTCTTGTTGGCCACCTCTCCGCAGATCTGACCTGTAACTTGGCCTGGTGGTGTTTTCATGCTTGTCTCATTGGAGATAGACACATTTGATGCTATAATATGAAACATATGTGGGCAAAGCAATAACATCTACATGAAAACAAGGAAGTGGAAGTGGCAGACCTTGTAATTTTAACCCTTCCAGACCGACGGTATCATATATTGTATATTTCATTGGCCCAAACTTTGTCAAAGAGTGTAGCGAGTCAAAATGGTCGACTGCTCTGAGTGTCTGTCTTCGTAACAACTGAATAAGCCGCTCTAAGTGCAGTTATTTCTCAAATAAATGGTATCTTGGTCTGCATAAATGAGCATCCCTTGGTATTTTTATATGAAAGGTTTATTTCTCTCAAAATATACAAATACAAATGTAATATTCACCATGGAAATGCAGGAAGTGATGTAAAGTGAGGTTTAAGATGTCATCCATACATGTTTGAGTAATTTAGTGATCTCTCCCAGCTCTGTTTAAACCCTCCGTACGTTTAGCAGTAAGATTCTGTGTAATGCTCCACCCACAACCTCACACGAGCTGTTTCCATGACTGGCACCAGTAAAGTAATGGGGCAACTGCACTTTTTTGGTTTTGAGGACAATAAAAAATATATTTAGTTTACTTACAGATGTGATATTTTTGCACTTTTGTAGCTAAGGCCCTAAATTACGCATTTTTTTTTATTATTTCCAAAAAGTTGTTTGTATGACAGAGTGTGATTTTTTTATTTGTTTTTTTTCATTTGCATTTCTAGTCCTATAGCTTATATTACCGTATTTTTCTGACTTTTCCATGGTTTGGGTGGTCCTGCGAGGTATGAGCGGAAGTTCGGCTACTAAAATTTGAGACATTTCTTCTTGTCATTTATGCACCCGCCTGTATTTAGCGCATAGGGGTCACTGAGATGTGTCCGCCTCACTAATGTTCATTTAGCATCATAATTTATTTTATCACAAGCCGATAAACTGTTAATCGTATTCTGCAGATTACAAGCTGCAAGTAGTGAAATATGCAGTTGAAAATAATAATCGAGCAGAAGAAAGAAAGGGAGGGACGGGCAAAAAGTGGAGAAAACTCGAACTGCAATGAAGAAAACAAAAAAAGCTAATCGCAGCAAATCTATCTTTTAGCTAGATTTCAGCAGATTGTGAAATAACAGGTTGTACTGAAAAAAGGATGTATAACACTTCATTAGTGGGGTAAAAGTGAGAGTATTAATATCAAAATTAAGAAAAAAGGTGAGGAGAAATGCACTAAAATTACCCTTAGGTCTACTCCATACACCCTCACTAGAATCATTTAGATAATTTTAGCCCTGGAACTGCCAATCTCTACTGATCAAAAGGTAAAAGGAGCTGTTGACTTGAAAACTCATGAGATCATAAGGTGGAACGGAGCATTTTAAGCTTTGGAAATGTAGACAGACACAAACATAAACCCGGACATAATCCCGGACATAAACCGGGATTACTCAAACGTATGTGAATGAAACAAAACACAACTCAGGAGGTAACAACACTCGTACATGGTTTAACACTCACAAGAATCCATTGTGTGTAATATAAGACCTTTATTGTCCCTGCCTCCCTTTTCGCAAACCACCAAGATGGGTCTCAGGAGGTGATAACTGCCCATCCACAGCTGTATTTAGCCCATAGTTTTGGCACATCCCCGGTTGACCCATTTACCCCCTCGCCTTAAACAAACATGCCCCAGAATGGTTTCACGTATCTGGGTTAGATTTGTGTGTGTGGTCCCTGAGAGCTTTTGGACCAATCTGCTGTAGCATGTTACACACAGGAGATGGTGCTTTTATCGGCGATCAACCAAAAAGAGAAATAGAGCAGAAGAGAAAGTTTGTCCGTGCCATTTATCATCACAATCTATTTGAAATTTGTCCTCGAAAAGATCTCGGCGATTTAAAAAGCACAAGATAAAGATGGCCGCTTGGTAATGAGATTAACCTTGAAACTTCAGACACAATAAAGAGGCTGGCGTCTTATCGGAGTCAAGAGAAAAATGGTGCCGTATGAGTCATCTTTCCGTGGTTTATTAGAAGAAACAAATCATAGAGATATTTAGAAAAGATTAGGAAAAAGAGACGTAGAATCAAATATTTGAACTCACTGAATTACTCAAGTGAGCTTAAAGGTGCGTTGTGTAACTTTTCTGGTGGAGGGTCTGTTAAATGCTTGTTATTGCTTTGTCTGGAATGTTCCACAGTGTAGCATTTAACCTTTCTATCTTCATGGAAACCAAACAAGACCAAGTTACAGGTCAGATCTGTGGAGAGGAGACCCCGCTCTCTGTCAGAATGCCTGTTTTTCTAGGTATTTTTGAGCTATAAAACCACCTGTAGTTGAATAAATGTGAGGTAGAGTCATACTGCGGAACATTCCAGGCAGAGCAATGACATCTCCATAGAAACAAGAAAGTGACGGACCCCCAGTGAAAAAGTTACACAGTGCACCTTGACATAAATTTTGTGACGACGTATTACTACTACTAAAGCAAAAG
The DNA here is from genome assembly GCA_034769755.1 of Odontamblyopus lacepedii. NCBI lineage: Eukaryota > Metazoa > Chordata > Actinopteri > Gobiiformes > Gobiidae > Odontamblyopus > Odontamblyopus lacepedii. The sequence continues at coordinate 11,040,118 of CM068362.1, forward strand.
TTCCATTTATTTCCGTAGTACTGATACTTTGCAGTGACATAATACTGGGGTGTTCTACGTGTATCTCTATGGTGGAATGTTCAGCAGTTACCATGGAGAAACAACGCACACATTAGCAAACACTGACCAAAAAAAAAAAAGATGTCTGAAAAATCACAAAAAATACAAAAATGTGAGTGAATAACTGAAAAACTATAAATCATCTCACCCGTTTTAGCTCCACATACGTAATCTTTTTACAGTCAGATTGTGCTAAAGTAAAGCTCAGATTGAAGTCTACAAGAGCTTCAGACAGAGCAGTACCTACAGTTAGCATCACACGCCCAGATAATGTTGATGACTGCTGCAAAGTATAAATAGTTTTTTTGACAATTAACAAATCAAACCATCTCATTGGGGTTTCTATCACACAAAACCTGCTCACCCTGTAGTTTAGACTTCTACAAACACATACGGAAACACATAAACAAGCAGGGCACAAGTTTAAATAAAAATGCATTAGTCTTATGTCACTGTTTCTGGTTCTCAACATTGTTTTACAATTTTGTGCAGTATTCATAGGTTGACTAGATGTTGAAATCTCAAAATGGGGACACGGCTGGATTGGGATGGAGCATGAACATTGCCCATTCTCGACTCACTTTTGTCATAATCTAAGAAACTTCTGTTGGTGCATTTTTTCTGCTAATTTTCAAGCATGGTTTTCTTTACTTTAGAGCATCTGGGGCATTTCTTATAGACCTTTTTAGCGTTAGTAAACAGTGATGATGTAGGCACGGTTTGTAAATGTTTTAAATCGTTTTATGAAATTGTTGCTTGAAATGTGTCCTGTAATATTCTAAATTGTTGCGCCGCCGTCTTGGCCAGGACTCCCTTGAAAAAGAGATTAGTCATCTCAGTGGGACTTTCCTGGTTAAATAAAGGTTAAATAAAGAAAAATAAATAATGGTTGCGCACGCATTTTGGCAACAGAAGTACGGCAGAACTCAGGAGCTTGTCGAGCTCTGGCAAAGGATTATTGTCCAAAGATCGCGAATATTTCCTCAAGAAGCCGACTGACAAATGGTGTCCGACTGCCAGATCCTTGTGCGATCAGTGAGTAAAACTTTCAAACTTTATTCCTCCAGTAGAATATTGATTCTGACAAACACACACACACACACACACGCACACACGCACACACACACACACACACACACACAACCACTAGACATTTTGGTGCTGGAAATGTTTTTATCTCCGTCTTCTTCTGTCCGTGTTCAGTCTGAATGAATTTGAATGAATGGGGAACAACGATACTTACGTTGCCAAAATTTTGCTTTTTTTAATCACTTCCGCCCTAAGATAAGATAAGATAAAATAAGATAAGATATCCTTTATTTGTCCCACAATGGGGAAATGTCAGTGTTGCAATGCACGCAAGGCGGCACGGTGGCTGAGTGGCAACCTCCGGGTACTCCGGTTTCCCCCATCAACCACCCTGTCCACCCTCCTGTGGGCTCACCACCTGCAGAGGGGTTCATAGGGGGGGTCAGGTGCCTGCGACCCAGCCGGATTAAGCGGGAGAAGATGGATGGATATATGGGACTACGGATGGAAATTAGCACTTGTGCTAAATCCGGCGTATTTACATCAATATGTGTGATTTCATACAAATTGTATGTTCATGAATATGCATCGTCCCACACAAACAAGAAAACAGTAGCAGCATTACTTAAAAATAGGCAAACTCTAAATAAGGATTATAAAATAAAATTCTATATACAATAAATTGCTATCTGAATACAGTGGCTACAGTTTGTACAGTATAAATATCGTTAAATCTTTAAAGTGGCTACAGTATCTTACGGGTCTATAAATAAAATCTGGGAGAAATCACTGGTTTTGGTGCATTCTTTTGTAGTTCATTCTAGTCTTCTTTCAAATTATAATCCCAAATTGAATTGTAAATGAATATAATACAACTCCTGTTTGTGATGAGGATATTATAATGCAGTATTATGCAACAAATAAATAAATAAAGTCAGCATAATACAGAAGCACACACTGTAAAGATGGATGTAGATTTCCCGATGGAGTCTCCTTCATCTACTTGTCTTCATGAAGATAACAATGGTCACATTTTTATACAGCGCTTTTCCACTTTCAAGGCACTCAAAGCGCTTTACAACAAGGAACCACTCACCCATTCACACACCAGTGTACACAAACACTGGGGGCAAGGCGGGTTAAGTGTCTTGCCCAAGGACACAACGACAACATTCATCTAGAATCACACCGCCAACCTGTGTTTATGTCGAGAGTGGGATTTGAACCTCTAAACTTTGGATCAGTGGACAAACACTCTACCAACTGAGCTGCTGTCACCATAACAATGCTTTGCCTGGAATATTACAGAGTATGGCATTACACTTACGCCATCTATCTCCACGGAAACAAGCAGGTAACACCGCTACGACACAGGTTGGGTCTGTGTGTGTTCTGTTTTTATTTAGTTTTTCTTGGTATTTTTGACCTAAATCACCTGTAATTGATCAAATGTGAAATAGATATGCTTAATGCCATAGTGCAGAACATTGCAGGCAGGTAATCTCTTTATTCTAGCACTGGCTTTCACCTGACTAATCAGAAAAACCCAAATACATTCCCTTGTACAATCCTCCACTCGCTGCATCCATTAGATATGAATCAGTAACTGCCTTTCTGTCTTTTGTTTTTTTTTTTTTTTTACGTATCTGGCATTTCCGAGAAGTTTTAAGCTCCTTGAACGTGACGCAGCAGAATCTCTCGGATAGGGGGAAGAACATCTGTTAGGCTCAGCTCAGTGGCTTCACTAAAAACACATGAATATGCAGGAAAAGTCTACGGAGATGGTTTATGGTGCAATTACTCGGCGCTCGGTGTTGTTTTGACAAGTCATTATTGGCGCCAGGGACTGTTGACAAAATGCATTAATTTAAAACAGAGTAATGCGACTAATTTGGTTCAAGAGGTCCATTAAAATCTGTTTTAGCGTTTGCTGGAAAAAGGAACAAGAAAGAACTATTTGACTAAGAATATGTGAGGGAATATTAAAGGTGCACTATGTGACCTTTCTGGTGGGGGGTGCGCTATCCATGGATATTTTATTGTTTGGCCAGGAACATGTCACAGTGTGAAATCTAAAGGTGCTATTCTGATACTTGCTTTTCCTGGAAAGTTCCATGGTATGACTTTAAGCATTTATTCATTACGGCGTTTCTGTTGCTCAAAAATACAGGGTGTCCCAAAAAATGTGGCATTGTTTTGCAGACCAATAATTTTGCTAATTCTTGTTGAAATAACCGCAAATTTTCACAGAATGTGCAGAAACAGATCAAGATCTTATATTTAATGTTTTCTTTTGTTCTGTTTTCAGGTTGAGCCGTTCACTCCCAAAGAGAAGAGTCATTTTGTGTCTTGGAATTTGCTTCACACAGTCATCCAAGACAGTGCAGCCTTCAATGCAAAATTTGGAAAAAAACTTCACCAACTGGAAAACGACAGAAAGACTTGGTACCAAAAATGTAAAGAGGAAGGTGCTTATGCAGGGCTAAAGGATCTGGAAGATTAACATTCAATGGGAGTGAATGGCTCAACCTGAAAACAGTACAAAAATAAAACATCAAATATAAAATCTTGACCTGTTTCTGCACATTCTGTGAAAATTTGAGGTTATTTAAACAAGAATTGCCTAAATTATTGACCTGCGAAATTATGTACAATAATTCCTTCACAGATCTGAACTGTAATATAGTGTAGAGCTGTAACCTGCTTGTCTCCCATGATAGATAAGTTTAATCTGTACTGTGGAACATTCTAGACAAAGAAATAACATTTCCATGGAGACACAACAGGTGGCGACACTAGAAAGGTTACGCAGTGCACCTTTAAGGTCAGGCTCGAAACTAGAATAAATTATAGCTAAACAACATTGATTAGCTTCTGTTTTCAATGGCCACATTTACAAGATGTTTTTTTTTTTTTAATTCTGAATTAAATAGTTCGGAATTAAAATATTCTCCTTCAAGTTTACATGAAAATAATAATTACAAATTGAGGTTTACATGGAAAACACGTTAAATCACCTTTATTTAATTCCGCTCAACGTCTGGGGGTGGGGAAGGGTTCTGATTGGACAGAGACATGAACGTATTTACGTCGACCGGAAGAAAACAAACACTTCAGCTGCTCCCGGCTTTTCTGTCATCTCGGTTTGTCCTTACGCCACAAACACAAACACGATCCAAACTTTTTTGCAGTTGTTCCGATGATAATGAAGCAGCAGCTGGAGAATTCTCTCCTCACGCTTTATGTCTGTGAGCTGAGGAGGAGAAGGGAAGAGTGTCGGAGAAGGAGGAAGAAGACAAACTGAGTCTGAGGCTGCAACACCTCAGCCCACTCCCACATCCCGCTCACAAATCCAAAGAGCAGTGGAGGAAAGTCCGAAGAGACGACTGGAGGAGCTGGATCGAAAAGCGACCAGGATTATTTTTAAGAAGAATAAACGTTTACATGATCGAGGAATAAATTCATTGTTTTAAAATCTTAATAAACCACCCACTTACTTCAGAATTAAGTTTAATCCCGAATAATCATTTTCATTAGGAATTAAGTGTTTACATGGTCTTTTTAAAGCAGAATTCATTTTTTTTCAGAATTTTATTATTATTATTCGGAATTAAAGCTCTCATGTAAATGTGGCAAATGTAAAAGTATTTCACCTAAGGTCATACATATAAGTACTGAACAAATAATACACATAAATGCAATTCATTTCCATATTGAAATCATACATCTTTAATTCCATGTTCACGTCGATCTATAAATGTAAAGGCTGCGGTTCTGCACCACCGTCAGTGATTTCCTTGTGTGGTCCTATTCGTTCACAGCCCAATAAGCTCTAATGAGATTGGCTAGCATCAGCGCGCAGTCCAATAAGTCTTAATACAATTGGCTGTCAGTATTATACATTCATACTTAAATGAGCTGCGATGTGATTAGGGAGCTGCAGAGCTATATTCAATAAAGTCTAATATGATTGGCTGCCGGCAGGTGCGGGCTCTAATGTGATTGGCTCATATAGATTTCGTGCTAAATAAGGTAAAGTGTCGCCAGTTTCCTGTGGATGTGAAATAGATAAATCCTGTATGGACAAAGAAAGCAGCGTTAATGTCATAAAGAGGTGAACCTAAACCTATATATAGTCCTGTGTCTTATAACACTTTAAAAAACAAAAAAACACTCAGGTTAATTTTTTTGAGAAATGTTGTGATATTTGGTCAGAAAATTTGAACTGTATATGGGTCAATGACGTGACGCCTACATTTTCTGTCCAATTTCAATTTCCTCAGTTAAAAGGTTTAAATTTCATAATAATTCAGCATATTTCTGTAGCACCTCTGACTTCCATGGAACCAAAACCATTTTTTTCAGAAATCATGAGTTATTCTGCATGTTTTTTGTATTTAAAGTGTTAAAATGTGTGACCGTGCATCATGTGGTGCGACTAATAACAGCAGGGATTCTATGGCTGGAGTTTGAATAACAAATTAGACTTGAGTGAATGGGATTATTTTGGCATTTTTCTTTATTTGATGCATTTTACAGGGCAGTAGTTTGTTCATTAAATACAAGCAGGTGATATATTCATATAGTCATATTGGACAGCAAAAGAAAATATCAATATGCATTAACAATGTAAAGAAACAAAGTTTGTTTCTATACACTTCATATTACTCAGAATTTAGATTAATATCCCAACCATGTTTTAGAAAATAAAACAATTTATGGTTATTCTCGGTTGCACTACATGACATTTTACACTAAAAATGCTTAATATAAATGTTAAACAGATTTATGCAACTGACACTGGAAATATTTGAAAAAGTTCAATAGAAACTAATATGTTTTATGTTTTAAAATGTGCCTGTTGAAAATCCTTATTTTATTACGTCATGACCCATATATAAATGGACATAGCTAAATAGGAAGTGAGCATGGTTGCACTTTTGGCTCCATCGACACTGGCTCCAATTGACTTTTTTATTGAAAATCCAGTCTCTCTGTAACTGCTCCTGTCGGATTTGTAATTTTGGTCTTAAGATGTTGATATTAAACCATTGTACATGGTCCTACTGTTTTTATTTAACTTTTTGTCCCTAAATCAAGAGTTTTCAGATTATATTGAAACTATATATTGAAATTATATTTGGTGGTGTTTGCCAATGTGTGAATTCTGAATTGTGTCTCCATGGTAACATCTGAACATTTCACCATAGAGATACATGTAGAACCTCCCTAGAGTGACGTCACTGTTAAAAGTGCATTGTGTAACTTTTGTGGTGCAGGGTCCGGCAAATGCTTGTTGCCAAGGAGATGTTATTGTTTTGTCTGGAATATTTCACAGTATGGCATTAAAGGGAGCAGCGCACAGTGATATGACCGGAGAGAAAATAGTACCAAGCGATTATGAGGTCTGACTTTTTTGTGGTTCACATTTTGTGATGCAAATGTATCACTCTCTTGAACACATATTGTTTTGAGAATAAAAACACTTTATTTTTGTGACCTCAGACAACTTGCCGGACACTTTTGTCAGCCCCAAAACCGGGGAAGAACTCGGCTCATCGGACACTGTCGGGAGATAAGTCAGTGTTGATGTACGACACTGCTGACGGAGGATGCCATACAGATTTATGTCAAAAAACCCAAACTATCCCTTCAAAGCTTTTTATCTTCGTGGAGACCAAACCAGACCACGTCATAGGTCAGATCTGTGAAGAGGCGACCCCGCTCACAGTCAGAATATCTGTTTTTCCAGGCATTTTTGAGCTATAAAACCACCTCTAATTGAATAAATGTAAGGTAGAGCTGTTTAATGTCATACTGTGGAACATTCCACATAAAATAATAGGCTCTCAATGGAGACAAGCAGGTGACAAAACCCTCACCAGAAAAGTTCTATAACAACCTGCATTTCACCTGGCCTCAACCTCTTTACATTTCTAACACTGTAGAACCCTATGAAGCCATCAGCACACATGTATTTGAACCCTGGAGATACTGACACACACATGAAGCTAAACAAAGACCCAGGTTTTGGGTCCTTCCTCCTCCTTCAGAGCCAAAGCAGCAGCCGTTTAGAAAGCTTAGCCCACATCACGAATCCTGCTCCCCCTGCCTGCTCATGAAATGCGTTGCCAGGTTGAATCCAGCTCTCCTGAACGGGTTGCCAGGTTGAGCCTCCCCAGTGAGCCGCAGCACTGGATTTACCATTGTTTTGTCAAGGTTTACTTCCAAAAACACGGATGAGGAGAAGAACGGCTGGCCCTGCTGTGGCAACACATAAAAGGCATTCTAGCACGTACACTGGGCTGCCGGCCTAATGAAAGCATTCTGATGATTGGGATTTTAAATGCGCTCTATTGCCCACTCTCTGGGGCTCGCTCTGTTTTTCAGTACATTCAGAGCTTACACCTGTTCATTGGTAGATTGTTTTGGGAAATGGTGGTGTGTATATTATGGCCTATAAAACAATGTGATTTGTTTCAGGCATTTTTGTTTAGAAGAATTAGAGAGTACCACTGCAGGCTAAACAGTGGAAGAACAAGCGTTAAGAAATAGCAAATAGCAATGTGTTTAATTTTCTTACAAGTCTTACATTAGGCAAAACTGACTTTTGTGCCATGTTATAATGTTGTTACCTCATCAGAAACAGACCTGGAGTTGTGTTTTGTTTCATTCACACATGTTTGAGACACCTTTTATTATAAAACTGTCTACGTCTCCAAAGCTGTAGCGGTAGTTTTGAAGTCAACAGCTCCTTTAACCTTTTGTTCAGTAGAAAGGGGCAATTCCAGAGCTGAAATTATCCAAATGACGTCACAATAACGTCACAAGGTGGAACAGTGTTTTCAGTTTGAGAGAAGCGTAAATATGCAGGGTTTGTGTGTGTTAAACTGGCCTATTCAGCCCAAGCAAGCAAGAATCCCCCTTTCTGTGTGGAGTTTGCATGTTCTCCCCATGTCTGGATAGGTTTCCTCTGGGCTCTGGTTTCCCCCATCAACCCAAAGCATGCCACACAGGTCTCCAGGGAGAATAGCTGATAACTAACTTGTAAGTCAATTAAATACAATCAATCTATTCAAATACTGTATAATACATTACTAAATACTAATAAAATACAACACTAAATACAACACTAAATACAATCAGTCAATTAAATATTATCCCACTTTAACTGTAGGCTTTTAACTGTCACACTAATTTATTTAAGTTGTCATACGGCGACTTTGGGTGTCCAGAAAGGCGCCTAATAAATACAATTTATTATTTTTATTATTAATATGAGAGAAATAAACAAAACACAATTCGGGGTGTGTTTGTGATGCAGAAAAAAACATATTATGGCGTAAACACGTGAAACCAATTCTTCACAAAATAAATAAATAAATACATAAATTTAAAAAAATGGTTTACTGTGCACTATTAATTTTAATGTTAATACTTGTCTCTGTGAAAATGTTTTTGCTTTGCCTAGAAAGCTCCACAGTGTGGGATTATGGCATAATCATATCTATCTCAAAGGACACAAGCAAGCAGGATAAAGGTGAGTGGGCTTTTGTTTTTGGGTTTCTGGGGCCGATAAAAAAAAAAGTCTAGGGCCACCAAGAAGAGTGTTTGTCCAATGATCAGAAGGTTGTTAGTTTGAACCAACACTCGACTCGACATAAAAAAATGGTTGAATGGTCACATCCCATGACCCACAGGTTGGCGGTGTGATTCCAGCTCCCACAGAATGCTGTTGTTGTGTCTTTGGGCAAGACACTTAACCCACCTCGCCCCCAGTGTCTGCGTATATTGGTGTGTGAATGTGTGTGTGAATGGGTGAGTGGTTCTTTGATCTAAAGTGGTTTGAGTGCCTTGAAGGTGGAAAAGCGCTGTATAAAAATGGGACCATTGACCAAATGTCTAGAATTAACCCTGACTGACACCACTAGGTCATGTTACAGGTCAGATCTGTGGAGAGGTGGTGACCCCTCTCACAGTAAGAACGCATGTTTTTGAACAATAAAAACACATGTACTGTATGAATAAATGCAGGATAAATATGTTTAATGCCACACTATGAAATGTTCCAAGGAAAGAAATAATATCATCTCCATGGGGACACGTCGGTGGTGGTTCCCGTACCAGAAAATGACACAGCGAACCTTTAAATAAAGTCGGTGAATTATTTTGCTTGTATTGCTTGTATTGTTGCATTGTTTTCCATCTCATGCAGGTGTAGCTCTCACAGTCGATGCTTTTAAAGATAACTTGAATCATAAATCTATAAAGTGAAACAGCAGGTACAAAAACAACTCCCACAGTGAAAAGCTCTATACTCAGTGACAACAAAGAGAGTGTAAAGCAGGTTCTGTGTGACAGAGTAAAACGCACAGATGAACACTGTAGATGTGCTCAGATCAAAGTGCAGCTCTTTGCTCCTCTCTGGCTTTAGCTCCTTGTCAAAGCTGGATCTCGTCTCCGATCTCAGGAGCTCAGCAGTGTTGGGCCGGGGAGTATTTGGATGGAAGACCGTTGGAATACCAGGTGCCACAGGGGGGCGCCACTGGCAAAAACAATGTTGTGTCCTTAGGCAAGACACTTCACCCACATTGCCTAATAATGACTGTGTTGGCCTAATCACAGTAGCTACTATCACTACAGATATGGAGAGAATGAATCATGCACAAAAGTTTAGTAAAGTAAAGTTTAATGATGTTTAAAGTGCAAAATCACACCAAAGTATCTCAGTGTAAAGTGATTTTGAGTGTCTACAAAAGTGCTGTATAATCTTGCTAACTAAAACTAAAAACAAAAACTATGCCTACAAATAGATCTCCTGGTCACCTAAAATTTTCCAGTCCAATCCACCTTATTTCTACAGCACATTTCATAAACAAACTGTTTGCAAAGTGCTGCACAAATGCATACTAATAACAACAATAATAATATAACAGTAAAATAAATACTCAGATTTAATCATACTAGTCTTAGAACAATAAAATCAGTAAAAGAGCAAAACCACTGAATAGCAATAAATAAATAAATAAACCAATAAAATACATTTTAAAACTTATAAAATAAATAAAAGACACAGATAGGGTGACTGGAATTCCAAAATAAAAAAAATAAAAAAAACTGGGACTTTTTTGGTGGTTGTTAATAATAAAATTGTGACACGAGTGCATAATTAAGGAAACTTGTTATGCAGACACCACTCATGACTGACATTTGCCAGTATAGTCACATTTTCTTTGTGTTTTGGTCATTTTTAAGCAGCTTTTCTGTATTTTACCAAAACAAATGAGAATTTCTGCCTCTCTTTACTGTTGGCAGGGATCAGATTGGTCCAAAATAGGGACACCTGGGACATTTCTTGTATAAAACTGGAACAAATCAGTGGTTTTGAATAAATCTGCTGGGGCACGGGACACAGGGCTCAAAACTGGGACTGTCCCGGGTAAACAGGGACGTCTGGTCTTCTTAGACACAGAGGACCACACAACTCACGCGGTGTTAAAAGCCAGACAATAAACATGGGTCTTAAGATGAGACTTAAAACACTTATTTTCAGTGAATAGCCTAATAAAACATAAACATAACACGTTTCACTCTCAAAGCCCCGAACCAAACCAGAAACAAACTCAACATCCAAGGAACACATCTGGTCCAGGTTTGTGGAGATGCAAGCCCACTCACAGCAGGGAGACGTGTTTTTCAGTGCAATAAAACAACCAACATGAAATTCTGTGTTGAAATTTCCTGTTGGTTGGCCTGACAGGATCCTACAAAGGTAAGGATCGATACGGCACATCTGAAGCTCTTAATTACTTACAGACTTAGTTTCATCAGTGTTTTCTTATTTCTTTGTAAAACACACACACATAACCTGAGCTTCATTTTGGATGGTGGATATGGAAAGTAAAGTATTTTAGTTCATATTTTTCTGTTCAGGCTTTTGTAATCTGTAAGTGTTGGCGTAAGTATCACCAGCTCAAATGTATAGAGTATTTTTCAGTTTAATTAGCTGACTCAGTCTTGACTAAATCAGAAAAACTTTTAAGTCCAAAGAATAAAAGTAAAACTAAATTAGAATTTCGCACTGCTTCAAACATTACAAAAGAACCACTAAATGTTTTTCTGCGTTGACAGTGTGCCAAACGCCTTTATTTCACATCACTAAGCACACAACAGTCAGGGATGCTGTGAAGATTGGAGAGAGTAGCCTCCTCTGGTGCCGGGCGTCTGAGTCCTTTGAGACAAAAGTGCAAATGCAGGGACATGTGGGTGGATGAATAACACCAGCTGTCTCACATTGCAAACAGGATGCGTCCCTAGCTAAAACACGCAAATGCTAACAGCCAGGAAACATCCTCTCATTTCCTCAAACGCAAAGGTATCTTGCAGATTTGCATTCTGGGTCATGTCTCCAGTCTTCCAGGAGAGTTGTCAGAGACGTACTAATTAGAGTGGAGCACAGTTTGTGTGGGCCAAAAGCCACACTCTGTTTGGGAACACAAACCTACCAGATCAGTTGCACTGTTAGCTGCTTCATTTGCAAACAATGCATATTTTTCTTAAACAGGTTTTAAACGTGTTCAGTCGCATTTTACTTTGCTACGAAATATTCAAGGCAAAGCATTAACATCTCCATAGACAAGCAGGTGATGGGTTCTCCAACATAGAAGTCGTGTAGCGCATCTTTAAAGGTGCATTATGTAACTTTTCTGGAGGAGGGTCTGTCCCCTACTTGTTTCTATGGATATGTGTAATGGCAACTGCATATATTTTCATAGTTTGTCTACAACAAGATCAGGTCCTTTCTCACCTATATCTCAAATATTTACTTACATTCTTTCATTCTGTCTAACTTATCAAACTGTCTTCCCATATGGCCTCTCACCACAAAAGAATCCTCTAGTAAGATTATACAATAGAGTCTACAAAATACATGGCAGACACTCAACCATAGACCGTGTATATAAATGGACAGCGTTAGCCACCGCGTGCCAAACAGGAAGTGCGCCAGGAGGCTCTTCCTTCTCTTCCTTTTTCCCATTGACTCACATTAGGATCTTATTGTCCCTCTCTCTGTACCTGCTGCTGTGGCCTCGTCATTTTGGTCTTAAAATGTTCATATGAATCCGCGGCACAGGATCCTGAATTTTTCACTTTGCTATTTTGTTCCTACATCAAGATATGAACATAAATTACGGACCAATCAGACGCCTTCATTCCCCAAGGTCGCAGCAGACTAGTGTTAGCAACAGGTTTGATTGACAGCTAGTGTGTTTCACTGCTAAGTAAGTTCCCTTCTCGCTTTCCTGCCCCGATTGACTATTTTTGAAATAAAATAAATCAAACAATTATAATAGTAAACGTTACTAGAATCTTAAATAGCATAACTTAACTAACAAAGTAAAGTGAATTTCGTTAAATTGCAACTCTATTGTTGTTCGCATGTAACAGAACATATAACATAAATCAATGACTTAAACTTACTATTTAAAGTTTGATGATAAAAGCTAAAAGTTTCCGTATTATTCTCAAGAATCACAGAAATACAGTGGTCCGTGCAGGTGCAGAGTATCACATCCATAGCTCCTGTAACTGTGGCATCAGGAGCCTCATTTGAGCGACGCTGACGCTGTGGTGACGTCACACTCACTTAGTCCACTCATATAAACGCTCTATGCACTCAATCTGGACCCATCACCCTTGCTTACTCCAGTGCAGTAACACTCCAGAATTACACAAATCTCCTGACAATAAACGTCTTCTATCAACTATACACAAAATGTCTCCCACCTACAGTTATTTCACTCATCCCAGAACGCAGTGAAATACAGACCTGCATTGCCCGCTCAGTTACACAGGACCTCACTGAAACCCCAGAGCACAAAAACAGCTTGAATTCTTTCACACACACATCTGTTCTGACCTGGAATGAGTTACCCCCACAAATAAGATCAGTTATGTCTGTCACACAATTTAAATGGCTTTACACATATTATCTAAAAACAAAACAAACATGCACCCATTATTGTCCATGATGCACTTTATTATTGGATTTTATCATCTCATGCACTCGTATCTTGTTACATATGCACTTGTCTATGTACTAAAGCACTTGTGCTTGCTGAAAAACTGTTCTTGAACTCAGTGTGGCCAAGCTATATGCAACTTTACTGCTACATGTTGGTCTTTTACTTTAAATAAATGAAGAAAAGCCATTCCCTATTTTAGCCATGTCCAGATGTCATTATAACCTGCTTTAAATCACACACCAGCTAAGATAATGATTATGTTTTGACCATCAGACCTCAGATACTCCTTAACATTCCTGTATGTCTGTGGACTCTCATTATCTCGTTATTTTTCCTTTCATGTGCAGCCCAAGGATGTGCAAGAATAATAAAAAAACACAAAGACAGCTGTTTTACTGATGACTCTTATTAAACTCTTACTAAATTGTACAAGAATTTCCATTACATATGTCATTGCTCAGTGTGAAATGTTCAACAGTATGACATTAATCAGCTCGACCTTACATTTATAGCTCAAAAATACCTAGAAAAACACACATTCTGACTGTGAGCGGGGTCACCTCTCCACAGATCTGACCTAAAACTTGGTCTGGTTTGGTCTCCATGATGATAGAAAGGTTTAATACAATAACATCTCTATGGAGAAAAGCATGTGACGGACCCTCCACCAGAAAAGTTACACGTTGCACCTTTAAAGGGCCTCTGTAGGTGACCGTTTTTTGACTTGCTCCAGTTCAGAAATATTGTACAAGCCGCTCTAGAGGACAAAATAAGTCTCATGTTCTGTTTGCATTTGAGATAAAGCCTTTTGCTGTCTGAAGATCAGGAAGTGTGTGGTTAGCATGCTTGCTACTGTTAGATTTAGCGCTCTCTGAAAGTTGTGGAAAAACTTTAGACCACTGCGAGCAGTTTCAAATGACAAAAATCAGGTACGGCACCGTTAAGACCCAGAATGACCATGACTGTAGTACCTTTCAAATTAGAAATCTTATCACCTTAAAGCCCCATGGTGGAACTTTCTAGCCAAAAATGACATGGAAAAACAAAAAGACACGTGTGTGAGTGGGCGAGCATCTCCAGTCTCTTACTTGGTTGAGAAAAAGACCTCCTCCTGCTGCTTCCAAAATGATTTTATTCCTTTGGCTACAATTTTTGCTCTTATTTTACTCGTTTATGTCGTAACGAGGACCAGTGGAGTTAAGCAGAACTTTATTTTATGTTCCCATTGTATTTTATCTGTTATTGTATCTTTGGAAATTGTTTTGTTGTGAAATGTGCTGCACAAATAAAGTGGATTAGATTGGATTGGCTATAATATTCCACAGTTTGGCACAAAACAAATCAATCTCCATGGAGAACCACCTCTAAAAAGTTAAACTATTTGGTTAGTCACCTGCTTGTTGCTAGGGATACGTCATTGCTCTGCCTGGAATGTTCCACAGTATGACATTAAACAGCTCTGCCTGACATTTATTCCATTACAGGTGGTGGTTTTATAGCTCAAAAATACCTCGAAAAACCGGCATTCTGACTGTGAGCGGGGTCGCCTCTCCACAGACCTGACCTGCACCTTGGTCTGGTTTGGTCTTCAAGAACTCCAAAGTGTCTCAAAATCTAAATAACTCCAGCTGGCAGCACAACAGCATTTGCCTTTTAACCTTATCAAAAGCATCTTATTCAATATGAAATCTCCACCATCCGTCTTCTGAACCCATTTAGTCCGGTGCTGCCCAGAGAATACTGCTCACAGCACTTTAAATTGCCTCTTCCCCCTGCTCCTGTGGGACCCTTCTTTATGCGATGGAGAGATAAGGAGCAGGCCAGGGCTCTCTTGTCAAGGCTGCGGGGGCTTTTCAGAGCGTTTTCCAGCACCTTTCTCTTCCAGTCACACTTTAAGCTGTTGACCCGTCACCGCACTGCCGGTGAATACGAGCAAAGATTCAGATTTTCCTTCCAATTCAAAATAAGTAAACATTTTGGGTATGTAAAGTCAATGTAGCATAAGCAAGGATTTTACTCAGTTTAGTAAGGATGCACTTAAACTGGGACTACAGACGGTGTTCTGTCGAAATGGGCTGCCTCGTAGAAATGAGCTCCCCGCAGTCTAAATCGACAGTGACATCTGTCGAGTCACGCTCCCCTGTCGAAATAAGCTCCTTACGCTTTTCCATTTACAGTTGTCTAGATCCAATAAAGTGAACCTCCCCAGTTTTACTACATATTTCTTTGCATTAGAGACAGTGAGTTTGATGCTGTTTGCACACGGTGATCACACTTTATACCTTAGTTATGTCAAATTTACACTTACATTTATAGGAATATGCGTAGTTCATTTGGACAGTTGTATTCTACTATCAAAGAAGGCTCCAAGGTACACATATCGACAGGCCTATATCCTCTATCAAATAAGACTCCCACTATATAAGAGAAAGAAATGACTGGAAACACTGAAATCTTTATATTAAATCTATAATATTTAACGCTAATATCCTAGGCTACAGTGTGAATCTCCTGTTATAATAGAGTGATATTTTATTCATACAGCAACTTTTTAAATAAAGTTACATTTTCTACACATGGAAACTAAATAAAATATGATGTAATGAAAATGATAACGATAAAATCCAATATTAAATCCAAATTATTCAATCATCTAACATAGGTATTCTGCCGCGAATCCAATTTACACATGTCAATGTTTGCAGACTTGACTGGTCAAAACACACAATAAAACCAAAACACTTTTAAAATGTGACTTGTTCCTCCACTTCTGCCTCGGGAGCTCAAATCGATGGCTGTAACTTGGGGGTCATGCGCAACTAAACCAGGACTAGAACAGGACCAAACCAAGTCAACACCAGGACTAAGACAAGATCAACCCATCACCAAACAACCACCAAAAGAAGTGTGAACACAGCCCTAGTCTAGTCTAAAAATGGTCAAACTGTTTTACTTATGTCAAAATTAAGCCACAGTTCAAGTTTTTCACATGAAAGTTTATGTGCAACTATATTTTTAACTCTATCTCTGTCTTTAGTTATTGAGCTTTTTAGTAGTCTGGACTGAGTTTTTTAACCTGTGCTCTCACCCCTAGCACAGGTCAAGTTAGTCCTGCGGGGGCATGTTTGGACCCCCACAGCTCTTTGGTCTTTAAAGAAAAAGGTTTTTGGAGCATGTTTTTCCATTAACAAAACCTGTCCAAAAAGGTTTTAGATGGCATCCATGCATGTTTGAGTAATGTTGCAGTCTCTCCCGGGCCCTATTTGAATGCTCCTTACAGTTAGTTGTAAGATTTGTTCATTGTTCAGCCCACAAGCCTCCGTCATTCAGGCTCCCACATTACAATTATCCCGAAACATAAACAAGCGTGATACAAAACAGAGCACAACAAGTTCACAGACCCGATGCGATGTGCAGATGTTTCATTAGAGGAATGCATGCAGAATGTAATGTGTGTTCTAAAGGAGTGTTCTAAAGGAGTAAATATGTTATGTGTTAGCAGTTATTACCCCAAAGAATTAAAATACCCCCTCTTTGAGCAGATTTATCTCTGTTTTAAATCGGGAAATGATTCAATTCAAGATAAAAGTTACAGAAATGTGTACCAGATAAATTCAAATAAACGCTGTCTGTGTAATCCTGGTATAGTCCAGCCTTACAAATAGCTCACCAAATGATTTTTCAATTACACGGATTGCACTGAATGACTCAAATGTAATTAATTATGACTGTAAATGTGTTATTTTCAACTTTATGCACTAATAAATGGATAATGGTTTAATGTTTTATAGGCATCTAACAGTACAACATGTAAAGATTGCCCAATTAAATCATCTCACTTACTTGTGACCGCTAAAATGAGCAGATTGATGGCATTTTCATTTTGTAAAGGTCGTTCATTTTACGGAGAAGGTTGGAGATCCCTGGTATAGTCAGTAGGGATGTAGCGATATCCAAATTTATTGCGATATTTCGTGGAGGCGAACAAAACTGTGAATGTGGTACTTTTTCCTCTAAAAATACCTTCACAAGACTTAATCCAAAGAATGAAGATTTCAAAGTGCTTAGAACAGTTATTTCTTCATGTAGTCTGCACTAAAACAGAGCAAAGGATCATGGTCTATGTAGTCCAATCTGTTTTTTTAGCTATTTCTGCATCAAAACTATTACTTTAAGTGAGGAGATTTGTGATTTGATATATTGTGATGGTCCACGATATTATTGTGAGACCTTTGGCGATACGATATCACAATAGTTCGGATATTGTTACATCTCCGATACAATCAAAACGATCTCCCTTGACAAAAGTGAATTCCTCTAAACATACGAAATAGTCCGAGTGCCCGACTCACCCAGCATGATGAGGGTGGTGGTTCCCTGTTCGTTGCCCGTGGGGTAGGTGGCGTATTCGCAGGTATAGCGTCCAGCGTCGGCCATCTTGAGCTCAGAGATGCGGATGGAAGGGTTTTCCAGGCTGTTGTGCAGAAACACCACCCGGTCCTTGAACTCCGGGTTTGGAAAACTCTGTCCGTACGTGGGATGGTACACGGCGATGTTGTCCCGCTGTCCGTCTATGGGCTCCCAGATCCAGGATACCTACAGACAGAGAGGCAGAGAGAGGCAAGGGGGGTTTATTTTACTCTGCAGAGAAATTAAAAAAAACAAAAAACATATGGAACAAGATCTGAAATTCTGTGTCAGTAATGTAAATAGTATGAGGAGACTTTACTCTATGCTGGTTTATCTCCAATCCAAGCTGGTTAACCGCTATTTTAGGCCTTTTCTGGACATGTATTCATACTTTGCAGTGGAATAACACTGGGGAGGTTCTACACATATGTCTGTAGTGGAATGTTCAGCAGATACCATGGAGAAGCAAGCCAACACGGTCAAAAATGTGTTCAGAACTCAGAAAAATTCATTTAAACGACACATTTTCAGGAGCTTATGTTCAATACAAGAGTGGGTCATGTTTAGGTGTTTGATTTTCAACAACAACAAAAAAAAGGTGAGCGTGACTAACTGAAAAATGGTTGGCTAAGACTAGTTAGCTTTGGCAGTACTTCCAGTTAAATTAATTCTTTATGGTCAGATTGTCATAACAAAAAACTCAGATTAAAGTCTAACTTGAGAAACACCTCTTCAGATAGAGCAGTGTCTACTAGAGCTGAGCGACACGACCCCCCCCCCAAAAAAAACAACTTTTTTTTAAATAAAAGACTTGATTCACAATTCGATTCACAATTCAATTCAATTCTACTGTATAGCAGCATCCAAAACTTTTACCATGTTGTGAAACCTCTCTTCTCCACTGAATAAATGGGAAGCATTTCATATGGTCCACAGTAGGGATGGGCCTTTGATCAAATTTCTTAATCGATCGTGGGGAGAATGAACAATTAATTATTAATGTTTTTATATTAAAATTATTATCATTCTTATTACTATTACTAATCTGCATAAATAAACTCAACTCTACATCATATAAACCATCACCACTATAGAGCCACATCAGTTTGAGATTAGAATGTGTTTAATGCAGCTTTGGCACACTTGTTTATGTTTTACAGAAACAAAACTTAAAACTGCATGGCTTATTTGCGTAAACTGTAAATGCTGAAAAAAAGATCTTTCCTTGTGCTGATGCTTCAGCTTCAGTAGGACTAAAGGACATGACTCAGTGGATTATATGAGCGTTCTTTCTGTGACAGAGTTTTGTTTGTGTCGTTCTCGGGGGGAAGTGAGAGACGCACTGTAGGAAGTGACTACGGAAAGACTATAGGAATTCTTGCCGAATGCTAAAGGTACAAGCTGTATGAAAAAAATCTTAAATATTGATTTTCCGAAATAAATCGATTTGACTTGATTGATTTAACTTGCCAACTCAATTTTTATTTTAACTTGATTTTTTGCCCAGGCCTACTGTCTACAATTACACTCAACAAAAATATAAACGCAACACTTTTGTTTTTGCTCCCATTTGTCATGAGATGGACTCAAAGATCTAAAATTCATTCCAGATACACAATATTACCATTTCTCTCAAACATTGTTCACAAATCTGTCTAAATGTGTGATAGTGAGCACTTTTGCTTTGCTGAGATAATCCATCCCACCTCACAAGGTGTGCCACATCAAGATGCTCATCAGACACCCTGATTAGTGCACAGGTGTACCTTAGACTGCCCACAATAAAAGGCCACTCTGAAATGTGCAGTTTTGTCTCACAGCAAAATGCCACAGATGGCACAAGCATTGAGGGAGTGTGCAATTGGCATGCTGACAGCAGGAATGTCAACCAGATCTGTTGCTCGGGCATTGAATGTTAATTTCTCCACCATAAGCCGTCTCCAAAGGCGTTTCAGAGAATATGGCAGTACATCCAACCGGCCTCACAACCGCAGACCACGTGTAACCACACCAGACCAGGACCTCCACATCCAGCAGGTTCACCTCCAAGATCGTCTGAGGCCAGCTACTCAGACAGCTGCTGAAACAATTGGTTTGCATAACCAAAGAATTTCTGCACAAACTGTCAGAAACCATCTCAGGGAAGCTCAACTGCATGCTCGTCGTCCTCATCGGGGTCTTAACCTGACACCAGATCGTCGCCGTAACAGACTTGAGTGGGCAAATGCCCACATTCGATGGCGTCTGGCACGTTGGAGAGGTGTTCTCTTCACGGATGAATCTCGGTTTACATTGTTCAGGGCAGATGGCAGACAGCGTGTGTGGCGTCGTGTGGGTGAGCGCTTTGCTGATGTCAATGTTGTGGATCGAGTGGCCCATGATGGTGGTGGGGTTATGGTATGGGCAGGCATCTGTTATGGACGAAGAACACAGGTGCATTTTATTGATGGCATTTTGAATGCACAGAGATACCGTGATGAGATCCTGAGGCCCATTGTTGTGCCATACATCCATGAACATCACCTCATGTTTCAGCAAGATAATGCACGGCCCCATGTTGCAAGGATCTGTACACAATTCTTGGAAGCTGAAAATGTCCCAGTTCTTGCATGGCCAGCATATTCACCGGACATGTCATCCATTGAGCATGTTTGGGATGTGCTTGACCGGCGTATACGCCAGCGCATACCAGTTCCCACTAATATCCAGCAACTTCGCACAGCCATTGAAGAGGAGTGGACCAACATTCCACAGGCCACAATTGACAATCTGATAAACTCTATGCGAAGAAGATGTGTTGCACTGCATGAGGCAAATGATGGTCACACCAGATACTGACTGGTTCTGAGTCCCCAGACCCCCAATAAAGCAACAACTGCACATTTCAGGGTGGCCTTTTATTGTGGACAGTCTAAGGTACACCTATGCACTAATCATGGTGTCTGATGAGCATCTTGATGTGGCACACCTGTGAGGTGGGATGGATTATCTCAGCAAAGCAAAAGTGCTCACTATCACACATTTAGACAGATTTGTGAACAATGTTTGAGAGAAATGGTAATATTGTGTATCTGGAATGAATTTTAGGTCTTTGAGTCCATCTCATGACAAATGGGAGCAAAAACAAAAGTGTTGCGTTTATATTTTTGTTGAGTGTAGCTTCACACCTACAGGGAATCTGGATCACATTGGCTGCAAAGTCTGTTCAATCTGTCTCCATGGACACAAGTCAAATGATTTCCTTCCGATGTCACACAGAGCTCCTTTACATTATTATTATTTTTTTATATATAGCGTTGTAATATAAAATACACTTGCTCTTCACAACTGGAGACTTCACAGGTTCAGGCGCCTCCTCGAAAGTACTCTGCAGCAGGGGCTTGTTATGACCTCGGGCTGTATATTTATGGTTGTGAGTGAGTAAAAGTTGTTTGACAGATTGACTGCTCAGGACATCCCAGGGCAGGTGTGGCTATAAAAGTGACTATAGTGAATAAATAATGTAATGTAAGATGCTTTGTATATTATTAAAGGTCCTATATTATGCAAAACTAACTCTCGTGAGCTTTTAGCTGCGTTATAATGTTGTTACTTCATCAAAAACATAGCTGGACTTGTGTTTTGTTTCATTCACACGTTTGAATAATCCTTTATTTTTAGTTTTAGTTTTCAAAATGCTCTGTTCCACCTTTGTGATGTCATGAAGCAGTACTTTTCAAGTTAAGGCAAGGCAGGGTTATTTGTATAACATAGTTCGTAGATAAAGTAATTCAAAGTGCTTTAGAAAATAAGAAATACATTAAAATCACAATACAAACAAATCAAACATAAAATTAAAAGAGAGAGAGACATTAAATTAGAGAGAAGACAACGTTAACAGCTCTTTTTTTTCTTTTTTTCCTTTTTTTTTTTTTAGTACAGACTGGCAATTCCAGGTCTAAAATGATCCAAATGATTCTAGTGAAGGTGTATGGAGTTTAAAACACAGTGGAGCTCTTCCTGTATTACCACATGACAAGGTGGAACATAGTATTTTCTGTTTGAGAGAAAAATTCATCCTAAATATACAGGATTTATGTGTTAAACATGTGTGAATGAAACAAAACAACTCCAGGCATGTTTGTGATGAGGAAACATTATAACATAAAAAAGACAATTATTTCTGAATGTGTTTAAAAGCAATACGTTTCATTTCTAGTCTTTAAAACAATCAACATTTCCCATTTGCTTTTCAAATGATTCCATCAGATTACCTGACAAATGTACCAAGGCGCCCGTAATGGAGCAGAAGTAATCCTTGTACAAAAACCTTGAAAGCTACTTCAAAGTCGACCATGAACCAAATCTGTTGAAAGCCCCACTGAACAATTCTGTATTATTTAATATAATTTAGGCAAAAGGAGTCAGGTAGTGATATGAGAGGGAGTGAGTAATTCATAAATGCTAACGTGCGCACTGCCGAGCCATTAGCGCACCATCTTCATCAATTAAAACAGCCCGAAACACCAGCCAAGAATCTACTCGCAAATAAATCAAAATTCTCTCCGCCTTACAGAAGCTCTATCAAGGTCCCACTTTATTAAACTTCAATTACCAACTACATTTTTCACATTTGCAAGTCTAAATATGAAGGCGCTGCCAGCGGATTTCGCAAATGGTTTCTTTTAATATTTTTCCGTATTGGCCATAAATGACAAAAATACATTGATATTTAGCATAGCGGACGCTGTGCGTGAGTCATATCCTGTGTGAATGACGTCACTGCGTTTAGCACTGGCTGGTATAGGACAAGATGTAGCAATAATTCAAGGAGGACTGTATGTCCAGTAAATGTCACTTTTTACTTTTCTTTTTTTTCTTAAAAGTGCATTGTGTAACTTTTCTGGTGGAGGGTCTGTCAAAAACTTTTCTCCGATGTTATTGCTTTGTCTGGAATGTGTCAAAGGCTGATCTCGTCAGATCTCAAAAGCCTCAGAAGCCAGACTTGGATGGGAGACCACTGGGAATTCCAGGTGCCACACTGGGGCCAGTGACAAAACTGTCAATGTGTCCTTAGGCAAGACACTTCACACACACAGTTTATCACCTCTGAGTGTGGAGGGAATGAAGAATGAACTGTAAAGCGTTTTAGCTATTAAATCTTCATGAAGACCACACCAGATCTGTGGAGAGGCGACCCCACACACGGTCAGAATGCCTGTTTTTGTTTAGGTATATATGAGTTATAAAACCACCTGTAAATGACTAAATCTAAAGTAAAGTTTAATGTCATATTGTGGAACATTCCAGGAAGAGCAATGACATATCCATAGAAACAAGAAGGTGACAGACCTCCAAAGACCTTTAATGGTGCATTATGTAACTTGTCTGTATCTGTGGAGACGCCATTGATTTGTCTGGAATGTCCCACACTATGGCATTAACCCTGTCTATCATGGAGATGAGATGAGTAAAGTGTGTGGATTTATCTGTGTTTACACTTTTCGTAAGAATCCCAACTAAAGTTTTATATACGAGACCCCAGATCTGTGAAGTCCTTCAATAACGAGCAGTAGTTACATAGTTCATCTTTAATAATAGGCCAAAGAGTACCATTGCTTTCATTGTTTCTGTTGCTTCTTAGATCAAGCTTTAAACGAGGCTTATTATGCAAGAATCTTTTAACCAAATTACAGTTTCCTCTCATAATTTCTCATTTGAAGTTGTATTTGGAGTAATTCATGCATGTTTGAATAATCTTTTATTGTATATTTTGTTGATCAACTCTCCTTTTCCCCAGCACTGCCCACTGCTCTGTTCTTACTTCATTTTGTTTTTTTGTTCTTCATTAGTAATACGGGCAAAATTCAGTAACGTTGCGTAGCCATTTAGGTCCAAATGGAGAAAAAAATCCTGTAGCTATCCATCAGAGGTATGGAAAGCTTCACAGCTCTTTGTTTTGTTCACGTTTACGGCAACATCAGCTTCTGTTGGGCACCATAGCATTTTTTTTTTTACACAGAATTAAGTGATTTGTTTCTTTTATTAAGTAATTTTCGAAAAGACTATGTTGATATAAAATGTGTGATTTATACCATAATGATCCACGGGTGTCATAGAATATAACTGTATAGCAGAAACAAGCACAATATGTCTTCTTTACAGCAGTCAGAAAGAAAATCTGGATCCAATTAATTTCAATAGGACATGTGCTTTATGCAATATGTCATCTGCAGATATGGAGGAGAGAGAGGCCGGTGCAGAGGAAGCCCATGATATTTGAGATGCCACACTGAATTAGTGTGAGCTCCTCGTTAGCGCTCAGCTGCAGGGAAATATCATTGAGCAATGCACTTTTGGGTTTGGATGTGGACAAACTGCCGATTGATCCCACTCCCTGTGCATCCGGAGTCCAAGAAGCCGAGCCAGAGCAGCACTGTGTGTGTGTGTGTGTGTGTGTGTGTCCAGTACATGCTGCAGGTTTGCACATGTGGGAAAAGTCAGCAGCGAATGTAACTGGCTTAGGCAAATAAACAGGATAGACAGAGGGTAAGAGCTACATTTCTGTATTGACTTCACTGCACTTTGTCATGAAATATCCAACAGATGAAGTTTAACCTGATGATTTTCTATCCGTGACTACTGATATTAACTTTTCTATTATATATTCTATTCTATTATAATATAGATCAGAAAGCAGCACAATATGGGCTACGCTTGCCACCTATCTCTGACAAAAAACCTGGATATTTTGACACCCTAATTAACCGTTTTGCTTATAAGCAGCGACGCCCTTCACACATCTAACCCATGACAAAAATTGCCCTTCTACAGCGAAAATGAACATAACTTCAGGTCTAAACCAAGACTGAACCATGGCTAAACCAGGTCTAAAATAGAACTGAACCAGGACTGAGTATCGGGACGGCCCAGAGGTGCGTCCATGTAGACTGTTGACTGCAGTCGTCGCCCGATCGTGCTCCTCGCGGCCCCGAGCGACTCCGCCATGGGCCCTGGAGCCAGCCGCGGGACTCGGGAGGTGTGGCTCCGAGCTCAGGCGTTTTATGTAATAAATCCCCAAAGTAATAAACCCCCAAAGTCACTCTCTCGACCAGGAAAACAGGGAATTCACAGACCACAGCTGACGGGCTGTATTTTTCTCCCGTTTTGTCACAGTGCCCAGGATGCTTCTGTGGCGTCTGAACCCAAATGCAAAGGCGTCTAAATAGAGGACATGTTTTTGGACGCTGTGGTGTGAACGTACTATAAAGGTCGGGTTATCACAATGAAGGGATGGACGGCGAAAACAGTGAAAAACTGAGAATATATTTTTCCCCAGGACAGACCATTAAAATCTGGGACAATCAGGTAAAACCGGGACAGATGGCAACACTAATATGGGCCCTTTCAATAGTATTGGCCTATAGAATTGCTAGGTCATCTTGGTGTATTTCAAAGAATCAAAGTATGTACAGGGCTGTGCTGAGATAGAGGTATTCCCATAAAACCAGCTTGCACTACTGTTAGTACAGTAGTTACAACTAGTACAGTAGTTACAACTAGTACAGTAGTTAGTAGGAGTAATACAGTAGTTAGTGGTAGTAGATAGTACATGTATAGTTCCCACCTGTGTGAGCTTGGTCTTTCCTCCTCCATCGATGAACTGACAGCGCAGATCCACAGACTCTGTGGGATAGGCCTCCAGCTCCTCCTCCACTCGCACCTTCTGACCCACTGCACCTGCAACACACACACAATACTCAAGTTCTAGTTTAAACCATTTTAAACATCAATATTTTACGTTATTCCCTGTAAACCGCAGTATTGATCTAAAATGGTGTAATAGTAGAAGACACTTCCATTTCAAAATTGTACTGAATGGCCCCCTGAATGGTTTCTCTCTGCTCTCTTTCACTCCTTCTCCTTCTTCCCTCTTTGTCTCTTTCTCTCACTTTCTTCCTCTCTAGGTAAGGTAACTTTTATTTATCCAGTGCTTTTCACAGACATATGCCCCCAAAGACGCTTTACAGAGCATTCACTAGCAAGAATCACACCAACAACAGTTGGTTTATTATATGGAGACGAGGCAGGTCGGCTGGGTTGAGACTCTGTGGGGGTGGGGGTTCAGTCTCAATCTTCACATGGCCCAGCAGGACGGGACCCCCCTCGTAGGCATCTAATGTCTGGAAGCGAACAGATAGGGGTTGGTATGGAGATATATTTGAGTTATTCGGGGCATACTGGGTTGCTGGGATAGGCTGCTACAAACAGGTTTCTGGGAAATTGAGGTGTTGTAGAAGTGAGCTGTGATTCGCTGGAGAGGAGGCGAGGGCAGTTGAGGTGTGGTCCTGCTTCTGAACCTACAGTAAGTTAATCATTAACTACATTTATTAACAGAGCATTCTTCACCTTCTAGCTGTGAGGCGTGCTGCCACCTCTAATGCCAACAATATATTTGATTGTTTCACTCAGCCCCAGCTCAAACTTTTTGACCAAATCAAAGGGTTTAAAGTTCACAGCTCACGATTTATGTTCTCACACTATATGAACTACTTCAGCAGTGCAAAACCCTCACGAGAGGCGACTGGATTCAAACAGGTTTGATATTCTTGCGATTTACAAATGTCGGGAGCTGGTCGGGAGGGATTAATCAGTTCTCGTTACCCCATGTTTACTACACGAAGCACAACACACAATCCCAAAAACAGTCGCGCAAGTGAAAAATCAGCTCAAAAAGAGCGAAAAATCTTGCAGTGTATGCCCAACATAAGTGGAAGAGTTCTCTTTCTTTCTTTCTCAAACTCTTTCACTCCCTCCCGCTCCCATCTCTTTCTCCCCATGTCCCTCTCTTCCCCTCTTTCGCTCTCTCTCTGTCTACCCTTTCTCCCACTCCCTTCCTCCCTCTCTCACCCGCTACCCTCTCTTCCTCTTTCTTGGTCTCTCCATCTCTCTATCTCCGTCTTCCCACTCCCTCCCTTGCTTTTTCTCACCTACCGCCGCTCACACAGTTCCAACACACAGCAGTGCTCCGCATTCACCCAAATTCACAGATTCCCCAAAATAAAACCGACAAAGCACCAAAAAGCACAGGTTTCCTCTTTAAACTCCCCACACCAGCCTGGTTTGTATGCACGGCCCGCAGGAAGTGAATCTGCATCATCAGATATGTCTTTTTTCAATGCGTTTTAAATGTGTTTTTTCATAGCGTCATGTGAAGAATTGGTCATTAAAGGCGTTGTGGTTGAAGGCAGCTGCCCCCCGTCTCACTGCGCTAAAGTCGTCACAAAGCTGTTATTAAAATCAGATACATTTATAAAGCCGTATGTTTTCTTGAAAATTAATCCTTAATGAAGTTGTGGAAAAGGCACAGTGAAATGCAACGAGGTTCGTAATGATTTTCCGGACAACACAGAGTGGGTATTTTACTTCTATGGAGAATTAACTACTAACATATATTCAAATGTAAACGTTTATCGTTTTGAAAATGCTATATTCACTGAAAATAATGTATGAACATGTTTTATAAGTTTCGCTTTCATTTTGGACGCTCTAGGCCTGCCTGCATTAAGTCACTCCCCCTTCAGAGCCCTATCACAACACAATCAACACGTGTGCATCCCGCTAATGAAAGTACTGCACATCGGATCAAGTTTGTCAGTTTTGTATCATGTTTTTGTATATTTGTGGAGAACTACATTTGAATCTCACAGGCAGCCATAAGGAGGGTTCGAAAAGAGAAATCGCTAATTGACTCAAACATGCCTGGATCTAAAACCTCTTCAGGCTAGGGTTGGGCGGTAATACGGTATCCCGTGGTATCAAAAAGTAGCAACGGTATCAGTTTCATTACAGTCATTAAAAAAAATCTGCATAAGGACCTAAAACCAGTGTGGACTTTCTCCTTTCCGCTCTCTCTCCTCTTCAAACGTTGTTGGAGATTTCCATCCACACGCAGCAAGGAAGAAGAAAAAAAAAATGTGACTGGCACTTTGTGTGTTATGTTGAGCCGAAAATTTTGCAATGGAGACGTTTCATTGAACGCCGAGAGTCAAGAGCTGAAGTCAAGAGAGTCAAGAGCTGAAGGGGGGAAAGTTCCCGCTTGAGGGTGAAGTGAGACTTTCACGGACAATTTATGGTTCTGCGTCAAAACGTGTTTGCGTCGACCGCCGTGCACCTCTGAAACTTTCTAACTATGCGTCAAAATAACGTAGACAGTGAGAGGAAGCGACGCAAACAATAAGGGCTGTGACTGATCCTCTCAACCACCACTCTACATTTCCAGTACTCCGCTCACTATAGACTTTGAGTAATAAGAATCAGAATCAAAATCATTTATTAATGGCCACTCAACAAGTTGGTGGAATTTGTTTCCAGTACAGCAAGAAATGCTCACATCTTCTGTGTCTGTTGCAGAACAAAACAAATTTACAACACACTTACATGATACAACACACACAACAGATAAATATCCAGTTATGAACGGGATTGGTTTAGAGTCCGAATGGCAACGGGAAAGAAACTATTCTTGAATCTGACAGATTTGGATATGATGGACCTGTAGCGCCTCCCAGAGGGCATGAGTTTGAACAGATTATTGGCAGGATGAGTGGGGTCTGAGGTGATTCTTTTGGCTCTCTGTGTGATGCATCTGTGATAAAGTGTGTCTGTGGAGGGGAGAGTGTGACCAATGATTTTAGATGATTTGTTTGCAATACGCTGAAGTTTGTTACGTGAGTGTGAGTCCAAATTACTAAACCAGACTATTATTGATGAAGTGAGAACGCTTTCAATTATTGCTGTGTAAAACTGGAGAAGGATGTTGTGTCTGATTCTGAATTTTTTCAATTGTCTGAGGAAAAACAGTCTTTTATTGGCTTTTTTGTATGTTTCGTTTGAATGCTGTTTCCATTTTAGTGAGTAATTGATGTGGGTACCAAGGAATTTGATGGTCTCTGTAGTGGTGATTGTTTCATTATCAATTGTGATTGGTGTTTTCTGTGAAGGGGAGCATGCAAAATCAATTATGAGTTCCTTTGTTTTAGGTGTATTGAGGAGCAAGTTGTTACTTTGACACCAGGAGGCTACATGAGAAATCTGCTTACGGTAATGACTTTCATTATTGTCAGAGATGAGTTCAATTATTGTTGTGTCGTCAGCATATTTGAATAAAGATACAGAGTTGTGGGTGGATGTCAGTGTGTTGGTGTAGAGAGAGAACAGCCAGGGAGAGAGAACACACCCCTGGGGAACACCGGTACTGAAGGTCAGAGGCTGGGATGAGAGGCCACTCATCCTGACCTGCTGCGTTCTCTCTGACAGGAAGCTCCTGATCCAGTGGCATAGGGTGAGAGGAATGTTCATGTCCAACAATTTGTGGAAGAGTTTGACCGGGTCAATGGTGTTGAAGGTGGAGCTAAAGTCCAGAAACAGTACACGGGCATAGGTGTGAGGAGTCTCCAAGTGGTGTAGTATCCGGTGAAGAGCCAGGTTCACCGCATACTCTACTGACCTATTAGCTCGGTAGGCAAACTGGTAACTGTCCATTTGGTGTGTGGTGAAGTCTTTGAGGTGAGAGAGTATGATGCGTTCAAATGATTTCATGACAAAAGATGTGAGAGCAACTGGTCTGTAGTCATTGAGGCAAGTTATTTTATTAGTTTTTGGGGAAGGAATAATGACAGAATCCTTGAAACACTTTGGTACGAAGCACTGATGGAGAGAATAGTTGAAGATAGTGGTGTATATTGGGGCTAACTGGGATGCACAATGTTTTAGAACAGTTGGGCTTAACCCATCAGGTCCAGCTGCTTTCCCCTTTTTATTCTTGTAAAAAAAAGCTCTCACCTCCTCCTCCTGGATGTAGAAGGGTGGTACTGGAAGGGGAAAAAAGGGGTATAGGAGGGAGTGGGCAGCTGCTCAAAAGTCCCATAGAAGTTATTTAACTTATCTGGGAGGTCTTGGTCATTAACAGGTGGAGGGACAGTGCTTTTTTTTATAATCTGTCATTATTTTCAGTTTTTTCCAGATTGTCTTTGTGTCATTTGAGGCAATCTGCCTTTCTAATGTATTTCCATATTTTGATTTGGCTTTCCTGATGGCAGCTCTAAGTAGGTATTTAGCCGCCTTATATTGTGCTTCGTGGCCATCAATAAAAGCCTGGTTCTTTTCCTTACGTAGAATTTGTATGTCTTTTGTGAACCACGGCTTGTTGTTGCTGTGCGTCTTCACAGTTTTGGTGGGGATGCAAGTTTCGACGCAAAAGTTGACGTATGACGTCACCGTGTCTGCTAACTCATCCAGGCTGGCCGCAGCTGCACTGAATATGTCCCACTTAGTGCATTCGAAGCAGCCCCTCAGCATGTCGATACAAGCACTTGACCAGCACTGCAATCCGCTGGATTTAAGTTTTTGCCAATATTTCGGGATGAGCAGCAACGTGGCGTGGTCCGACCTGCCCAGCGGAGCCCTCGGGAAGGACCAATAAGCCTCGCTGATGAGAACGTAGCAGTGGTCGAGGATGTTGGAGCCTCTGCTAGGGCAGGTAACTTGCTGGATGTAATTTGGAAGGTCAGACGATAGATTGGCATGGTTAAAGTCCCCTAATGCAATCACAACAGCATCAGGATGAGAATTTTCCACAGAGGATATGTAATTTGCCAGTTCTGAAGTGGCTACATTAGCATTAGCCAAGGGCGGGATGTAAACGCCAATTAGAACAACGGAGGCAAATTCTCTCGGAAGATAATATGGTCTGCACTTTAAACAGAGATATTCCATATGAGGGCTGCAGAATATGTTAAGCTCTTTGACATTGTTGCACCATCGCTGGTTTATCATCAAACATATGCCACCACCTTTGGTTTTCTTCACAGACCTGTCTGCGCGGTGGAGAGAGAAGCCGGGAGGTGTGACAGCCAGGTCAAGCACAGTGTTGTCTAGCCAGGTCTCAGTTAGGCACATCGCTGAACAGTCTCTGTAGTCCTTGTGAGATTGAAGGAGGAAAAACTCGTCTATTTTATTTCTTATTGATCTGACATTAGTGAGGAGCAGGGCTGGTAGTGTTGGTCGGTATGGGTTCTCCCTTTGCCTGCAGAGAACACCGGCACGATGATGTTTCCTCCTGACCGTCCTGTGGTTCCAGGAGTAGTTTGCCGGTTTGGATGTCACTAATATATCCGCAGGAAAGCATCGAAATCGGAATCGGTATCTCACCGAAATTGTTCCTGAGAGAAAGTAATTCGCAGCGACTATATGTGACACATTCTGGACAACAGTAGCAGACACAGAAGCAGAGCTTGCACCGGGGCTAGCCTCGCGGCCGCCATCTTGGAATCAATTTTTAAGTAGATACTGGGTTTAATGCAGCTTTGAGCATATTTATTTATGTTTTACAGAAACAAAACTTAAAACCGCATGGCTAATTTGTTATACAGTATAAGCACTTATTAAAACAGCTTGTGTGCTGATGTGATTGAACACTCTGGCAAAGTTTGGTTTGATCAGAACTTGTGCCTCATCTTCAAATATAATGCTGCTATTCTGTTTCTGAATGGTTTAGGTGCAGCTACAAAATAATTCTTAATTAGTTACAGTAATACCATATACCCCAGTAAAATGCTGAGACGGTTTAACGGTATAAAATTTGGATACCGCCCAACCCTATTTCAGGCATCTTTTTGCATAATACCGCCTCTTTAATGTATGTTATATTCATAAAACATCAAAATATTTCACTTCTACAATTCCTGGGTCTATCCACATGGAACAGAAACTAGAACAAACTTCAGTGTCTTCAGTACAAATGAACTATGATGAAATTCTTATTTTTGACTATCAAGGCGTTAAGTGCTGACACTACGACTCTATAGGTACTCTTATAAGTAAAAAACAAAAAAACTTACAGCTACAAAACAAATATGGCCTTTTTATCCTCCATTTAGAATAACATAATTTAAAGTTGCACTGTGTAGCATTTCAGGTGGAGCCATCTGCTTGTTAAAACGTCTCTGTATAAACAAAAAGAAAACACCACCTGGCAAAGGGGTCAGATCTGTGGAGAAGCAACCTCAGTTACAGTAAGAACGCATCCCTTGAGGTATTTATGGGCAATAAAAAACACACATACTGGTAATTAATTAAAAGCTGCATGTATAGTTAATATCATACTGCGGAACACTCCAGACACAGCAATAACATGTAGATGGAGATGTAAACTTCAGCAGAAAAGTTACACCAGGCATCTTTAATTCAGTATAGAGCAACCTGTCCCTTGGTTTTGCACGTGTTGTATATTGTGTAGGGTGTATGTATTATTGAACGGCACTCCAGCAGCTCTGTAAATATATCTGCACAGTGTTTGGTCAAGTGCTCTACAAAATGTTTACACAGCCCCGAGTATCATTTACTCACCGAATGTAAAGCCATGAATACATTTAGCTTATATATGGGCTTCTATGATACTGTCAATGTTGCCATGAGAACTGTTTGCTTAATATTCAGAGTACGTACTTTCATGAATTCACTTACTTCCCAACACTGCAGCTAATTAAAGGTCCTACATTACACAAAATGGACTCTTGTGAGCTTGAAGCCATGATATAATGTGGTTACCTCGTCAAAAACATCCCTGAAGCTGAGCTGTGTTTGTTTTGATGTCATGAAGCTGTAGTTTTTAAGTTAACCGGTACATTTTACCTTTAGTTCAGTAGAGATGGGCAATTCCAAGGCTGAAATGATCCAAATGGTTCAAGGGAAGGTGTGTGCAGTTTAAAAACTGAGTGGAGTATTTCCTGTATTCCTGTGTTTTCTGTTTAAGGAAAGAACTCAGCCTAAACATGCAGGTTTGTGTGTTGAACATGTGTGAATGAAACAAAACACAACTCCAGGTACATTTGTGATGCAGAAACAACATTAAAACTAGACATAGACCAATATATCAGTTGGCTGATATTTGGATTTGTTTCGCTCGATTTGCTGCCTAAAAACTACACACAAAGCTTTATATTAACACTGTAATATGAAGAGATAGGTGTAGAAAATGTGACTACACAGCTCTCTTAAAGGTTTGAGGTAAAACGGGGCTTTAGGGGAGTTTGTAGTACATTTAAAATGCATAATTGGGGGAAAATTAGATTAGATGTGATTAGATTCGACTTTATCTATATTATATAAATACAAGATAACGAAATGTGATTTAGCATCTTATCAGAAGTGCAAGGAGCAACAAATGTGATATTTACAGAATGTAGAGTATATACAATATAGACCAGAGGTACTCAATTGGTGGACTCCGGTTTGGATCCAGACCCAAACGCAACCGGACCAAGACAAATCTCTCTCTTGCCTTTTTTTCATCGCATTCTGAATCCACACAATATTTCATTGGCCTGTGCTTTGCCATGAAAAAATAGTGAAATTTATTTGGACATTTCGGCACTAGGCCCGTTTCAAGAAACAGATGTGCAAAGTTCTCCATCCCCACCTTTCATCAGTCTCTCACAAGTTTCTAGCTCACTCTTTCTGTCGCTCAATTACTGTATTTTCCAGTGGTACAGAAGTATTGGTGCGATCGACTGATACAGACAGGACAGCGGCTCTTTCTGCAGGAGACATTAATTAATTATTAGATTTATATAGCGCCTTTCATGACACCCAAAGCACTTTACAGTTCATTATTCATTCACTCCATACCTGGTGAGCTACTATTGTAGCCACAGCTGCCCTGGGGCAGACTGACAGAAGCGAGGCTGCCAATTTGCGCCATTGGCCCCTCTGACCACCACCATCACTCATGCACACACCACTTTCATACTAGGCAATGTGGGTGAAGTTTCTTGCCTAAGGACACAACGTGTCTGGCGCCCCACTGTGGCACCTGGAATTCCCAGTGGTGCAGACATGTGCAGTAGAGCGACAGTGACAGTGGTACAGGAGGAATGGGAGCAGCAGATACTGACACACAGGCCTAGAGCGCCTCTCACGACTTATGCAAATTAGCCATGCGGTTTTACTGTAATTTCTGTGAAACGTAAACAAATGTGCGCAAAGCTGCATTAAACACATTATTCCTCAATGTATATATTGAGTGGAATAACGAAAATGTAGAGCAGTGATTGAGAGGACCAGTCACAGCCCTTATTGTCTGTCGTTTTGGCATGTAGTTAGAAAATTTCAGAGGTGCATTTCAATGCAGACGTTTTGACGCAGAACGATCAATTCGGCCTTTCACACTGAGTCAGACAGAACACACAATACTTTGTGCATAGTTCAAATGTTCCATGTGGATTTACTACATTTTTTGTTAGAAGTTCTAAGTTTGGAAATACACGGTCACTTTTTCAGACCCTGGAAACACTAAATTTGGTAATGGACCTTTTGAGTTTGTAATTGCATACCCCTGATATAGAAAATATAAAGTATATTACAGTGTAGATTGGAGTTTATAGTGAATATATACAAATAAACAAATATGGCAGTATGAACAAGAGGGAGTTAGGTATAATATACATGGGGGATGAATATACACTCAACAAAAATATAAACGCAACACTTTTGTTTTTGCTCCCATTTGTCATGAGATGGACTCAAAGATCTAAAATTCATTCCAGATACACAATATTACCATTTCTCTCAAACATTGTTCACAAATCTGTCTAAATGTGTGATAGTGAGCACTTTTGCTTTGCTGAGATAATCCATCCCACCTCACAGGTGTGCCACATCAAGATGCTCATCAGACACCATGATTAGTGCACAGGTGTACCTTAGACTGCCCACAATAAAAGGCCACTCTGAAATGTGCAGTTTTGTCTCACAGCAAAATGCCACAGATGGCGCAAGCATTGAGGGAGCGTGCAATTGGCATGCTGACAGCAGGAATGTCAACCAGATCTGTTGCTCGGGCATTGAATGTTCATTTCTCCACCATAAGCAGTCTCCAAAGGCGTTTCAGAGAATATGGCAGTACATCAAACCGGCCTCACAACCGCAGACCACGTGTAACCACACCAGCCCAGGACCTCCACATCCAGCAGGTTCACCTCCAAGATCGTCTGAGACCAGCTACTCAGACAGCTGCTGAAACAATTGGTTTGCATAACCAAAGAATTTCTGCACAAACTGTCAGAAACCGTCTCAGGGAAGCTCAACTGCATGCTCGTCATCCTCATCGGGGTCTTAACCTGACTCCAGATCGTCGCCATAACAGACTTGAGTGGGCAAATGCCCACATTTGATGGCGTCTGGCACGTTGGAAAGGTGTTCTCTTCACGGATGAATCTCGGTTTACATTGTTCAGGGCAGATGGCAGACAGTGTGTGTGGCATCGTGTGGGTGAGCGCTTTGCTGATGTCAATGTTGTGGATCGAGTGGCCCATGGTGGTGGTGGGGTTATGGTATGGGCAGGCATCTGTTATGGACGAAGAACACAGGTGCATTTTATTGATGGCATTTTGAATGCACAGAGATACCGTGATGAGATCCTGAGGCCCATTGTTGTGCCATACATCCAGGAACATCACCTCATGTTTCAGCAAGATAATGCACGGCCCCATGTTGCAACAATCTGTACACAATTCTTGGAAGCTGAAAATGTCCCAGTTCTTGCATGGCCAGCATACTCACCGGACATGTCACCCATTGAGCATGTTTGGGATGTGCTTGACCGGCGTATACGACAGCGCGTACCAGTTCCCACTAATATCCAGCAACTTCGCACAGCCATTGAAGAGGAGTGGACCAACATTCCACAGGCCACAATTGACAATCTGATAAACTCTATGCGAAGAAGATGTGTTGCAGTGCATGAGGCAAATGGTGGTCACACCAGATACTGACTGGTTCTGAGTCCCCAGACCCCCAATAAAGCAACAACTGCACATTTCAGGGTGGCCTTTTATTGTGGGCAGTCTAAGGTACACCTGTGCACTAATCATGGTGTCTGATGAGCATCTTGATGTGGCACACCTGTGAGGTGGGATGGATTATCTCAGCAAAGCAAAAGTGCTCACTATCACACATTTAGACAGATTTGTGAACAATGTTTGAGAGAAATGGTAATATTGTGTATCTGGAATGAATTTTAGATCTTTGAGTCCATCTCATGACAAATGGGAGCAAAAACAAAAGTGTTGCGTTTATATTTTTGTTGAGTGTATATCAATAAAATAATCAAAATCAGCCCAACATATCAGCTCAAAAATATCTGAAGAGCTTATCAGCATTGGTTTTGCGGTATTCTACAGAATCAATATCACCATCGGCCACGAAAAAACACATATCGGTCGATCTCTAGTTATAACATAGGTCAGAAAATACTTGCGTCCCTTTTTACTTTAGATCAATAAAAACTCAATAATACTTATACTTAGGTTCTATAAAAGTGAGCAGTTGTCGCTTTGACAGAGCAGATATTTCACAGTGGTCCAAGTACACACAGATTTATGGTGCACACATATTTCTGAATGACATAACCACTCACAAAGTCTTTACAGTCTGAACAGAACCAGAGTCTGATTAATCACTGCCGCTGTAATGGTTTTAATCAGCATTAGTATTAGCGCGCTAGACACAACACGTCTGCCTGCATAGTCTCACTTACTTGGGACATGGTGTTCAGAATGCATTATCTTAGTGCACATTTCATCACACTGAAAAGCCAAAGTAAAAGCTGCACTATGTAAGATGGAGATGTTATTTCGTTGCATTAAACATATCTTCTTTCCTACTTCAATTACACGTGTTTTGTAGCTCAAAAAATGACATGACATGAATTCTTAACATGCGCCAGCTTGTTTCTCCATAGATCTGACCATTAACCTGTCTCCAATGTGATTACCAAGTTTATTTCCATACTGTGGCATAATAAAAGCAAAACTGTAACATCTCAGTGAAGACAAGTAAGTGACAGACCATCCACCAGAAAAGTTACCAGGAGAAACATGCAAGTTCAACAAGAAATACAAGCACAAACAACTTTTTAAAGAACTTTAGCAAACTGTTGGTGATGAGCTGAACATGAAGCTGAACTAAAGGCCTGTTTCAAAGCTTACATTTTTGGCAAAGATTTTAGAAAAAAATATCTTTGTTAAGCTTCTTTTTTACAGAAAGACAATGTCAAAGAGCTGCCCCCGCGACCCAGCTGGACTAAGTGGGAGAAGATGGATGGATGGACAATGTCAAGGATGTTTTTCAGGTTACAAGTTTCACAGAATTTCACAGAAACTGCACTTTTAAAAGTTTCTAATAACTTGTTTTATTTACTAAATGCTGCTTTCTCTTTGGCTCTCGACGAAGGCAGTCGCATTTTCCTCTCCTCTCCTGCCCTTATCTTTCCTGCTCCTCTTGTCTCGTCTAGTCTTCTGTCTTGTACTTTGAGAGATTCTTTCTGCCCTGCTCTTCCAAACCTTAAATTAATCTTTGGACTTGATAAATTGATCTCTCAACAGGAACGCAGGTTTGGGGAGAACCTGCTTGCCCCAGTTCGTAGAGGACAATATTTACTTATTCGGACTCTTGATTGCAGGACTCTTGCTCATTGGATTAAGGTGTGACCCTGTTTTTTGGGGGGGGGAAATTCGGATTACACCTGTTCAAAGCCCCACTTTGGCTGGGACAGCTAGCATAGCTGCGAGCACTCAGACTTGTGACTATGGGCCGGGTTTGCAGTCATTAAGCGCTGGTTGGATGGACATGGTGGCTCTAAATCACATTATTGGATAACATCTTGGATGAAAACTCAAAGCTTTGCAAAGATTTGAGACCAATATGGACAAAAGAGTAGTTGTGGAAATTGAAAAGCAGCTGCACGCTCTAAACCCAAACAAGATGAATCTTAACTCATTGGCCCCAATGAACATGGCAGAGAAACACTCTTGCATTGCTCCCCCAAGTTGAACTTTCCCTGGGATGTGGACTGTCTGGGACCTGGTCAGGATTGTCTATGGTGGCTTGGATTGGGCGCCAAGTGGAGCGAGCCTCCAGGCCCCATATCCCATGCCTTCGTTGTCGTCTTATCATCATGTGTACTGTGTTTTATTGTTATGTGCTTGCTCTGTTTTCTTTTTTCTCTGTGTAATGGCTCTAGACAGTTAGTGTCCCAGATCTGATTCAGATAGAGGTAAAAAAGATCGAGACAGCTGCTTTTGATGCAGAGGACCACAAATATAGAGAAAAATCCCGCAAACCGCCTTACAAATAGTGACATTTATTAGGACGTTTTGGCACTAGGCCTGTTTCAAGAAATAGATGTGCAAAGTTCTCATTCATTTATATCATCTACATAGAGGACCACACAAATCTCGCTTGAAGCTCTGTGTGGGTGAAAAGACTGGAGAGGTTCAGCGTCAGCCAGGTCCTTTTCTCTTAAATTTGGAAACTCCTTTTCCTCAGAGGCCTCCCCATGTTCTGTTCCTCAGGGCTCTATTCTTGGGCCAATCCTGTTCGTTTTTTCATACCTATTTTTTAAGAAATGTGATATCTTACCACTTTTATGCTAATGTTTCCTCAATCTATTTGCGTCTCAAGAAAATCAATAACAGCTCCCTGGCACTGCTGCTGAAATACTTGGACGTCAAGGCCTGGTTGGCTATGAACTTTTGACATTTGAATGCATTTTTCCAAAACTGAACTTGTTATTTTTAAACTAAGCATTAGGGCTGAACGATTTTAAGAAATTGCGATTTTTCTAGCAGATATTCCAATTTTGATTTCATCCACGATTTTTCTTTCAAATTACAAACTTACAAACCATTCAAACAGTAAACTCCATAACTCTAATGCAAGAATGAAAACTAAAGTCAAGAATTTATTTCAAATGTCGAGCTATTTATGAACAAGAAACATGGTGTACACTGACTATATCGAGCGCTGGAGCAACGGCAGAGATTATTACTGAAGAACTTAAAGAGCATCTGTGTTTGAACTTAAACTTTCCCATCTACAAAATCTGTCAACAGCACCAAAATATTCTGCACTTCTGTAAAAAAATAGACTTATAAATAAAATATAGCAAAAACAGTGAACGCCTTTTAAACAAAGAGTTTTTTAAACAAAGACTTACACCACAAGTCAGGAATGAAACCAGGACTAAACCAGGTCTAAACAAGGACTAAACCAGTACTGAACCAGGACTAAACCAGAACTGAACCAGGACTAAACCAGGACTAAACCAGGACTAAACCAGGTCTAAACCAGGACTACACTGGTCACGTCATGATAAAACTTTCTTAATTCAAGTCATCTTTAATAAACTTTATTAGATTTTAGTTTTGGTAGTGTTTCGAGGTCTTGTGGTGAAACCACCTCTGGAGCCGGAGTTCACACCCCCCAGGCTGGATCACAGTCGCTGCATTAAAACCTTGTCTAATACCACGGCATCTTTAAGCACTGAGTGACAGCCAGACTCTTCTTCTCAAGAGCTGGTCCTGTGAGAAAAACTGATAAAAAGCATTTCTTAAGCCCACTGCCGTACCCCGCGTCCCTGAGCACTGCGTGGATTATAGAGCCTTCAACTTCTGTAACGACGGCGACAACACTGGACCCACCCACTGCATAAACATGCCAATTATAATCTCCAGCAGACGCTCTTTAAAGACAGGAGAGAGTTAAACGCCCTCCTCTGCCTTTGTGCCACAGAGCATCACTCGCCTCCTATCGCTGACAGTGAGGACAGGCTAAATTAAAATGTCAATAATGGAAACGCAGGCTGTTCTGGTGAGATACACAGATGTTTTGCAGTTGAAAATAACACTTTGTCATTTCTGTCAATGAAGTCCTAATAAAAAAAAAAAACTAATAGTGGTGGAGTCATAGTTACTCCCTGTTATAATGAGGCTCTGTAAAAGTAAACAGTATTAGACTGATGAAACCAAGGTACAGGGTGTCCCTTTTCGCAGGCCAATAATTGTGGCAGTTCTTGTTGAAAAAAAAAAAAAAAAAGTTCTGTTTTCAGGTTGAGCCGTTCACTCCCAAAGAGAAATCATTTTGCATTTTGGAATATACTCGTACTGTGCAGCCTTCAATGCAAAATTTAATAATAATAATAATAATAATAATAATAATAATAATAATAATAATAATAATAATAATAATACATTGGTTTTATATAGCGCTTTTCACTGTAACACAAAGGCGCTTAGCAAAATTTGGAAAAACTTCACCAACTGGCAACTTATGAAAAACTGTTCACCAAAAACTGTTCAATTTCACTGAGCTAGACTTGGTAGTTCTCAAGATAATTGCTTTTAAAATGGGGTCAAATTTGTATTTTTAGACAGTAAAAACCAGTGGTTGAATAAATCCGAGAAAGATTACCGGTAGTTATACTGTACGATATTTCAGGAAAAGCCACATCTCCAAAAGGTACATACTGCATCTTTTAATGTGTACATACAGAATTATTATAATATGTTTAACCTTACACATTGCATTTCTAGTGTGATAAAAGATTATTTGGTGTGGCAGGTTTTTAATATTAATCTCAATCAAGCTTCGAAAGAGTTGCCATGATGAAGAAAAGTCCACTATATGAACCAAAAAATTTGTAATTGAATTAAAGAGGGTGTATTATGCAGGTGTTTTTCTACTATCTTATAACGTTCACTCATCAAAAACGTGCCTGAAGAGGTTTTACATCTATGTATGTTTGAGTCATTTAGCGATCTCTCCCAGGCCTTATTTGAACCCTCTTTATAGCTGTAAAATTATGTGCAAGGCTCACAAACTTACATCATCCATCCTCTCACATGACAATTCTCCATAAATATCAAAAAAAAAAAACTTAGGGTGACCAGATTTTGAAAATAAAAAAAACTGGGACATCCGTGGTAATAATAAAATTGTAAAATGAGTGGGGAATTAAGGAAAATTGTTTTGCACTCAGCCCTAACGTGAGTCAGAATAGTCACATTTTCTTTGTGTTTTTGAAATTTTTAAGCAGTTTTTCTGTATTTTACCTAAACAAATGACGATTTATTCCTCTCTTTATTGTTGGCAGGGAGCAGATTGGTCAAAAAAGGGACACCAGGGACATTTTTTGTATAAAACAGGGACAAATCACTGGTTTTCAGTTGTTTTGGATAAATCTGCTGGGCCTGGGGACACAGGGCTCAAATCTGGGACTGTCCCAGGTAAATTGGGACGTCTGGTCACCCTAATAAAACTACACAGCAACTTGACAAACCTGATTTCATATTTCAGTTTCATTAGAAGGGTGCATGCTGATGTGCTTACGCTCTGAAGGGGGAATGACTTAACGTGGAGAGCAAAGCAAGGGGAGATTTATAGCATCAAAAACGGAAATTAAACTCATAAAACATGTTAATATCGAGAATGTACACTGCAAATTTCTCTGATCTGGCCAAGATTTTCAAACCTATACCAGGTTATTCATCTTGTTTCCAGTTTTTCTATCGACTCATTAGCTCTAAATTAGATTAATTCTAGTCTAGACATAATTTATTTTAAGATAACTTGCTGCATGGACAGATAATTTCACTACTTTTAAGTCATTTTCTGATAGATTTAAGTGTTTATATACTAAATTGTGGCCAAGCTTTTTCGCAGTGAAGCATTTTGGTGAATACATTTCCAAAACAAATAAAAGGCAACATGTCATCTAAATAAGTTATGTGTTCGCAGTTAATACCCCATTGAAGTAAAACACCTCCTCCTTGAGCTAACAAGTACTTAAAAGATTATGTTTATCCACAAATACTTTAACTTTTAAGCTGTAAATTCCATGTTTCCTAAAAATATGCTTCTACAGTTCCAACTTCTCCCTCCTGTGTACTGTCATGAAGCCACAGATTTGAACAGGCATCTGAAATCCTGTATCTAATCTCACGGATCATTTATCTCCAAACTCCACATGCAAACTGCGCTGAATGCTAAGTGTGCCTGTGCTGGAAAACCGTTATAGTATTCCTCGGCTTTAATGACCGGAGGAGGTACAGTGCTATAGTGAGCTTTAAGAGCTGTGGCTAATCGGAAAAAGGCAGGCAGTCCACTAAAGCGCCCATCCTCCAGTGAATACAAAGAATTAAGTCAATCCTGCGATTCACAAGAGCCGCTAATAGTGGTTATATTTGAGAGGAGGTAAACCGTGGCTCGTCTCCATGGAGATGTTATTGCTTTTGGGA
Source organism: Odontamblyopus lacepedii (assembly GCA_034769755.1). Classification (NCBI taxonomy): domain Eukaryota; kingdom Metazoa; phylum Chordata; class Actinopteri; order Gobiiformes; family Gobiidae; genus Odontamblyopus; species Odontamblyopus lacepedii. Next base: position 11,081,759 of record CM068362.1, read on the forward strand.
TATTTCACTGTACGGCATTAACTTTAAATGAATTTAACTGATCGTAAATGTGATCGTTAGTCATTACTGATTCAATAAATGCAACGAATACTGTAAGTTTAATGACATATTGTGGGGCATTCCAGGGAAAGTGATAAAATCTCTGTTGAATCTAAACTGGGACACACTCGGGTTGGGATATTCAGTGCAAATAAAATTGTGAAAAAAGCTCGAAACATTGTGAATTCTTGTGTCAGTCAATCTGAGCGATTTCTGTTGCTGCATTTTTTTGGTTTATGGTCATTTGCAAACTTGGTTTTCTGTTTTTTGGCAAAACAAATGATCATTTATGCTCCTCTTTACTGTTGCCGGGGTTTAGATTAGTCAAAAACTGGAATAGTCCAGTTTTAGTCCTGGTTTAGACCTGATGTAGTCCTGGTTTAGATCAAATTGGTCAGAAATGGAGACACCATTTCTTGTAGAAAACTGTGACAAATCACTGGTTTTGGATAAATCTGCTGGGACAGGGGACACAGGGCACAAAACTGGGACTGTCCCGGGGAAATAAGAATGTCTGAAAAGTTACACAGTGAAGCTTTTTATGTGTAAATGTAATTATGTGTTCACTTCAGCTTTACATGTACATTTCTAGAAATCATGTTCTTTGATGGATTTAAAACAGATTTTTACTCATTTATATAGTATTTAGTAGTTTGATCCCAGCTCCCAAAGGTGAATGTTGTTGTTGTGTCCTTGGGCAAGGCACTTAGAGGTCCTATATTACACAAAATTGACTCTTGTGAGGTTTAAGCCATGTTCTAATGTTTTTATCTCATCAAAAACAGACCTGGGGTTGTGTTTTGTTTCATTCACACATCGGAGTAACGCTTTATTATTAGTCTGTCTGCATCTCCAAAGCTCACAATGCTCTGTTCTACCTTGTGATGTCATGAAGTGGTAGTTTTCCAGTTAACAGCTGCATTTTTTAAATCTTTTGTTCAGTTGAGATTCGCAGTTCGCAGGGCGGAAATGATCCAAATGATTGTAGTGAAAGTATGTGGAGTTTCAAAGCAGTGGAGCACTTCCTGAAAGCAAAAAAGTAAGACCAATGTAAATTAATTTAGGAGTGTGGACTTTATTTTAAGTATGTCGATGGCCCTGGTGTTTTTATCTGAACTTTTACGTCAACTGGCTGCCAAAATTAATGAGTGCAAGTATGACATTTGGCTCTGTAACATCACCTGAATTAAAATCTGTGTTAATAAACCTCAAATCTTCACTTCCCTCTCCCATACGAGGCTCATTTTTACACATTTCACTGAAAATAGACCCCATCTGAGCTCGCGTCTCACCCCTTTCACTACGCCAAAATCATGAGCAATTCTCTGTCAGAAAAACAAAGCATGAACCCGGGTTGAATTTCAATATAAAAGCTTTTGGATAATTTAACACTTTTGAGCCAGAAATCCTCACGACGCCACATTTCTGAATGGATCTCCCGTTTAGCCCCTTTTTCCCATTCACCCTCGTCTTGACTGACTCTTTATATTTCAAATCGAGCTTTTCAATTTGCAATTAGTTTGAGCCGTAATCGTATCATTGTGCTAAAAGCGTGCAGATGTGGATTGCTCAAACCGCTCGCCTCGCATCCTTTCCCTGCCACAGTTAAATGCATTGTTTATGGGGGTCCCCGTTAATGAAAAACCAACACGAAATGGCGTCATTATGAGCTGTCAAATGCCAATTAGGGGTAATACAGCTCCCAGTCTGCAGACCATGATACAAATGAATCAAGCCAAGTCATTTTTTTCAGACCATGAGCATTCGGTTGGATGAGTTCCCCCCGTGTTTATGTGAATCCCCCTCCTCACTGGTTTGCCTGGTGACCTGTTAAATGGATTTGATGACTGTGACATATAAAAGCCTATGGGGGCGATCTCATCTGTCATAAACATTCATCACATGCTCTAAATGGTGCAATCAGATCTTAATGAGGACGATGTTTAAAGGGGCCAGATTACGCTATTTTCCGAGCCGTGTTTAATGTTTCCTCATCACAAACATACTCGAAGTTGTGTTTTATTTCATTCACATGTTTAACATACAAATGCTGCATATTTAAGCTTAGTTTTAATTAGGGGTGGGACATGAACACTTTCATTACGTTTCATTAATTACAAAGAAATTAATGCATTAAAAATATGAACACATTTTATCGCAGTTTGCCAAAAAATGTGGAATGTTTGTCAGTGCTCCATGCTGTGGTACATCAATTATACTGGCGCACACAGTTCAGACTACAACAACAATGGAGTTCTATTAAATAAACAAGCAGATGGTAGGGTTAGGTGGTATCCAAACTGTGATACCGTTAACCACCTCAGCATTTTATTACCCTGACTAATTAAGAATTATTTTGTAGCTTGCGCCTAAACTATTCAGAAACAGAATAGCAGCATTATATTTGAAGATGAGGCACAAGTTCTGATCAAACCAAACTTCACCAGTGCGTATCTCCCTTCATTTAATGATCTGGGACACGCCAAGACAAGAAAAGTGCAGAAGACGCAAATTCTGAAGTAAAAAGTAAAAGGCGACAGTCCACGGCGTGTGATATTTCCCACTGCAGCATGTTGTATCTGACAGACCCGTGCTCTCACCACTCGGAGAAGTTACCGTCTCCTCCGTGAAAGTCTGACTTCGCCCTCAAGCGGAACTTTCTCCTCTTCAGCTCGTCCCCTCTCGACTCTCGGCGTTCAATAAAACATCTTCATTGCAAACTTTTCAGCTCAACATCACACACAAAGCGTCAGTCAGGTTTTTTTCTTCTTCCTCGCTGCGTGTGGATGGAAATCTCTGAGCGTAACGACGTTTGAAGAGGAGAGAGAGTGGAGGGGAGAAAGTCGACGCGGTGCCTCGTGTCTGAAGTGACTGTGGTGGATCTCTGGCCTGACGCAGGGTCGTAGCTCCATCAACATTTGCCGTCTCTTCCCTGTCATTTACCTGAAGTCAAAATGCTCTTAATATTATATTAGGTCCTTATGTGCTGCAGATTTCTTTAATGACCGTAATGAAACTGATCCCGTTGCTACTTTTTGATACCTCAGATACCATATTACCGTATTATCATCCAACCCTACGCAATGGAAGTATTGATAAAGGTGTTGTTTATTGCAAACTGTGCATAGCGAGAGTTTGCATATCACAGAAGCACCTCAACCCTGCGACACCATTTAAATGCAAAACACATCACAGCGAGCACAGAAACTGCTGGAGCTGTTGGGGGGAGCAGTTCTGGTCCGAGTACAAAGAAGAGTTGTCACCAGTACAAACTCCAACAAATGACTGACTTCAGGAAGAAAATGAATCCACTAAAAGTAATTTACATAAAATAAAATGTTGCTTTTGGGTGAAATATTGTTATGCAATTAAGTGTGATTAATTTATTACAAGGCCTGTAATTAAATAGAGTATTTTTTTCAATCAAATCCCACCTCTAATTTACATTGTTTGCTAACCTGCCTGGAGACTGCAGACGGAAACTAGCTTTACTTCAATCTGGTCTGAATTATCTCTTCTTTTATGAGACAAATGTGTTTGTGAATGGTCTCTGTTCAAATAAACCAATAAACCAAACCGTGTAGGTGCTCCACTCTGTTTTTAAACTCCATACAGCCTCGCTAGTATCATTTGGATTATCTCAGTCCTGGAAGTGCCCATGTTTACTGAACAAAAGGTAAAAGGTAGATGCTAATTTGAAAATTACTGCTTCACGTCATCACAAAGTGGAACAGAGCATTTTGAGCTTTGGAGATGTAGACGATGTAATAATGAAGGATTACTCAAATGAGAATGAAACAAAACACAACTCCAGATATGTTTTTGAGGATTTAACAATATTACAACATGTCTTAAAGGTCACAAGAGTCAATTTTGCGTATTAAAGGACCTTTATTATATAGTCTTTATAACTGACTGAACATTTTGACTCTTTCATGATTTTTTTGAGACTTAAAACATTCCTTTACTTGAACAATACAAGTAAAACTCTCGTTGAGCAAAACACCATAACCCGGTGATTATAAAGACAGACTGTGAAATGCAGAGCCTATAGGACCTTTAAAATGCATTCCTCTTCACACAGAAATGTCAGGAAATGTCACATGAGCACACCGGTGATCAAAACATACAGTCTGAATGTCTGCAGCAGTCGTTTAATCGTGACTTATTCCCTCGTTACGTGAGCGCTGTTGGCATGATGGTGGTCCAGTACCTGCCCCGTAGGCCCAGTGACCCAGAGCGGCAGGTTCATGACTCACTCTGTTCTGGGTGAATAGAGAGCCACCAGACTGTCCTTCTACTGTGAATGAGTCTGTGCAGTAATTAGACTGGGACAGAGCGCAGATTACAAGGACCTTTTCATGTATTCACTCAGAGTTTTATGTTCAGACAAAAATACTGGGAAAAAAACCTCTAAAGAATTATTTGTAATAAGTGAAAATGGAAGATGGTTTTGTTTTTCAGAGTTTAAATCTGACTGTGTTTATTGACACTTTTTAGTGATCAGTGACACCATGATGGGGGATCCTACATGTATGCCTATGGCGGAATATTTAGTTTAGAGGAGCTCATTCTCTAACAGATAATACTCCCTACAACTGTACAACAACTCACCCCTGATGTGATAGATAATACTCCCTACAACTGTACAACAACTCATCCTTATGTAACTGATAATACTCCCTACAACTGTACAAGTTACTCTTATGTAAGAGATAATACTCCCTACAACTGTACAACAACTCACCTTTATGTAACAGATTACCCTAGGTCCTGCCAATCATCATATCATTTTTGCACAGTTTTCCTTATTTCCTTTTTGGATATACAGTAGCTGATCTTTTTTTTTTTTTTTTTTTTTAGCAAACAAAAAAGTTTTAAAATAGTCCTAAAACTCAAGTGTCCTGGTCTTGTTTAGGTGTTTGATTTTCAACAACAACAAAAAAAAGAGTGAAGAACTGTTGGCTAATGCGAGCTATCTTGATTGTAATGTTATTTGAGAAGGACTGGTTAAACAGCATGATGGTGGGATTGAGGAGAAGTCTTCCGAAGAGGAGGCCGAGGCTGGGAACCCAGAGGTGGACTCGTCCATCACCCTGGCCGAAGTCACTGAGGTGGTTGGAAAGCTCCTCGGTGGCAAGGCTCCAGGAGTGGATGAGATCCGTCCTGAGTACCTTAAATCTCTGGATGTTGTGGGGCTGTCTTGGCTGACACGTCTCTGCAAAATCGCGTGACGGTCGGGAACAGTACCTCTGGACTGGTAGTGGTGGTCCCTCTGTATACGAAGGGGGACCGGAAGGTGTGTTCAACTACAGAGGAATCACACTCCTCAGCCTCCCCGGTAAAGTGTACGCCAGGGTAATGGAGAGGAGAGTCTGGCCGATAGTCGAACCTCGAATCCAAGAGGAGCAGTGTGGTTTTCGGCCTGGTCGTGGAACACTGGACCAGCTCTACACACTCCATCGGGTGCTCGAGGGTTCATGGGACTTTGCCCAACCAGTGCACATGTGTTTTGTGGACCTGGAGATGGCATTCGACCGTGTCCCTCATGATGCCCTGTGGGGGGTGCTCCGGGAGTATGGGGTCCGGGGCCCTTTGCTAAGGGCTATCCGGTCCCTGTATGACCGGAGCAGGAGCTGTGTTCGCATTGCCGGCAGTAAGTCAGACCTGTTCCCGGTGCATGTTGGACTCCGCCAGGGCTGCCCTTTGTCACCGGTTCTGTTCATTGTATTTATGGACAGAATTTCTAAGCGCAGCCAGGGGCCGGAGGGGGTCCGGTTCGGGGACCACAGGATCTCATCTCTGCTTTTTGCGGATGATGTTGTCCTGTTGGCTTCATCGAACCAGGACCTGCAGCACTGGGGCGGTTTGCAGCCAAGTGTGAAGCGGCTGGGATGAGAATCAGCTGTTCCAAATCCGAGGCCATGGTTCTCGACCGGAAAAAGGTGGATTGCCCTCTCCGGGTGGGTGGTCAATGCCTCAAGTGGAGGAGTTCAAGTATCTCTGGGTCTTGTTCACAGTGAGGAGAGGATGGAACGCGAGATTGGCAGGTAGATCGGTGCAGTGTCAGCAGTGATGCGGTCGCTGTATTGGACCGTTGTGGTGAAGAAGGAGCTGAGCCGAAAGGCAAAGCTCTCAATTTACCTCAGTCTACGTTCCTTCCCTCACCTATGGTCATGAGCTCTGGGTAGTGACTGAAAGGACGAGATTGCGGATACAAGCAGCCGAAATGAGTTTCCTCCGCAGAGTGGCCGGGCGCTCCCTTAGAGATAGGGTGAGGAGCTCAGTCACACGGGAGGAGCTTGGAGTAGAGTCACTGCTCCTCCACATCGAGAGGAGCCAGTTGAGGTGGCTCGGGCATCTGGTCCGGATGCCCCCTGGACGCCTCCCTCAGGAGGTGTTCTGGGCATGTCCCACTGGATGGAGGCCCCAAGGAAGACCCAGGACACACTGAGGGACTATGTCTCTCGGCTGGCCTGGGAATGCCTCGGGGTCCCCCTGGAGGAGCTGGAGGAAGTGGCTGGGGAGAGGGAAGCTTGGGAGCCCCTGCTTAGACTGCTGCCCCCACGACCCGGCCCCGGATAAGCGGAAGAAGATGGATAGATGGATGGATGGATGGTTAAACAGCACAGAATCAGCTCACATGTTGTAGTTGCAGACACATTATTTAACTAATTTCAGCCAGATTGGGTTAAAACAAAGATCATAGTAATATCAAACTTGAGTGACACAAATACAGATCAGATCACACCACATCACACCCCAGAAAATGCTGTTGACGTTAGCTGCAAAATATCAATAGTATATTTCTCTGATAAGCCTTAAAACTACTATCTGTAAGTTTATTCACGCTTACGTCACAAACCAGGAAGACCTTTGGAAACATGCGATGACTGTTTGCGGTAGTAAGTCTGACAACAAAAAAATCCAGGATCAATGAGAAAATGTCCCAGTTTTACACTTTACATCTACATGTCATTGTAGTGTTCCATTATGTTCGGCTAATCAGCAATCATTCCAACCATACCTCAGTTTTCATAATTTCTCCACTGATGCACGACTCCGAGCGCACTGCCTGTTCCCCTCACCCGGCCTTTTCTCAGCCTCACCTGTTCCTCTGCTCTTCTTCTGTCAGGTCAAAGCTGGCACTCTATCAGACACAAGTAATGTAGACTGTCTCGAGTGGTGACATGTGAGAATGCAACAGGGCCAGGTCTAAATACAGATGGTCTCTTTAAGCACTATAAATATGGCATGTTCTAGAGCAGGGGTGGGCAAACTTTTTTGGCTCAAGGGCCACAAAGGGTTCTATAATTTGATGGAAGGGCTGGACCAGGAGTAGATGGAAGAGTGCTGGTATGACTACATCAGCCCAGCAAATAAGCCGAAAATAACTTGCAGCATTTAACAATATATATGTAGGAATATTCAAATGTCTCAATTCAAAATGTGCACAATATTCAAATGTCTCGATTTAAAATGCTCAATAACTTAACAGCATCGATATACAGTACATATAGGTATATTCAGATTCCTACAATATCCATCATAGATCCATGCACTCCATCCATCTGCCTCTGTCTGCTGAACATGTGCAGAAACATCAACATAACCAGCTTTTTTCTTAATTAGAAATTATGTGATTATTTTCTGATTTTTAATAATTTTTGACAAAATTAAAACAAGTGACCTAGGTATATACTTGGCCACAATGCTTTATAGGAAGGTTTTAAGTGTGAAGTTTTAAGTGGGAAGGTTTTAAGTTTTTTATAAGTGACCAAGATATAGTTTTACCCCTGGATTTGCTGATCGCTACTGAACAAAATGTAAAAGGAGTTGTTCATTTGAAAACTATGACGTGTGAATGAAACAAAACAAAAGTCTAGATATGTTTTTGATGAGGAAACAGCATTATAACATGGCGTAAAGGGATGGTTTGGAATTTTGGACAGGGCGTCATTTCCCAGTGAGCCAGAGTGTTGGAGACACTCTGGCTATATTTTGTAAATATTCCATCCAGTCCTTGTATTTGCAGAGGTTGCTGGTGCTAGGCTAGTGCATGTCAATGGGCATAGTTGTCCTGCTGCTAAAAACAGTCTTTCCCACTCCACAGAGCACCCGAGGCAGAACAATTTTAACTCCAGACTGTCCATGTAAACGTTTGTGTTGATAGAATAATGTTTGAAATAAAACTAACTTTGCATTGCATGAATCGTCGCATGTTTAGGGACTATTTTCTCATATATCAGTCCGCCGCTGCCGAGCTTTCTATCAGGAAGTACAACTCACTGCTGCTCAGACATAAATCCTTCAAATGCAAGGTTGGTTTACTTCTAAAATGATTTTATTGACACAGACATTCACATTGACAGTCTGGAGTTATAATAGTTTTCCTTGGGTGGTCTGTGGAGTGGGTAAGACTGTTTTTAGTGGCAGGACAACTATGGCCATTGACATGCACTAGCCTAGCACCAGCAACCTCTCCAAATACAAGGACTGGAAGATTTCGTCTCCAACACTCTGGCTCACGAGAAAATGAGGCCCTATGTCCAAAATTCTAAACTGTCCCTTTAAAGCTCAAAAGAGTTAATTTTGCATAATATAGGACCTTTAAAATTGCACTATGTAACTTTTGTGGTCCCAGTCCAGTGCCTTGTTGTGTCCATGGAGATACAGTCAGTTAGGGAAATTGCTTACCCTGGAATGTACCACAGTATGGCATTAAACTTACTTACTTTTTAATTATTGGTGTTGTTTACGATAAAACAATGCCTTGAAAAATTCCACTTCTCAAATGGGACATGTAAATCGGCTTGGTGCTTGTCTCCATGGAAATAGATAAGCTTATTATCGCAGTGAAGGTTTTCAGGCAACGCAACAAATGTTATTTAATTTTATTTTATTTATTTAACAAAACAAGGACAGTGCACAGAAAACATTAAACTCAGAGAGAAAAGATGCTCTATGCCAGATTTAGCTACAAGCGATTTTCTGCAGTCCTTGAGGTACAAAGTACATTAGGGAAATTACGCAACAACATCTCCATGGTGACGGACCCTCTGCCCGGAAAGTTACACAGTGTGCGGAAGTATATGGCGGAATATTTAGTTTAGAGGAGCTCATTCTCTAACAGATAATACTCCCTACAACAACTCACCCTTATGTAACAGATAATACTCCCTACACTGCACCCTGACCGACCAGTGAAACCCACCGCATGGGCGCAGGATTCCCCCCAAGGTGCCCATATCTCACCCTAGGGACTCTTATACCACCCTCCTCCGCCGCCTTCCTGCCCCTCCTGCCCTGCCTTCCACCCCCCACGCAAACAGCTAAATGCCACAAGCCTCTAAATGTCAATTAACGGTGATTCATGTTGTGAGCTTAGACGGCGCGCTGGGCTGTTCTGCGCGATGTACCACTTCCCTCTCATTTGATTTGAACATTTACATAGTGGAGATGGGCACAGCGGCCGCCGCGGACGGGGAGCAAATTGTAACCACTGGCAGGTAATAATGGGAAGGAGGAGAGATTGGGGTCAGGCGAAAAGGCTCAGAGCAATTTAGCAGATAGGAAAAATGTCTCGAGTTGGAAACGCGTTATGGAAAATGCTATTATTGTGTCTATGAGGTGATTACAGGTGACGGGGACTATTATTGAGGTAAATACCAGGGTTTAAGTGTAATGTGATCTAAATAGGAGAATAGCCTGCGGGATATAGAAATGTACAGTGCATATGGTGAAAAGGGAATATTCCAGAAGTGGCTCAGACAGCTGCTTTGTCAGATTCAATTTTATTGCAAAGGGGGGAGGGGGTCTGTGCATCTGCTTCTCCACATGTTTTTAAGTGCTCTATAAATAAAGATTTATTATCAGTTTGGATTGTCGGTAATGCATTAGAGTGGAATATTCTAACACAAGCAGGTTGAGGAATCTCTATCTGTAACCTTACCGTTAAAGTGGGGGTATTTTACTTCTATGGGGTATTAACTGCTAACACAAAACATTTATGATGTAGATGTTTTCAGCTTGTCCAAGAAAGGGTGGAAGTAAAAGGCTGGAGACCAACTGGATGTCTATAGGTCGCCATACACTACAGGAGAATTTGCCCGAGAATTGGCTGCGATTTCTTCTTCCCGAGTTCTGGGAGGCGTGACCCGACCTGTCTTCGTGTGCAATGGTAACAGCCGATAAAACAGAGCGTCAGGGGCAGAGAAGTGACGGACACAGAGATGCAAGATACAAAGTCGAGATATGAAAATAAAGATTTTATTACTCACCTAATGTAAAGTGGTACATTTAAAGTGCAGCATCTCACGCACATTATCCACAGAAATTGTCCTCCACAAATAATGACTCCAGTCCACAAAACTGCGCTATTAATCTAGTTTGCGTTGTTCTTTAAAAGTAAAAAGACAGTGTTTCTTCTTGTGTTTGTTTACATCCACACAGTGCGCGGTGAAGCTCCAGATTACCAATCGAGACTATGCCTTAAAAATCCTGTATCTGAAGTATTGCACCACATTTCACAAATAATAATAACACAGTTTTGACTTGTATCTAAATTAGAAGTGCAGAGCTCTGATTTTTTGAACACTTCAGAGTCTCAAAGCGTTAACTGTAGACAGGAAACAGGAGATGTGATCGAGCTCACATCTTTATATCCTGTGATCCGCAGACAGATCCCACTGCAGTGTTTGCAATCGGAGATTTTAAGTCTCATAAGTTTCCCCTTGTATCTGTGGTGTGCACTTTTTGTCGCATGTTTAAAAATCGTTTAAGACCGAAAAATCCTGTGGTGTGTAGCGGCCTTTAAGCAGGAGAAGTTTATTTTCCAGCAATAATACGGGCCTGGGGGGTTATGAAAAGTTAACATAGTCTGATCTTTGAGTGTTCAAGGTTATAAAGTAAGTGTGGGGAGATTGTGAAGGCCAGTAGATTCCAGTTAGACAGCAATATGCCACAATTTAGATAGTGGTATGACAATGGTACGCCAAGAGAAGATCCTGGTGTAAATATAGCTTTTGTGAGTCAATGTTAAACTTAGAAATGTAAGTGGAGGACAAATTACTTAAATTCTCTTACAATTTAGATCATGTTACCTTTTATTGTTTTGAAAATGCTATATTTGCTGATTAACGTATTAAAACAGTTTATAAGATTTGCTTTCAGTTTTGATGCTCTTTGCTCTCTGTGCTAAGTAACCCTCCCCCTTCAGAGCACTATCACAGCACAATCAACACAGTAAAATATAAAACTGCGCTGATATTGTATAAAGCCAGGTATAACTTACTACCAAGCAACATTTTAAATATATCCCAAGAGAGACAAGGGGATTATGGACTAAGAAAGAGAAAAAATACAAAATGTAAAAGAGTATTTCTACCTGGGGATCATTTTAGACCCACATCTCACCTTCAAAAACATATAAAACAAATGTGACATAGTATAAAATACAATATCAAACATCTGAAATTCTATAACACTGGAGGCAGCTCAAACCTACTTTAACAGTTTGATTATGTCCCGGTTTTATTACTGTATAACCTGCTGGTCCCAGGCCAATAAAACCACCCTGAGGCCCCTGGAATCACTGCACAAACAATCACTCAAAAGTTTAGACAGGAAGCCACGACAACATCACCACTGCACGATCCTCCAAAAATAGAGACTATTAAACTTCAGCAACATCAAGAAATATGCCTCAATTAGAATGACCCACAAAATATTAAATAACTCTACACCAGCACCTCTCAAGAACTCAAAACAACCTTTGCACAATCAGCCTTCTCTTACAAAGCTATTAAAGACCGGAATGATACACCAACTAATCTGAAAAATCTGAAAAATCAAAGTGATTATTTCACCTCTTCCACAGAACTGAAAAAGTGGAATAATCAATACTGCAGCACGCACCTTGTTGATAGAAATATGAGATGAAATATAAAGATTATGAATGAGGCATAATGTGATTATGAAGTGTAAACATGTATTTTATATGTACTATCTGGTATTTAAAGTGTTCTTCTCACAGAGGATTTGTTTGGGTTAATGTTACTGAGTGTTTATTCTGTATTCTGTGTTACCACGTTATGAGATGTGTGACCAAACGTTACATGGGTGATGCTGTGTGTGTGCTCGGTGCTTTTACTGATGCACACTGTTGTAAATGTTATACATGTAACCATGGACTGCACATGGAAATTAACTTTTTAGCAATAATCTGGTGCAGAACATTTGTCTTTGTACTTAATGTCTCTGTGTGCATTGTCCCTCCAAATAAAAACTAAACTAAGCATTTTTTTTTTTTAAGTAAAAGTAAGAACAGAAACAGAGAAAAGTATAAAAAGTGTGCAAATATTAATCTTTTTTTATTTATTTGAATTGTTATTAAAAGTAATTATTGATTAACATTTTATTTGAGACTTGATTTTGACAAATTTGACAACGACTGGAAAACTTGGAGAGTACTTGTTGCCCCGTTTAGCTCAGATTTGAACAAAGTGTGACCTCATGAAACCATTTTATTTTTATTTATTAATATTCTTCATTTATTTAACCCAAAACCTAAAACACGATACACAGGTCTCCAGGGAGAATAGCTGAATACTAATTGTAAGTCAATTAAATACAATCAATCAATTTAAATTCTGTCTAAAGCATTACTAAATACTAATAAAATACAACACTAAATACAATATTAAATACAATCAATTAAATACTGTCCCACTGTAACTGTGGCTTTTAACTGTGTTTTAATCATACTTAATTTGTTTATGCTGTTGTAAAGCGACCTTGAGTGTCCAGAAAGGTGCCTAATAAATAAAATGTATTATTATTATTTATCTTTTTTTTATTACCAAGCTTTGATGATTCTTGTAATACATGTACAGTGATTTTGTTTCTCTTTGTACTTTTGTTGACGCGCTCTGTTCATGTACAATATATTCTGTTCTTTTGTCCCAATAAACTTTAATGGAAAAAAAGAGTTAGTATTGATAATATATTGTAAACCTATTTCTATTTATAATGTGTATATGTTTTATTTGCTTGTTTGTTTGTTTTGTTTTTTCCATTTACCATATTTTTGGAGTATAAGTCGCACCAGCCAAAAAATGCATAATGAAGAAGAAAAAAACATGTATAAGTTGCACTTTTGGGGGGAAATTTATTTTATAAAATCAGAGACCAAGAACCAACATTTCATCTTGAAAGGCGAGTTATAGAAATTATAGTAAAAAAAACTACTGAATAGAGAAGAGTCCATGTATCGTTCATTCATTTGTTGTTCAATATAGAACCAAAAATAAGAAAACTAAAAAACAACTGTTCTTTATTATTTCTCTAAAACCAAAATGAAAAAACAGATAACATTTTTTTTTTTTTTCATTTTTGATTCATATATAGGATTCATATCTTTGGTCTATGGGCTGCGAGTGTGAAAAATTTTATATATAAGTCGCACCCAAACCCTGAAAAAGCTCACCCTTAAAGTCAGAAAAATATGGCAATTTATCTAATATTAAATGCTTTTGTATATCTATGAATATTTTTTTGTATATTTATTCTTTTTTTGTTGTTTTTTATATGGAGAATTTTTATATGGGGAAGTGGGAGTATGGTGACATATATAGTATTGTGGGCGGAGAATTGCGCATAATAATTACTGCTAAGTGTAAGGAGGGTTTGAATAGGGCCTGGGAGAGATTGCTAAATGACTCAAACATGCATCTAAAACCACCTCAGGCATGTTTTTGATGAAGGAACATTATAACATGGCAGAAAGCTAAAAAAAAAAAAAAAAAACTAAAACATTTGCATAATACCGTCTCTAAAATAAAATAATCCCCAGCCAGTTTAGAAAAAGTCAAATATTTAAAACTTAATTAAATGAGGAGATTAAAACTCACCTTGTTCTATTTTGCACCTACTTCTCTCCTCTTCCCGGCAGCTCTGAATTTTTAATCAGTTTATTTTTACAGCACTTCCTGGTTTTGCTGTGGCACTTTTAGCGGCACTTTTCCTGCATTCGGTCTCACTTTACTTGCTCTTTTTACTCATATCCGCTCTTCTCCTCTCTCAGCATCTCCTCTTTCTCTCTCCTTCCTTCCTTTTGGTCTACATTTCTTAGTTTTCTCCCCAAATGATCACACAGAGACCATTGACTGCTGAGAATCCTGCAGTTTTGATTCATCGCTCGGAGTTCTGTGGCGCTTTTGTCGTCTGTGGAAAATGCCAGTCGTGATAAATTACATGTAATTAATTTGAGCTTGTGCAGAAGACAAGCAAAATAAAGACGAGAAAGACGGATTCAAGGCAGCACAAAAGAAAAATTATGAAGAGCTGTTTTCTGCCAATGAGGAAAATGACAGCTCAAAACTCCAGCTGTATTTCTTAACTTTTGTCTTATAGTATAGTTAAGCCATGTTAAAATGTTGTTATCTCATCAAAAACAAACCTGGAGTTGTGTTTTGTTTCATTCACATGTTTGAGTACTTTCTTTTGTTTTCTTTTCTTTTATTTCATTAGAATTCCTCTTGAGATGTGCTTCGTTTTCCAGTCTTTTGTTATTAGTCTGTCTACATCTCTAAAGCTCAATTCCAGGACTGAAATGATCCATATGATTCTAGTAAAGGTGTACTGAGTTTAAAAACACAGTGGAGCACATCCTTTATAACCTCATACCATGCTGCCTGGATTTTTTTGTGTTCCTCTGACTTAAAAATGTCAGAAATGTCCCAGGAATAAGTGCTTTTGCCCCGTTTTACCAGGATGAGTTCAGCTTCCAATATCTGGCAGTTGTTCAACATTACTGTATGTGTATTAATGTGGAATAACATTGAGAAGAAAAACACAAAATCACAAAAACACAAAAATATGAAAAAGCACCAAAAACCACTTGTAAATCTCCACCACTCTGCACTCGATACTACAGACTCCATGCCGGGTGCTACAGAAATTGACCGTAATAACCCGATATGGGGAGAAAGTACAACTTCTCTGTTTAAAGGGACCCTTTGGAATTTTTTCGATAGTTCCGGAGATACTGTATCATATCTCACTGTGTGATATTTACAGCGATATTTTGTGAACAAAACTGAATGTGCTACTTTTTCCTCTTTAAAACCCTTGACAAGACAAAAGAACTAAGATTTAAAAGTAACATATCAATATAATACAACGACATTTCAGCTATTAGTAACACTGATTAGTATTTGACTAATCAGTGTTAGTCTTTATTTCTCACTTGGCCGAGGTTCGAGCAGACTACTGAACAAAGAATAAAGTTAGTCTTTTCACCCACCTTTTCTAATCTAACTCAGGCCATTATAAATTCTAGCTTCTCAGACCAGTACCTCAGAATGAAAACGATTAAAAAAACCTGACAAATGACTAGGTTCGAAACTCATTCTACCACTCTCTATAATGGAGCAAATTGCTATTAAGTACAACTACAAGTGACTTAGCCTGTGTGGCCAATTCAATCAGGTTTCCTTTGTGTGTCAATGATTTCACTCTGAGCACCTAGAGGCTGGGGTCAGACCTCTCCATAGAAAAACCATTGTTATACTAATGAATACAGGGCTAGTGCACGTATATGAAAGAGACATTTAATCGAGCAATTATGGCCTGCTAGCTCTGATTTGTCAAACACTTGAGCTATAGGAAATCAGAGAGAGAGCGTAGGTATAGAAATATAGAAGAAATAACTGTTCTTTGGCCTACTTTGAGAACTGAAAATAATACAGTTTTGTTCCATGTAAAGCCAGCATCATACATAATGGTTTAGTACATGAGCAGTATAAGAAACTAGCAAAGGCCAGTGAAAATATGTGAACAAAAAGAATGTGGACAATCTCTAATATAAAGCTTTAGCCTTGGATTTTCTGTGATTGTTTGGGTCTAAGTTTTAAAAATCAAACTGATGAACAAATCCTATATTGACTGAAAACAACATATTAATATATTTTATAAGTTACATTTAAATTTTTAAGGTTCTGAGTCTCCCCTTTCTTCAATAAAAAAAGAAACCAGAGACAAACCTGCTGTGATGTGCAGTAGTTGAATTAGTGGATGCGCACAGATTGTGTTGTAATCGTGTTGTTTTGGCTCTTGGCGAGGGCTGCTGCATTTCTCTCTCCTCTCGTGTGTCTTATCTTCCCTGCTTTGCCTCTTTGTCTCGTCTAGTCTAGTGTCTTATACTTTTGAGAGACTCTTTGTTCCACTCTCCAAAACCTAAATGAACTCCCCCCAGAGATTACTTTGTAACAGCATGGTGGGCGAGTGGGTCTGTTGTATCCAGTGCCTATGTGACTACAGGATCTGGCGGCTGCTCGTCTACATTGGGTCAACTCCATCCCCCTATCCTCCCTGTATACAAGCCTAGTCGTAATGTTTGTCCTGTGTTTTGACTATGTGCTGATGTTGTGGAGGTGTTTTCTTTTTTCTCTTTGTGCTGGTTCCATATTATGTCCCAACAAGGGCACGATCTGGGGGCTCTTCTCTTTTTATTTTCTCCTCCCCGTATCCTCATGTTATGCATTGTTTTTCTTCCTCTGCTCCTGTCTTCCAGTCCGGTCCATGTCTAGTACCTACATGTCATGGATTGTGTGTTTGTAAATGTATAGATGAGGCAACAGGTCCCATTTCAATTCCTTTGTATGTCTAGTACACGTGAAGGAACTGACAAATAAAAGCCGATTCTGACTCTGAAGGGGGAGTGACTCAACACGGGGAGCAAAGGGTGAATTAGCATATAGCATTTTCAAAATAATAAAAGGTAACACACTGATCTAAATGTTATGTGTTAGCAGTAAATATCCCATAGTAAAATACCCCCTCTTACATTATATATTCTTATTATAATGCTTGGAATCATGTCACTTAATATGAAATACCTTTTTTTTTCCTTCCCCGGACTATAAGTCGCACCAGCCAAAAAATGCATAACAAAGAAGAAAAAAAACATGTATAAGTCACACTGGAAGGGGGAAATTTATTTTATAAAATCAGAGACCAAGAACCACCTTTCATCTTGAAAGGCAAGTTAGAGAAGTTATAATAATAAAAAACAACCAAAAATAAGAAAATGAAAAAACAACAACTCTTTTCTGCATTATTTGTCTCTAAAACCAAAATGAATAATGGATAATGATTTGTTTTTTTTCCATTTTTGATTCATATATATGATTCATATATTTGGTCTATGGACTGTCAGTGTGAAAAATGTAATATATAAGTTGCACCTGAGTATAAGTCGCAAGAACCACCCAAACCCTGAAAAAAAGTGCACCTTATAGTCTGAAAAATACGGCATGTCAAATTCAGGACCATAATTTGAGCAGCTTCAGTGTATGTGTACATGTATGGACCAATTACTACTTTTGGGGTAATTTAGCCCACTTAATTAAGTGAATAAATGGGCATTTTCTAGATTGAGATGGGTTTTTTTTTGTTTGTTTTTTTATAAGGTTAATAAAGTTACAAGTCATATCTATGGAAAGCCCCCCTCCTCACACACACACATAAAAAGTTACATTGTGTAGCTTTAACTCAAATACATATTCAGTTTTACACTTTATATCAGACAAATGAATGAATCCTCCCCTCTCCTCTCATCCCCTAACCACACCAGAGTCTCACAGCTATCAGTAGACTCGGGCAGGACATAGCTTTACCTAAGGTGTGAACATACCAAAGGTGCGAATGTACCGGCTGAACAAATATCAAAGCAGAGTGGTTCTCAAAGACGCGGGGAGCTTTGTGGACTTTCTCTCAGAGCCAGACAAAGTTCACTCGGAATATTTTCTCCTCTCATCTCAAACGCTCACTCTCATTCTGAAGCAGTATAATCTAGTTGAAAGCCATCTCAGTGTGTTGGATGTTTATAGATAAAATAACAAGGGCCCGTGAAGGCAGCGTGGAGCAAGGATCAGCAGGTTCTGTTTTCAAAACGCAGCAGTGTCCCTGAAGGCCTCATCTCAAATACAAACATAAACAGAGCCAAGGATCTGTCTATTACAGACCCTATGGGAGCGCGGGCTTTACAATACACAGGCTTTAGCTCATACGCTACATACAGACTTACATACACTTGGATCTTTTGTTGCGAGAAGAAAACACAGTATTCGACAGAACTATTCATGAGTTTCAGAAGACCCCGTGAAGACCTTTCCACATCCAGAAGATAAAATATTTTGAATCGTTTACTAACTTGCAACACTAAAACTAAGCTTAAGATGCTCATTGTATAACCTTTCTTCACCAGTTTGGTGAGCCACAATGTTCCCTGTTTAAAATGGAAACACAGATGTAGGTGGATGTTGGACAAATTGCTCAGAAAATATTGTGGGTCACGACATTTTGCCAATAAAATGTTTTTCATATTTTTCCTCAAGCGCCACAAATCTTAAGGTGAGCTAAGGTAAGTGTTTATCTATATAGCGCTTTTCACAGACACATGTCCCCAAAGACGCTTTACACAGCATTATTTACAGAGCATTTATCATTCCCAATGGTAGTAAGACACATCTGCCCCAGGGCCAATCCAGTCGGCGCCATCGGCCCCTCTGACCTCCACCATCATCACAGACGCACTTTCATACCTACGGTGCATGTTTTGGGTCAATGGGGGAAACCAGAGAGCCCGGAGGAAACCCATCCAGACACAGGGAGAACAAGCAAACTTCCTGAGGATCGAACCCGGAACCTTCTTTATTAGTGAACTTTAGAAAATGGAGCTGACAGCCCGATATTGCCTCTTAAAGGTCTTATATTACACAGAATTGACGTAAGAGTTGTTTCCTAATCAAAAACTTACCTAGAGTTTTGTTTCATTCACAAGTTTGAGTAATCCCCTATCTGAAGTCCGTCTATGTCTCCAAATGCTCTGTTCCACTATGTGATGTCATGAAGTGGTAGTTTTAACCTTTTGTTTAGTAGAGATGCGCAATTCCAAGGCTGAAATCATGGAAATAATTGTAGTGCCGGTGTGTGGAAGAAGAACACAACCTAAATATGGAGGGATTGTGAGTTAAACATGTGTGAATGAAACAAAACACAACTCCAGGTCTGTTTGTGATGAGGAAACATTATATTTAGATCAGTAAATAGCGTAATATGAGCCCTTTAATACTTGTTGATAAGACGTATAAACAAACACTGATTTCCAGGGTTTAAATTCATGCTTTTATTTTGCTTCCTCATTAAAACAAATGGAGGTGTCCACTGACCCTTTTTGTTTTTGCTCCGGATTCCCTTCCTCACGTAACCATTTGAGCCATCTGTGTATATATATATATATATATATATATATATATATATATATATATATATATATATATATATATATATATATATATATATATATATATAGATATATATATATATATATATATATATATATATAAATTACATTGTTTTGTCAGCCACACTTGAGCATCAACAACAAGAAAAAGCTCCCATATAACCCTCGGTCCACCTGCACTGAGCCATATTCTTCAGTTGAAAGCGCTCTTCAGATCCTTCAGATAAGCGACAACAGACAGAGGGCCCAGCTGTATTTCAATAAGGACAAAGGGTTGGCCCCTGGGAAGGACATCTCACCCTCGGTCTCACCCAGCCCCAGTCCTGCTCTTATACAGGGCCCGTCTGTCATATCTGTGAAAACTCCAAACATCCAAGTCAAAAACACGTCTATTCCTGCTCTTCTCTTCAAGGCTTTGTCATATGGTAAACAATGCAGAGACAGGTAATACTCGGTTACATTTAAACTGTACTTTTCAGAGCACTTTTCTGGCAGTATACTTTTACCACTACTACAAGTAATATTTGTGACAGTACTCTCTACAAGTGACAAAAGCTTTATGTTTGAGAATATAAAATGATCTGAACATCATGTTTCTTGTGCTGCTCCTTCACATTGGATTTGGGTTTATTCATTTTTGTGTTTAACCTTTGAAAAAAACATTATTTAAAGTCCTTTATTTAAAGTTTGGTCCTTTAAATTTCATGAACTATAAATGATAGAATAGACCAGACATCTCCAAACTAAATGCGACCTATTTTTCTTGGTCCTCAGACATCCAAGTAAATAGGTCCATATAACCTTAAGCAGTACTTTTTACTGCAAGTTTCTGCCCTGATAAAGCCAATATAAAAAAATAAGTGTGTCCTAATGAGGATCTAAGCATGAATAAAGATCTGGTGGCTCATTCTAATCAATTATAAATGAATGTACTCTGCATTAACCACCAGTCTATGGTGATACAGAAAAGTTTGGACTTGGATTGGATGTTACATCTCAACAGTTTGGCCGAATCCCCTTTCACCCCTTGGCCCTACCTCTCTGTTTTGCATGTTTACGTGTAGGGGGAGGGGTGTCCCAGTTACCATTATGAAAGGGGTAGGACTATATACCCCTCCAAACGAAGATTTTTCAGAGGCACAATCCAAACGGAGGGGTATGAGCAATTTCTCAGAATGCCTTGAGAATCACCAGCAAGATCTCTGCTGCCACAACCAAAGAGACCAAAGAAGTTCACAAATGTATTTTTTCCATCATTTATGGTTTAAAATTTGTGATAACTGCTGTATTGTTTTAAGTTTAACATTGTTCCAATGCATAACGGTAATTTTCTTCATAAATGCACACAAAAAAATGGCCAGTACTACGCTGAGCAGTGTCATGTTATTTGTGACTTGAGTGATCGGTCGATGCATGGAAATAAAGTTGTGAACGAATTGCAAGCATCCGTGGTACACAGTTGTTATTTGGATATTGTAACCCAAGTAACTGAAAGCGAAATTATTGGTTCAACCCTTAGAGAAGCTTGGGTTGTGTTCTTTCCAATGGTCTGTGTGTCATTTCTCTGACAGGAAACTTACGGAAAAGCTGGCGGAGACTTCTGATGATGTATGTGATGGTTGAAAAGGTGTCCCAATTCGTAGGGGTTGATTTTCTACCCCTACCCCTTGTTGCTCAGTTTCAAGGTGCAAAGGGAAGGGGTAGAAATTAGAAATGGCATTGGCCCTTGCTCTTTAAGTTACTCTTACTTGAAATTCAACTTGTCAACTGGATAAAATGTATTTAGTCGACGTTTCGCAGCTCATCCAAGCTTCTTCTTCTGTTCTGGTCAGAATGCTGGAGGACACTGCCTTATATCTGCCTGAAAGGGAGGAGCTAACTACTAAGAAATTACTCTGAAACTAATACCCTACTTGTTTATAGACTGTTTTGTCCAGTTGACAAATTGAATTTCTCCTTTTGCCCTGGATTCTACCTGGACAACTGAGGGATTTTACACCCTACTCTTACTTGAGTAATAGTTTTCCCAAATACCTTTTTAGTCTAACTTTAGTATTTTCTTGGGGTACTACTTTGTATTTCTACTAATGACTAAAAGTTTGACGACTCTACCCACCCCTGAAACTATGTTATAAGCTTCATTCCTGGTCTAGGGCTGTAGTCGACTAAAGACGCGTCTTGCCATTTGATCAGTCGATGTCGGGTGTGGCAAAAACTCTGAGAATACAAAATTCAAGGACAATTTATGCTCAAGGAAGGCAGTTTTCTGACTCTTTGAACATTGATTCTACAAAATAAAATAAAATTAGTATGTGATTTTCAATTAGTTTGACAACAAGAAATGAGTAGTCTAACATGTCAAGCTCTTTAAAGTACAAAGGGTTGGCCCACGGGAAGGAGAGGAGCATAAACCTGCCCCGATCCTGCAGCTATATAAGGAAAGATCTGTGAGAACAAAACATCACATCAAGTCAAAAAGGCTCTGTTCCTGTTCTGAGCTCACCTCCTTTCAAGCTGGTACAGATCAAGGGAGGGCATCTGGCCTTTCTCTCTCCTGCTCTGTCTATGTGATGTGTCTGAACCGGCGTACACTTTTGCATTTTCCCAACACGTTTCAAAGCCGCACAGTTTTAATCAAAAGGAATTATTCAGAATGAGACTGGAGGACTATAGTATAGGTATCAGGTTGCCACATAAATGAATTGTATTTAGTTTGTATTATCGTAACACAGTGGAGAATTTCATCTATAAAACTCACTGTTTTTAAAATGTGAAAAACAAAACAAATAGGGAGGCACAGATTTTTCAGGTCCGATACGATTCCGATACTATGGCTTTCAGTATGACTAAAAACCAGTGGTGGGCCGTCAGGGCCAGCAAGGCCTTCTCTGCTGGCCTAAACATGCTCAGAAAAGTATATTTATGTTATTTTATTTTCATAAATATGTAAACAAAATTATGCTCTATTATCTGTATTCTTTCCGTCATATTATTTCCACTTAGTCAAGTGGCTTCCAGTGTTATTTATTATGGTAGAGTTTTTAACCAATTATATTTCAGCTAGCTTGTGTTGTCAGGTAAATTACATTTGTTTGAGACCTTCAGAATAAACAGAGCAGGCCCCTGTGCACTGTGAGTGAACGGGCACAGTCAGGTTGCAATAGCCAATCAGATCTCGATTCTGCGTACCAAGGCCAGCGAGAAGGTCTTACGTTGAACTCGACATATGCGCGTTCGGTGATTGGATTCGCACTTGCTAGGGCCTGACAAGCGGCAATCTGGAGAATATCTAATCGAAATAAACACGGAAATTCAAGAGCTATCACTGTATTTTAACCAATAATGGCCAAAGGAGAAGACATTGATCTGGTTGCAGATTTGATCTTCCCTGACTTAAAACAGAACTGACCGTAATGTATGCCATGGTTGATTTTGAAGGGAGAAGTCCAGCTGATCTTCATGCTTTTCTTCGGAGCACAAATCTGAGTGAGAGTATGGGACAACTTTACGCACTGGCCTGTTTGACCGTTACTGTCCCTGTGTCCACTGCATCTGTCGAGCGATCATTTTCAGCGTTAAAGCGTGTTAAAACTTATGCCAAAAATACGACCGGACAGAATCGGCTTTCAGCATTAGCCTCCATGTCCATAGAAAAGGACTTACTGATGGACCTGAAACGCGCAGATAAACTGTACAACAGAGCCACTGAAGTGTTCTTGAGAAAAGAAAGGAGGATCGACTTTATTTTCAAATAAGCAGAGGCTGTGGAGAACTATGTTGGTGAGTAAATGCATCTTATATGAAACGGCGACATTGCGCAATTTATTGGACAGACTTGTTTAAGATCACACAGAGTAATTTTGGTGGCATTTTGTTTAGTATTTTTAAATCACCTTTTTATTTTTGACAATATCTGTAAACTTAGTTTCTTACTCTTCATTGTGAATGCATATTTGATGGTTTTAAATGCTCCTTAAATTAAGTGCTGCTTGACTAGCCTATATTGAGGTGATGTTAATGTGTGGGACGTCACTGAAGGCCTAAGGGTGAAATGCACGGCCCGCCACTGCTAAAAACAGACTTTATTTTCCTAAAAACAAAACAAAATATGGCCAGATGTGTTATGGGGCTGTTCTTTATCGCGCAAGTAAAAACAGAACAACTTTATATTACAAGCGCAAACGTTACGAGGCTAAATACAACCAGTAAATAATCTAATCACATCAACGTACAGCTCTGGAAAAAAATAAGAGACCACTGCAAAATGATCAGTTTCTCTGATTTGACTACTTATAGGTTTGTGTTTGACTAAAATGAACATTTTTGGTTCGTTCTATAAACCACTGACAATATTTCTCCCAAATTCCAAATAAAAATATTGTCATTTAGAGCATTTATTTGCAGAAAATGACAAATGGTCAAAATAACAAAATGTTTTCAGACCTCAAATAATGTGATGAAAATATGATCATATTCATTTTAAAACACAATACTAATGTTCTGATGTAGGAAAAGTTCAGAAATCAATATTTGGTGGAATAACCCTGATTTTAATCACAGTTTTTTATACTTTTCCTCCTAAAATCAGATTTGGTTCAGGTGATCACCCCATGGAATGAAATGGCCTTTAAACATGTAGAGATGCTGATTTCAGAAAAATAAAAGTGCAGTGGTGTCTTATTTTTTTTCGAGAACTGTATATATCCAACCAAGATATCGGCAGAACTGATATTCTGGAGCCAATATGTGATCCAGGAAATGATCATGGGTCTGCAGCAAAATTCAATACCAGTATCGGTGCATCTGTAGTCTAAATGTATGTATGGAATGCATGTAGATGTTATTGCTTGGTCTGGAATGCTCCAAAATGGTATTAAACCTTTCTATTTTCATGGACACCAAACCAAGTAACAGGTCAGATCTGTGGAGAGGCAACCCCACACACAGTCAGAATATCAGTTTTTCAGGGCATATTTGAGCTCTAAAACTACCTGTCATTGAATAAGTTTAAAGTAGAGCAGAGCAATGACAGGTGAGGACCCCCAGACAAAAAAATTACATTGTGCACCTTTAATATCCAACCAAGATATCGGTAGAACTGATATTTTGGAACCGATCTGTGTTGAAGCAGTACAATTCAAAACAAAACACTTACTTCCTGGTTCTCAGCCAATAAAAACACTGCATACTAAGATAGAGACCGTGCAGCTAAAGCAGATGATCCTGGGCTCTTTTGATGACTTTATTGGTGAAGGGTCTTGTCATCTGCTCGTGTCGATGGAGATGTTAACCTTTCTTTGCCTGGAATGTCCCACAGTGCAGCATTATCATACCTATCTGCCATTATCCATTTACAATTATTTTTTTTTTGCTTAGTAACCCTTGAAAACCATTTAATTGCACTGCTTCAGGACAGATCGGACCTGTAATTTTGCTGGTAGCGTCCTCTGGTTTTTATGAATAAACACCAGAAAATGACAAGAAAAACACTAACATCTCCATGGAGATGATAAGAAAGTAGACCCTCCCACCTAAAAAGTTACATACTGGTCCTTTAAACCGAAATACGAGGCTACAACGCTGCACAAAGGGCCATTTTATCCAACTATAATCTATTGTAATTGTTTTGATTTACATAGAAAGCAATGTATAGCTCCAGGATTGTAATCCGCACAGTTTATTAGACAGGATAATGAGCTCGCTGATTAAAATGCCTAGTGCCAAGAATCCGAAAGTCTTCCACTACAAAATAGACTTCAAAACATAAAACATTTAATAGGAGAAAGCAAACAGAAAATAAAACTGAACCCAAACACACTTGTGAAGAGTGAATAGCTTTGAGACAAGTCAGATTTAATCTCTTCTAGTCTTTTTTATCACAGTTTGAGAAAACCTTGATCCATAAATAATCAGGAAACTTGCGCGAAGACAAACTTCACGTGCACCAGTACTGTAAAAATTGACTTTTCAGAGCTTTTTAACACGTTGCAGTTGTTTCTTTTCAACATATACTCATCCGAAGTTGTATTTGGAGTGATTTATGCATGTCTGAGTAATCTTCATGAATCTGTATGTCCCTGTCAGCAGTGTCGTGCATCAACACTGACTTACCTCCCGACAGTGTCCGCTGAGCCGAGTTCTTCCCTGGTTTTGGTGTTGACAAAAGTAGTTCAAGTGATACATTTGTGTCACAAAATGTGAACCACGAAAAAGTCAGACCTCAAAATCGCTTGGTCCTATTTTCTCTCTGGTCGTATAACTCCGCTCTGCTGCCAGGTGAAGCCGCGCCTGTTTCACTGTGTTTCCTGCTCGAAAAGTTAACGACAACATGTGTGACTACGACACCGACGATGAAGACATGGCCTTTAGCACAGAGCCAAGGGGAGATCTTTATGAATATACTGATGCCCAAATTCACCAGATGGAGTTAGAACGGGCAGAGAGAGAGGGAGGAGGGACAGAGTGGGACAAGCTGAAGCTGGAGTTTTGTTGCTACAGCCTGGAGAATCACAAGCACTATTTTCATATATATTCTTATACAAGCATATATACTTATCGCTGTAGCTCTCATGTTAGCTCTCTCACATCGCGGTGGTCAACTGTCTGAGCACATAAACACTGCCGAACTACTGAAAAAAGTATTGCACAAAAAGTATGATATGATATGACCGGAAAGAAAATAGTACAGAGTGATTATGAGGTCTGACTTTTTCATGGTTCACATCTTGTGACGCAAATGTCTCACTCTTTTGAACACATATTGTTTTGAGAAGAAAAACACTTTATTTTCGTGACCTTAGTCAACTTGCCGGACACTTTTATCAGCACCGAAACCGGACAAGAACTCAACTCACCAGACGCTGTCGGGAGGTAAGTCAGTGTTGATGCACCACACAGCTGATGGGGACATACAGATTGATGTCGAGACCAAACCAGACAAGGTTACAAGTCAGATCTGCAGAGAGGCGAACCCGTTCACATTCAGAATACTAAAAAGTTTTTCAAGGAATGTTTGAGCTCTAAAATCACTTGTAATTGGAGTAATTGGAGAAATGTAAGGTGGAGCTGTTTAAAGTTATACTCCGGAACATTCCAGGCAGAGCAATGACATATCCATAGAAACAAGCAGGTGACGGACCCCCAACCGAAACGTTACACAGTGCAATTTAACTAATTTGAATTTGAATAGGTTGTTTATGTTCTGATTTTATTTTGTGATTTTCATAAGTGGTTGTTCGTTTTGAGACACAGTGAGCTTGCTAGAGTGCTTCTGTGTGCTGAAGCACTCTAGCAGTCTATTGTGTGCTGAACTTTGTTGATGTACAATACTTGGAAACAGTAGCTTGAAAAATAGAGAATAAAATGTCCCGCTGACAAGCTCAGGGGTGATCGCTCAGAGTGAACGCTCCATAGATTTGAACAATGGTCCGAAAGTGGCACAGTTAACGGTAATAAGCAGTGTTTTGCCGGCACAGAGGAGCAGCCACGTGGCAGTAATACAGAAAGAGGCTCACACAGGGGCCGACAAGAGAAGGAGGTGAGGGGGAGAGAGAAGGAGGAGAGAAGAGAGGGGAAAAGAGGGGAAAGAGAGAAGGAGGTGAGGGGGAGAGAGGGATTAAACAAGAGAAGGAGGTGAGGAGAGAGAGGGGGACTAAACAAGAGAAGGAGGTGAGGGGTAGAGAGGGACTAAACAAGAAAAGGAGGTGAGGGGGAGAGAGGGACTAAACAAGAGAAGGAGGTGGGGGGAGAGAGGGACTAAACAAGAGAAGGAGGTGAGGAGGAGAGGGGGACTAAACAAGAGGAGGTGAGGGGAGAGAGGGACTAAACAAGAGAAGGAGGTGAGGGGGAGAGAGGGGGAGGAGAGAAGAGAGGGGAAAGAGAAGGTGAGGGGGCGAGAGAGACTAAACAAGAGAAGGAGGTAAGGGGAGAGAGAGACCAAACAAGAGAAGGAGGTGATGAGGAGAGAGGGACAAACAAGAGAAGGAGGTGAGGAGGAGAGAGAGACTAAACAAGAGAAGGAGGTGAGGGGGAGAGAGGGACTAAATAAGAGAAGGAGGTGAGGGGAGAGAGAGACTACACACGAGAAGGAGGTGAGGGGGAGAGAGAGACTAAACAAGAGAAGGAGGTGAGGGGGAGAGTGGGGGAGGAGAGAAGAGAGGGGAAAAGAGAGGAGAGAGAAGGAGGTGAGGGGGAGGGAGGGGGAGGAGAGAAGAGAAAGGAAAGAGAAAGGAGAGAGAAAGAGGTGAAGGGGACACAGGGACTGAGCCTCGAGAGAGGGGAGAGATGAGAGGGGAAAAGAGAGGAGAGAAAAGGAGGTGAGGGGGACATAGGGACTGAACCTGGAGAGAGGGGGAGGAGAGAAGAGAGGGGAAAAGAGGGGAAAGAGAGAAGGAGGTGAGGGGGAGAGAGGGATTAAACAAGAGAAGGAGGTGAGGAGAGAGAGGGGGACTAAACAAGAGAAGGAGGTGAGGGGTAGAGAGGGACTAAACAAGAAAAGGAGGTGAGGGGGAGAGAGGGACTAAACAAGAGAAGGAGGTGGGGGGAGAGAGGGACTAAACAAGAGAAGGAGGTGAGGAGGAGAGGGGGACTAAACAAGAGGAGGTGAGGGGAGAGAGGGACTAAACAAGAGAAGGAGGTGAGGAGGAGAGGGGGACTAAACAAGAGGAGGTGAGGGGAGAGAGGGACTAAACAAGAGAAGGAGGTGAGGGGGAGAGAGGGACTAAACAAGAGAAGGAGGTGAGGGGGAGAGAGGGACTAAACAAGAGAAGGAGGTGAAGGTAGAGAGAGACTAAACAAGAAAAGGAGGTGAGGGGGAGAGAGGGACTAAACAAGAGGAGGTGAGGGGAGAGAGGAACTAAACAAGAGAAGGAGGTGAGGGGGAGAGAGGGACTAAACAAGAGAAGGAGGTGAGGGGGAGAGATGGGGAGGAGAGAAGAGAGGGGAAAGAGGGGAAAGAGAAGGTGAGGGGGAGAGAGAGACTAAACAAGAGAAGGAGGTGAGGGGGGAGAGGGACTAAACAAGAGGAGGTGAGGGGAGAGAGGCACAAAACAAGAGAAGGAGGTGAGGGGGAGAGAGGGGGAGGAGAGAAGAGAGGGGAAAGAGAAGGTGAGGGGGCGAGAGAGACTAAACAAGAGAAGGAGGTAAGGGGAGAGAGAGACCAAACAAGAGAAGGAGGTGATGAGGAGAGAGGGACCAACAAGAGAAGGAGGTGAGGGGGAGAGAGAGGGACTAAACAAGAGAAGGAGGTGAGGGGAGAGAGAGACTAAATAAGAGAAGGAGGTGAGGAGAGAGAGAGACTACACACGAGAAGGAGGTGAGGGGGAGAGAGAGACTAAACAAGAGAAGGAGGTGAGGGGGAGAGTGGGGGAGGAGAGAAGAGAGGGGAAAAGAGAGGAGAGAGAAGGAGGTGAGGGGGAGGGAGGGGGAGGAGAGAAGAGAAAGGAAAGAGAAAGGAGAGAGAAAGAGGTGAAGGGGACACAGGGACTGAGCCTCGAGAGAGGGGAGAGATGAGAGGGGAAAAGAGAGGAGAGAAAAGGAGGTGAGGGGGACATAGGGACTGAACCTGGAGAGAGGGGGAGGAGAGAAGAGAGGGGAAAAGAGGGGAGAGATGAGGAGGAGAGAAAAAGCGGGGAAAGCAAGAGGAGAGCGTGACGGGGAGTGGGGCAAAGAGAGGAAGGAGGAGGAGAGAAAAAGAGGGGAAGAGAGAGGAGAGAGAGAAGGAGGAGAGAAAAGAGGGGAAAGAGAGGAGAGAAAAAGAGGGGAGAGAGAGGAGAGAGAGAAGGAGGAGAGAAAAGAGGGGAAAGAGAGGAGAGAAAAAGAGGGGAGAGAGAGAGAGACAGGGAGTGGAGCACAGAGCGAGAGAAAGAAGGGGAGAGAAGAAAAGAGAGAGAGAGGGGCAGGCGAGAAAATAGAGAAAAGGAGAGTAAAGAGAGGAGGAGGAGAGAAAAGGAAAAAAGAGGGGAATAGAGAGGAGAGTGAAGGAGGAGAGAAAAGAGGCAAAAGAAAGAGGAGAGAGAGACGGGGAGTGGGGCAGAGAGAGAGGGACAAAGAGAGAGAAAGAGGAGAGAAATGAGAAAAAAGAAGAGAGAAAGAGGAGGGAGAGAGGCAGGGATTAGGGCAGAGAAAGTGAGGGACAAAGAGAGAAACTGAGAAAGAGGAGAGAGAATAAAGAGAGATAGAGTGGTGGAAACAGAGAGAGAGAGGAGAGACAACGAGAGAGAGGGAGGCAGAATAAAGAGGAGAAAGATGGAGTGGTGGGGACAGGGAAAGTGAGGGAGGAGAGGGTAAAGGAGTGAGAGAGAGAGCGGTGTGCACATGTAGTTTTGAATTAACATTTCGAAATAAAATAAATAAAATAATGCATCTTTCGAAAGGTGAAAAGTCCTCAAAATGTCGCCTGTCAAGGAAATACATCGCCTCAATAAACAGGATGCTGAAAAGACTCGAATAAGTCGACAATGATGCAGTGGATTCAACCTTCAGCCACAATACACAAGACAAACATTCATTCAAATAAAAATACACAGCAATTTGAGTTTATCAAGAAGAGGTCAGACTCAGTACGCGCTGTCGGCAAAGAAAAGGGTGGTTAAATGAAGATTTGAATAAAAAACATTAAACATACTGAGTTGACTTTTAAAACTTTTTGCTTTGCTACATAAGTCCACATATCATGCATCATATATTTGATGTCTTCTGTATGTATATAAACGTAGAAAGTATATTAAACTTAAAGAAAACATACATTGAAAAAGGTGTGTGCAAACTTTTGACTGGTCACACAAAAATTCTCACTCAGAAGAAGAACCACATATCAGATAGTATTATAGACAAAGTGAGTTGTATTTAGTTTCTGTTCTTGTGCTAAGAATAAAATGACCCAGTGAGTCACAGGAGCAGCTCAAGTCTGGTCTGGTCGGATGTAGACGAGGATGTAGACAGGTTGTGGTTGGTTTGATTTGAAAAGCTCCATGGGTCCATTTTAACAAGCGCTCCTTGGTCCAATATCACTGTACTGTGATCTCAGTGCGCTCAGGTGTAATGTCAGCCCTGTCTGCAAGAACCACATAATGCACATATGTGTTTTAACCAGGTACAGTTACATTAGCCTGATTCATCAGCCAGTTGAACTTCATGGAAACCGTCTGTCCTTGCAGCGTTAGGATTCGTCTGCTCGACAGTAGGCGGGTACTTTTTTTATTTGACCAGTCGCTGCTATTTGGTGGTGACATATGTAATGCGCCGGAACGCTCAGTGGTGTCCAAGTAATCACCGGCACAACAGCAAAGCAGAGAGTGAACATGTCTGTCCACAAGCATTGTCATTTCTGTGAGGTGAACTTGTGAATTAAAGGTAGGATAAAAAATGCTAAGTTATTATTTGACAAAGAAAGTCCAAAGGAGAATGGCGTATGCAGTCTGACATCACCACTCGGGTTCTGGCCAACACACCACTTCACTGATTGGCCGGTGCCGACTACAACTTCCGGGATTCTTGCAAACCACCAAGTGTATTCTGGTTCCTGTCCTAGTCGCTAGAAAGAAATGAAATTGAGCAGAGGCACTAGGTGGCGCCAACCTGGCTACAGTTTCGCAGCACTGAATATACAATTGATACTTTGCAGTTAAGGTCATCAACTTTACTTGTGGGTGTGATGCCAACTGGACACACTGCTCTGTCTGAAGCTCTGTTACTCAACCTAAATCTTTGGTTTAACCATAGACTGTATATCCTGTTAACACCCGCCTAATTTGGTCTGTGCACAACGGTGACACATACCCAAGTGCCAAAGCTTATTAAAAGAAAATCTTAGACCACACATGCTTGTGTGATACATCATTTTAAAGCTTAGACCTTCTAGTTTCTGTAGATATGCATATGAAGACTGTGAGTGCAGGCTAACTTACAGTACAGACATTCAAAAATGTCTAAAAATTGAATTTTTTGCCTCGGAAAAAAAATACAAAATAATAAAGGCTGTAACTTGGGCAAACTTCATCCTAGGCATTGGTGGCTGACTACACTCCCTGCTGAAGTTGTTGGCAACAACTGTGTAAAATTTCAGACCTCTAGGCCTAAGGGTTTGGATGCTGTGACCCTTTTTGTAAAAATATGTCAATTCGGCAGAAGTGTCCAAATATGTACCAGATGTTCCAAACTGTAATAAGATGTAATGTATAATAAATAAATCTTCTTCTGAACTTTAGGCATGTTTTCTTGAGATAAAAAACTAAAACAAGCCAAAAAAAAATTCACTCTATATGCCTCTGGTGCCTCCACCAGTGTCTGTGCGTAAGAGGAGGAGAGAGAGAGTCCCCATACGCGGCTCACATGGAGCTAGCCTATCACTATCTCACCTCTGCCCCACATGGGGCCCACCGCTGAAATCGTCTTTTCATAGGCTACTCAGATCTGTCAATCATTTCCTGAAAGAACCAATGACTGAAGAGGTTTTGCCGTGGAACTGTCCCTCGGTCATGCGCAATACGCCGCTAACTGGACGCGCTCCTTTTGTTCCCCAAGCTGTAGCGCGGCGCCCCGTAGCCGGACCGAAGCCTGGATACGCTTGTTTTGTTGCTAAGAGTGTGGAGAAAACAAACATACCCCACACCGCTAACAGGAGCTAAGCGTTTAGCTATGCTAAGGATGCAGAGCGACAGTAGTAGAGAGATGCGTCGCTCATCCATTCAGACAAACTCGGACTTTCTGTATTATTTCTCCACATGGAATTATTTTATGAAAAAAAACAACTGGATATTCTTTTTCTGTGGACTGTTACGGACTAATTGAGCACAGCTATTCCTGGACTGGACCCGTTTCGGACCGACAGAACCAGCTCAAATGTAAGAAATGCGCAAATATGTTTAGAATATTTTCGGGAATTATAAGTTATGGCTCTTTGGGCTCGCCGTGTGGCATAAAATGAATGATATGGTTGTTTTACTGAGGAATTAAGCTTTCAAACGATGTATAGCATGTCAATATTGGAAAAATAAGTACGGTGAATATCTGGCTTGACTTTTTAATGTTGTGTAATCGCCCGCCGGCGGGCGGGTGAGTGGCAAGTGGATATATAAGTGGACTAAGCTAACCCGTTAGCTGCTGCATGCCAAACAGGAAGTGCTCCAGGAGGTTCTTCTGGCTCCTTCTCTCCTTTTTCCCATTGACTTACATTTAGATCTTATCGTCCCTCTCTCTGTACCTGCTGCTGTGGCCTCGTCATTTTGGTTTTAAAATGTTCGTTTGAACCCGCAATACATGATCCTGAAATTTTTTTTCATATTTTTCAGTCAAAAAAAAACCCTATTCATAACATAGAGCCTGGCTCCAGATTTGCTCCTGTAACCGTGGCATCGCGAGCCTCATTTGAGCGGTGCTAAACACTATGGGTGACGTCACACTCACTTAGGCCACTTCTTTATACGGTCTATGGTTGTAACACAATCTGCTCAGCAGTGCCGGGCCTGGTTAGTACTTGGATGGGAGACCACTGGGAAGTCCAGGTGCCACAGGGGGGCACCAGTCACAAAAAAAAAAAAAACAATTAATGTGTCCTTAGGCAAGACACTTCACCCACATTGCCTAGTATGAAAGTGGTGTGTGTGTGAGTGATGGTGGTGGTCGGAGGGGCTGGTGATGCATATTGGCAGCCTCTGTCAATCTGCCCCAGGGCAGCTGTGGATGCAATAAGAGCTTACCCCCACCCTCATTGGAATCAATGAATAATGAACTGTAAAGTGCTTTGGGTATCTTGAAAGGCACTATATAAATGCAAGATTAATTAATTAATTAATTAATTACAAACTAAAAAGTTGTTTTTAATAGGTCAGCTTTAAGGTCTAATCTTTGCTGTTTAAAACCTTCCTATATTCTGACTGGCTGATGTCCTTCAGCTGAACTTCTCCAGCAGACTTCCTGACTTGATGCTTGTCTTCTAATTAAAGAGTGTCTTGGAGGGAAACCTGTGATATGTGATAGAACAGATGTGTTTGGATCAGAGCAGAGGCTCAGAGACAGGCCCCTGCTGTGTTCTGGAGCTCATAATCTCCATTAGGCTGAGATAGTGTGAGCTGTCCTCCCATAGGACCCACCCCGAACACGCCGCATTACTGTCTTATCAAGAACACAGGAAAACAGATACCTATTACTACTCTTCTCCTCTCCTTCCCTTTCTCTCCCTCCTTTTCTCCTCTTCTCTCCCGTCTCTAATCCTCTATTTCCTCCTCTACACTCCCCTCTTCTGTGACCCTTACCTTTATCCTCCTAACATCCTCTCGTCAACCTGCCTTTCGTCTCTCCTCTCATTCTTTTTCCTTCATCTTCACCCCTCCTTCCTTTTCTCTTTCCTTTTCCTCTCAGCCCTCGTCTGTCTCCCCGTCTCCTTCCTACTTCGCTCCTCTTTCTTCTCTCATTCTCTCGTCTCCTACACTCTATCCCCTTGTCCTTCCTTGTCTCCTCTTCCTTCTCCCTCTCCTCTCCTTGTGCCCTCCTCCCCTCTCTCTGACAGCTGACAGCACAGGTATAGAGAAACAATTAGCTGACAGATCCAGTAGGCAGAGGCTTCATTAGAGTTTATGAGTGTTCACAGCGTGAGTCCACACAGGGGGATTAAACTGTCCATTTACTCAACACGACACAGAGACACGGAAACATACCGACAGAAAACTGGATAACTGGCCTAGTCCAATTCAAACTGATTTCTCTAAATGCATGTAAACCTGGGACTGTATGGATAGAGCGAACCTGCAAGCTGCTGTGTTCCAAATGGGTGCTCCATCGACTTCATATTAAATAAAACATCTGCTGCTGTCAGACTCTTCATTTGAAATTAAATTAACTCTATTAGCTCTATATACAATACATCTCGGGCCTTATGCAGATTTACCCCCCGCACGCTCTCTGAGGTCCGAGAGACTAAGACGAGACTTAAAACTAGGGGGGACAGGACCTTCACTGTGGCCGCTGCCAAGCTCCAGAAAGTTCTGCCCCCCTTCCCCCGACGTCCCAACAGCCCCTGCAGTGGAGTTTTACGTCTCGTCTTAAAACCCACTTTTATTTTCTGGCTTTTAACACTGCGTGAATTGAGTGGTCCTCTGTGTCTTTTGTTTTATTTATTTATTTGTTTTTTAATTCGCCTGACTACGGATCTGATCCAGTGCCATGTGGAAGCCTGAAAATGCTAAAAACGTTGATACGCTCACGTCAGGGCTCTAGTTGCTGTTCTTATTGGACCACATCACTGTGACTTGTGCCTTCCTGATTCACTGGGTTTGTGGCACATGACATGTCGGACATGTGACGCTATTGCAGAAAAGTTTAAACAAACCCAAGACAAACGTGAAACAGTGTTGGTTCACAAAAACTCTGTTTTCACGCTTGCCATCTTCCTCGGCTCGAAATCGGCTGGTGCAACTTCCATAGAACTACGGCAACTTCAGATATGGTGCTCCGCTCCTTGTTTTTACCACCCACCTCGTGTTGTGATGACGTGACACCAGCCTAGTCATGTGACTAGCGTTTCTGGTGATCCAGACATGACGTGTGGATGCAAATTGTTTCCAATACACTGATGCGGTGGTACGGTGATTCGTTTCAGTGTAAACCGTGGCGGCACGGTGACTGAGTGGCTAGCACTCATGCCTCACAGCAAGAAGGTTGCGGGTTCGATCCTTTCTGTGTGGAGTTTGCATGTTCTCCCCGTGTCTGGATGGGTTTCCTCCGGGCACTCCGGTTTCCCCCATCAACTCATGCACTGTAGGTGTGAAAGTTGTGTGAGTGAGTGTTGGTGGTGGTCGGAGGGACCGTTGGCGCCGCTTGGTTTGGCAGCCGCGCCTCCGTCAGCCTACTCCAGGACAACTGTGGCTACAACAGTAGCTTACCACCACCAGGTATGGAGTGAATGAAAAAAATGCTCTGTGTAAAGCGCTTTGGGGACATGTGTCTGTGCAAAGCGCTATATAAATAAACCTTACCTTATCTTACCTAAAGACTCTATGTGCTCTGATACTTCTATCCGATACAGCTCAAGATCATTCTAAAG
This sequence comes from Odontamblyopus lacepedii, assembly GCA_034769755.1. Taxonomy (NCBI): domain Eukaryota; kingdom Metazoa; phylum Chordata; class Actinopteri; order Gobiiformes; family Gobiidae; genus Odontamblyopus; species Odontamblyopus lacepedii. Next base: position 11,117,143 of record CM068362.1, read on the forward strand.
CTTCAGGAAAAGTTCATTTCTGTCCTGTCCAACACTAGTTTCCAGTAAATAAAAAGTTGCTATTGTCTATTTCACAAATATTCCTCCCTCTGTATCTGACACCATCTTATAAGTAATGCACAAGTTTGAATCAAGTTAAAAGTTCATTTGGATCAAGTCATAAGTTCATTCGAAGTTCAGTGCCCCATCTTTGTTGTAACATCTCCAGTTTGCAAAAGCCCAAAAGAAATCCATGAAAGGGTCATAGCTGCTGCCAAAATATAGTCCATCACAAATAACAACTCATTGTCAAAACTCAAGAGAAGCCCAGTGAATGAAGTCCTGTGGGGAAAAAAACTGAAAAAATAATCGATCATGCCTCTAAAGGTTTAAAGTTTTTGTAAAGCGAGAGTCTCAAATGGACAATGAGCGCGCTCCCATTGGACAGTGTGTGTTTTGGAGTGCTGCTGGGAGTATCGTATCCACTCACACCCCACTGGGACCGAGAGCGGAGCGACTTTGCAGACCCAAGTTAAAATGAAAAAATAAGAGAAACTTGAGGAAAGAATGTGAAATTTGAAGAGTGAAATTGCCTCTCTGGTGCTAGCTTTGATATTTTTTCAGAATCAGTTTTGCTTTATTTATGTTTTGGTTTGAGGGTTGAGGTTTATACAGGCGTCTGAAGAGGAGCACACCGAGAATCATCAACAGCCCAAGGTCCGTTCACGAGCCTAAAGAGCCCATAAGACGCTATTTTCTGAGAGCTGTCTTTTGTTTCATTCACACAAACTCTTCATAATTAGGCTGAGTTCTTCTCTCAAACCGAAAACACCCTTTTTCAGCTTGTGATGTCATGTGGAAATACAGGAAGTGCTCCACTGTGTTTCTAAACTCTGTACACCTTCACTAGAATCATTTGGATAATTTCAGCCTTGGAAATGTCAATGTGTACTGAATTAAAAGGTAAAATGTAGCTGATAACTTGAAAACTACACAAGAAAAACTGGAGGGTTAAAATTTCAGGGGAACATATTTCAGTTCTTTTTAACATGAAAAGTGCTATTTTAACTATTTGAAAGTTAAATGGGGGTTCAAGTTGGGGTTATTTGCCAGTGTTGATATGGTTGAGGTTAATTCAACTTCCCCTAGTGTAAATTCAACTTCCACTAGTGTAAATTCAACTTCCACTAGTGTTAATTCAACTTCCCCTAGTGTAAATTCAACTTCCCTTAGTGTTAATTTGGCACCTCGAACACACCACTTGAAACTCCTGCCAGAGAAGACCAGTTTGAACTAATTTTGTATATAATTCCATCTTAAATTAACTAGAATAAAGTGTAAAAGTAATGTGTTGTTCAGCTAAATCAGGATAACCCTATGAAGTGTTACCCGTTTATTCTCAAAACGTTAATATAACTCTGGATTTCGGGGTTAAACAAGAACGTTGGTCCAGTAGACTGCATTAACATTTCCAAAAATGTTAAATTAACTCTAGAACAGATTGGACTCATATCAACTCTGAGAAAATGTTAAAATTGATTCTGTGAGTCAATTTTAACACTCCACTTTTTGCTATCCACCGCTTCATGACATCACAAGGTGGAACAGAGCATTTTGAGCTTTGGGAATGTAGACAGACTAATAACAATTAAAAAATAAACCTGGAGTTGTGTTTTTCTTCTTTTCTTATACACAATGTTTGAGTAACCCTTTATTCTTCATCCATCCATCTTCTCCCGCTTAATCCAGCTGGGCCGCGGGGGCATCTTGCTGCCCAATCCTCATAGCACCTGACTTTCCTATGAACCCCTCTGCAGGTGGTGAGCCCACAGGAGGGTGGACAACATGGTCCTTGATGTTAGTTCATAGGGATGCGGGCATGTTTTAGGTTGATGGGGGAAACCGGAGTACCCGGAGGAAACCCATCCAGACATGGGAAGAACATGCAAACTCCACACAGAAAGGCCCGGGCGACCCGGGGATCGAACCTGAGTGTTGCCACTCAGCCACCGTGCCGCCCCCTTTATTATTACCCTTTATTGTTAGTCGGTCTACACCTCCAAAGCTCAAAATGTGCTGTTCCACCTTGTGATGTCATGTAGTGGTAGTTTTCAAGTTAACAGCTCCTTTTTACCTTTGGTTCAGAGATCGGCAATTGCAGGTCTGAACCTATCCAAATGATTCTAGTGAAGGTGTGTGGAGTTTAAAGATTTTTTGTGTGCATTTATTACATTGACATGAGAAATGCAGCTGTTATTTAGCTACAACAACTGTACATTTGTCATCATATTTTCATAATCCCTAAAATACATATATATACGTATAATCAGTGCTTTATTGTTGTGATTCAAACCAGTTTTAAGTGAATGTTCATGCTTCATGTTGCTAAAAATAAACGACACAAAGTAATTTTTGGCTCCGTGTTTTTTAAGGGTTGTGTCCAGATCACTGATCGGCTCAGAACTTTCAACCTTCAGATAGAGGATAGTGTAGATTGGATTGTGTTAATATTTTTATTCTGATTTATAATCTGGTGCCCCATCATTTTGGTATAAGGTCTGTGCTAATAGTCCATCATACCTACACACATCATTTACACCATTCATACCATTTAACACATGTTAAATTTCATAATTTCCTTACAACATAGATCAGAATATACTGAAAATAGCGTAATAAGGACACTTTAAGCACAATTAATTCATCCATAATGCAGTACAGTTATATTTATGGATACTGCAAATGCTTTTCTACTAAACAGCTAAACATAATGGCACAAAAGCAATGAAACTGAACTGCTTCTTGCTTGTAAATTGCACACATTTAGTAGTAGAAAGATGAAAGTTTATGAACCCACCACACTGCCTTTTGTTTGAACCTGAGAGATTTGCCAGGAGAAACAAAACGCCACAATAAAACGCCAAGCATAAAGCCCAAATATACGTAGAACAAAACAAAAGATGAAAAATGTTTGTTGACACTAGCGACAACGGCAACCGAGCTTGGTTTGGTACGACTCTGAACAACATAAAAAGAGAGGAGGAAAGACTAGGAAAGATGAACAATCGGCAAACAAAGCAACTCGTGAGGTCTTTCGTATTCGGAACTGATAAGAAATGGAGCCGATGCTACTGAGAGAGAACAGAAGGGCTAGAACACTGCGTACAGGGACATTATATCCTCATATTAGATACACAATATCTCCCACTAGCTCCTAGCACTGTTCCTTTCACGTCCAAGATTCCTGTTATTTTCCTATTTGTCTGCTGCCTTTGACGGGAAGTACGAGATCCGGATAGACATTTTGGGTCTGCGGTCGCCTCCGTGTGCAGCCTGTATTAAAGGGAAGTGAGGCGACCGGGCAGTGGCAGGTGGGGTATTTGGAGACAACGTGAATCTTTTATCTCCACAGGTACCAGAAGCAGAGGGCATTATCGGACCGAGCAGCCAATCAGAGACGAGGACACTGGAGGACTACTTGTCTCTATGTACCACTATGGAAGGAGATGCTACTCGCTATTATCTATTGATTCTTGCTGTTGTTATGCCATTATTTCAGTGATGTTTTGATGTCATACTATGGTGGAAAAACAGATCTATAATAAGGATATGTGAAGTCAAGTCAAGCAGGGGTATTATGGTGAATTTTCTTAGCTTTTTACCATGTTATAATGCCGTTCCCTCATCAAAAACATGGCCAGAGAGGTTTTAAACATCATCCATGACTGTTTGAGTAATTTAGTGATCTCTCCCAGACTTATTATTCACAAATCTCTGCCCACAAGCCTACATCACCCATGTTCCCACACGACAGTTCTCTATAAATACATACAAAACATGATACAAAACTGTACACAGCAACTTGGCAAACCTGATCCAATGTACAATAGTTTCATTAACACGCTGATTTTGTATGATAGCTTTCTGTGACAAGGGGAGGGGAGGCTCAGAGCATCCAAAGCGAAAGTGAAACTAGACGTAAAGTACATACTGAAGTATGGAAAAATGCCGTTTATTAGGGTAGTCAAAAGTATCAAATACCTGATACAAATCTATGCTAAAATTTCATTTAAATGGAAAATCACATTAACAGGACTAAATATTCTGATAGTGCGTATGGCATATTTAAATGATTTTCTAATTTTTAATTAATTTGACCCGGTTTTAAATATAAAGTATAGTTTTCTACCAATCACAAAGCAACTTGTGAATAAAACTTGAAAAATACATTGAAAATTACAAGTAGAGAAATACTGATGGGAAAAATCTAAACAAAAGTTCGACACAATTTACCCCAAAAACTTTTTTCTTTTTTCACAATATTTAAGGTGTTTTGTTATTTTTGTAGTAGTCAAATAATTATTTCTGTGTACATTACGGTGTCATTATTTGTAGAGGAGAAATTATATGGATAATATGGATTTGAAGCTGCAGTTTAAATTTACAACTTTAGGTGAGGTGAGTAATAATCCATCCATCCATCTTCTTCCGCTTATCCGGGGCCGGGTCGCGGGGGCAGCAGTCTAAGCAGGGGCTCCCAAGCTTGAGTGAAAATGAGTAATAATCATTTTGACTATTTCCTAAGTTTGTATCTTACACCTCTATGTCCGTAGCTCTGTTGGATGCTCTTCTTTATTGGCTGTTACCGTATATGATGTGACAGAGCAGCTCAGAGTCACACTGACACCACATACGAGTGCAGAAGCTTCAGAATCTCACACGAAGACACAAAGTCCAAACTCGGGGAGAAGAAATCGCAGCCAAAATCAGGCAAATTCTCCTGTAGTGTGGCAGCCTTTAGTTAAATGAGTATTCTAACTGTCATAGTTATTTTAAGAGTAATGTTGATCTTAGTCACTTTTATACGTAGCATAAAGAAAGTACTATTTATTATTGTACTAGTATTCAGAGTTGGAAAATACAAGTCTTTTGTTTTGCAGTAGGAATGAGCGTAGGCGTTAATGTTAGAACTTTTGTCATAGTCCAGCTGGTTTGCACATGTACAGGGCAAAGATAATGAACATATGGAGCACACTTTTTACCATCTGTGCATTTTTTAACTTAACTGTGACTCCACTGGGGTTGGGTCCGCCACCTGCTTGTCGTCATGGAGATATACGAGAGTGTAATGCCATAATGGGGAAACTGCAATGCACTTTAATGGTATAAATTCGCTTTGAAACAGCATTTTCTTCAAACTCTTCTTGCAGTTAGATGTTTTTCAGTTAATCCCAGGTTTGGATGGTGTCAGGAAGGGCATCTGAGGTAACACTTTTGCTCAATGAACCCTGTGAATCACAATGTTATTTTGAACTCTGAGCAAAGATACGGTAACAGCGTGTTCAGTGACACCCAGTTGCTTTGGTGTTTAAATATAGCACAGGGCTGCATGTCCTTCTGTCCACAGCTCCTCCCACCTCTCTTTTGCGTTCTCTTTCTCTTTCTCTCCATCCTGTGACCTGCGTAAATCCTTTTTCTCACCCACTCCAGCCACGGAGCGCAGGGACCAATCAGGGCCCACGCCGACGCACCAATCGGCCGACAGAACCGCCCAAACCTCCCGCCCCCAGCGTGTCTGTTCAGCGGGTTTGAACTTTGGATGTCCTTGGCCCCTTCCTCTCTCTTCATCCCTTCTTCTGACTCCCCAGGCCATTCCACTCGTTCTCTGTCTGCCTTGTATTTTTCCCCTCCCTTCACATCTCCCACTCTCTTTCTCTCTGTCCATCTCTTTACGGTCTACCTCTCTCTTTTCCCCATAGTCCCCCATTCGCTCCCTCCCTTTCCCGCTTCTCCCAGTTCTCTATAAATCAATTACTTTCTTATTTCTCTCGCCCTTTCTCCTTTTTTCTCTCTCTCTTCATGCCCTCTCTCTCCCTCCCTGCCCTTTCCCTCTCCCTCTCCTTCACACATCCCTCGCTCTCTCCAGGTGTATTGTTAGTCCGCACACGTTGGGATGACCTGCTGTTTTCAGTCGTGCTCTCGTCCCAGTGACAGACAGGAGAGCGCTGTGACCCTCCTCCCCTCCTCTCCTCTTCCTCCTCTCCTCCTCCTCCCTTCTGCCCCGCGGACCTGTCTCTTGGCCCATCCTTCTGTCCTCCTCTTCCCTCCTTACCTCCCGCGGAGAGCCTGATGGTGCTGCATCTCTGTTTCTCACACGTTTCGGTCATTACTTCTCCAAGCGTCTGTGTCGTGTGCAGATATTAAAGGTGCACTCTGTGGCTGTTTTATGAGGGTACGCTACCTGCCTGTCTCCATGGAGATGTCATGAAATGGCCTGGAATGTCCCAAAGTGTGGCATTAAATAGATTTCCACGGAGACAAGCAGCAGATCTGTTAAGAGATGGACCTTCTGAATGTGAGAAAGTGTGACTGTCAACGTAATTTAGAGCAATAAAAAGTGTCCAATTGAATAAATTTATCCTCTATCCTATCTATCATCTTTCCATCTATCCATCTATCTGTCTATCTATTTACCCTTCCAGCTGTGTATCCATGCACCCATCTATATTTCTCTTTCTTCCTCTCTTCTTCTCTGCTCCTCCATATAAACTCTCCTTCTCTCCATCCAACTAGTCTTCCTTCCATCTATCTAGCCATCCTTCCTTCCATCCATCCATACACCATTCCTTCTATATTTCCATCCTTCATCAACCCATACATCCTTCCTTCTATCTTTCCATCCATCCATCCATCCATCCTTCCAGACATCATCCATCCTTTCTTCCATACTTCCTTCCATAGCCATTCTATCATTTATCCTTCCCTCCATCCAATTATTCTTCCATCGATCCAGCCTTCTATCCATACATCTTCTATCTTTCCATCCATCCTTCCATATATCCTCCCTTCCACCTTTCCAGCCATCCATCTTTCCTTCCTTCCTTCCATATATCCTTCCATAGTCCTTCTATCTATCCATCCATCCTTCCATCCACCCTTCCTTCCATCTTTCCATCCATCCTTCCTTCCATTTTTCCATCTATCCTTCCATCTATCTGTCCATCCATCATTGCTTCCTTCCATCTTTCCATCCATCCTTCCTTCCATCTTTCCTTCCATCTATCTGTCCATCCATTGTTGCTTCCTTAAATCCCTCCTTTCATCTATCCCTCTACATCACCATCTCTCTGTCTATGTCTCTATTTCCTTTTGTATCCTTCTATCACTCTTCCTCCCTCCTCTTTCTCTCTGTCCCCTCATCACATCATGTCCCTTATTACCAGCCCTGACCTCCTGACTCTACAATCTGCCGTCTTGTCCTCACTGACACAGTGTTATGAGCCTGGGGGAGGAAAGAGGGAGAAGGAGGAGCTCGGTTTCAGTGCTGATGAAAGTATCCGGCAAGTTGGCTGGGGTCATGAAAATAAAGAGTTTTTCTTCTTAAAACAATATGTGTTCAAAAAAGTGATACATTTGCGTCACAAGACATGAACCATGAAAAAGTCAGACCTCATAATCGCTTTGTACTATTTTCTCTCCGGTCATATCACTGCGCACTGCTGCCAGGTGACGCTGTGCCTGTTTCACTGAGTTTACTGTGTTATCACTCTTTTGAATACAGATTGTTTTGAGAAGAAAAACACTTTGTTTTCGTGACTCCAGCCAACTTGCCAGACACTTTCATCAGCACTGAAACCGGGGAAGAACTCGGCTCATCTGATGCTGTCGGGAGGTAAGTCAGTCTTAATGCACCACACTGCTGATGCCATACAGATTCATGTCAAAAAACCCAAACTATCCCTTTAAATATCACACTCCCCTTTAAACATGAAACTGTCCATTTACACTTCACATCCTCTGTTCATTGACAAAATACTACCGATAATACTTCTACTACTACTACATTTGATTACATCATGTCTCTATTTATTTTCATATATCGTAATTTCTGAACTACAAGACGCTACTTTTTTCTCACACTTTGAACCCTGCAGCTTATACAACTCTGTGACGAATATATGGGCAGATTACATTAGTGAGTGGGATATGTCTTAATCCGTATGTGTTAAATGCAGGTAAGTGCGTAAATGACAAGAAGAAATGTCTCAAACTTCAGTAGCCAGACATCCACTCTTACCTGATCGACACAACTACTCTAGCTGCCGAGAGGGAATGAAATCTGCTGAAATCTTATGAGAAAATGACACGATACAAGACAGGACAGTGGCTCTTTCTGCAGGAGACATGTGCAGTAGAGTGCGAAGCGATAACGTCTGATAATCCTGTCATAATAATGTTGTTTTACTGCCGTGTTACAGGCACTGTTCAAAAAAAGCATGTACTGGTATGTAAAAAAATGTTTAAAAATCTTTGTATGTAAATCTCTCAAGTTACATCGTGGATACCTGTGGTTTATGGACAAGTGCGGCCTACGTATTTACAAATTTTGTTTTCTTTTCAAATTTAGTGGATGCGTCTTATATTCCCGTGCACTCAATAGTCCAGAAATGACAGTAGTTTGATCCTTACTGTTTCTATAACCGTTCATATTATCCACCAAATCCCTATGGAAGCTCATTCTGAACTACCTGAATTATTATTTTATTATTTTAGAATTTTGTTAGACCTGCAGATAAACAGACATGGTTCTTTAAGGTAGCTAAAATCTATCAAAATAGACTTGGATTTTGATTTAATTTGCTTGGCCAACCTAAATAGAAACAGAAAATATTGCCTGAACTGCCCATTTGGCTGATTCATTTTCCACTGGCAAGAATTCACATTGATCAGAACACATTCGCAGGCTAAAAATTAAGAGTTTGCAGATTCTCTACGCGTTACTGCTGAGGCAAGCACCAGTCAGAACCATAACACTGAATATATAGAAGACATTGGAGGGGACTTTTAACCTGGAGGAGATGGAGAACATTAGTGAAATTGCCATAAAGGTGTAAACTGCCTCCACGGCCTATTTTTAAGCCCTGATACACTACAGCAAAGAAACATGCAGTCAGATGTAGAAATATAAGGCTATTTAATATTCCCCATTAGTGTGTGTACTGTACATGCACACGGCGGTTGCTAGGCGATAATGAAATGCCCACATACACAATAAAGTGATGTAATGTAATATGGTATGACACAGTAACACACATTTATATGCACCGTGCGGCGGAGGCCTGAGGCTGGTGCTGCTGTAACTAAGAATAGCCCGGCACGGAAAAAGAAGGGGAAATCTACAGTTACTGATTTTGTGTTCTAGATCTACAAAGATAGTTCGTTTTTTTTTTTAGTTAAAGGTCTTATGTTACGCAAAATTGACTCTTGTGAGCTTTTAGACTTTTAGGTTTATAATGCTCTCATCAAAAACATACCCAGAGTTGTGTTTCGTTTCATTCATACATGTTTGAGTAATCCTGCATTATTACTCTGTCTATATCTCGAAAATTAAGTCTTGTGAGCTTTTAGACATTTTATAATGGTGTTATCTCCTCAAAAACATACCTGGAGTTGTGTTTCGTTTCATTCATACATGTTTGAGTAACTCTTTATTATTACTGTCTACATCTTGAAAGCTCAAAATGTTCCAATCTGCTCTGTGATGCCACAAAGCTGTGGTTTTCAAGTTAACAGCTCCTTTTATCTCAGTAGAAATGGGCAAGTCCAGGGCACAAATTATCCAAATGATTCTCATGAAGGTGTGTGGAGTGTTTGGAACTTGAGAGAAGAACTCAGCCTAAATATGCAGCGCTTATGTTTTAAAACATGTGTGAATGGAAAATCCCGTCGTCCTGGTAGAATTTGTCAACTGGACAAAAGTTTATTTGGGTTGAATGCATTTTGCACTTCATCCAAGCTGCATCTTCAGTTTCTTACCAGAACTTAAGAAGCAGCTTGGATGAGCTGCGACCCAAATAAACTTTTGTCCAGTTGACAAATTTAATTTCTCCTTTTGCCAACATGTGTGAATGAAACTAAACACAACTCCAAGTATGTTTTTGATGACAATGCCACATTATAACAAAGATCAGTCCAATATTCGCGATACGCCACAAACTAGGAAGACGTTTGGAAACCTGCGATGACAACTTCCCGTGTAGTTCCCGACACTGGGCTTGCCGACCGACTGTGATGAAAACCATTAGCATAGTAAATTCTCCCAAATAGGTGCAAATACTGATTATCAATGCGCTTTACATCAGATGCCCTCCCTACCTGAAGTCATCATTCATTCTAATAATAAAAATATTTTGTGACCTATATAGTTGTATAAATAAAGGACCTGCACCTAATTTTGAACCATTCTCTCACTTTATTTCACCATGGCAGAGAAACAACAGTCTGGGATAGTTCTGTTAGAAGTTCAAAAGTTCTGTTCAAAATTATTTAACGGGATGATTTCACTTTTATGCGATTCGTATTATATATTTTTGTACAAATATTAATGGCAAGATCAAATTCAAACATTCAAACTGTTTTTTTGTTGTTTTTTTTTTTAACCAGATGCCCTACCTGAAAACTAGATGAATGGATGTTGTATTGTGACTCTGTCTCTTTGTAGATGTCATGTTTTCCCGGAAACAAACCCTCGCCTGGATCTTGCCCACAGCTACACTCCCCTTTGAGTCAAATCTATCTGACACGTTTAATACTTTTGCCACATTCATAAATTCCTCTACCCCAGAAACTATGACCCTCACCATAAAGCTCCAGTACTCCCAGTATTCCCAGTAGCTGTTGGCATTCTACACTTATTATTATTATTATTATTATTATTATTATTATTTTAGCTTTATTTATTTATTTTACATATTTTGGGTTCGAATATGTATTAAAGGTAGTATATTATGCACAACTGACACTCTGTTATCTGCTTGTTTCTATGGAGATGTCATGGCTCTGTCTGGAATGTTCCACAGTAGGACATTAAACAGCTCTACTTCACATTTATTCAATTACAGGTGGATTTACAGCTCAGAAATACCATGAAAAACATGTACTCTGACTGTGAACGGGGTCACCTCTCCACAGATCTGACCTGTAACTTGGTCCGGTTTGGTCTCCATGAAGATAGAAAGGTTGAATACCGTACTGTGGAACATTCCAGACAAAGTAATAATGTTTCCATGGAGAAAAAAAGCATCTGACGGATCATCCACCGGAAAAGTTACACTACAGAACGCTGTCACTCCCTCAAAAACATACCTGGAGTTATGCCTGTCGTGCTAACGAGTTTGAAGTCTGATATATCGCTGAAATAAATATAAATGATAATGCAGAAACCAAACCATAAAGCAAGAATAATCCACAAAAAACTATTCTAACAGGTACAATATTGTTAAAAAAAACTAATTACATAACAGAATACAACACATAAATACTTAATTTCTATCTATCATGAGTGATTGAAGTTATTTATTCAACCTTTTATAGCTCAATTCTGATCATATTGCAGAAAAATAACAAAAAATGTCTAGTATAAAGAAAAAATGTAATATTTAATGAAAATGATTGCTCCATCCGCCATCTGTCAACAAGAAAACTATAGTTATAATAATCTCTATTTCCTCAGTTGGTTCCACAGGCTCTTTACTATATGAGCTTTTGCACATTTGGACCAGTTGTAAAATGTGACATCGTTTACATTACTGCACCCAGAGTTTTCTGTCGCATTATTGTGTCTGTACTTTGGCTCCATTTTGCCCTCTCTGCTGCCCCCCTCCCCACTCTCCCTCTCTTGGTCACCATCTCTCTCTCTCCTCTCTCTCATACTCTGTACTTTGGCTCCATTTTGGCCTCTCTGCCGCCCACCCACTCTCTGTCACCTTCTCTCTCTGCTCCGTCTCTCTCTGTCTGTCTCCCTCCCTCTATCTATCCCTGTCTTCTCTCCCTCTCTCTGTATCCCTCCCTCCCTCTGTCAACTTCTCTCCGTCTCCCTCCCCCTCTGCTTCCTCTCCCCCTCCCTCTTTCTCCTCTCTCTATCTCTCACTACTTCTCTCTCTCGCTCCTTCCCTCTCTCTCTGCTTGCTCCCTCTCTCTCTGCTTGCTCCCTCTCTCCTTCCCTCCTTCTCCTCCCTCTCTCTCTCTCAGTCACTTTATCTCTCTCTATTTCGCTTTCTCTCTCTTTCCCTTTCTCCTTTCCTCTCTCTCTGTTTCGCTTTCTCTCTTTCCCTTTCTCCTTTCCTCTCTCTCTGCTCACTCTTTCTCTCCCTCCCTCTCGCTCTCCCTTTCTGCTCCCTCTCTACCTCCTTCTACCCCCTCTCTCTGTCACCTTATCTCTCTCTCTGCTCTATCTTTCCCTCTCTCTCTCCGCTGCCTTTCTCTCCCTTTTCTTCTCTTCCTCCCTCTCTGCTCCCTCTCTCTCTCTGACACCTAATCTCTCTCTCTCCCTCTTTCTCCCTCCCTCCCTCTCTGTTTGCTCCCTCTCTCTCTCCCTTTCTAAGCCCTCTCTACCTCCTTCTCCTCCCTCCCTCTCTCTGTCACCTTATCTCTCTCTCTCTCTCTGCTCTATCTTTCCCTCTCTCTCTCTGCTGCCTTTCTCTCCCTTTTCTTCTCTTCCTCCCTCTCTGCTCCCTCTCTCTCCCTGGCACCTCGTCTCTCTCTCTCTCCCTCTTTCTCCCTCCCTCCCTCCCTCCCTCCCTCCCTCTCTGTTTGCTCCCTCTCTCTCTCCCTTTCTAAGCCCTCTCTACCTCCTTCTCCTCCCTCTCTCTCTTTTTCTCTCTCTCACCTTATCTCTCTCTCTCCCTCCGTCTCCTCCCTCTCTCTCACACTCTGTACTTAGAATCCATTTTGGCCCCTTGCTCCTGGTGCGACTCCTTTCATCTGAGATCTGCTCCTGTCGCTGTCAGAGCTTTTATCTGATACACACTTCTGAACACGCCTCTCTCTTTCTCTCTCTGTGTCTATCTCTCCATTTCCCTTTCTCACTCCCGCCTTTCCTTCCTGCTATTTTTTCTGTCTCTTCTTCTATCTGTTTTTTGATTTCTTTTCCCACTCTCCCATTTCATTTCCACTTTTACCCCCCTCTCTCCATCTTTTCATCTCCTTCCCTCCTTCTCTTTTTCTTTCCTATCCCCAACTTTCTGTCTCCCTCTCTCTTTCACCCTCCCTCTCTCATTCCCTCTTTCTCTTTCATTCTCTTTCTCTTCTCTTTGCTCCCTATCCCTCAATCTCTTCCTCTCGTTCCTTCTACAATCTCTTTGATTCCCCTCTTCCTTTCTATCCTTCTTCCTGTCTCTATCCCTCTCTCCTCTATTTGTTTCTCTCTCCCTCCCTCTCTTCATCTCCCTCTCTTTCCTCACCCGTCTTTTTCTTTCTATGCCTGTCTCTTCTCTTTGACGCTACACCCTCTGTCTCTCTCCACCTCTCTCTTTCTTTCTGTCTGCCTCCTACCCCTCATTTTCTTTCCTCTTCTCCATCTCTCTCTCTGTGGTCTCCCGCGGCGACTATTTGTTTGGGCCTTTTCCATGTGAGCACTCATCCATCCATCCTTATGTGCGTAATTACACTGTTTTTACACTCTGTTAGCTCCACCAAGACCTCAACTCCGCCAAACCGCACGGATGAATTGTGTTATTGTGAAATCCTTCTCTAAACTTCCTTCCCTCATCAAAAACATGCAACTTGTTCTGTTTCTGCAAAGAGGATAAAGATGTGGCTAATTGGGAGCAACAACTTTGAACATTTTATGAGTTTTCTACCATGTTATAATGTTGTTCCCTCATCGAAAACATGTCGTCCGTGCGTGTTTGAGTCATCTTTTAGTCCCTGTTACCCTTCTTCAGTCAACAAGCCGACGTCACCCACGCTCCCAAAATGTAATTCTCCATAAATACACAAAACACGATACAAAACTGCGCACAATAACTTGGAAAAACCTGATACAATGTGCAGTCGTTTCATCAGCAGGACGCACGCTGATTGTGTTGCGATAGTTGCTCTGTAGGGGGAGTGACTTAGGGTGGAGAACAAAGGGAAGGGGTCTCAATGCGTCAAAAATGAAAGTGAATATTATAAAACGGTCCATTTATTGTTTTGAATTTCAATTAAGAACGAAAAACAATAAAATGGGAAAACAGTTTATTTCATTATTCTGATTTCGACCCCTATTTCCAATATTTAATTTTGAGTTTATTTCAAATTAAAGCAATCAAATGTATTATTTATTATATATATTTTATAATAAATTCTCATCGTCATGTCATAAGGTATATACTGTGCTCTTTTTGTTGTTCTTCCTCTATTTTCTTTTCTTTTTTTCTCTGTAGTAGTTAGTTATAGTTATTAGAGTTAGTAAAGAGAAAGAGTTATGAAAGATAGTATGTCACAGATAATAGATCTCATAGTTTCCTGTTTCAGTTAGTAGTAAATAAAGATAGTTAAAGTATGTCACAGTAAGACTCACTTGTTTTGTTTAGTTTAGTTTTATGTGGGGTTGTCACAGATAGTAATCTCAAATTCACCTTCAGTTCAGTTTAATTTGTGGGGGGAGGGTGGAGGGAAGTGTGGGAAATTTGGGATTGTTCTTGTGGGAAATGTGGGATTCTTCTTTTTTAATCACTGTAAAGCGCTTTGTGTTGCATTTTTGTATGAAGAACGGTCAATAAATACAGTTTGACTGATATTTTATTTCATCTGGTTTGGTTCTGCTGTTAGGACTTATCTCAAAAACCATCACAATTTTGTCCTCTTCTTCTAAGGCGACGTGTTTACTTTCACATCTTAGAAAGTAATAGTTGAACTTCATGACAAGAAACAGGAAGCATCGATAAACTCTCCTTTGTTCAGTTGACTCTGAATTTTAAATAAAAAGCAGAACTTCCGGGGCAAATAAACCAGAGAGAATAGTCAAAATCAACATTAAAGTAGGCACTGAGACTGTTTTTAATTGGTGGTATTTTAAATCAACTTTAAATTAAATACTCGAAACAAACTCAAATCTGTTTTAGGTTTTTTTGGACACTAAAACCGAATAATGAAAAAACAAACTGTATTCCCATTTGAATGCTTTTCGTTAATTGAAATCCAAAAGAACAAATCGTACACGGACCCAAAATGTGTGAATACGTTGGTTTCGGTGAATATAGGATTTCCAAAATAATAAAAGGTAAAACTATGTGGTAGCAGTTAATACCCCATAGAAGTAAAATACTCCCTCTTTTATAGGTCAAAACATATTCATACTATGAGTGGAATCGCCTCTCCACAGATCCGACCTGAAACTGTTGGCTTGCTTCTTTCACCTGCTTGTCTCCATGAAGATAACCAGGTTTCATTATCACACTGAGGAACATTTTAGACAAAAAAATAGCAGGTGGCAGAACCTTCACCAGCGAGGTTTCAAAGGGCACGTCTCATTTCTCTTTCCTTGTTTCCTTCTCCTTGATTCCTCTCCTCAATCCTCCATTTTTCAGCTGTCAGTCAAAGGTGTCATAATAAGTGGTGTCCCAGAAGAACCAAAGACTGAAGGAGAGAACCTGAGGGAGGCTTCAGGAGCAGACGTCAGATAAAAGAATCAAACTTTATTGGTCTTAGTGAGGAGTTTATATCCTCTCTCCTCCCTGTGTCTCGTCTGTGGGGGAGACTTCCTCACCCTTTTTCAGCAGAATCATCTCTATTCACGCTTACGTCACAAACCTGGAAGACGTTTGGAAACATGTGATTACAACTTCCGGTGTAGTTACAATTGTTCCTCACAAAAACGTGGATCACTTTTTTTGAGGATTTTTTTTGGGTGCAATTTAGAATGTTTTTTTTTAATTTTCACAGCATATGATCGTGCATTGTGTTCTGTGCCCTGATTGGCTGTTCTGTGCAATGGAAGATGCCATGTCTGTTTATAAGAATCTTCTCGCCCAGAAGAAAAAACAGTGCCAACAACTCCCCATAACTATGTTCTTCACTCAGAAAAAGACTCCTGCACTAAGGCCGTCAGTTTAGATTGCGGAGCCTGCGGAGAAAAGTGTATAAAATGTGTGGTGAGGGGTTTTACAGTCTTGAAATCTATATAATAATTATAAAAAGTAAAGCTGACTACTTTGCAAATTTTGCCTATTGCCAGTTATTTTTTGAATGTAACTCCCGCGAACAATCCGTGTATCATTCATTCGTTCATTTTTCAATATAAAACCAAAAATAAGAAAACAAAAAAAACCTCTTTTCTTTATTATTTGTTTCTAAAACCAAAATTTAAAAATGGATAACGATTTGAATTTTCTGTTTTGATTCATATATACGATTCATATATTTAGCATATATTTGGGCTGTCAGTATGAAAAATTGAACATATAAGTCACACCCAAACCATGAAAAACTTATAGTCCGAAAAATATGGTTTCTTCATTAATGCAGCACTGCCTAAATTAAGGTGGTATGTCTGTTTATGAGAATCTTCTCGCCCAGAAGAAAAAAAAATCAGCGCCAACAACTACCCATAACTATGTTCTTCACTCGGACAAAGACACCTGCACCAAGACCTTCAGTTTAGATCACAGAGCCTGTCGGAGAAAAGTGTATAAAATGTGTGGTGAGGGGTTTTACAGCCTTAAAACAGAGATAATAATTGTAAAAAATAAAGCTAACTATTTTGCAGATTTCGTCTATTGCGGGTTATTTTTTTTAACATAACTCCCGCGATAAACGAGGAACCAATGTACCGACTCTGGGCTCACCGACCGACTGTGATAAACACACTGAAGTAAATGTGATCGTTGGTAAAATGAAGACTGCAGACGTACGAGCTGTTTGGAAACATCTTGAATTTGGCGCCCTCGTCTCTTCTAATTGCATGTACCCAGTGCCCTCGGAGTTGTGCGTGAGTGGGGAAATGATGAAAACTGAGTATAGCTAGAATTATTGATTCGCTGAACATAACGCAACGCTACAATGACAAGGAGATGAAGAAAACTGGGATATTTTCTCATTTTTCCTAGATTTTGTCAGACTTACTACCGTGTACAGACCCCACTGGAAGTTGTCATTGCATGTTTCCAAATGTCTTCCTGGTTTATGACGTAAGTGTGAATAAACCCATCGAGAAGAGGAATCAAGCAGAAGGAAGTGAGGAAAGCGAAATGAGACACGGCCATCGTGTAGCTTTAATCAGACTTGAGAGGGACTTGTTCAGTGTTACAAATAAGCTCACGTATTGCGGTTCTAAATAGACAAGCACTTCACTTAGACTATAACACAAAACCCAAATCGCAGACTAACTTGAGTAACTTCAGACAGGACGGTGTCTCCCGAGAAATTTTACTGACATCACTGTAAAGACGCCAATTAGACACCACGAGAACAGCACTAACTTCCAACGTGTTAATGCCATTTCCTCTTCAAAACGCCGAACTCCACTGCGCTTTGACACACGAGACAACAGCTCAGTTACACATGTAGGGAGGGAGCGCGCTGTTTAATTAAAAAAAATAAAGGAAATCACAGACATATAAAGAGTTCTAGAGTGACAGCATGAAAGCTCCTATAGCATGGAGTTCTAAATCTTTAGTCACAGATTTGCTGTCACGGTCGCCTCTCTCGTCCTGCCAGTCTGAGGCTCAAACTGCTCTTTTATTCACAGCTGCTGTCATTCACCACGCAGACACCCTCTCGGTTTTATCCATCTGTCTCCTTCTCCTCCTCTCTCTCCTCCTCTCTCTCTGTCTGTCTGTATTCCCATCGCGCATATCCATTTTTGTGTTTAAAGAAGGATGCACTGATCTTTCTTTTTCAGTTTCAATAATGATTCTGATACTATGGCTTTAATTCGGCTGCTCACAGACTTTCAATTTGTGCCTATTCCAGGGGGCGCTGTTGAGTCTGGTCACATTGGGCAATGTCGTAATGCCCGTTTTATCAAATTTTTCGCCGGACCGGTCGATCTGATACCCAGTTTGGGGACTTTTCGCCGACGTTCATGAGGTCAAAAATGTGATCATTTTGTCAGAAGAAAATAGTATCTGCTGATTACTGATAATCAACGATCCCGGGGCAGAGGCTGAAAATAGCATTTATTTCCTTTAAACAAAAATAAAATAAGACAAAACTGATCAAATGTGCTGCTGAACTCTAATTTATCGCTCAAGTAACTACAGAATGGCTTTGCGTAAATAAAAGTTTCTGAGCCAATTACAACCACTAATAAATAGACTTAGACTGAGGCCAACTTTATTGATCCACAAGGGAAAATTTCTGGACACAGCAGATCACACATCACAGTATAATATAATAACAAAGAGTAAAAAATACAAATGGTAATAATACATTCTAAATAAGTAGCAAAAAGATAGCAAGAGACAAATAGCCTTATTAGATCAATTTATCTGTGCAACCAGGATATCGGCTGAATCAATATTTAAAAATATCCAATCCATTGATAAGTGATTAGTCTGAGTGTTCATGGTCCAGTTTAGGTGTTTGATTTTCAACAAGAAGGTGAGAGTGACTAACCCCCAATTTACACCAAAGGGTAAAAGTGCATAAGTGCAGCAGCAGAAGTGCAGCTGTCGATTTCCATTTAAATCAGTAGGACATTTTACATCAGCAGTGTCCAGCAGTTGTCATGATGCTACACACCATAAACATAGGTTGGAGTTCTAATTTTGCAGTGTCAACAGAGAGTCTCCAGGCTTTTTAGCAGGGGAAAGACAGGAAATGGGTACACAGTGTCAAAATAAACTTTCCATGCCCTTTCAAAATACACTCCAAAAAACCACTACAGTCGCATAAATGTTGCATCAGGAGCTCGGGGAATGACTCGTGATGGACTAGGGAAGGTTTACAGCCCTGGAGGATAAATCTAAAATACTTTACGACATCAGACAGCAGCTTTACAAGAACAACCTCTGAAGGAAAAATGTGAGTTTCTGGGCCAATTACAACCATAGGCGTGTGGTGCAGACAACCAAAGTGAAATGTGAGTACCGTATTTTTCAGATTATAAGTCGCTCCGGAGTATAAGTCGCACCGGCCAAAAAATGCACAATGAAGAAGAAAGAAACATATATAAGTCCCACTGGACTATAAGGAGGAAATTTATTTGATAAATCAGAGACCAAGAAGAGGCACGGTGGCTGAGTGGCAACACTCAGGCCTCACAGCAAGAAGGTTGCGGGTTCGATCCCCGGGTTGCCCGGGCCTTTCTGTGTGGAGCTTGCATGTTCCTCCCTGTGTCTGGATGGGTTTCCTCTGGCTACTCCGGTTTCCCCCATCAACCCCTATGAACTAACATCAAGGACCATAATGTCCACCCTCCTGTGGGCTCACCACCCGCAGAGGGGTTCATGGTGCTATGAGGATTGGGCAGCAAGCTGCCCCCGCGACCCAGCCGGACTAAGCGGGAGAAGATGGATGGATGGAGACCAAGAACCAACATTTCATCTTGAAAGGTGAGTTACAAACAACTGAATAGAGAAGAATCCGTGCATCATTTGTTAGTTCATATTTCAATATAGAACCAAAAATAAGAAAACGAAAGAACTACTCTTTCCTTTATTATTTCTCTCTAAAACCAAAATGAAAAAACAGATAATGATTTGTTTTTCATTTTTGATTCATACATAGGATTCATATATTTGGTCTATGGACTATCAGTGTGAAAAATGTAACATCCACAGATCTGACCTGTAAATTGGTCTGGTTTGGTCTCCATGAAGATAGAAAGGTTTAATGCCATACTGTGAAACATTCCAGACAAAGCAATAACACCTCCACCACAAAAGTTACACAATGCGCCGTTAAAACTCACACATTTTTACGAAGACATTTTATGACCGAAATCGAGTCGAGCGAAAGCCAAAATCGGATTGTCCACATTGTGTGTGTCTCGAGGCCTCTTTATCCTCATCGCTGTTTGTTGTGAGAGGAGAGTTGTGTG
Organism: Odontamblyopus lacepedii; assembly: GCA_034769755.1. Taxonomy (NCBI): domain Eukaryota; kingdom Metazoa; phylum Chordata; class Actinopteri; order Gobiiformes; family Gobiidae; genus Odontamblyopus; species Odontamblyopus lacepedii. Next base: position 11,136,929 of record CM068362.1, read on the forward strand.
TGATTGGTTAGCGCCTAAACTATACGAAATCAGCATACTGAGAAAATTAAAAAGAGATTTAAAGGTTTTACGAGACAGATGGAAACAAAAAACCAAAAAAAAAACAAAATGTAATTCTTGTGTGTGTGTGTATGGGCCCAATAGATGAGAATATCTATTTTAAAATTGTTTCGTACATAAATAAAACGTTGCTTTCTGCTTCATTAAAAACTAATCATTGTAATCCAGTCTCCAAAGCCAAACCGAAATATACACTTGGTCTACGCGCAGAGAGATTACACAAAACAGTGAGGAAATCTACAACAGATATCAACAAACCAGAGCAGCCGTTAATTACAAAGAATTAATAGACATTTACTAACAAGGAATAAAAACTGTTGAAACATTAAAGAGCGGGTATTTTACTTCTATGGGGTATTAACTGCTAACATGACATAAGTAGATCACCTGTTACCTTTTATTGTTTTGGAAATGCTATATTCACCGAAAACAGTGTAATAACATGGTCCGTGTATTATTCGTTCTTTTGAATTTCGATTAAGAACGAAAAACAATAAAATGGGAAAACAGTTTATTTCATTATTCCGTTTTAGTGTCAAACAAAAAAACAGATTTCAACCTCTATTTCCAATATTTAATTTCAAGTTTATATTAAATAACACCAATCAAAAAACAGTCTCAGTGCCTGGTTTAATTTTTATATTCTATTCTCTCTGGTTTATTTGCCTGAGGTTCTGCTGCTCAGTGTGCCATGTGTGAATTCAGTGTCAACCATGGATATAGACGGTAATAAAAAAACTTTTATTATAGATCTTGTTTTATTATAGTTCTGTGGAGTCAGCTAAATAAAGGAGAGTTTATCGCTGCTTTCTGTTTCTCGTCATGGAATTCTCGTCACAAGTACTATCGCGTCTTAGAAAGTAATTGTTTGTCCACAAAATTGCAACGATTTCTACTACAAAGTCCTTCTAGCAGCAGAACTTCCAGGGCAAATAAAACTGCCAGAATAAAATATCAAAATTGAAATAAACAGGATGACGTTTGTTAATTGGTGTCATTTGAAATTAGGAGAATTTGCCCAATTTTGCCTGCGATTTACTTCTTCCCGAGTCCAAGGAGGCGTGACCCAACTTTGTGTCTTCGTGTGCGATTTTGAAGCTGCTGCTCCTCATGTGTGGAGTCAGTGTCAGATCAGAACCACCAAACATCAACAACACGACGATAACACCCGATAAAACAGAGCGTCACGGGCAGAGGAGTGACACAGAGACGCAACATACAAACTCAGAGTACATAGAGAAAAAAGACTTTATTACTCACCCTTCATAAAGTTGTAAATTTAAAGTGCAGCGTCTCACCCACATTACCCATAGAAATTGTCCTCCACAAATAATGACAGTCCATTAAATTGCGCTATTAATCCATTTTGCGGTGTTCTTTAAAAGTAAAAAGACAGTGTTTCCTCATGTGTTTACATCCACACAGTGTGCGGTGAAGCTGCAGATTAGCGATACTGACTCTACATCCTGTGGACTTTATCGCCTCTTTTATGCTTCAAAAATCCTGTATCTGAAGTTTTGCACCACATTTCACAAATAATAATAACACAGTTTTGACTTTTATCTAAACTAGAAGTGCAGAGCTCTGATCTTTGAACACTTCAGAGTCTCAAAGCGACTCGTTTTACAGTAGACACAAATCGCAATCGCACTCACAGCATTATATCCTGTGGTCCGCAGACATATCCCGCTGCAGTCTTTGCGATCGGAGATTTTTAGTCTCATAAGTTTCTCCTCGTGTCTGTGGTGTGCACTTTTTGTTGCACGTTTGAAAATCGTTTAAGACCAAAAAATCCTATAGTGTGTAGCGGCCTTAAATCAAATATTGGAAATAGAGGTTGACATCTGTTCTAAGTAAGTTAGTTTCACTTCTGGTTTTGGCACTCTAACACATGTGAAGTCACCAATAATGAAGCCTTCGCACATCACATCAGCTCTGTCAGGTTGCTGTGTTCACTTTTGTATCATGTTTTTGTATATTTACGGAGAACTGGCGTATGGGTGAAAACCACACATTTGCCATCTGTTTATTTCAAAGCAAAAGTTCTATCCTAAAACCATCATTACTTCATCTTTTAGGTAAACACTTGTGGAGTTGACATCTTGTTTCCAATCTCCGGTAAAAATGTCCTTACTAAAAATGCATTAGGAGCCAAAACACATGAATTTGTGATGTGGCCCATATCAGAGCGTGTGTAAAAATAGCTGATTCCTCAAACTGCAGTGTGCGTCTGTATTCTTTTGTATAATGCACTCAGGAGCTCTGTGCACGGCCTTTGCTTTATGAGATTGTCACATCGGATGCTAACAGCACACGCTAGCGCTAACTCCCCGCTCTAAAGCTCCATTAGTCTGTGCACTGAGCGGCTCTTCATCAAACACCTACAGCACTGTTGCATGCTGGGAAACACAATGCATACATAACTACAATGATCCATCTGTGTTTGGACGCTGTCGGCATTTTCGAAGATTATTGTGGAATGAAAAATGTAACTGCAGAGGTCAGACTAAAGCATTTCAAGGGGAGTAATTCAGAGAAGTTTCTTACCAGTGTAATGATAGACACAATAATAATGCTAATATATGCTGTGGGAGAGCGAGAGTGTAACTGTACTGCAGTAATGGAGATGTGTAGTGCGCTGGTACGCAGATATACCGCAGTACATGTACATTTCATTGTTAAAGAGGAGTTATTATGCCTTTTATGATTGATTTTTTGAGCTTTCTACCATGTTATAATCATCAAAAACATGCCTGAAGAGGTTTAAGAGGTCATCCACGCACGTTTAAATAATTTAGCGATCTTTCCCATGCCCTATTCAAACCCTTCTCACATTTAGCTGTAAGATAAATCTCCAAAAACCACAATATTTTTAATTCTGCTTACCAGACTCCACCTGCAAAAGAAAAAAAAAGAAAAGAAATCCAGAAGCAAACCACTGCAAATTGACTGAAAATTTTCTCATTCTTGGACTAAATGTACTGTATGAATGTGTAACCCGACTGCCTCCTCTTAGTTATTCATTTTTATTTATTCATTTTTATTTATCTATTATCTATTTGTATATGTATGTGTCTGTGTATGTATATGTGGGTACGTATATCCACGTGTGCACACATATGTATATGTATACATACAGAATATGCATCTAAGCCTTTTTCATTACTATTATTTTACTTATTTATGTTTTATTTTCAGGTACCTTTTACAATGGTTATGTTTTATGTGCAAAAAAAGAAAAAAGAAAAAAATTGCATATATACTGTGACTTATATAGAGAAAAAAAGCAAACAAACAAAAAAACTCCACCTGCAACGGTGAGTGTGCTGCTTCTTCAAACAATAAAAGGAAAAGTTTGTACAAGTTTAAGCTGTTGGTCTGAGCTGGTTAAGTCCATTATCCCCCTCCGCATCATTATTTGTGCAGATGTGGTCCAAGATGCAGGAGCAGGTGCCAATTATGATGTGGTAGCGCTCTGGAGGTGAGTGACTTAGCACAGAGAGCAAAAGGGAGAGCATCATAAACAAAAGTGAAACTTTAAAAAGTTAGGCAACCATTTAGCTCAATTTTTAAAATTACTGCTTAATTGTTTGGGTTTACAGTGTAGTTTTCCCAAATATTCCACGTATTTCTTGGACCGATACTTTTTCTACTTCCTGTTTACCTCCCGTGTTATTTTTGTTGTTATGAAACAGCCGTACCTTTGAGTATGACTTTTGGCTTTGTTTTCAGAAACTGGATTATGAATAATATTTTCAACCTCTACAGACTTTAAAACACACAAAAGACCTTTTCATAACAGAGAAAGCATCATTATTAAATCAAAATGTCAAAAACGAATAAACAATTTCTGATTGTCACCAAGACTGCACTTTATTCATGAATATTTTCCAGCCAAAAGCTTTTTCAGCCACCATATTTCAACCTTTATTTGGTTGGCTCTGTATTTAAAAGTATTATATTACACAAAATTGACACTTGTGAATTTTAAACCATGTTAGAATGGTTTTACCTCCTCAAAAACCTGCATGGAGTTGTATTTTGTTTGAGTAATCTTTTATTATTAGTCAAGGTCAAAATGCCCCATGTACCATGTGATGTCATGAAGTGAATTTGCAGGGTTTGTGTGTTAAAGGGACAGTTGTGAATTTTGGACATAGGGCCTCATTTCCTCGTGAGCCAGACTGGTGGAGACGTGTGGAGACACTTTTTTAAAATCTTCCATCCAGTCCTTGTATTTGCAGAGGTTGCTGGTGTTAGAATAGTGCATGTCAATGGCCATAGTTGCCACTAAAAACAGTCTTACCCACTCCACAGAGCACCCGAGGCAGAACTATTAGAACTCCAGACTGTCCGTGTGAATGTCTGTGTCGATAGAATAATGTTTGAAATAAAACTAACCTTGCATCGCATGAATCATCGCATGTTGAGGGACTATTTCCTCATATATAAGTTCACCACTGCTCACCATAAGTTCAAATGCAAGGTTGGTTTTACTTCTAAAATTATTCTATCGACACAGACATTCACATGGACAGTCTGGAGTTCTAATACTTTTGCCTCGGGTGCTCTGTGGAGTGGGTAAGACTGTTTTTAGTGGCAGACCAACTATGGCCATTGACATGCACTAGCCTAGCATCAGCAACCTCTGCAAATACAAGGACTGGATGGAATATTTAAAAAGTGTCTCTTTTTCTTTTCTTTATGTATTTCATTCATTAAAACAAAACAAAAGCAAATGCAACATACTTATATTATAACTTCAGTAGGCTGCGCTGTACACATTCAACAAAAAACAAACATACTCTTCTTTTTACACAGAAGTATTAAATCTTTTCAATAATGCTACTTTCACACTTGTCTTAAAACCTGGAATAGACTTGGAAGTTTTATTTTCACAACCAAGACTGTTCCATAGACTGACTCCTTGGATTGAGACACATCGCTCCTTTGGTTTTGTTCTAAATTCAGGTTTGGAAAAGAAATCAGTTCCTCTTAATTTATTTACAACTATTTTCTCTCTTTTTGAATCTGTTTTGCAAGCTGTTTGGTAATGTTATTTGGTGAGCGTCTCCACACGTCTCCAACACTCTGGCTCACTTGGAAATGAGGCTCTATGTCCAAAATTCTGAACTGTCTCTTTAAAAATGAGCGAATAAAACATAAGAAAACTCCCAGCATGTTTGCGATGAGGAAACATTATAACAGAGCAGAATATAGCGTAAAATTTTACCTCTTTACCACTGCTTTTTCTACTTAAGTCATGATATTTTTACCTTTACTTGAGTACAGTTTTTAGCTTTGTTTTTAGAAACCGAATCGTGAATAATGCTTAGAACTTTATCAATGATGGTTTCCACGTTTGGCTTTTTTCGACTCACAGAGGCCACTGCTCTGAGGTTACGCTGTGTACCGGACGAGGCCAGCTCAGAGCCATATGGTCCGAGAGATAAGAGACAGCACAGGGAGCAGACTGAACTCCACTCTTCACAAACTCCAGAGCTAAAAGTGTAAAAAAAAAAAGCGCTTTCACTTTAGTCCAGTTTAAGCATGTGGGCCCAGCCTGTGCCCCACTGTCACATTTATTCCTCAGACTCGGAGCAGAGAGGATAATAGCTGAACAGTGGGTCAGTCTCTGCAGGAAGAGCGCCTCAGAGTTAAAGTGGCATGTCACTGCAGCGTTTAGCCCTGTCGCTCCTGTCGCTCCTGCTGCACCTGCCGCTCCTCATTCACACAAAAAGAAACACGGTGGACAATTTCAACAGTATCAAATCACAGGCTTAAAAAAATGTGGTAGAACTTGAAGCGGACCTGGACTTTTCAGACGTTTAAACCATGATATCCGCTTCCGTCAGTCTGCCCCACGGCAGCTGTAGCTACAATAGTAGCTTACCACCACTGGGCATGGAGTGAATGAATAATGCTCTGTAAAGCGTCTTTGAGTGTCCAGAAAAGCGCTATATAAAACTGATGTATTATTATTATTATTATTATTATATGCAGTATAATCTGTAATCATTTGTTTTGTCATTAAAACACACAAATTTACACTACGTTTGTCTCTCAAACTGAAAACACTCGGCTCCACGTTGTGATGCGGTAATGCAGGAAGTGCTCCACTGTGTTTTTAAACTCCACACACCTTCGCTTGAATCATTTGGATAATTTCAGCCCTGGAATTGCCCATTTCTACTAAACTAAAGGTAAAATGTAGCTGCTAACTTGAAAACTACTGCATTTGACAGATTAATAGCCCTTATTTTGCTAATTATGACTTGGTTTTGTGGGATAGTACATGTGGTAAATTTTAATCATAGTTTTACATCAGTTAAGTGACAGTTTGTGAAGAAAAATAGAAAACAAAAAGTTGGAAAGTGTTTAAAATCCCTCAGTCATCCAGGAAGAATCCAGGGCAAAGGAGAGAATTCAATTTGTCAACAGGACAAAAGTTTTAGTTGAATACAGAATACTGAAGAAGCTGCTTGGATGAGTTGTGAAACATATTTGACTAAATAAAGTTTTGTTCAGTTGACGAATTGAATTCTCTCCTTTGCCAAAAAAGTTGGAAAATACAGAAAGTAGCAGCAATATGTGCAACATTAGGTTCAAAAGGGACATAGCAGATGAACTGTACTTTTTTGGAGTACATTATAATTGTGTTCCTTCATAAAATGTCCATTGTTTGAGTAACTATATTGTGCTTGGCAAATTACAGTGACACCTACCCAGAGTCCTGCACGGGTCTGATTTTGACAAACCGTAGTCACCCGTACCCGTCATACCTCAGTCCACACCCGACCCGTTTTCTGACACAGTTGAAAGAAAATTCCACACCCGATCCGACCCGCTATAAATACAAACAGACACCTGAACCATCAGACTTGAGTTTAGTCGAGGTATTAGCCACAATTTTGTACTCTCCACTGTCTAATTTTCTTTTCTCCTCTCAGTCATTTTGAACTGCAGGACATCACATGTATGGTTTGAAAATGAAAGTGGCAGAGATTTCTGGGAATGTGCACGTGCAGCACAAACATATGACATTTAATCATCTTGTAAAAACAATGGATTTTTGCATTTCACTAAAATACAGCCCTGTTTTTGTTCGCACATGATGTTTTGTAAACCGCAGATTAGACCCACAGTCTCCTGCGTCCAACCCGACCTGAACCCACATCTAACACAGCACGACATGTTTCACCCGTTTCATTAAAATTTGTGGTTCACACGTCGGGTATCTGCGAGTACCCAAAGCCCTATCTCTGCCCACTTCTCTGCACCTACTTGCACTTATAAAAAATATAAACCTCACCTGGTAATTTTTTAACAATCAATAAAAACACATAACTTTGAAAAGCCTTTATGTTGTATCTTTGTCAAATAAGAGAGATGATGTGTCTCTCTCTTCCAACCAAACAAAAGATAAAAGATGTCGCTGCGAACTTAAAAAACTAAGGATTACTCAAACATGTGGGAATGAAACAAAACACAACTCCTGGTCTGTTTTTGACATTCACAACATTCTCACATGGCTTAAACCTAGAGTTAATTTAGCGTAATATAGGAGCTTTACAGCTCCATGCCTGAATAAAATCTATAAGTAAACAGAACATCCCGACTCCTTTGTCCTCTTCTCATGTCTGTTTAATCACCACCGGGCCCGAAAAAACTCTTCTGTGCTGAAAGAAGAAAGTAATTACAGCGCCCAAACCTTAAGCCTTCTCCAATGATTATCTGCTGCTCTCCAGATATAGCGCAGGCTTCAAAGCAATAGAACAGGTTGCACACTTTCTGGGTAATTTGTCCACATTTAACAAGACAAGGAAATCACTATGTCTTTCATGTACCTCTTAAAATATATTATTAGCATATCTGACGCTTGGTGTAATAAAATAACCAAGGATAAAGGAGGGACGGAGACAGCCTTTTCAACGAGGTAACTCCGCGATCTCCATAAAAAAAAACTGGCTCGAATGGAAAGAGGAAGGAAGCAACGCGCTAATTAGCTTCTGCCACGGATCAGGTAGCTCACAGGAGCGGCTAACAAGCTAGCACCTTCCCTATATGCGATGGTATGTCAGTAAGAGGGCAGCATGCGAGAGGCTTTAAACAGGACGAATCCGGCAGCTGTTTGGACGGTGCAAATCCTACCTGTGTTACCATGGAGATAAGATAACGTCACTATTTTTCAAACTATTTTTCCAACTAATTAAAGTGCATTTGGCAGATTAAGAGCCTATATTTAGCTAATTATGACTTGGGTTTGTGGGATAGTATCTGTGGTAAATATTTATCATAGTTTTTTTTTTTTTACGTCAGATACGTGTCAGTTCATGAAGAAAAGTAGAAAACGAAAAGTTGGAAAATACAGGAAGTAGCGGTAATATTTCTCCTACATTTGGTTTAAAAGGGACACAGCCTGTAAACTATACTTTTTGGAGCTTTTCATCACATTATAATGGTGTTCAGTCAGTCATGGTTTGAGTAACCCTTGCAATTGTCTTGCATTTGAGGCTTGAATGCTTGGAAAATTTCAGTTGTACTCCTGAACCCAGGGGTCGGCAACCTTAAAAGAGCGATTTGGACTGTCTCCCACAGAAAAGAAAATACCAGGAGCCACAAAACCCTTCTGACATCTAAAATGAGGAGAAAACTGCATACTGTATGATTGCTTTACCTGTATGCTCTGTATAAAAGACTATGGTGTGTTGCATTTATGAAATCAATGAAATGCTACAGAGAAAATATGTCCATTCATATATATATATATATATATATATATATGAATGGACATATATTCTCTGTATATGTATATATATACAGTCTATGCATATGATCTGCAGAGGTATAATCTCTGAAAAATTTTTCATGAACCATCTCCAATGCGATATACACACGGACTACACTCACCATCAGCAGAACATCAGAACACTCCACTGAGTTGTGTCCAGAACACATCAGTGCACGAGGACAGAGCTGTTTTTTCAGCGCTTATAATTTATGGAAATGACCCATGTGGTTTTAAGTTTAGTTTCTGTAAAATGTAAACAAAAGTGTACAAAGCTGCATTAAACACATTATTACTCAATTACTCTTACTGCTCTTAGGAAATAAAAATCCAAACTTAAATTATCCACCCGCAGTGAACCAAAAATCTGTCTGCTTCTGTGTTCCGTCATTATTTTATCACAAATAAATCTGAGTCCGAGCTGCAGATCTATGCCGGGTGTCGCACATCGGCGGCTGTGATGCATATTTTGAGCAACAAAAACATTAAAAAAGTTTCATTTTAATGTTATAAGATTACCATTATGTACAAATTACATTTAAAAACAAACTCAAATTCATTGTGATTAAATACTCATTATTTAGAGCCACAGGTCACCGACCCCTGACCTAACCCCTACCTCCGCCCACTTCTCTGTAACTACTTGCACTTTTTAAAAATATAAAACTCAACTCGTTTTTTCTTTTTTTTAAACAATCCATTAATACACATAATCCTGAAAGGACATTATGCTGTATCCTTCTCAAACTCTTCCAAACTCTAACCCTCCACAGATAAAGTTCAGACAAAACCAATTAAAATGCACAGAGAGAGAGAAGGAAGAGAGAAAGAGAGAAGGAGAAAGAGAGAGAAAAAGAGAGGAAGGAGGAGATGGATGATAATGAGAGGCGGTCGGGCTTCTTTGTTGTGTCAAAGACGCGAGGGAAGAGATAGTGATGCACAGCTACTCAATAAACTACAGAGGAGAGAGAGGAGGGATGGAGGGGAGCAGAGAAAGGGAGAAAAGCAAGTGAGCAAAGATAGTAAGGAGAAGAGAGAAAAGAGATGGAGGGAAGGTGAGGAGAGGGGAGAAGAGAGTGAGAGGAAGAGAAGAGGGGGAGAAGATGAGGATGGAGAGAGAAATGGAGTGAGGGATGGAAGAGTAAAGGAGAAAAAGGATAGAGAGGAGGGGGAGGAAAGTGGAGGAGAAATGAGAGGTTTAGGAGGAGAGAAAGAATAGAAGAGGGAGTGAGAGAGAGATTAAAAGAGCAGAGAAAGGGAGGAGAGGGAGAAGAGCGCAAGAGGAGAGAGAGTAAAAAGAAGAGAGAAAAGGGACCGTGGAGAGTGATAGAGGGGAGAGAAAAGAGTGAGAGGAAGAGGAGAGAGGGCGAAGGAGAGAATGGAGAGAGAAAGGGAGGGAAGGATGGAAGAGTAAAGGAGAAGAAAGACAGAGAGGAGGGGGAGGACAAAGGAGGAGAAATGAGAGGTGGAGGAGGAGAGGAAGAAGAGAAGAGGGAGTGAGAGAGAGATTAAAAGAGCAGAGAAAGGGAGGAGAGGGAGAAGAGCAGGAAAGAAGAGAGTAAAAAGGAGAGAGAAAGGATGGAGGAGAGGGGGGAGACAGAAGAGAGGGGGCGAAGGAGATGATAGCGAAAGAAAGGGAGGAATGGAAGAGTAAAGGAGAAGAAAGATAGGAGGGGGAGAAGAGAAAGAAGAGAAGAGGGAGTGAGAGAGATTAAAAGAGCAGAGAAAGGGATGAGAGGGAGGGTAAAGAGAAAAGAGAGTGAAGGTTGGCAAAAGGGAGGAGAGAAAAACACCAGAGGAGGAGAGGGAGAGGAGCAAGAGAGTGTAAAGAAGAACAGAGAGGGGGTAGTGAAGGTGAAGAGAGAGGGATGAAAGAAAAGAGCGGGAAAAGAAAGACAGAGAGAATGTTGGAGGAGAAAACACTCAAAGGGAAAGCACAAAAGGTCCATTAGTTCCTCCTGTTGCTGAGGAGGGTGAAGATTTGGATGTGATTTCACCAGGTTGAATCATGGGATACAACTCTGATATTTTACTAATTTTGGACGCTCAGACCTACTCAGAAATTCAACAAAATCCACATTCAGTGTATTTATTAATGTATTTGGACTTTATATTAATGGTACAGAAGTTACATTTGTGTGAACTTTTGCAGAAGGAAAAATAGGGAGACAAAACTCTGTAAATGTGTTGTAAAGTTACATTTAAGTTACAATAAGTTACATTTGTGTGAACTTTTGACAAACCTGTGTAAATGTGTTGTGTTTGACTGTGATTTTGTTCATGAACTGTATTTTAGAGGATAATTATACTGATGAATTTGGTAAATGCACATTTTAGAAGAGATTGACGGCAATGAATTGGAGTATTTTAATGTGTAAATATTTCGTACCTGCTCAAGGACTGCAGATGGAAAGTAGTGTGTAGCTAAATCTGGCCCAGAGCATCTTTTCTTTGTGAGTCTAATGTTTTCTGCGCACTGTCCTTGTTTTAAAAAAAAAAACATTTTATAATGTTGAAAAGGGTCTTGAGAATTCCATATCTATAAATCTATATCCAAATCTATAAAAGTGGTCGAGTGTGGTGGAAATGGGAAATCTGGTTTAGATACTCGTGTAATGACGCTGACCCCCAAAATGTTGGTGACCCAAAAGTGGGCGGTGGAAGAGGGTCCGAACAAGTGATTATAAGAGCTAAAGAGAGACAGACAGAGAGAAAGAGTGAGAGGAGGGAGGAAGAGAGAGAAAGAGAGGGAGATTTTTTTAAACATACATTTATTGTGTCCGTCAAAACCGTTTTGCACAGAATTTCATCCACCCCTCGTGCTATTTACATAAGAAGTATTTACATTACATATACCTACTATTACATACTATACTATTACTATATACATACACTTTTTTTTACAAAAACAGAGCTCATTCCCAATTGGCCCCACTACTTATGCTGCGTTCTATTGACAGTCGGTAGTAAGGTAGGTAGGTAAATCTGAGTCAGTTCTCCCGACCTCCGATCTAATTGCGTTCCTTTGCAACAGTTGGGAAAATATAGACACCCGAGAAAGTTTAATGTTTATTTTGTTCGCTTATGTAGTTAACGTCACGAACGCTAGCTCCTGCTAATAAATAGATTCTGTTAGCGAACGTTAGCTGCCAGCGACTCAGTTATGGCAGTTTGACTATTACATGTTCAGACATCCATCCGACTCGGTCTGCTCCGAACCAGCCTGAGTTTGTGTTTCGGAACTCCGAGTTTATTGGCCGTTCCTTTGCACTTTCCCAAGGTGGAGGTCGGTTTTCTGTGAGTCAGGAGCACAAGAGAACACAGCATAAGTTCTGTCCTTGTCTTTTGTTCCTCATCAATTCTTCATCAATTCTTCATCAATTCTTCGTCTACCCTGTGTCAACTTCTTGTCTACGTCCTCTTCCTGCCTGTCCATGTCGTCCTGCCTGTCCACGTCGTCCAGTCTGTCCGCAACCCGTGAGTCTACCCCAAGTGTCTTCCTTCCGGTCCATGTCTCCACCCAGCTCCCATCACCACATCGTGCAATCCCACAATAAACCTCTTTAACACCTGCCTGCGCCTCTGTCTCTGAAAGTGGCCAAACAGATCTCTATAGTAGTGATGGGAATTCTGTCTCTTTTTAGAGAACCGGCTCTTTTAGCCAGGCTCACTAAAAAGAGCTGGCTCTTTCGGCTCTCAAGCGGCTCTTCAGGTTGTTTTGATGCTTTATTTATTTTCAACAACAATATAAAATTATGCACAAAATGAATTACTAATGTAAAAAAAAAACATATTTTTTATTCATATATGTTTTTTATATAAATATGCTTTTATTTATTCACTCCACATCAAATGTAAAACATAAATGGTCCTCTCGACCTCCGCTCTACATTTCCGGTACTCCGCTCAACATATAGAATAATAATGTGTTTAATGCAGCTTTGCGCACATTTGTTTACATTTTACAGAAAGGAAAATGCAAACACATCACGTGCATCGTGAAGAGAAAAATAGTGAGTCACTACTCAGTTGGATTCAGGATATTTAAATTTATGCTTACTTTAGTGCATATAAAAGGTCTAATGGTAAAAATGTGATACTTTGACCTTGAGATACTTGAAAAGCATTTTATACATTTTACAGTTTCATTTGAAGGTTATGATCTGCACGAATCACACACTTAAGAATCCAACAGGGGGAGAAAATGACGTTTGAAGTTCATTGGATCATTTTCTTTGGTTTGAAATAAGATTTAAACCAGGCAGAGGTCTTAAAAACAAGCACGGAAAGACTTCAAATACCACAACAAATGCACAACTGCAAATACCACAGAGTAAAAGAACTCAAGATTTAAATCAAAAACTGCTCTTGAAGCTCTTTTGGTCTAAGTAACGTAAGTCCACTCTGCATTTCATTGCTCGATTGTCAGGAAGTGCGCGTTAGCATGTTGTTGTCATTATCTGCACCACCATGGCAAACTCTACTGAATAATTAGGATGTAGTTCTGTTTTTCACATTTTTAAGACAGTAAAATCAAGTGTCCCCTGGTAAAGTGTGTCAAATGCATCAGTAACCCGGCCACCTCTTTAATTCTCTGTAGTATCGCCCCCCCTCTGGCTCATCTGCCCCCTCCCCTCTCCTCCTCTCCCCGAGCCCTGTCTCCGTGTCACTCGTTGTCAATAATTAAATAAAGAGGCTCTCCCGTCTTAACCTGGACCCTGCATTATTCAGCAGCTCTCCCTGTGCACCTCGAATGAAGGGTGGGAGCCAGAGGGGGTTTGTGGGTGTGCAGCTCTGTGCATCACTCATTTCCACACAGAAAACTGCACACTGATTAAGGCATATGCAGGGCAGTAGACAGGAGGGGGCAAAGGGGGTCTGGTGTCCCGGGCCCCAGGGTTTTAGGGGCCCAGAATTGGACCTTCTCCCTATTAATTTGTAATAGAGGAGGGTCCATTTGAGCCATCTTTCCCCGGGCCCCCAAATTTGTATTAGGGTGGTCGATCAAAGCGCGGTAAAAAATAACGTTTCAGATAACCTTGATTCTCTGCATTAGATTTTAGCATCCAAAATATGATTTAGGAAGAAATTTGGGAGAAAAAGGAATTGTTTTAGTGTTTGTCAAGCTGCATTGACTAATTTTGTGCTTTCAACTAACTTTTTATGGAATTTATGGACTCTCTAAGCAACTTTTATCAACTTTCTAAGCAATTTATATGCAAGTTTAAGTTTATGTTTGCAGAATAAAATGACAAATTATTCACATACGCTTTATTTATTTGGTTCGCTATGTTTTCAGTGTCTTGAGCAACCTCTAAATATGAATTAATTTGCGTGGAACCAAATGCAGAGTTCTAATCTAGAGAATCTTTAAAAAAAAATCATAATTTTTTTGGACCACCGTAGTTTGTCTGTATATGTTTTACAAAAGACTTGTGTTACAGAGAGGAAATGGAGAAGAATTTAGTTAAAGATGAGGATGGGTTGATGCTTATTTTTGTGCATCCAAAATTTTCCAAAAGTGTGTGGCTGTACTGGAGAAAAAATCACAGGTCAAACTCTCCATTTCAGTATTTTCACTTGGTAGTGGTTGAAAATAATAACTGTGGACTGATTATTGAGGAAAAAGAGAGAACATTGTACAGAACACTATTCATATGACCTTATGTGATTTGCATATGCAGTTTTTCATTTCAGTGTGCGCATTACTCAAAAGTATTGTTAGACTTTTGTTGTTGTTGTTGGACTGAATCAATAATTGTGTTAATTATTGATTCTAAGACATGTTCAGGGATATATTTCACGTTCTGGATTTCATTGGAGATATGCAAATCAATAAAACTGTCATGGAGTTAATTTTTATTGAATTATTATATTATTCTCGACCCGGTTTAATTTTGTATTTTCTCTACCTGTGTATGTTTTTGAGTTTTACTTTCTGTTGTATAGATTGTTTGCCCCGCCCTACTGTGTCTCCTTAATTTGTGCACATATATATACCCTGTGTTCTCCTGTGCCCTGTGCTGGTTCATTATCAGTGTCATGTCTGTTTTGGATTTTTCGTGATTCTTTGTTATATTAAACAACTCTGCAAATGTAGTCGTGCATTTTGGGTCCTCCCTCTGCTCCAAATGTGACAAAAAGAATGACCCATAATGTCATTTTGTTTAATTAAATCGTATGATAAAGTCATAAAAGTCAAAAATCTTTTAGGTGAGGTGAAGGGAGTCATTTAAAGTGACAAGTGTTGACATGGGCTGACTACTGTGAAAGAAAGAGGACATTATAATGCAATTCAACTAACCTGTAATTTGCATATATGACAGCTATTTATACAGTTTTTTATTGCTCTTTTTTTCTTTTCAAATTCACTATTACTACAGTGAATCATTTTATTTTGTTTAAGCCTCTTAAATACAAGGTTGAAAAAACTGAGGCACTCAAAATGTACAAAATAATCAAGTCTTTATAACACTTGGCAGATAAAGTTCAAATCGTGTAAGCTATGTCTTCAAACTCCATGTCAGATATTTCAACAATGGGCCTAATGACTACTTGATTTTTCCACATGTATAAGCATCTGTAGAGGTCAGAATAAGTCCACCGCACTGTCTGCATTACAATAACTACCTCATCATCATGTACTATTAATGATACCTGTGTCTCTCTTTGCAAAACTACTGTAAACTCCACTTGTTCTTGTTCTCGTCATTCAGCTGTGATGCTGGTGCAGCTGTTCCTCACATGTGACAGGGCAGTGACAGGCTGAAGAGACAGGAGGAGGAAGAGGAGGAGGCTGTCACTATAACACATGTTTCTGAGTGTATTTACAAACCCATCCGCAGAGCACCTGTCTCTGCTCTAATATGTGAATAATCTGCTTCAATATGTCACTGATCAAAGCTCTTACAGACATAATGGACACGGCAGCTTCGGCACTTCTGCTTTGTGAGTCTGTGCAAAAGTCTGTTAAAAGTAGGTATATTTATCCATGTTTTTCTCCAGCTTTCTCCAACTTATTCACATTTCATTCACTCTCTCCTCTGTATATTAAATATAACGCAAAAGATATCAGTTTTGCATTGACTAGTCTTACCAAAGGATTTGTGGTTTGATATATTATAAATGCAAAATCGAACACTGGCACCAGTGTCCCCCTGGCTTGTGCATCCCATTTTCTCAGCTGGAACGTCCCCCTCTTCACTTCTGTGGGAAATGGGGGGACCTTAACAAGCACTGTGATGTATTGAGTTAGAAAATCAGCATTCTATATCATCATAAATGCGAGACCTAATGTTGGGTCTTGTCATTTTACCAATCTTCCCGAAGTATGTAATATCAATATAATCCTCATTGCTCACAAAAATACCACTTTCACCATTGAAAGACCAAGCACAGCAGTGATTCATCCACAAGTTCTGACTCCCAGTGACGTCTCTTTTAATGTGAGCGCCACTATTACTACAGAGCATCCAGCCCAAGAGGATTCTGTTGGTGAGGAGCAAATACCAGATGTCATCATGGAGGACTTTGTTGTCACATACAAGTTTACTGAAGGAGGCAGCAGGAAAGGTGCCCAGTTTGCAGTGGTAGTTACGTGGAACTGTCGAACTAACAAGAAATGTCCAGCAACAGTGGGACAACTTCTAGCTTGGGGACCTTCCAGCCAGGGGGACTTTCCAGCTGATTGACAGGGGAATGAATACAGAATGCACCTAAAGAAATACAATATTTGAGAGAGACAGAGAAGAGAGGTAGGGAGAGAGAGAGAGAGGAGAGAAGAGAGAGAAAAGGAGAGAGGGCAATGTGTTGAGTAAATAAACTTTGACTTTAAACTAACTGGGTGTGAATAAGTGTCTCCCAAAAACTGAAAGTGAAATAACAGGTGTGAGGGGGAGAAATAACAGCGCAGTCACAAGAAGTGTGTGGTTAGACTGAAGAAGAAGACAGAGAAAGGAAGTTGGTATATATATAGAGAGAGGAAAAGAGAGCAGAGATGGATAGCTAGATAGAGAAAAAGGCAGAGACAGAACAGAGAGAGAAGCATGAAGAGAAAGAAATAGCGAGAGTTTGAAGATAGAGGTTAATTACGGAGGAGAGAGAGAGGAGAGATAGACAGAGAGAAAGTAGAAAGAGACAGAGAGAGGGGGTAGATAAATAGAGAAAGAGAGAGAGGAAGAGAAAGAGTACATATTGATCAATAGATATGTAGAGAGAAAGGGATAGAGATAAAAAGAGAAGCATAGAGAAATGAGGAGAAATAAATGGAGAGAGATTGAAGATAGAGGTTAGTTATGGAGAAGAAAGAGAGAGAGAGGAGAGATAGACAGAGAGAACAGAGAGAGAAGGGGTAGACAGAGAGAAAGGGGAAGAAAGAGATAGAAAAGAAAAGCATAGAGAGATGAGGAGAAAGAAATAGAGTTTGAAGATAGAGGAAGAGAGAGAGCAGAGATCGATAGCTAAATAGAGAGAAAGGGAGAGAGACAAACAGAGAGAGAATTATAGAGAGATGAGGAGAAAGAAATGGAAAGAGCTTGAAGATAGTGGCTAGTTATGCAGGAGAAAGAGAGAGGAAAGTAGAGAGAAGAGGGGGGTAGATAGAGAGAGAAAGAGGAAGGGAAAATCAGAGATATCTAGCTATATATCTAGAGAAAAATGGAGAGAGATAGAAGAAAGAGGGAATCATAGAGAGATGAGGAGAAAGAAATGGAGAGAGCTTGATGATAGAGGTTAGGTACGGAGGAGAAAGAGAGAGAAGAGACAGATAAAAAGCAGAGAGAGAAGAGAGAAAGATAGAAAGGAAGACAGAGGAGGAAAAGAGATGGGAAGAGAGCAACAGGAGAACGGGAAGTAGCTACAGTGAGATGTAGACGAGACGCCGCTCCAAACACAACTGAGACTTTCTCCACACTTTAGTCCCGTTCAAACACCGAGAACTTTACTCAGCACAATGACAAACACGTCCGGGGAAAGTTACACCTGTAAACAACATCATTCATGTGTTCCAGCTTCACTCTCAAAAGATGAAACCGCAAGGACGCGGACGCTGAACGGGAGAAACGGGAAGAGCGACTGAACCGAGGCTGCCTGTGTGCGCTCAAGGCTCCTCCAACCACCAGCAATCACTCATGTACCTCAGTGTTTTGCTTAAGGGAACTGCTTCATTTCAGTGTGCAGGATTTCACACAGCAAACTTGAAAGATGGTGTACATGAGTTTTACCATCTTAAAAATGTGGAAACATTCTAAAGGTCCGATATTACAAAATAGATTCTTGTGAGCTTTAAGTCAGGTTTAATGTTGTTACCTCCTAAAACATACCTGGAGTTGTCAGGTGAAGAGAAGAGGCCACAAAACAGTACAAAAATAGCAGTGCAGATGCTCTACGAGGGTTAACGTGAAGTCTAAACAAGAAATAGTCCTCAATGGAATGTGTAAAAATGGATAAGGTACAAACTCAAGGCCTGAACATATTAAAAGTCTTTTATTACATCGAGGAACGCCAACGTGTTTCAACCAGCAAGATGGTCTTCATCACGGCAAAAGTCACCTGGAGTTGTGTTTTGTTTCATTCACACATCCTTTATTATTAGTCTGTCTGCGTCTCCAAAGCTCAAAATGCTCTGTTCCACCTTATGATGTCATGTAGTGGTAGTTTTCAAGTTGTGCTTTACCTTTTATTCAGTGGAGTTTGGTAATTCCAGGGCTGGAATCATCCAAATAGGAATAATGAAAGTGTGTGGAGTTTTAAAACACAGTGGAGCACTTCCTGTATTATTGGATTCAACCTAAATATGCAGGATTTGTGTGTTAAACGTGAATGAATGAAACAAAACACTTTTTAGATCTGAAAATAGTTTGATATGAGCCTTTGCAGTGGTCCAAAGTTATTCCTCACTTACCTTTTTACATTCAGAGCATCCAAATTCCTCAAATTTTGTTGCCATGATAATACCGACTACTACAAACGACTAGCCTGCTAGCAGCGTACCAGCATTAAATGCAGACAGCACACAGCAGTATTTTTAGGACCTTAAGAGCTGCTTTTGCAATATATCTGTACTGGGGAAAACACATTTGAGTAAATTACATGGAGAACTATCTGGTACAGCCACTTTCGAATGCTTTAATCACTGCGGCTCCTTTAAGACAATGCACTATGAAACCACAAAACCAAGAGTAAGGCTCAAATACTGTGGGTGTATTAGCGTATATTATGTGATTGGTTGAAAAACATGACAAGAACCACATTAAAAAATATGAATAAATTGCGGTGAAATGGCAATAATCAAATTGCAATTAACTCCACTTATTTGACTCCACGGTATTTGACTTCTATGGGGTATTAACTGCAAACACATAACATACGTAGATCACCATGTTAGCTTTTACTGTTTTGAAAATGCTATATTCACCAAAAACAAGGTATTAACATGTTTTACGAGTTTCACTTTTGCTTTTGACACTGAGTGTACCTCTCCTTTGCTCCCCTTTCAGGGCGCCATCACAACACAAACAGCGTGCATCCTGCTACTGACACTACTGCTACTACTCACATCAGGTCTGTAAAGTTGCTGTGTGCAGGTTTGTATCATGTTTTTGTGTATTTATGTGAACACAACTGACCTGTGTGTGTTTTAACATCACAGCAAATGTCTCTGTCTTGTGTGATTGTGTCTGTTGCCTTTAATCTATGTGCTGTATGTGGTTTTAGCATGTTCTTTTTTTACTAATATGTTTACTATTAATATTCACTGATCTTTAATGTCCTTGTCATGTGTGGACTGAATGTTATTGTGCCTATATCCTGTTTTTTGTCTTGCCATCAACCTGCCAGTGGGACTACGGATGAAAATGATCCTGCACGGCACTTCTGGCACATTTACATGCTGAACTAACTACATGTTGATTGCACTGTCCCATATTTAATAAATAAACCTAAACATTTATGGAGAATTGTCGTGTGGGAGCGTGGAGCCTTGAACAGAATCTTACACCTAACCATAAGGAGGGTTTGAATAGATCGCTACATCATAATTATATTTCCAGGTCCAAGCCACAGTCACGCTCAATTCGGCTCAACTGATTTACATGTAAAAATGACAGTGTTCATGTTGTTTGAACAGATCAGAAACCAGCACAAATGGCGAGGAGAAGCTCATTCCTTTGTTTTACAGTTGATGGATAGCTGCCATAGCTTCCAAATTGCCACGTTACATGCTCTCCCATCGCTATTTATGTCCACAACAGAGAGAAATATCTAAACCCTAACCCTAGCTGCTAACACTAACTCACCTTGACTTCATCAACTTTATTCTTTGCCTAGGACGCCTGGACCGTACCCTTTATAATGCCACCCTGAAGCACACTCACACTCACAACTTGCTTTGAATTAACTGAGTTCAGACCTTTTCCTGCAGCTGCTGGATGTAACAATAACTGAAATATTGCGATATCACTATTGCGGGAAACTCTGCGCTCCGTAGAGTCACTTAAATTATCGTCATACTGGTTAAAAGAATTTGAGTACCAGATTTTCCCAGTTTTTCGGAGCAAGATTTTTGTGCGGAAGGAATTCATCGCCCCAAATTACTGCCTGGTCTCCAATAAAAGTCTGGTCTGTAACGTGATTGAAACAAAAAACGCCCCGGCTCTTATTTGGTATTTTACAGTATACACACTTTTGTTTTGCCTCCACAAAACATCGTACCATGAAAATAACGTATCGAGAGATCTGGATATCGTTACTTCCCTAATCTATAACCTCTTTAGGCATGTTTCTGATGACATTATAAGTGGTAGAAAGCACACACGAAAACAATGTTGCGTAAAACCCCCTTCTTTAAAAAACTACCACATTTAAGATTTGGCTCTGCTCAAAATTCAAAATCACCAAACATAAATTTCTGTCTGAGCTGTGCACGACATAAGCCATAATTACAGGATGAACTAAATCAAATTGCGTGGAAACAGTTGGGATCGGCACAAAAGTCTTGTTTCCCATAATCCTCTGTGGAGTTTTCAGCACAGTGGCCCACTTCAAAACGAGCACAGGCCACCGCCCAATGATAATCCATCCAAAAACTAATTTCCCACAATCCCCTCTGGCGACACTTTGCTTTGGTGAATGGTTTGTTTGTGTGTGGGGCCGGAGAGGTGCGTTTGTGAGTGATGCTTTCAATCCAGTGTGAATAAAACATGACGAGATGGATGCATTTCAAATAACACGAATTAGGCCAATGGTGAATATGGTGAGATTTTGGACAGGAAAGCTGATTGTTAAAGGTGGAATATGATGCAAAACTGACAAAAACATACCTAGAGTTGTGTTTTGTTTCATTCACACGTTTGAGTAATTCTTGCTCTGTAGTTTTCAGCTACTTTTTGACCTTTTGTTCAGTAGAGATGGGCAATTCCGGGCTTGAAATCCTACAAATGATTCTAGTGAAGGTGTGTGGAGCTTAAAAACACAGTGGAGCACTTCCTGTATTACCAAATGGCATCACAAGTTGGAACAGAGTATTTTCTATTTGAGAGAAGAACTGAGAGAAGCCTAAATATGCAGGGTTTGTGTTAAACAGGGTTTGTGTTAAACTCCAGATCTGTTTGTGATGAGGAAACAACATTAGAACAGATCAGAAAACAGCGTAATATGGGCCCTTAAAAAGCATTTGGTGTGTGTGTGTGTGTGTCTTAACTTTATCATTATTATTAGTTTGTACAACCATAAACGGAAAAAAAAAAAAAAATTTCATCTCTCATCAAAATGAAGCTAAGAATAAAGTAAACACTTTAGAAGCCTTTAAAAAAAGAATATAAAGTGCTCTGGAATGAATTATGTATTAAATTGTGTTTGTTTTCATTTATATTTTTGTCTCATATATGTACAGTAAATTGCAAGTGAAATTGTAAATGTGTAAATGCAAACTTGCTGCTTTTTCTTTCTTTTCTTTTTTTTCTTTTTTTTTTTGCTGCTTTTCTTTTTGGAATTCTGTCTAATCGGGTTTGACATTATAAGTACTTTTACTTCAGCCTAAACCCTTTCAGTCATGATCCATGAGGTTGTAATCTATGTTTTGTTTTGTAGTGCTGCAAAATGACTGAATAAACTATTACTGTACACACACAAAAATAGCTTTTTATCACTAGCAACAGGCCAATCATTTAAAACATAATTTGTGTTCGGAATAAGAAAAAGTGTCGTGGTGAGTTCTTAGAGACGAGTTGCGTGTGAGACTGCAGACCCAGGGGAGCATCACAGCATCAGTGGATCTAATGCATAAGTCACCAGTGTGTCCTAAGTCACATATAGAACATGAAGAGCACATGTCAGGAGCCTCTGTGGTGAAATATTGGGACTAAAACCTTCTGGATTATTTATGATGGACATATTTCTAGACTAAAAACCAGGACACATTTCTGTACTTAACTCACTTATCTTAACATGCTTTTTCATACATCCAAGACTGGAAATACCTTCTAATATACTGGAAACCAACTGATATTAACATGTCTTACACAAATGTCTTACACAAACATGCACCTTATATAACAAACAGGTTGCTTAAATTTAATAGACTGAACCTTGAGGAAACAATGTATTGAACAACATTTACTGTAATTTCTTTATTTTAAGATGTACAAATCCTACAAATCTCTGTATAAGTGGCTATAAATTCAACAATCTATAGTTGTTTGGTCCCACATAAGAGACTTCATCAGCAGAAGTTGATAAGTAATGTAAAATAAGTAAAATTAATGATGTTTTTATGGCAAAAGCTCATAAAAACAGAAACTTATAAAAACAAAAACTTTATCAAGCTTTACTCAAAAAAAAAAAAAACAACTGATAAAAAAATACATATAAATATAATAAAAACAAGAAGTTTACTTGAAAAAAACACACTTTTTTCATAAAAACAAAATCTTTAATAAAAAAGCCTGAAACTTTTGTCATAAAAACAGAAACTTCTCATAAAGACAAAAACTTTAACTTTACTCACAAAAAATTAAACTTTACTCAGAAACAACAAATGTACTCAAAATGTATGCAAATTCAATTCCAAAACAAACTTATCTCATAAAAACAAAAACTTTAATAAAAAATGCCTGAAACTTGTCATAAAAACAAAAACTTTATCGAAAAACATGAAACTTTACTCAGAAATGACACATTTATTCGAAATGTATGCAAATTCAATTCAAATTAAAAAAAGTTCACTGTCAAATTTCCATATGAACATATAAAAAATTAAAATTATGTTCTCACTCTCAATCTTCTAAAATAAATAATAATAAAATAAAAGGGAAAAACACACACTGGCTTCCCATCCAACAGCGCATCAATGTCAAGATCCTCCTCATCACCTCCAAAACTCTTCATACCCAGGTCCCTCCAGACCTCAGACACGTTCCAGCTCCACCGTCCCTCCCGCCGCCTCCGATTAGCCGACTCCAACCTCACTCCCACATTTAAATCAAAGCTCCGGACCTTGGGGGACTGAGCCTTTGCCATGGCCGTCCCCGTCCTCTGGAACTGTCTCCCACTTCACATCAGAAACCCACTGAACGGCTTCAAAAAACTGCTCAAAACTCACTTTATCCTCACAGCCAGCACACACCTCCTCATCACTGTTTTGTCTGTCCTGTCCTTGTTTTAGTGCAAGGTTATTATGAAGCGTCGTTGTGCTACCGTGAAAAGCCCAATTTAAAACCCAGGTATTATTATTACGTATTAAAAGCCCAAGTTCTTCTTTATATTCTTTATACACTCAACAAAAATATAAACGCAACACTTTTGTTTTTGCTCCCATTTGTCATGAGATGGACTCAAAGATCTAAAATTCATTCCAGATACACAATATTACCATTTCTCTCAAACATTGTTCACAAATCTGTCTAAATGTGTGATAGTGAGCACTTTTGCTTTGCTGAGATAATCCATCCCACCTCACAGGTGTGCCACATCAAGATGCTCATCAGACACCATGATTAGTACACAGGTGTACCTTAGACTGTCCACAATAAAAGGCCACCCTGAAATGTGCAGTTGTTGCTTTATTGGGGGTCTGGGGACTCAGAACCAGTCAGTATCTGGTGTGACCACCATTTGCCTCATGCAGTGCAACACATCTTCTTTGCATAGAGTTTATCAGATTGTCAATTGTGGCCTGTGGAATGTTGGTCTACTCCTCTTCAATGGCTGTGCGAAGTTGCTGGATATTAGTGGGAACTGGTACGCGCTGTCGTATACGCCGGTCAAGCACATCCCAAACATGCTCAATGGGTGACATGTCCGGTGAGTATGCTGGCCATGCAAGAACTGGGACATTTTCAGCTTCCAAGAATTGTGTACAGATCCTTGCAACATGGGGCCGTGCATTATCTTGCTGAAACATGAGGTGATGTTCATGGATGTATGGCACAACAATGGGCCTCAGGATCTCATCACGGTATCTCTGTGCATTCAAAATGCCATCAATAAAATGCACCTGTGTTCTTCGTCCATAACAGATGCCTGCCCATACCATAACCCCACCACCACCATGGGCCACTCGATCCACAACACTGACATCAGCAAAGCGCTCACCCACACGACGCCACACTGCCCTGAACAATGTAAACCGAGATTCATCCGTGAAGAGAACACCTCTCCAACGTGCCAGACGCCATCGAATGTGGGCATTTGCCCACTCAAGTCTGTTACGGCGACGATCTGGAGTCAGGTTAAGACCCCGATGAGGGGCAGCGAGCATGCAGTTGAGCTTCCCTGAGACGGTTTCTGACAGTTTGTGCAGAAATTCTTTGGTTATGCAAACCAATTGTTTCAGCAGCTGTCTGAGTAGCTGGTCTCAGACGATCTTGGAGGTGAACCTGCTGGATGTGGAGGTCCTGGGCTGGTGTGGTTACACGTGGTCTGCGATTGTGAGGCCGGTTGGATGTACTGCCATATTCTCTGAAACGCCTTTGGAGACGGCTTATGGTGGAGAAATGAACATTCAATGCCCGAGCAACAGATCTGGTTGACATTCCTGCTGTCAGCATGCCAATTGAACGCTCCCTCAATGCTTGCGCCATCTGTGGCATTTTGCTGTGAGACAAAACTGCACATTTCAGGGTGGCCTTTTATTGTGGACAGTCTAAGGTACACCTATGCACTAATCATGGTGTCTGATGAGCATCTTGATGTGGCACACCTGTGAGGTGGGATGGATTATCTCAGCAAAGCAAAAGTGCTCACTATCACACATTTAGACAGATTTGTGAACAATGTTTGAGAGAAATGGTAATATTGTGTATCTGGAATGAATTTTAGATCTTTGAGTCCATCTCATGACAAATGGGAGCAAAAACAAAAGTGTTGCGTTTATATTTTTGTTGAGTGTATATCAACTTGACTTGAAAAGTTCTTGTTTTCTCATACAAACAATAACTTTACTAATAAAAATGAAACTTCATAAAATTTACCCCATAAAAAGAAAATCCCTACTCGAGAAAGACTGAAACTTTCCTCATAAAACCACAAATGTCTTATTCAAATGAAGCTATAAACACCACAGACAGTCGTCTTTTAAATCTATGAAAATATATGAAAATACATCAAAAGGCCTCATATTAATGTATTGAAATAGTATGCAATTTATTTCAAAGTTGCCAGGTTTCATCTATTCAAATCCCTGCATATTTCTGTCATTATTATCTTAACCTTTCTCCTTGTCTAGTTCATGTTATTCTGAATCTGATTTGTCCATTTATACTCAAGGGTCTGTAGATTCGATTCACACGTGTCAGGGTTTGATCATGAACTCACTGGAAGTGTTTTTCTTTTTTTTTTCTCGTTACAAATGTCTCTCTTTGATCAGCGCAGTCCCTGTCCGGCCCTGCCTGACATTCGGATCCATTTACATACAGATCTAGACTTCTCTGAGCGCAGGATTACAAAGCAAAATCTGCCGTGCATGCTAATCTAATGCTCCAAAGACACAACACCAGATTAGAGGCGTCATAGCTTTTCTCAAGTGTTTTACAACAATCTAATATTTCATATGGCACTTTTTTTTTACTTTGATTAGTGAGAATCTGTCTGTATATCCTGTAATAACGTTCATATCAAGCAGTAAGCTCACTGGAGTTACTAATCAAGAGGTTTGACGGTTCAGTGCCAATTTTAGCAATTACCTAAAAGCTTTAATGATTGTTTGATGATTGATGTTTTTTTGTATTTTTTGTTTGTACCAAAATGAAAATGTCAAAGTGCAATACTGCTGAATCCTACGCAAATCACAGATAAATAAATTCAAACTGGAGGATGAGGTGAGTACAGAGCAGTGGGTGTATTCCAGAAACAAAGATAAGTACAGCTCAAACACGCACAAATCACTTAAGATGCAACTTCGATAGGGCAAATGAGAACAACTGGAATATGAAAAGTCAAAACCTACGCAGGTGTAGACAGCCAGAAAGAAGTCCGATCACGCACAGTCTGTCCGTTGTAACTGTTTACATTACATTTCGAATAATACATTTTTAATAACTCCAGAAATCAGACAATAATCAAATTTTGGTCTGTCTGCAAAAACAGCCACATAATCATTTCTCAATACCCTGTAATATCGAAGTACAATTAGATCACAATATGAATCTGAGCTCCAATGAAGTGTGTTGACAGCATTTATCTCATTTATGTCCATTAACCTGCACTGTTAAAGCTCCTATATATGACATAAGTGAATGTTTTGTTTCATTCACATGTTTGAGTAATACTTTGTTATTAGTTTGTTTACATCTTCACGGCTCAAAATGCTCCGTAGCACGTTGTCGTAGTGGTAGTTTCCAAGTTAACAGCTCTCTTTTACCTTTCGTTCAGTAGAAATGGGCAATTCCAGAGCTGAAATTATCCAAATGATTCTAGTGAAGGTGTGTGGTGAGGAAATAACACTATAACAGATCATAAAATAGCTAAATATGGGCCCTTTCATGTTGTCAAGAAGGTGTAATCCCACCTGAAGTAGCGTTAGCTCACTTTGTATTCTCCAGCTCCTGTGAACACTTAAGCTGTGAGCAGCAGACTTCTATCATTACCACTACAGCCTGATATGGCCCTATAGGGAAGTGCAGTGTAATTAGCCACTGTAGCACTATCACATGCCCCATCTGCCTCCCCACACTGACTTAAAAGTGTCCTGCTTTAATACCACTGCTCAGTGTGAGGAAATACTCAGAGCACTCACATTATTAGGCCCAAAATGACAGCGTGGTTTTACCATGGACCATGGTCATCTTTTATCTGCCCCGCGATCACCAGCATGTTGTAATTACCTCACAGAGGTGAAGGCTCTGATGAAAGAGAAGAGAGGGGAGGTAGAATCGGAAATCTATCTGGAGCTTCTGAGGAAATGTTTGAAGAGGGGCTGGAGCAGGAGTTGAAGGATATGACAGGTCTCTCTATAGGAGCTTCTATAGGGTTTGGTCAAGTACAACACCATTGATTTTAATATGGAGTTTCTCTTATTGATGTGGTGCAGGCAAAACATGCGAGTCTTTCGGTTATGTTAGCTGAGGTGGGTTTAATTGAGATATTGAAATTCAATCGTGTGCATTATTATCATAGTATCTTAGCTTCCCATCGTTTAATAATACCACAGCAGACTGTGGGAGCACTGACGTTCTGTTCTAGTTAAACATGTCTGAAAATAACTTTTAACAGACTCTTTAGCTCACTGTGCTTTAAAGGTGCACTGTGTAACTTTTCTGGAGGAGAGTCCGTCACCTGCGTCTCTCCATGGAGGTATTGCCTGGAATGTTCCATAGTATGGCATTAAACAGCTCTACTTTACATTTATTCAATTACAGGTGGTTTTATAGCTCAAAAATATCTTGAAAAACAGGCATTCTGACTGTGAGCGAGGTCGCCTCTCCACAGATCTGACCTGTAACTTGGTCTGGTTTGGTCATTTATCTATATGGAGACAGCAGGTGACACCACAGGACCAAGTTACATGCCAGATCAGTGGAGAACAGTAAGAATGCAACATTTCAGGTAAATACAAAACATGTTATTGAATAAAAGCAAGATGGACACGTTTAATGTCATACTGCGACGTTCCAGAAAAAAACAATAACATCAAATTGTGTGCTCCCCTGACTGTCTTTTACTGATTTTATTTGCTAGTTTTCTATTTGCTCATTTTGAATTTTAAGGTTTTTTATTGACTTGCTTTTTATTTATTTTATGCTTTATATTAATTCATGTGTTAATTTATTTGTGCCTATTCTGTGCAGCACTTTGGAGACTTTGTGTTGGTAAAATGTGCTATACATACAATGTGTTATAAAGTTGGATTGGATCTCCATGGAGACAAGCAGGTGGAGGACCCTCTACCAGAAAAAATTAAACAGTGCACCTTTAAGTAAAAAAGATTCAACTATCAGCCCTTATCTGGCACCACAGTGAACAGGAGCCGTACCTCTGATGTTTGGTGTTCCTCTGGGGCCTCTTGTTTCTTGCCGCTCTAATCTCCTCATACACATTATACCCACAGAAGAATGTCTCACAGTAACACACAGCTTATACGAGCGACACTATCATCATTATTCATTTACTCCACACTCCAGGGGTACGATTCTACTGCCTCATCTGCCCCGGGGAAGACTGACAGAAGCGAGGGGGCAGTGACTCAATGGTCCCCCAACCTGAAGGTCAGAGCTTGGACCTATGGTGGAAGTGGTGCCTGTGTGAATGATCAGTGGTGGTCTGAGAAGACAATAGTGCAGATTGACAGCCCAGGTTCTGTCTGTCTGACCCAGGGCAGTTGTTCCTGTAGTATCTTACCACCTCCCAGTTGAGTGTGACTGAATAAAGACAGTGAAGCGCTTTGAGAGGCTTCGACGAGCCCATAAATCTCATCACAATCTGCCAATCTGCACCATCGCTCTGAGAACCAGGTACGGTGAGTGAAGTGTCCTGCTTAAGGGAAACAACGACAGATTCCCTCTCCTTCCTCTGGACATGTCAACATGAACGAACTGAAGAGATTTTCCCCTTTTTCTTTCAGCGTTTCCTTCTTCTTGATTAAGACGAAGCTGTCATATTCACAGCACGTCTGAGCAGTAGTATCAAAGCCGTGACCTAAATCAACATGAGCAAGTGAAGTGACAGCAAGTAAGTCATACATTTAACACCCGCCTACACAAACACACATATACAGGCACACACACCATCATTTAGCTTGTGGGCACAAAGCGAGCCTTGTTTTGCGCAGACCTCACTCACATGGATTACGACCCATGATCCCGCGGTCGGGGCTAACACTTATTAGCGTATTATGCTAATGCTTATTACATTGTTGTATTCATTCTCATAATCCCTCCCTGTTTTTCGGCGCATGTGTTTTTATGCTGGGCTATAGACTGGAAACTGCCTTCACTAATAACGAGGAAAGCAAATGAGTCGTAAAGGTATTCAAACACTTTTCTCCATGAAGATGATTATTGCCTTGTTCAAAATGTTCCACAGTATGGCATTAAACCTTTCTATTTTCATGGAGACCAAACTAGACCAAGTTACAGGTCAGATCTGTAGAAAGGCGACCCCACTCACAGTCAGAACGTCTGTTTTTCTAGGCATTTTTGAGCTATAAAACCAGCTGTAATTGAATCAATGTAAAGTAGAGCTGTTTAATGTCACACTGTGGAACATTCCAGGCAGAGCAATGACATCTCCATAGAAACAAGCAGGTGACGGACCCCCAACCACAAAATGACATACACATTTAGGACTATTCCAACAGCATATAACAATTTAAAACAAAATATTCTACATTTTGAACTGTGAAAAGTCCTCAAAATGGTGCCCATGACTAGTTTAATCCCATGAATAGGCTATTGGTTGGCAGATAGGATTACTTTTTCTGAATAACTGAAACGTTTTTTGTAGCATTGTTGCAGATTTAACACCAGAAGTCTCCTGCAATTTTAGTTTGAATATTCCACTTGAATTGTAAAAAGCCACAGTCATGCATAATAAACCTGTTTAAGATTGTAGTATTAAAATGTATTCTGCCAAAACAGTCAGGGTCTTAAAAGGATTAATGGATGAAAAAGGTGCACTGCGTAACTTTTTGGTTGGGAGTCACCTGCTTGTTTCTATGGAGATGTCATGGTTCTGTCTGGAATGCTGCACAGTATGACATTAAAATGCTATAGCATACATTTATGATATTACAGGTGGTCTTATAGCTCAAAAATACCTAGAAAACAGGCATTCTTCACCTCGCTCAGACTGTGAGTGAGGTCGCCTTTCCACAGATCTGACCTGTAACTTGCTCTGGTTTGGTCTCCATGATAAGATGAAGATACAAAGGTTTAATGCCATATTGTGAAACATTCCAGACAAAGCATTACATTAAAATCTCCAAGAAGAAAACCATTTGATGGACCTTCCACCAGAAAAGTTACACAATGCAGCTTTAATTTAGCTTCTTGGAATGCAGTATGATACTATAGCAGTAAACTTATCTCCATGGAGAGAAGCAGGTGGACGCTCAGGTCAGATCTGCGGTGACGTGCCCTTGGTAACAGTACTAACTGTCCTGAATCAATAAACTTTAGGTATAAAAATGCATCTGTAAAACTGGAACTCTCCAACAATTTTAGTTTGAATATTCCACTTGAATTGTAAAAAGCCACAGTCATGCATAATAAACCTGTTTAGGTTTCTATTATTAAAACTCCCCCAAAACAGTCAGGGTCTCGTAAGGGGACCAATGGATGAAAAGTTAAAGGAATAGTATGGGTTTTTTGACATGAATCTGTATGTCCCCATCAGCAGTGTCGTGCATCAACACTGACTTACCTCCCAGCGACAGCGTCCGGTGAGACAAGTTCTTCCCTGGTTTCGGTGCTGACAAAAGTGTCCGGCAAGTTGTCTTGGTCATGAAAATAAAGAGTTTTTCTTCTCAAAACAATGTGTTCAAAAAAGTGATACATTTGCGTCACAAAACGTGAACCACGAAAAAGTCAGGCCTCATAATCGCTTGGTACTATTTTCTCTCCGGTCATATCACTCCGCCTGTTTCACTGTGTTTACTGTCGGGAGGTAAGTCAGTGTTGATGACTCTGCTGACAGGGATGCCATACAGATCCATGTCAAAAAACTCAAACTATCTTTTTAAAGATGCACTGTGTAATTTTTTTGTTACATTATTTCTATGGATGTATCAACTGATAGCTCCTCATAGCACCTGACCCCCCTATGAACCCCTCTGTGAGTGGTGAGCCCAACAGGAGGGTGGACGTCATGGTCCTTGATGTTACCTTCTTGCTGTGAGACATGAGCGTTAGCCACTCAGCCACTGTGCCGCAGATTCAAGATTCAAGATAGTTTATTTGTCATATGCAGGTTCAACACAAGGTCAACAATGCAATGAAGTACTACTATATTTTTTGGACTATAAGTCACACTTTTTTTCATGGTTTGGTATCACTGCTCTGTCTGGAATGTTACCCAGTATGACATTAAACAGCTCTTCCTAATATTTATTCAATTACAGGTGGTTTTATAGCTCAACAAACAACAAAACAGGCATTCTGACTGTGAATGGGGTCGCCTCTCCACAGATCTGACCTGTAACTCGGTCTGGTTTAGTCTCCACAAAGATACAAAGGTTTAATGTCATACATCTCCATGGAGAAATGCGGACCCTGACGGACCCTCCACCAGGAAACTTACACCACGCACATTTAAAACCAGGAGTCATCTGCAGTTTCGCTTCAATATTCCACTTGAATTGCAGAAAGCCACTGTCATGCATAAAGAGCTCGTTTAAGATCGCATTATGAAAATTTATTCCGCCAAAACAGTCAGGGTCTTGTAACGGGGGATAGTGAAGCCCTTGTGGATCAATGGATGAAAAGTTAAAATATGCTAAAATAACAATTTCGGAAATTTACTGCTCAAAAACTCGCCAAATTGAATCATGAATCTCCGTGAACTGATCTCGATTTCTAGCGCTGGGTTAACTCGCTCAAACTCGTGCAAACCCGACTGCCAATTTTGCTGAAAAGGAAATTCAGCTAAAAAGGTTTATTGTGGCTCATTTTGGCTGCTTGAAACCGTCAGAATCTCCCATTAAACCCGGCTTGGTGAAACTTCAAAATGCCCCTACCTGCGGACACGACTCCACTGACGAAAGAGCAGACGTTTTACCTCTGTGAGGGGAGCCGGGCTGAAAAATGACAGTATTGACAACAGTTTAAAAGGCTATGGAAATGAGCTGGTCGGCGATGTGTTTTTGTGAATTTATGAGCGAACTCCATTGTATTTTATTCACTGGGGCCACTTCAACCATTACTTTGAATGTGATGTGCGCGGAATAAATACGCCTCCAAGCTGATGTGATTATAGCTGCTGTCTGGACCAACGTCGACCTAATGGAAAAATAAAATAGAAAGATGGGCTGTTTTTAATCTCATTACAGAGCGGTGTAAACAAGCAAACAACATGTCAACTTTACAAATATACAAAGTGCTCAGAGAGGGAGAGGAGGAGGTAATGAGCGGGTGAAGGTGAGAGGGTAATTTTGGAGATTTTTTTGCTCGCTCGTTGTCATAGTAATTATTAAAGTTAATGGGACCCTGGAACAAGCTTAATAATTTAGCCAAAATATTCAGAAGGGCAATTAGGCTTATGTTATGTGAAGAACTTGTGTTAAAACGTGTCCTTCTTCTACTAAATTATGAGAGCCTGTAACTATGAGCCTGATTTGAAACTTCTTTTTGGGGGTATTAACTGCGAACATACAACTTAATTTGATCACCATGTTACCTTTTATTGTTTTGAAAATGGTATACTCATCCAAAAACAACATATTAATTAGGGGTGTAAAAATATCCAAGTCTCATGATATGATATCGTCAAGGTATGAACCTCACAGTACGATATTTATTGTGATTTGTGGGATAGTGGGAAAGCTCACGATAGAGATTCAAGATTCAAGATTGTTTATTTGTCATATGCAGGTTCAACACAAGGTCAACAATGCAATGATGAGAAGAACCGTTCAACTCGCTAAGATATTCGAAACGTACTAATAGCTGCAATAAATAGTACTGGTAAAAGTGTTTGCAAATACAAGGGAAATAAGGAAATAATATAGTAAAAAAATATAATACAATACAAAATACAGATATAATAAAATGTAGTAAAATATAATAAAATACATAGGTGCAGGTAGGATTAAATAAGGTGTAAGTAGAGTATTTCACAGATGAGTTCCGTATTGCACATAATGTAGTATTGCACGTGGGTTGTGGAGCAGGTTATTGCACAGGTAATAAGAGGTCAGTAGTCTGACAGCTTGGGGATATTACGATATTCTACATAATAACAAGACTGACATTATAAAATGCTTTGACCAGACATTTGGTACAATACTTATTGTCATTACTGATGGAACGATATCCAAATCTCTCTGTACAATATTTTCACCATATACATACATCTGACAGTACGATATTTATTGTAATATTTTGTGGAGGCTTTTTCCTCTAAAATGCCTTTATAAGACTTAATCCAAAGAATGAAGATTTCAAAGTGCTTAGAATAGTTATTTCTTCATGTAGTCTGCACTGAAACAGAGCAAAGGATCATGGTCTATGTAGTTCCCTCTGTTTTTTTTTTTTTTTTTTTAGCTATTTCTGCATCAGAACTATTCATTTAAGCAAAGAGACTTGGGATTCGATATATTGTGATGGTTCACGATATTATTGTGAGACCTTTGACGATACGATATCACCATATTTCGGTTATTGTTACATCCCTAGTTTTGTTTTTGTCATTCTCTCTTCACAGTCAGTTGCTGTGTCCAGTTTTGTGTCATATTTTTGTACGTTTATAGAGAATCTCACATTGCTAATTACAGAAATTCACATTTGGGGTGGACAATATACAGTACTGCAGTACTGCAACTGCAATTTTATCCTGGTCCATTGCGTAACGTTTTTGATGGAGGGTCCGTCACCTTCTAGTCTCCAAGGAAATCTTATTGCTTTGCCTGGAAAGTTACACAGTACGGCATTAGACTTGTTCATCTCCAAAGACACAAGCACTGGCGTGATGAGACAAAGTTACAAGTCAGATTAGTGTAGAAGCGAGCCAGCTCACAGTAAAAATGCATGTTTTTAGGTTATTTTTGTGCAATAACAACAAATGTTATTGATGAATATATCTGTTTACTGTGGAACACTCCAGCCAAAGCAATAACATTATGACCTTTCTATGGATTTTAAAAGTGAAATACAAAATGTCAGTATATACAAAATATCATCCCTAAAAGACAGAGAGAAAGAAAAAGAGACAAGAAGATACAAAGTAATAGCAAGAGAGAGAAAGAAAGAGGCAGAGAGCGAGGCACATCTGATGGGACCAGGGTCAAAGGAGCCATTAGGAGCTCAGCCAAAAGATGCAAACACATTTGGGGAGATGTGGGCGCTTCCTCTTTAGACTGACAAGAAAAACAGAGAGTAAAGTAAAAGTTCTGGAGAAGACTGATGTGCAATCTGTGAGTCGAGATAGCAACTACAGTGCTGCAACCAATGATTATTTTAGCAGTTGACTCGTTAGTGATTCAGTTTTAGATGAATCAACTAATGAAACGATTGTACATGAAGAGTCTGTTTTATAGTTATAATCGATGATACCCGTGGATCATACTGTAATATTGTAAATTGCACTTTTTAATTCTCAATATTAATCAAAAACAACTTCATAAAAGAAACAAGTCTGCTCATGTCTGCCTTAGAAAAACATGGTGCTAAACTTCATCACAACAGACAGCCATGTAGCTGTTGGCTCCTCCAATGGATAACTGCAGACGTTTTTTTGTGTTGTTTTTTTCATTTGCACCAAAAAGGATTACGTAACGCTGACGAATCTTACGTGTATCAACGATTAAGACAATAAAACTGGAGTTCAGAGTAAGTAAAGAGCTGTTAATGGTCAATATGCCTTGAAACAAAGCGATTAAAGAGTGCTCAAGTCACTCCACATACAGCTTTGAGAGGGTAAATGAGAATGTGAAACAACTATAACATGGTTCAAAGCTCTGAAAAGTCAATTTTGCATAATAATTCTGTTTTAAAGGGATAGCTGTTTTTTTTTACATGAATCCGTATGGCATCCCAGTGAGCAGTGCCGTGCATCAACACGAAAATAAAGCATTTTTCTTCTCAAAACAACATGTGTTCAAAAGAGTGATACATTTGCATCACAAAACATGAATCACGAAAAAGTCAGACCTCATAATTGCTTGGTACTATTTTCTCTCCGGTCACTGCCAGGTGAAGCAGCGTACGAATCCAAAATTTTTTTCAGTAGTTCGGCAGTGTTTACGTGCTCAGACAATGATGCTGCGATGTGAGAGAGCTAACGTGAGAGCTACAGCAATAAGTATATAAGCTTGTGTAAAATATATAAGAATATATATATAAAAATGGTCTAGACTTGTGATTATCCAGGCTGTAACACCAAAAATCCAGCTTCACCTTGTCCCACTCTCTCCCTCCTCTCTCTCTGCCTGTTCTAACTCCATCTGGTGAATTTGGGCATCAGTATATTCGGGTTCATAAAGATCTCCCCTTGGCTCTGTGCTAAAGGCCATGTCTTCATCGTCGGTGTCGTAGTCACGCATGTTGTCGTGAACTTTCCGAGCAGGAAACACAGTGAAACAAGCGCAGAGTGATATGACCGTAGAGAAAATAGCACCAAGAGATTATGAGCTCTGGCTTTTTCGTAAACAACGGTACTCAAATGTATCACTATGTTGAACACATATTGTTTTGAGAAGAAAAAACATTTTATTTTCCTGACCCGACCCCAACTTGCTGGACTACTTTTGTCAGCACCAAAACCGGGGGAGAACTCACCGGATGCTGTCGGGTAAGTCAGTGTTAATGCACGACACTGCTGATGGGGATGCCACACAGATTCATGTCAAAAAAACCCAACTATCCCTTTAATACATTGGCACAGCTCTTAATGTTCCAAATCCTTATTAAACATTGTCAAGTACTTTTGCAGTGCAGAACAGTATGTCCTCACACAGATATATACATGTACAGCTGTGTGTGCACCTGCTCTCCGTCTGTGGGAGGATGAGTCAAACAACAGGTGATTCACTCCCCGATCACTGCAACACACACATATACACACAACGCATATACACACATACACACATATACAGAGGGAGGCAGATACAGAGGGGGAGGAGGGGACGGAGAGAGGGAACACTGCAAATTTTCAAACTTTTATCAGGTTATTCATCATGTTTTCAGATTTATTATCTACTTACTAGTTCTGAGACTGCTATATTCTAGTCTAGAGGTCGTTTATTTTAAGATAACTTGTCAAGCAAAATGATCTTGCTGCATGGACAGATCATTTCACTACTTTTAAGTCACTTTCTGATAGATTCAAGTGTTTGTATCTTAAATTTTGGCCAAGCTTTAGAGGAGGGAGAGAGGGAAGAAGAGAGAAAGAGAGAAAGACATTTATTCCAGACCTTTATTGTATAGTGTGTATTTTGCATTGAATTCCATCCACACCTCGTACATAAAAACTATTTACATTGCATATACATCCTATCCATAGATACATCCTATTGTGCACTATTTATTTATGATTCAGCAGGGGAAGGAGAAAGAGTAGAGGAAAAATGGCGAGAAAAAGATTGAGATGGATGGGGAAGGAAAAAGGGATAGAGAGAAGAGAGAGCGAAGAGGATAGAGATGTAGGAGGAGGACGGAGAGGGAGGGAGGAAAGAAGTGAGAAAAAGAAGAGGACAGAGGTAGAGTGAAGAGAGAGGGTAAGGAGAGAGGAAAGAAGAGAGGGGAGAAAGAAAGGGAGAGAGGGAAAAAGAAGAGAAAAGAGGGAGAATGAAGAGAGAGAAAGGAAGAGTGAGGGAAAAGACAGGGAGGGAGAGAGAGAAAAAGAAGAGGAAAGAGGGACAATGATGAGAGAGAAAGGAAGAGTGAAGAGAGAGAGGAAGATGTGAGAGAAAAAAGAAGAGAGACAGGGGAGGAGAGAGGGAGGAAGGAAAGAGGGAGAGGGAAGGGAGGGAGAGGAGACAGAGAGGGGGAGAGGAGAGAGAAAGGAAGAGAGAGGGGAGAAAGAGAAGGAGAGAGGGAGAAAGTGATGGAAAAAGAAGAGGAAAGAGGGAGAGCGAAGAGAAAGGAAGAGAGAAAGGAGAGCAGGAGGGGAGAGAGGGAGGGAGAGAGAAATAAAGAAGAGGAAAGAGATGAGAGAGATGGAGTGAGAAGAAGTAGAGAACAGAGAGGTATGAAAACAGAAAAATGAGACAGGGAGAGACAGAGTGAGTACAAGGAGACGGAGAGAGGAGAGGTATTAAAGTTGAGAGAGCGAGTGAGGAGGAGGGAAAAAGAGAAGAAGAGAGGGAAATAATAGAGAGAAAAGCAGAGGATGAGTGGAGAGAGGGAGCGGGCACGAGGCCAGCCCACAGAGACCACGATCTGAAACGGGCCCACTTGATTTGGTGGCGTTAACCTGCACTCTCTTTCACACAATTACACCTGCTCCCTCCACAGACACCTGCTTCAAACATTTCATTACAAAAAAGACGGAAACTCCACATTCAGCTCATCCGATGTGGATCTGCGCCAACACAAGTCAAGAAGAAGGTTAAAGGAGCTGTTCCTAAGTGTTACGGTGTTAATAATGTGAAAAATAAAGCTCATTCAACAGATTACAATGGTCCACAGTTATTCCATGTACCTTTTGCATTCAGAGCATAATAACACTTCACCATGATGAGTTTATAAGAGTTTTTTGCAGCTTTCAGAGACCAGAGTGGAGCCGTGGCTGTAAAGCATGCTAACAGTGCTCTTCCTGATTACCGGACAACAAAAAGGCTTTCTAATAAGATGCAGTGAGTACACAGCAGACCTCATTCTGAGCTGCTTTTACAATATATCTACACTGGGGCAGGACACGTTTTGCTCAGATATATAGGAATAACTGTTTGTCAGAGAAAAGTGCAGTTCAATTTTGTTTTTCCAACATTTTCACCAACATTTGTGCCTTTGTGTGGACAGTGGAATCCTGCACTTACAGATAAACACACTGTTCTTAAAGTCCATGGACGGATGGCTGTAATAGCCTGACCCAGAAACACGACGGCTGCTGCTGGAGTTAAGGTCAGTCCAGCACAGTGAGTCCTCTGTCCTGGACACAGGTCACATGACTCATGCTAAAACAGGACTTATATCTGTAGAACAACTTTAATATGAGAGACTCTGTTATTAGAACACCTTTAGGACAAGGATAAATTAAAGAGGGACTAAATATGTTTTTAGGTGGAGGGTCTGAACCCTTCTCTTTTGTATGGAGATCTGTCCATTTATTTTTATCTATCCATTCATCTAGGCCAAATTAATTTTATTTCTTAAAAACACACAGCACAGCAGGTTTAAAGGGGAACTCCGGCATGTTTGAAGCTAAAGTCCATTGCTAGAGGTGGTTGAATATTGTCAGAAGCCAAAAAACGGCACAGATCAGTGTTGCCTCAGTGGAGATCTCACTGTGGCAGTGAGTCTGTCAAGGCAACAAACTAGTGTACTGATGGGGGCAAGTTCTTAACTTTCACATAAAACGCCAATTTGCACAGAAGATTCTCAACACCACTTTAACCCATCTTACAACAGCCATGAGTCTAACAAACAAAACGCTATGCCTGGCCCACGCATTAGTGTCTGGAGGCGTTATAAAACATCTTTATAAGCAGCTTTAGCCTTACCTCTGCTGATTTCCCACTGCATATGCGAAAGCCCAAAAGACTCGACCAATCAGGAGCTGGCCGTGAGGTATTAATTGGTTCTCATTATCCCATGTTTACTATACAAAGCACGAGACACGATTAAGCCACAGTGTAGGTCCGGCTTTAAGGTAAAAAGGAGCTGTTAACTTGAAAACTACCGCGTCATGACATCACAAGGTGGAATAGACCATTTTGAGCTTTGATGATGAAGATGTCTCACAATAAAGTGTTACTCAAACATGTGTGAGTGAAACAAAACACGACTCCAGGTCTGTTTTTTGAGGAGGTAACAGCATTCTAACATGGTTTAAAGCGAGATAGAGTCATTTTTGTGTAATGTAGGATGTGTAAACATATGCTTCTTCTTGTGTACTTGCTCTTGTGTACTTGTTGTTCTTGTAAATGTTCTTGTGTACTTGTTGTTCTTGTACTCGGTTTTCCTTTGTGTGACTGCTGGAGTCTGTAGAGAGCCGCAGTCACACAGAGGACTTGCCGGCTGCACTCAGAGGAACTGTGTTTTCGGACAAATGGAGGCTCCAGCACTGTGTGAACATTTGGTCCATCCCCTAATCCTCATTCATCTTCCCTCTGCCTCTCCTCATTTCACGCTCTCCTTCTCTGTATCTCTCCCTCCCCCTCACGCTTCCTTTCCCCCTCTCCTCTTCTGACTCTCCATCCTCTCTCTCTACCCCTATCTCCCTCTCACTCCTCTCCTTCTCTCCTCCTCCCTCTCTCTCTACCCCTATCTCCCCCTCTCTCTCCTCCCTTTCTCTCCTCTCTTTCTCTCCCATCCCTCTCTCCCTTTCCATCTCTCTCCCTCTCCTCTCCCCTTCTCGCCTCTCCTTCTCTAACTCTCCTCTCTCTCTACCCCATCTATCTCCCTCTTTCTCACCCCCTCCCTCTCCTCTCCCTTTCTCTCCTCTCTTTCTCTCCCTCTCCTTCTCTAACGCTCGTCTCTCCTCCCCCATCTCCCTCCCTTTCTCCCCTTCTCTCCCTCTCTCCTCTTCCCCTCTCTCTCTCCTCTCCCTTTCTCTCCTCTCTTTCTCTAACTCGCCTCTCTCTCTACCCCTATCTCCCTCTTTCTCTTCTTGCTCTCTTCGCCCACTATCTCCCTCCCTCTCCCCTTCTGTCCGTCTCTCCTCTTCCTCTCCTGTTTCTCCCCCTTCCCTTTCTCCTCCCTCTCTCCCGCTGTATCTGTATCTGTGTCTCTCTGTATCTGTGTCTCTCTGTATCTGTGTCTCTCTATATCTGTGTCTCTCTATATCTGTGTCTCTGTATCTGTGTCTCTCTGTATCTGTCTCTGTATCTGTGTCTCTGTATCTGTCTCTCTGTATCTGTGTCTCTGTGTCTCTCTGTATCTGTGTCTCTGTGTCTCTCTGTATCTGTGTCCCTGTGTCTCTCTGTCTCTCTGTATCTGTGTCTCTCTGTATCTGTCTCTCTGTATCTGTATCTCTCTGTATCTGTGTCTCTGTATCTGTGTCTCTCTGTATTTGTGTCTCTGTATCTGTGTCTCTCTGTCTCTGTGTCTCTCTGTATTTGTGTCTCTGTATCTGTGTCTCTCTGTCCCTGTGTCTCTCTGTATCTGTGTCTCTCTGTATCTGTGTCTCTCTGTATCTGTGTCTCTCTGTCTCTGTGTCTCTCTATATCTGTGTCTCTGTATCTGTGTATCTCTGTATCTGTCTCTGTATCTGTGTCTCTGTATCTGTCTCTCTGTATCTGTGTCTCTGTATCTGTGTCTCTCTGTATCTGTGTCTCTCTCTATCTGTGTCTCTGTATCTGTGTCTCTCTGTATCTGTGTCTGTATCTGTGTCTCTGTATCTGTCTCTCTGTATCTGTGTCTCTCTGTATCTGTGTCTCTCTATATCTGTGTCTCTGTATCTGTGTCTCTCTGTATCTGTCTCTGTATCTGTGTCTCTGTATCTGTCTCTCTGTATCTGTGTCTCTCTGTATTTGTGTCTCTGTATCTGTGTCTCTCTGTCCCTGTGTCTCTCTGTATCTGTGTCTCTGTATCTGTGTCTCTCTGTATTTGTGTCTCTGTATCTGTGTCTCTCTGTCCCTGTGTCTCTCTGTATCTGTCTCTGTGTCTCTCTGTATTTGTGTCTCTCTGTCTCTGTGACTCTCTGTGTCTGTGTCTCTCTGTATCTGTGTCTCTGTATCTGTGTCTCTGTATCTGTGTCTCTCTGTCTCTGTGTCTCTCTGTCTCTGTGTCTCTCTGTCTCTGTGTCTCTCTGTATCTGTGTCTCTCTGTATCTGTGTCTCTCTGTATCTGTGTCTCTGTGTTTCTCTGTCTCTGTGTCTCTCTGTATCTGTGTCTCTCTGTATTTGTGTCTCTGTATCTGTGTCTCTCTGTCCCTGTGTCTCTCTGTATATGTGTCTCTCTGTCTCTGTGTCTCTCTGCATCTGTGTCCCTGTGTCTCTCTGTATCTGTGTCTCTCTGTATCTGTGTCTCTCTGTCTCTGTGTCTCTCTGTATTTGTGTCTCTGTATCTGTGTCTCTCTGTATTTGTGTCTCTGTATCTGTGTCTCTCTGTCTCTGTGTCTCTCTGTATTTGTGTCTCTGTATCTGTGTCTCTCTGTCCCTGTGTCTCTCTGTATCTGTGTCTCTCTGTATCTGTGTCTCTCTGTCTCTGTCTCTCTCTATATCTGTGTCTCTGTATCTGTGTATCTGTATCTGTCTCTGTATCTGTGTCTCTGTATCTGTCTCTCTGTATCTGTGTCTCTCTGTCTCTGTGTCTCTCTATATCTGTGTCTCTGTATCTGTGTCTCTCTGTATCTGTGTCTGTATCTGTGTCTCTGTATCTGTCTCTCTGTATCTGTGTTTCTCTGTCTCTGTGTCTCTCTATATCTGTGTCTCTGTATCTGTGTATCTCTGTATCTGTCTCTGTATCTGTGTCTCTGTATCTGTCTCTCTGTATCTGTGTCTCTGTATCTGTGTCTCTCTGTATCTGTGTCTCTCTATATCTGTGTCTCTGTATCTGTGTCTCTCTGTATCTGTCTCTGTATCTGTGTCTCTGTATCTGTGTCTCTGTATCTGTGTCTCTCTGTATCTGTGTCTCTCTATATCTGTCTCTGTATCTGTGTCTCTCTGTATCTGTCTCTGTATCTGTGTCTCTGTCTCTCTGTATCTGTGTCTCTCTGTCTCTGTGTCTCTCTGTATCTGTGTCTCTGTGTCTCTCTGTATCTGTGTCTCTCTGTATTTGTGTCTCTGTATCTGTGTCTCTCTGTCCCTGTGTCTCTCTGTATCTGTGTCTCTGTATCTGTGTCTCTCTGTATTTGTGTCTCTGTATCTGTGTCTCTCTGTCCCTGTGTCTCTCTGTATCTGTGTCTCTGTATCTGTCTCTGTGTCTCTCTGTATTTGTGTCTCTGTGTCTCTCTGTCTCTGTGACTCTCTGTGTCTCTCTGTATCTGTGTCTCTGTATCTGTGTCTCTGTATCTGTCTCTCTCTGTCTCTGTGTCTCTGTATCTGTGTCTCTCTGTATCTGTGTCTCTCTGTATCTGTGTCTCTCTGTCTCTGTGTCTCTCTGTATCTGTGTCTCTGTATCTGTGTCTCTCTGTATCTGTGTCTCTCTGTCTCTGTGTCTCTCTGTATCTGTGTCTCTGTGTTTCTCTGTCTCTGTGTCTCTCTGTACCTGTGTCTCTCTGTATCTGTGTCTCTGTATCTGTGTCTCTCTGTATTTGTGTCTCTGTATCTGTGTCTCTCTGTCTCTCTGTATCTGTGTCTCTGTATCTGTCTCTGTGTCTCTCTGTATTTTTGTCTCTGTATCTGTGTCTCTCTGTCCCTGTGTCTCTCTGTATCTGTGTCTCTGTATCTGTCTCTGTGTCTCTCTGTGTTTGTGTCTCTGTATCTGTGTCTCTCTGTCCCTGTGTCTCTCTGTATCTGTGTCTCTCTGTCTCTGTGTCTCTCTGTATCTGTGTCCCTGTGTCTCTCTGTATCTGTGTCTCTCTGTATCTGTGTCTCTCTGTCTCTGTGTCTCTCTGTATTTGTGTCTCTGTATCTGTGTCTCTCTGTCCCTGTGTCTGTCTGTATCTGTGTCTCTCTGTATCTGTGTCTCTCTGTCTCTGTGGTGCTGGAGGAGTAAATCTGCACCCGCTGCTTTTGGCACAACACAAGCACAGAGCCAAGACCGAACCCTGAGCCAGCACCCACATGTATGTGCGCAGGCTCTCCCACCGGGTGCTCTTGTCCTACAACCGTCCTGCCCTACTAGTCTGGTTATTAGGAGCAGGTGCAGCTCTAGGGCTGTTTAGTGGAGAAGTGGATTTAATGGGATTAATTTAGTAAGTGGAGCCACTGTTGTGTAAAAATACTACAAACAAAGTAGTAGGAGTAGCAAGCAAGTACTAGCAATAGTAGTAGTAGTAGTGGTAATAGTTGTTGTTGTTGCTGTTGTTGTAGCAGTAGCAATACCAGTAGCAGCAGTAGTAGCAGTAGTAACAAACTAGTAGCAGCAGCAGTAGTAGTAATAGTAGTAGTAGCAGTGGTGGTAGTAGTAGTTGTAGTAGTAGTAGTAGGAGAAGTAGAAGTAGTAGGAGTCCTAGTAGTAGTAGTAGTAGTAATAATAATAATAAAAAAATAAAAATAAATAAATAATAATAATAATAATAATGCATCAGTTTTATACAGCGCTTTTCTGGACACTCAAAGACGCTTTACAGAGCATTATTCATTCACTCCACACTCAGTGGTGGTAAACTACTATTGTAGCCACAGCTGCCCTGGGGTAGACTGACAGAAGCGAGGCTGCCAGTCTGTGCCATCAGCCCCTCCGACCACCACCATCACTCATGCACACACCACTTTCATACTAGGCAATGTGGGTGAAGTGTCTTGCCTAAGGACACAACGACAGTTTTTGTGACTGGCGCCCCCCTGTGGCACCTGGAATTCCCAGTGGTCTCCCATCCAAGTACTAACCAGTCCCGGCCCTGCTTAGCTTCTGAGATCTGACGGGATTAGGATTTGACAAGCCGGTATGGCCAGTGGTAGTAATAGTAGTAGGAGCAGCAGCAGTAGTAGTAGTAGTAGTAGTACTAGTAGCAGTGGTGGTGGTGGTAGCAGTAGTAGTAGTAGTAGTAGTAGTAGTAGTATTAGTAGTAGTAGTAGTAGTAGTAGTAGTAGTAGTAGCAGAGTAGTAGCAGTAATGCTATAGCCATAGCAGCTTCAACATGACATATACTGAAGTAGTAACAATACTACAACAATAGTTTATTATTAATAGTTGTTTTTTTTTTAGGGGGGTCAGGTGCTATGAGTATTGGGCAGCAAGCTGCCCCCGCGACCCAGCCAGATTAAGCGGGAGGAGATGGATGGATGGATGGATAGTTTTTTTTATTTTTATTTTTATCAAAGTAAGTTTTGTTGAGCACATAAACTAAGTATTGAGAAATATAATTTGACATAATATAAGGAAATGTAAGAATTTGGAAAGTTACTTCTCCAAATGAATGCAAAAAACGTTTTGAATATTTACAAATTCTTAAATAAAATTCTCATTGTTTCTCTAACCTAAGATGAAGTTTTTTCCTCTTGAACATGTT
Source organism: Odontamblyopus lacepedii (assembly GCA_034769755.1). Taxonomy (NCBI): domain Eukaryota; kingdom Metazoa; phylum Chordata; class Actinopteri; order Gobiiformes; family Gobiidae; genus Odontamblyopus; species Odontamblyopus lacepedii. The sequence continues at coordinate 11,181,141 of CM068362.1, forward strand.
CTCCAGCTCTCTGTAGTTCACAGCTCTGACTTCCACATTCACGGAGGACGCCCACAGCAGTGGCTCCACTCAGCCCAGCAGCAGTGTCTGTGGGATGACCCGGCCACCACGTCAGCCTCTGCTCCTCCATCCTCCACACAGAGACAGAAGGAGCAGGAACCTTCAGAGCCGGAGGGGACTATAGACTCCTGCACCTTATAAAAGAACTCCACACATACAGTTCTCACGCAGGGGTGTCCAAACTGTGGCCCAGGGTTCAAGTCTTAGAGCAATTTCTGGCCCTCAAGCACCCCTGCTGAACCGATATAGACATTATTACTGCAATTCTACCACTATAAACTAGACCTGGGCAAAAAGTCAATTTAAAATAAAAATCTAGTTGGCAAGTCAAATCGATTTTTTTATTTTTAGAAAATCGATTTTTTTATATATGTATATACTGTATAGCATGTACATTTTGCAATGGCCAAGACTTCCTGTTGTCTTTCACATCCTGTCTTTCACATCCTGCAGTGCGTCTCTCACTTTCCCCCGAGAACGACACATGTACAAACAAATCTCTGTCATAGAAAGAACAATCATATAATCCACTGAGTCGTGTCCTTTAGTCCGACTGAAGCTGACCATCAGCACACAAAGAAAGAGCTATTTTTTTCCCAGCGTTTACAATTTATGCAAATGAGCCATGTAGTTTTAAGTTTTGTTTCTGTAAAACGTAAACAAATGTGCTAAAGCTGCATTAAACCCATTCTAATCTCACACGGGCTGATGTGGCTCTATAGTGGTGATGGTTTATATGTTGCAGAGTTGAGTTTATTTATGCAGGTTTATTCTCCTAGTAGTCGATCGATTAAGAAAACTTAATCAAAAGCCCATCCCTACTGTGACCATATGAAATGCTTCCAATTTATTCAGTGGAGAAGAGAGGTTCTCACAACATGGTGAAAGTTTTGGATGCTGCTATACGGCTGAGTCTTTTTTGGGGAAAAATCATCGAGCTCTATTATAAACTCAATGACACCACATTGTATTAGGACACAGATCTAAAATGAATGTCTAAGCCTTAGTAAATTTGCAGTGGCTCTGTAGCAGCCATGGACTGAGGTATAGCAAATAAAAGAAAGCTTATGTTAAAGGGTGTCAAAGGGGTACTCCACTAAAAATCAATAACATTACTTCATTGCCTGGGATGTTCCACAGTATGGCATTCAACAACCTTAAATATGCAAGGTTTAAAATGTGTGACTAAAACCAAACAAAACACAACTCCAGGTATGTTTGTGATGAGGAAACAACATCATAACAAATCAGAAAATAGTGTAATATTTGCTCTTTTACTGTCACTTCACACAAAAAATAGTTAAATATATTTTCTGAAGGATTGGCTGTAGACGGGTCCATTAAAAAGCCCTCATCTGAACATTATTTGAAACTTTTGGATCGTGTTTCAATTCAGACATGATGAATTGCACAGCCCTGGAGCTCCTCAGTCTATAGCTGGACGGATGGCACAATATAAGGACAGTGTGTGTGTGTGTGTGTGTGTGTGTGTGTGCGTGTGTGTGTGGGTGTGTGTGCGTCTTCCTTCTTCAATATTCATCACTGCCTCCATGAGTGACCGATGATTGGACAAGCTCTTATTAGGCCTCATATTACACAGTCCAAGGATAAGAGCAATGCATGATGGGAGCTGGAGGACAGGACGCAGGGTCAGACTTCACAGCATCCCCATAACGCTCCCTCACTCTACATTCAGTCTGATTACAGCAGGGTAATCTTCTCTTGGGGCTTTAATAACTGCTGTGGCACATTCAAATGCAGACCACAGCTCCACTGAATTGAGTTACAGACAAGCCGCTGTCTCATACTCCAATCACCAATCATGACTTTAGCAACAAGAGCCGTTTGCATGATTTATTACTGCACACAACTGTTTTTAAAGTTCATCTGGAGTACAAGGGGATTTTACTACCACAAGAACTAAAACTATTATTGCTCTTGTTGCTTAAACTTCTACCTTCTACTTCTGCTTATTTCTACAAAGACTAGTGCACCTACTACTACTAATAGTATGACACTATTTCCCTTAGAGCAACAGCAAATGTTGATCTCCAAAGAAAATGAAGAACAATGTTTTGAGGCCAGGGAACCCTTATCAATATGTAAAACATCCAACTATTATTGTTCTCCACACCAGCATCGCAATAAAGTTCAATGAAGTTCAAATCATGTTTATGAGCAAATCTGTTTCATTTGTTATAGATACTGTATTTTATTGGGTTTACGTCCATCAAAAATATAAGTTAGGCTAGGCATTATGTACAAAGACCCAAGGACCCCAAGGGACCCCGAACCCCACTTTGAGAACTAATGACTATAGGATATGAGAATATACTTTTAAAGGTGCATTATGTAGCTTTTCTGGTGTTTGTCTGCTAACTGCTTGTCACCATGGAGAATTTATGCCTGAATTTCCTGAATTTATGGTATGAAACAAAAAAAATCCTCACTTTTTTTTTTCATTCTCATTGTGGTTTATTTTGTACAATCATAAATGATAAACTTTTGTGCCGTCATTAACATTATTATTAGTTTGTACGACCATAAATGGGAAAATATAAATACATCTTTACAGTCTTCATTCTCATTTTGCTTATTATGATTCGATCATAAACAATAAACTTCTGTGCCTTCTTTATCATTATTATTAGTTTGTAGGACCACAGTTTGTAATTTCTATTGATAATGATATATGTAAATATTTGTAAGTTCCTGGATCAGTGTACATAAGAAACCACATCATTTTTGAAACTATGTCATGAACAGGGGTGGGGTTGATATAAGTTTTTTCTTCTTCCCGCTCCTTTTCGAGAAATGTGTTTTTCTGTTGTTTACAATGTTAGCACACTCTTGAAATTAAAACAAATTAATCAATCAATCATTCAATCAAAACTTCTCTGGCATTAATTCAATTACAGTTTTGTTTATCTGTATTTTTACTTGGAAACACATACTCTTACTGGGATCAGACCGGGTGTGGTCATGGAACTACATAAGCTTCATGCTTTTCTTACATTATGCGTTACAGATGATTAACCTGCACTTGTTAAAAGTACACCCTAACCTTAATGTGCATAGTAAATAAAGTAAAGTAGTGGTAGTAGTACAGTACGGCCCCATCCACATTAGTGTGTATTCGAGTCGTTGCCGATGCAGTGTTCATCCACACTAATCCGAAAAAAAAAAAGGTTCCAGAGACGAAACGAACTGCCAGCTCCACGGGTTCACCTGAGCACAGATGTGATCCGGCACCGTGTGGACGCATGAAAATGGTGATACGCTCATGTAGTTGCTCTAGTTGCCGTCCTTATTTAAACCGCCACTGTGACTTGCGCCTTCCTGATTTGCTGGGTTTGTGACTCGGGCATGCAACACTATAGCAGAAAACAGTTTAAACAAACCATAGACAAATGGGAAACAGCATCGGTCCAGGAAAAGACTTTTTTCACACTTGCCATCTTCCTTGGCTTGAAATTGGCTGCTGCAACTTCCATAGAACTACGGCAACTTCGTGTCGTGATGTGACGACGTGACATCAGCCTAGTCATGTGAGTAGCGTTCGAGATGGTCCAGACGCAAATCATTTTCAATACGATCATACGGTGATTTGTTTCAGTGTAAACATAACCTAGCAGATGTAAAAGTGTAGTAGTGTCTTTATTAGCAGTGGGACATTAACGCGTTAATTCCAATTAATCAATTACAAAGAAAATAATGCATTAAAAATATTAACGCTTTTTATCGCAGTTTGCCAAACAAATGTTTGTCCGTGCACCATGTGGAGGTACGTCAATTATACTGACACACACAGTTCTGACTACAACAATCCATGAGCAGGGCATGGAAGTGCTCCGGGTCTGCTGGATGATGAGTTTCTATTCAAAAAACTACCTGATGGAAGAACTGACAAAGGCGCTGTTTATTGTAAACTGTGCAGAAAAGAGTTTGCAAGACGCTATGTTCAGAAGGTAACAACTTATAAACTAGTAAAATGGCACTTTAACTTACCGTACCTTTGTGTTCCATTTGGAAATAAATTGCAATTTATTTTTTAAGACATTTCTTCAGACATTAAAAGAGTTTTAAAGTCATGTTTGTGTGCATTATTAGATGAAGTCGTCCACTAAAAGTCATTTACATAAAGTAAATGTTCCTTTTGGGACAAATGTTGTTATGTGATTGATTGAGATTAATTAATGACAAAGCCTGAATTTAAGATACATTTTTTTAATCAAGTCCCACCCCGAGTACTCCAGAACTATAGATAAGCTTAATGCCGTGCTGTGGAACATTCCAGGTAAAGCATTAACATGTCCATGGAGACAAGCTTATGGTCCTTTCATGCTGAATTTGCATAATTATAGATGTGAGCAAAAATAATGACTGAAATAATATAATAACAGAAAATCACCATTTCATATCACAGAAATTTACCAACAAATATATTTTTACACGGTTTCAGCACAGCTCCTCCGACTGCCACGATCCGGGCGTTATCAGCGCACAAATGTTTTTAAACGTAATCTCTTTATCAGATAATTGCACTGGGCTCGTGAATATATTTATATCTGTGCTTTCTCCGCGTCATGACTTAGAAAGCGGCAGTGAGAGCAGGTGTCGCCTTATCAATTCATTGTTTCCATCACAACCTGATTGAACAGAAATAAATTTAATCCAGCGCTCCCCACGAGACTCCGCAGAACTGACTTGGAATTTTAATTTAGAAAGAAATACAGGGGCTTATGCTAAAACAACAGGCCTTCTGGAGCGAGCTACAGACCAAAGCTGTCTATAGGCAAATACATACAGATATTCAATTAACTTTCACATTCAGACTGTTTACTTGTTGCTGTGTAAATTTGTCGGGTTGTGGACACCTTCAAGATTAGCAGGTTCAAGTGTGTCTGTGCTGCGTCATTCTTATGCCGGTAGAAGCAGTGATCTACCAAAAGTTTGAGTCCGACTTGATGGAAATGGTAGTTGAATGCATGTTAGTGAGGGTTTTATAGTCTCTGCTTTGTAAAACTGCAGAGAGGAACGTGAGTAATGAGAGAATCCAAATGAAGACAGATGACACAGACACACACAGGCTCCCAATGATCCACTCTGATCTCTAACTGCTTCACAGCAACACAACCACACAAACACGGCATCACAACGCACATTAGTTACAGAGGAAAAACAAGTCAGAAACAGCTGATGCACATTAAAATGATAGATTTACTTTATGGGGTATTGCAAGCTTGGTCAAATTAGTGGCCACTCCATCGGAACTGCATCGAAAACATTCTCTCCAGCTCAGAAAACCTTTTACCCACAGAGTCCAAGTTCATCACAATCGGCTGACAGGGACTTACAGCTTTTGAAAAGGTCTGATTTTATGCCTTTAACTTTTTTCAGCTTCCTTCAGTTGTCTTAAAGGTCCTTATATTACCATATTTTCTGGACTATAAGTCGTACCAGCCAAAAAATGTACAATGAAAAAGAAAACATATATAAGTCACACGGGACTATAAGTCACATTATTTTGGGGAAATTTATTTGATCAAATCAGACAATAAGAACAGACATTTCCTCTTGAAAGGTGAGTTATAGAAATAACAATAGAACAGAGAACAACAGGCTGAACATGTGTCTGGTAAGTGCATGTCACATATGAACAGTTATTCAGAAAACTAGAGCAGAAACAACAGAACAGAACAAGTTTACCAAACTCTCCATCTCACTCCAAATCACTAAATCCATTGAATTCTTCATCCTCTGTGTCACTTCTGAGCAACTCTGCCAACTCCAGCTAAATCCAGCTTTTAGCCTCTGATTAGCTGTATGTTTTCTTTATTGCAGTTTGAGTTTCCTCCACTTTTCTCCAGTCAAACACAAGTTTCTTGCTCACTCCAAACTTTCTTTCTGCTGCTCCATTGGTCCTCTCCACCACCACTCTACGTACATTTCCAGTACTCCACTCAATATTTACATTGACTAATAATGTGTTTAATGCAGCTTTGTGCACATTTGTTTATGTTTTACAGAAACGAAACAGCCTAGAGCGCCCTCTCGTGGCTGTCAGTGTGAAAATAACCAACATATGAAATTATATCTTGCTGGTCGAAATGTGTTGGCGTCTCTCAATGCAATAAAGGACTTTTAATATATTCAGTCGATGCCTCGGGTTTGTACCTTGCCCATGTTTACATTTACATTTAGATGTGAACTGATATATTTTATATATAAGCCTGAGTATAAGTCGCAGGCCACCCAAACCATGTTATAATATTGTTACCTTCTCAAAAACAGACCTGGAGTTTTGTTTCATTCACACATATTTGAGCAATCCTTTATTTATTATTAGTCTGTCTACATTTCCAAAGCTCAATAGTTTTCATGTTAACTGCTTCCTTTTATGTCTAGCTCAGTAGATATTGGCAGTTCCAAGGCTGAAACAAAACACAACTCCAGGTATGTTTGTGATGAGGAAACATCATAGCAGAGCCCAGAAAATAGCATAATATGGGCCCTTTAGTAGCAGCTTTGTAATCTTGATCTTGGCGGCCATGTTTGAGCCCTGGGGCTTGGTAAATACATCCAAAAAAGAGCCACAGACACAAGTCAAAACATGTTATGTTACCGTGGCAATGACTAAACAACTCCCCAACTATTAACTACTATTATGAAATGTCTTTAGTCCTACTGCTTCATTTTATCCTATCAAATCACAATAAGTACTAAATAATACAAGAGATTGACTCATATGCATTCTTTTTCATAGTCGATGTCGAAATCAATTGTTTATAATCCAGAGAAACCAATCACCCATGACCTCTGCTGATATTTTTGGGCTAATTTAGGTATTTTTACCCAAATTATTGAATTAAAATTTAGTACAAACTCATCGACAACCTTCTTTCACTACAAACAGTGTATTCACATTTTGGCAGTGCCCTCTTTGGACTTAAAGGTGCATTGTATAACTTTTTTGGTGGAGGGTCCATCACATGCTTGTTTCCATGGATTCGTCATTGTTCTGCCTGGGATGTTCCACAGTATAATATGAGTATAAACATCTCTAGCTTACTTTTATTCAATTACAGGTGGTTTTATAGCTCAAAAATACCTAGAAAAATAGACATTGTGATGGCAAACGGGGTCGCCTCTCCACAGACCTGACATCTAACTCTGGTTTGGTCTAGATAGAAAGGTTTAATGCCATAATGGGAAACATTTTAGACAAAGCAAGAACATTTCTATGGAGAAAAGTATTTGATGGACCGTCCACCAGAAAAAAAAAGCTACACAATACAGCTTTAAATGTTCAAATAAAGCTTTATACGTATATTTTTCACGCATATTTAAGCAGCTGGTTGGGTCAAACAAAATATCGGCTTCTGTGGGACATTTAAGACCGATAACAGGTAAGGTCAAAAGGATAAATATTGGCAAAAATCTCTATGAGCTACTAAAACTTTTCCATTAAACACTTTTCTCCATAGAAATGTTATTGCTTTGTCTGGAATGTTTCACAGTGTGACCTTTCTATCTTCATGGAGACCAAACCAGACCAAGTTACGGGTCAGATCTGTGGAGAGGCGACCCCGCTTACAGTCAGAAATTCTGTTTTTAGAGGTATTTTTGAGCTATAAAACTACCTGCAATTGAATAAACATAAAGTAGAGCTGTTTAATGTCATACTCTGAAACATTCTAATGACATCTCTATAGCGACAAGAAAGTGACGGACCCCCAACCCAAAAAGCTACACAAATTTACTATGCAAGTGGAGTTAGCATATTCCACAGTTATGGTACAAAGAGCCAGATGGTATTTCAGAAGAATGTAAAATGTGGCATATTGATATTAATGTTACAAAATACAGCTCTTAGTTGCTCCGTAGTTTCCCTCTCCAAAAAACTCTTCAGAAGCTTGTGCAGAGCGTTATGGCGAGCGGAGAGAGCTCATAAGCCTCGGTCTTATCTGAGCCATATGTCCGCGCTGGTACACAAACAGCTCACAGATTTGGATAGTCCGGCAAATTCACTGGAGATGGTGAAATCAGGCCGGCTTTGTAACTCTAAATCCACTATATTAGATCGCTTCCCTCCACAACACCCAACCGAGAAAAACTAACTCGCCGAAATCCTGCTGAGAGCTTCGGCAAATTTGACAAACGCTGAAGACTGACGAATAAATGAATATTGCATTTTATTTTCAAAGAACATTTTGCCGGAGTCAATTTGGGTTTTCTCAGTCAGTTCTAGAAACATTTTGGTAAGAAAGATGGAGCGAAACAGCATTTAAACGTGGAGCGGCTTTGTAAAAAGGGAGTATTATCCTAAATCGAGGTTTTAAATGTCATCCATGCATGTTTGAGTGCTTTATCGATCTCTCCAGGGCCCTGTTCAAACATTACAAAAAAAGACCATTGCCATAGGAAGTGAGCATAAAAATACACAGATACGACTGAAGGGTTAAAAGTCCTCAAAGTGGCATCAAGAAGGGCATCTGGCGTAAAAGTTTTGCAGCTTTAAACAACTTAGTAGATATTTAACAGAACTGTGGCATAAAACGTTACAGCTACTTTTCACTGCATAATTTTGGATATATTTGACTTAGATAAACTTTACTGATCTACAAGGGGAATTATTTGGACACATCACAATATAATATAATATAATGTAATAGCAAAGAGCAAAAATATAAATGTAATAATAAATAAATAAATAAAAAATAGCAAATGTATCAAGGGACTGGTGTCAGTATTGGATAAGTATTGCATATGTACAAGAATAATAACAATATAGAAATATAGTAAATTTATCTTGGCTAAATACATGGAGAGATGTCAGGGAGGGCATATGGCATAAACATGTCACATCTATAAACAACATTTAACTGTAGCATACAAGGTTATAGCTAATACTCATTGTATATTTACACACTATCCTCATTATTTCTTAAACCTGGATACATGGAGCGATGTCAGGAAGGGCATCTGGCATAAACATTTCAATCAATATTAGTTGATAAGTGGTTTAAAGGTGCACTATGTAACTTTTCCAGTGGGAGTCTGCTACTAAGATTATTGTGTTGTCTGGATGGGTCCCTGCACTGTACCTTTATGGTAAAATACTAGTAGATTACGGTAAAATATTTCCTTCATTTACAGCAAAAAACTGTACTGATACTGTCGATTACACAGTTAAATAATGTGCTTGTTATAATATTTAACCATAAAAAATAAAGTATTATAAAAATATCAATTTTCCATGTAAATTTTCAGGTAAAACTTTTCGCTGTTAATTTTAGGATAAATATTCTTTTTTGACTTAACGGTATCTCCCCCAGTTTTCTAGATATTACAACCATCAATATTAAAGTTAGGTAATGTTTCTTGATTTAATTTACTGTATTTACTACGCCCCTCCTCAAACCGCCACCTTAACGTGGTGGAGGGGTTTGAGTACCAGAATGATCCCAGGAGCTATGTTGTCGGGGGCTTTATGCCCCTGGTAGGGTCACCCAAGGCAAACAGGCCCGGGGGGACGGGTCAGACGAAGAGCGGTTCAGAAGACTCCTATGATCACCACTAAAAGGCCAGTGACATCGCCTGGAAAGGCGGTACCGGGGCCCCTCCCTGGAGCCAGACCTGGGGTGGGTGCATGTGGGCGAGCGCCTGGTGGCCGGGCCTTTCCCCACGGGGCCCGGCTGGGCCCAGCCCGAAGGAGCGCCCTCCCCTGGACCCACCATCCGCGGGAGGAGCCATAGGGGCCGGGTGCAGAGAGATCTGGGTGGCAGTCGAAGGCGGGGGCCTCGGCGACCGGATCTCTGGCCATGGAGAATTGCTCTGGGGAAATGTATTGTCACCTCGGTGGGGGGGAAGGTGCCTGAGCTTGTGCGGGAGGTCGGCGTTACCGGCTAGATATAGTCGGCCTCACCTCCACGCACAGCTTGGGCTCTGGAACCCAACTCCTTGAGAGGGGTTGGACTTCTCCATTTCTCTGGCGTTGGCGCGGGTGGCGGCGGCGGCTGAGTGTGGGCCTGCTCATCGCCCCACAGCTCAGCCGCTGTGTGTTGGAGTTCACCCCGGTGAACGAGAGGGTCGCGTCCCTGCGCCTTCGGGTCAGGGACAGGTCTCTCACTGTGGTGTCGGCCTACGGGCCGAACAGCAGTGCAGAGTACCCGGCCTTCTTGGAGTCTCTGGGACGGGTACTGGACAGTGCACCGACCGGGGACTCCGTTGTTTTACTGGGGGACTTCAACGCCCACGTGGGCAACGACAGTGACACTTGGAGAGGGGTGATTGGGAGGAATGGCCTCCCTGATCTGAACCCAAGCGGTGTTCTGTTATTGGACTTCTGTGCTAGTCACGGTCTGTCCATAACGAACACCATGTTCGAGCACAAAGGGGTCCATCGGTGCACGTGGCACCAGGACTCCCTAGGCCGGAGGCCGATGATCGACTTTGTTGTCGTGTCATCTGATCTCCGGCCGTGTGTCTTGGACACTCGGGTGAAGAGAGGGGCAGAGCTGTCAACTGATCCCCACCTGGTGGTGAGTTGGGTCCGCTGGCGGAGGAGGAAGCCGGAAAGAACTGGCAGGCCCAAGCGTATCGTGAGGGTCTGTTGGGAACGTCTGGCGGAATCTTCTGTCAGTGCGGCCTTCAACTCACACCTCCGGGAGAGCTTCTCCCGGATCCCGGGGGAGATTGGGGACATGGAGCCCGAGTGGGCTTCGTTCTCGGCCTCCATTGTCGATGCGGCCGTTCATAGCTGTGGCCGTAAGGTCTGCGGTGCCTGTCGCGGCAGAAATCCCCGAACCCGGTGGTGGACACTGGAAGTAAGGGATGCCGTCAAGCTGAAGAAGGAGTCCTACCGGGCCTTGCTGGCTCGGGGGACTCCTGAGGCAGCTGACAGGTACCGGCAAGCCAAGCGTGCTGCAGCCCGGGCGGTGGCAGAGGCAAAAACTCGAGTCTGGGAGGAGTTTGGGGAGGCCATGGAGGAGGACTATCGGACAGCCCCAAGGAAATTCTGGCAAACCGTCCGGCGCCTCAGGAGGGGGAAGCGGTGCTCCACCAACACTGTTTACAGTGCGGGGAAAGAGCTGCTGACCTCGACTGAGGATGTTGTCGGGCGGTGGAAGGAATACTTTGGGGATCTCCTCAATCCCACCGTCACGTCCTCCGAAGAGGAGGCCGAGGCTGGGGACCCAGAGGCGGACTCATCCATCACCCTGGCCGAAGTCACTGAGGTGGTTGGAAACCTCCTCAGTGGCAAGGCTCCGGGGGTGGATGAGATCCGTCCTGAGTACCTTAAGTCTATGGGTGTTGTGGGGCTGTCTTGGCTGACACAGTACCTCTGGACTGGCAGACCGGGGTGGTGGTCCCTCTGTATAAAAAGGGGGACCGGAGGGTGTGTTCCAACTACAGGGGAATCACACTCCTCAGCCTCCCTGGTAAAGTTTATGCCAGGGTACTGGAGAGGAGAGTTCGGCCGATAGTCGAACCTCGGATTCAAGAGGAGCAGTGTGGTTTTTGGCCTGGTCGTGGAACACTGGACCAGCTCTACACCCTCCATCGGGTGCTCAAGGGTTCATGGGAGTTTGCCCAACCAGTCCACATGTGTTTTGTGGACTTGGAGAAGGCATTCGACCGTGTCCCTTGTGGTGCCCTGTGGGGGGTGCTTCGGGAGTATGGGGTCCACGGCCCTTTGCTAAGGGCTGTCCGGTCCCTGTATGACCGGAGCAGGAGCTGTGTTCGCATTGCCGGCAGTAAGTCAGACCTGTTCCCGGTGCATGTTGGACTCCGCCAGGGCTGCCCTTTGTCACCGGTACTGTACATTGTATTTATGGACAGAATTTCTAGGCGCAGCCAGGGGCGGAGGGTCCAGTTTGGGAACCACAGGATTTCATCGCTGCTTTTTGCGGATGATGTTGTCCTGTTGGCTTCATCGAACCAGGACCTTCAGCGTGCACTGGGGCGGTTTGCAGCCGAGTGTGAAGCGGCTGGGATGAGAATCAGCTGTTCCAAATCCGAGGCCATGGTTCTCGACCGGAAAAAGGTGGATTGTCCTCTCCGGGTGGGTGGGGAGTCTCTGCCTCAAGTGGAGGAGTTCAAGTATCTCGGGGTCTTGTTCACGAGTGAGGGGAGGATGGAGCGTGAGATTGACAGGCGGATCGGTGCGGCGTCGGCAGTGATGCGGTCGCTGCATCGGACCGTTGTGGTGAAGAGATTTACCGGTCAATCTACGTACCTACCTATGGTCATGAGCTCTGGGTAATGACCGAAAGGACAAGATCGCGGATACAAGCGGCCGAAATGAGTTTCCTCCGCAGAGTGGCCGGGCGCTCCCTTAGAGATAGGGTGAGGAGCTCGGTCACACGGGAGGAGCTCGGAGTAGAGTCGCTGCTCCTCCACGTTGAGGGGAGCCAGCTGAAATGGCTCGGGCAACTGGTCCGGATGCTTCCTGGACGCCTCCCTCGGGAGGTGTTCTGGGCATGTCCCACTGGTAGGAGGCCCCGGGGAAGACCCAGGACACGCTGGAGGGACGATGTCTCTCGGCTGGCCTGGGAACGCCTCGGGGTCCGTCCGCAGGAGCTGGAGGAAGTGGCTGGGGAGAAGGAAGCTTGGGAGCCCCTGCTTAGACTGCTGCCCCCGCGACCCGGCCCCGGATAAGCGGAAGAAGATGGATGGATGGATGGATGTATTTACTACGGTAATATACTATTTTAGATTTTACAGCCTTCGACTGTTGCGATTTGACAGTTTTTTTACCGTAATTTCTACAGAATTACATTGTGAGTGATATTAAACTCATGCAACATTTGTAGTAGCTTTAAAAAATATAAATACTCCTTTATGAGCAAGGTCTCCACAGACATTGCCTAGCAGTATCTCCTTTTTGTTTGTTTTAATACCATACACTGGAATATTCAATGCAAGCAATAAAATCTCCATGGTGATAAGCAGGTGGTGAGACCTCCATCAAAAAAGTTACACAATGCACCTTTAAAGATCTTGTATGGCACAAAACGGACTCTGGTGAGCTTTTCACCCTGTTATAATGCTGTTACTTCATCAGAAACAGACCTGCAGTTGTGTTTTGTTTCATTCACACATGTTTGAGTGACAGTTTATTATGAGTGTGACTACATTTCCAAAGTTCAAAATGCTCTGCTCAAACGTATGATGTCACAAAGTACTACCTTTCACCTTTAGTTCAGTAGAGATGGGCATTTCCAGGGCTGAAATGATCCAAATGATTCTAGTGAAGGCTTATGGAGTTTAAAAACCATGACATCATAAAGTGGAGCAAGGTGTTTTCAGGTTGTGAGAAGAACTCAGCCTGAATATGCAGGATTTGTGCGTTAAACACAGGTGAATGAAACAAAACAAACTCCAGGTACGTTTTTGATGAGGAAACAACATACTCGGATCAGAAAATAGTGTGACATGGGCTCTTTAAGCAAACTCCAGGAGAACACCCCAATGGAATTCAGAAACCATCACTCCACCTTTACGCAGAAGAGACGTATTTTGGTCCGTTCTCGGAAAAATACATTGATTTGGTATTGTGCAGGTTGGACTCGGCGTGTGCGCAAATAACGCCATAAATCGAGAAAATGAGATCGCTCGGTGGGACTGCCCCCTGCTGATGGGATGACTCATGTGACAGCTCCCTGGATTATATGGACACGTATCTGCACACTCCTATTGGGCTCCAGACTGATTACATTCATATGGTCCATGTGTTTGTGAGCGAGGGAGAGGGAGATGGAGAGGGAGATACAGAGGAGCGAAAGAGGGAGGGAGGATTTGAGGATCACCCGGACAATCTGTTGCACGGATGGATGGAGAGGTGGAGGGAGGGTGAAGCCAAAGAGGGGAAATAACAGGAAAAACTAATTACAAAACAGAAGGTCCACGGGCAGAGCTGAGCTAGTATTAGGGGTGGAAGTGCAGTAGTGCAGTGATGCAGTAGGAATAGTAGAAGAAAAGTAGTGTCAGTGTTTCAGTATTTGTTGGTACTGCAGCAAGTATAAAATAAATAAATAAATACTGCTACTACTGCTACTACTACTAGTGTTACAGCTATTACTATTATTGCTATACCGTTTTATATTTTGTCTGATAACCTCATGTTTTATATATACTCTTAATTGTTTTCTTTGTTGTATTTGAGTGTTTTGAAACACATGATATAAATACAGTTTTAAAATATTAAAAAAAATCTTATTATAACTTGATGAATGTTGTTGTTGTGTCCTTGAGCAACTACAAGTACTACTTACTAAAATGACAACGACACAACTACACAACTGAAATGTAATGGTACTTGCTATGAGTTCTTTGACATTGTGATTCATGATGCTGCTGCTGCTACTACTACTACTACTACTACTACTACTACTACTACCACTATTACTGCTATTACTACTACTACTACCACTATTACTACTACTACTACCACTATCACTATTACTACTACTACTACTACTACTACTACTACTACTACTACTACTACTACTACCACTATTACTGCTATTACTACTACTACTACCACTATTACTACTACTACTACCACTATCACTATTACTACTACTACTACTACTACCTCTATTACTACTACCACTGCTACTACTACTACAACAACTACAGCAACTACAACAACTACTACTACTACAACTACTACTACAGCAACTACAACTACTGCAACTACTACTACTACCACAACTACTACTACTACAGCTAAAACTATAGTACAATATGATGAACAAAATCTGTCTCCTAAACACAACTCTTGTCCCCACCCACTTTTCCTATTGGCCAGCCTCAGTAAGCTCTGTGAGAGGTGGATTTGACGAATCACAGTGAAACTCTCAGAAAATGCACTGTTTTAGTAAGTCCTACCTCCTATAGGCATTAAAATAGTGATCTCGGCTCTAAAAACTGCAGTACATGAGGGACTGCAGTTATATTTGTGTATAGAGCTGTAAATAGATGTTACTGCTGTAGTGAGAGTATATGTCTCATACGACCTGTACATTTTACAGGTCATAGGGGTGTGTTTTATGAGTGAGAGATGCATGCAGGGACGGACTGGGACCAGGATTTTTCCCATACAAATAGGCCGACCATGAATAATTTCAATCAATCAATAATGAAATAACTGAAGGAAACACACAAAGATTAACTACGTCTGACTATTAATTAACAAAAACACCTAAATCATTTCAAAGTGACTGTCTTTAACCTTTTCCCATCCACTTTTCTCCTTATGTTTTCTGTTGGACATTTTTGACATGCACTGAATTTGTTATTTTAAGAGGTCCACGGTTGAAACCAATGGGTAACACACAATTTATGCTTGACAAATGGGGAAATGATCTTATTAGCGCCCTCTGCTGTTAGTAGAGCTGATGGCCAGTAGACCAGATGGCCGTTCTGGACTTTTCCAGAACTTTCAGATTGCCACTCTGTCCCTGGATGCACGAGGGAGTTGGTACTGCACCTTTTGTCATGTTTTATGGATTGTGCGGGTTATGTGTCTGGCCTTGGTGCAGCAGGGGACTAAGGATGGAAATTAGCTTTGGCTACAAGCTTGTATATGTTTGTCTTTTGCATTATTTTGTCTTTTAATATGCATTGTCCCTTTAATAAATAAACACTACACTAAAACAAATCCTGCTCCCCAGGCTCCAGCTCAGTACTTTACCTAATACAGTTTTACTTCCACTTAGAAACATATTGGAGACAGGCTGAGGGGTTAAAACAACAAAACCTAATTATGAAACAGACAGTCCTTGGGCGAGTATACTAATACAGAAAAATCTCTCTCTCCTCCCACGCACCTGAACGCCACATGGCTCTTTTAGTACACATACGGTGAAAAATGGTCCACCTTCTCTTCTGTAACCCATCCATCCATCCATCTTCTTCCGCTTATCCGGGGCCGGGTCGCGGGGGCAGCAGTCTAAGCAGGGGCTCCCAAGCTTCCTTCTCCCCAGCCACTTCCTCCAGCTCCTCCGGACGGACCCTCTGTAACCCGCACCCCATAAAAATGAGCCCCGCCTGATGCGAGAATCATGGGAGACGGGTCACCTCTGCTGTCGTAAACGTGAATTACTCCAGACCAGCGCGTAAAAACCAAGGTTCTGTCTGGAAAAACCAATGCACAAAACACAGAGGCAGTATCCAGAGGCAGAGCCAGATAACAGCGATTCTACACGGACTCTATCCTATAAATCTAATGGGACCTTATCTCCCGACCATAGGGACACAAGCTCCTGGGGTACTCCTGGGGTTTATCAAAAGGGATAAACCAAGTGGATAAATTTAAGTGGAATAACTACTAGTGCGATTACAAAGTTAAAGTTGAAGCCTGCTATGTCAAATAGTAAACAGTAGCTCAATAGCAATAGTGTTTGTATGCTGAACTTAATATTTTTTCACTAACAGAATGCCTATATCTGAATTAACATGTTTTTATAATGAACTTTTAAATGTGGACCCCAGGAAAAAGTGTTATTGCTGTTGTAATAACTAATGGAGATCCAAAATAAAGAAATAAAGGAGAAAAAAAAAAACACTGTTAGAATGGTCTGATCCACTGGCCCACGGGTTGGTGGTGCAATTCCAGCTTCCACAGATGAATTATGTTGTTGTGTCCTTTGACAAGACACTTAATCCACCTCACCCTGTGCACACTGGTTAATGAATATGTGTGTGAATGGGTGAAGGGCTGATGTAAAAGTGCTTTGAGTGTGTTGAAGGTGGAAAAGTGCATAAAAATGCAACCTTTACCATTTGACTGCCATTTACCTGGATGTTTCTTTCTTTTTTTTTTTCTTTTTTACACAAAACAACACTCGTTCTTACTGTGAGTGGGCTTGCATCTCCACAAACCTGACTTGTACTTGACTGGAATGGGGCTTTTTTGGTTTGCAAGTTATGATGAGAAAATCTCACTGATTATTCCTTTACTCCTGTTCTTTGTATGAAATTACAATACATTACAATATAAAACCCACTCACTCAGTCCAGGCCTTGTGTTGTAGCCCCATAGTAAAGAGTTAATAATAAGCTCATCATTAAACAGAGTTTGTAGCCTCATTACTAAAGATCTGAGAGGCTCCTGAGCCTGGTGCAGGAGCTGGTGTTGTGCTGGTGGTGCTTGTGCTGCTACTTGTATTATCAGTTCATCACGGCACAGTGTGAGAGCACAGATGTGCACACGCAGGAGGCCTGTGTGGGTTTTATCCATTTACACCACAAAAAGGAAAACCAGCCAAGTCAAAATGTCTGGAATATTTGAGATGGAAAATGATCTACTGATGGAACACTTTTTCTACTTATACCCTCAGGTTGTCACTATTTTAGTAAAAAGAAAAACTAAAATACTAATACTACTAAAAAAAAAAAAAACTCCTGTGGGCTCACCACCTGCAGAGGGGTTCATGGGGGGGTCAGGTGCTATGAGAATTGGGCAGCAAACTGCCCCCGTGACCCAACTGGATTAAGTGGGAAAAGATGGATGGATGGATGGAATACTAAAATAAAAACATGTTTGTTGTTTTCTTTTCTCATTTTTCTCATTTTCATTGTGGTGATTGTCTTGAAAAACTTGTCAAAAATGTGTCCTTATATTCTGAGTGGGCTTCTCCACAAACCTGACTCTTATTTTGCCTCAACAAAAGGCTCCTCCTGTCTGTTTCCATGGAAATGTTGGTCCTAGGCTGTAGTATTCCACAGTATGGCATTAAATGTATCTATGTCCAAGGAGAATTTTCCAAAGTGTGGTTTTAACTTTTGGTTTCCACGGAATCATGCAGGTGACTTACCACCACCAGAAAGTTACATACGGTAGTTTTAAAACGAATAAAGAAATATACCTACATTCATGTTGTTACACTTCAAATGAGAAAAACACATATTTGCAATTCAAATCTGAAAAAAGTTATGTTGCTTGAATAAAGAATGGGATGTATTTTATTAATAAAGTCATTTTAAACATGTATGATTCTTTGCAGTACCCTGTGTGTGGTCTGATGCACAAACTCTCAGCTTAGATGTGTAAAAATGCTAATGAGCGAGAAGGCCAGAGGAGAACAGGAGAACAGGAGAACAGAGGAGAACAGAGGAGGCCAGGGCAGAACGTTCCAGTAACATCACAAATAAATGATCACTACAGCACCCGCGGGTCAGTTATGCTCTGATGTATTTATTATGTACAGAGTTTTGAAGGGTGAGCTCAGTTCAAAAATCAGATCTATAAACGTCAAAGTGATTCATGGTCATTAGCCCGCGCAATTAATCAAATTCTAATCAAAATCCAGATCCAGTCATTTCTAATTTCCAGGTTCCTTGGCTAGTCCAGGATAATCTATATTGTACACAGAGTGATATCCACTGCAAAACGTCAAAATAACTCGAATTAAGAAAGTTTTATCTTGATTTGACTAAAATTTAGTTATCCTGACTCACTCCAGATTGATCCAGTTTGTGAATCACTCTGAATTGAGTTCTACACTTTATCCATGTGAACGGCTCTTGCAGCAAAACGCCTCGAGCTGATGGAGCTAACCACCCACTGAGCAATTCTCAGCGATTCTTGCTTATGTATGGACTTATGTTTTGCCCTTGTATGTGCTTTAGAGAAGTGACACATAAACCACAGCTTGAAGGCAATGCAAACTAAAGCTATACTGTACGTGAGCTAAAAATAACATCTTTTCAAAAACATACGAAGATTGTTTGATTAAATCTTCTTTGTCAGCTCTTTCGGCTCGGGCCCGGGCTCCTCTGCGTCCTTGGGTTTACCTGTGTCTGTGTGCACTATGGAAATGAGCCATGCTGTTAAAATAAGATAGTATTTACAGAAGACTCGTCCTTCTCCTTCAATAGAAACACCGGGAGTCAATACGGCGACCTCAGCCTTCAGATAACCTATATGTTAATGCTAACCCTTCCCTGGCTGATTTACAGTACGCGGATGGTGGAAGTAGCATCTCTCGCTAAGCTCCAGGCTGGATTGAAAACATCCACAGATAAATCCAGGTCGGAGAGGATTGGAATCCAATTTCACTTAATACGGCACCTTTAGGAGAAGTCCGGGGAAATCAGCGCTAATCCGAGCGTGTGTGTGAGCCTCAAAGTCCAGATGGAATCACACTTTTCTGAGAGTTGAGTTGAGTACACGCAGCAGGGAGTCACTGTCCCCACACTACAGTCAGAAAGCACTTACTGGAGGAGGAGGGACACATCAGTACTGAAAGTTTGCTGGATTAGACATGAGATTGCAAACATTGATTCTGCTGATACCCTGTTTGGACATATAAATCCATGTAATACAACTATTTACAGTCATAGTTGGCCCAGAAACTCTCATAATGTTAGATTTTTTTTATACAAAGCAAAGTTTAGAGCTACATGACACATTTGGATCAAGAAATAAGCGCTGTTTTCATTTTTTCTTCTCTGGTATCGGTTGATATCGGCAGATACTTAAAGCTAAGCTAAGTGAAGGCGACGCTGCAAATGTCTCTGAACTGGCCAAGATTTTAACTCTTACATCAGGTTATTCATCTTGTTTTCAGATTTATTATCTACTTCCTAGTTCTGAGATGGCTTCATTCTAGTCTAGAGGTCGTTTATTTTGAGATAACTTGTCAAGTAAAATGATCTGTCCATGCAGAAAGATCATTTCACTACTTTTAAGTCATTTTCTGATACAAGTGTTTATATCTTAAAGGGACAGTTCAGAATTTTGGACATAGGGCCTCATTTCCTCGTGAGCCAGAGTGTTGGAGACGTGTGGAGACACTTTTTAAAATCTTTTTTAAAGACATTTACATGGACAGTCTGGAGTTATAATAGTTTTCCTCGGGTGCTCTGTGGAGTGGGTAAGACTGTTTTTAGTGGCAGGACAACTATGGCCATTGACATGCACTAGCCTAGCACCAGCAACCTCTCCAAATACAAGGACTGGATGGAAGATTTTAAAAAAAAAATGTCTCCACACATCTCCAACACTCTGGATCACAAGGAAATGAGGCCCTATGTCCAAAACTCCAAACTGTCCCTTTAAGCTTTTTTACAGTGTACATAGCATATATTTACAAAAAAGTTCCAAAAAATACCTTATATTTAGTAGTTTAAAGAGGAGATGTTGTGCTTTTATTTACTTCAATCAGTGTGTATCTTGCTAATGAAACTACTGCACATCACATCAGGTTTGTCAAGCTGTTGTGCACAGTTTTAATCATATTTTTGGAGAATCATGGTGTTGGAGAATGAACTGTTCTGAAAATCTAACCCACAACCTCTGCTCTCCAACTGTTTTTCTAATTCTAATAAATAACCTTATTCCCTCACAAGCTGCAGAACACCAGAGACGCGATAGAGCTGTTCCACTCAGTAATATCTTGTTATGTTTTGATATCTGTGTAAAAAGTCTGATTTGTAGTGCCGGATTTTAGTAAGAAAACATCTCTACAGGAATCAGACCAGAGGCGGACCCAGGGCAGTGGTTGGTTTCAGTAGTGGTGGATTTTCTGTTTAGACACGTTGTGAAATAGACCACTGTGTTTCTGAAGACGAGAGAGGATTTGCAGACTATTTGTAAAGCATAATAAAATCTCTTTTTGTCCCTCTGGCCTCCCACTACCACCACTTTCCAATCGCCTGCACGTGTATGTCTTGCCTGAGGGGAGAGCGCCCCCTAGGTCTGTCCCAAAGCACCGCCGCGAGGGAGGGAGTGTGAATTAGTTTGAGGTTTCCCAGCATGCATCTCTACTCTCCAAGGTAATACATGTAACAGATTGGCGCTTTGTTTTGCAGGGAGATTGTGTGGATAAAGCCATACATGAGAAAGTGGAAGAGTTTCTTTGTATATGCGGTTTAAGACACGCAATTTAAAAATAGTTTCACAAATTAATTAAGTACCGAGTGTTCATATTATCTGGAAAATAAAATCTAAAACAAATTACCACTCAAATGCCATAGACCAGGATTAAAGCAGGACTAGACAAGGATTGGACCAGAACTACACCAGGATTAGACAAGGACTAGACAAGGACTAAAGCAGGATTAGACCAGAACTAGACCAAGACTAAACCAGGACAAGGACAAGAGATGTATTAAGTGTCCATATTATCTGGAAAATCTAATTTAAAACAAATCATCACACAAATGTCATAGACAAGGACTAAACCAGGACTAGACCAAGACTAGACAAGGACTAGATCAAGACTAGACCAGGACTAGAACAATAGAAGTACAGAGTGTCCATATTATCTGGAAAATGAAATATAAAACAAAATATCACACAAATGTCATAAACCAGGACTAAACCAGGACTAGACTAGAACAGGACTAAACCAGGATTTAGACCAGAACTCGACCAAGACTAAACCAGAACTAAAACAAGAGAAGTACCAATTGTCCAAATGAAAATAAAATCTAAAAAAAAAAAAGATCAAACAAATGTCATTAAATGAATGCTTTTTTAGATATCTGTATCCACAAGAGCAGTACAGTAGAGACATAAGCCATTATATAATATACAGTAATTCACAAAAATAAAGAAAAGAAATATTGAACCAAAAATATATATAATTTAATTCGCCTTTTTATTATTTTATGTTGACCCAAAGCAAATAATTTTGATTTTAACTTGATCAATTTAAAATAATTAAAGATGGGGTATTTCTATGGGTATTAACTGCAACACATAATATACTTAGACCACCAAATTAATGTTAATTGTTTTAAAAATCCTGTATGCAACATACTGTATTAACACTTTCACTTGCATTTTTGATGCTCTGAGCCTCCCCTCCCTTTGCTCCCCGTGTTAACTCACCCCCCTTCAGAGCACTTACACAATCAGCGTGCGTCCCACTAAAACAACTGCACATCACATCAGCTCTGTCAAGTTGTTGTGTACAGTTTTGTGTCATGTTTTTGCTTGTGAACTGAGCATTGGACACATTGGAAGACATCTAAAACCTCTTTTTACATTAATTTTGGTGAGGAAACATGATAGAAAGTTCAAAAATATGTAAGTTAATTTATCATTACATATTAACATGGAAAAAAGGCAACTTAAATAATAGTAATTAGGGTCAATGTTTCATTTTTTTTCTAGTGTTATAAGGAGAAGTGAAGCCAAAGTAGGTCACAGTGCATTCAAGTATTCATAGGCAATAAAATAGAACTCATTCTCACTATAAGACTTCTACCACAACTATTTTTTTAATATGTCAGCAAACTATTTTCCAAGCCATTATCATATCACCCATAGCACAGAGTATCTATAAAACTCCACTGAAGCGTCTTCGCACAGTTATTCAGACTTACAGACAGGCAGCGAAAGTTTCCACCAGCATCGAGTAAACACAGGAGGAGGAGAAAAAGACTCTTACCTGAAAAAGAAAGAAAGAAAAGACATGATTAGAACTTAAATATTCACCAGGAGGCCTTATCCTGAGCTTTAGTTGCGTGTTGAACAGAGCAGCAGATACAAACACTGAGCTTGTTAAAAATTTTGAGGATTAGTGTGGATTCTCGGGTGAAGTTTCAATTATGAATCAAATTTGAGGTCACAGTGCAGATTTTAAACATATCCAGAAGTTTTCACATTGAGAAAAGATGGAAATATGAACTGAACTGCTGAACTAATGCAAGAAACTCATGCATTTCAGAATATGTTTGCAGAGTACAATAAGAGTCTATTAAGATCATTCACCGGTTGCATTCATTGTACATTTCTTTAAAAAAAACTCTTTAAAAAGCATCATGTCTACCACCTGAGGTAAAACTATTATAACTCCAGACTGTCCATGTGAATGGCTGTGTCCATAGAATAATTTTAGAAGTAAAACCAACCTTACATTTGAAGGATTAATGTCCGAGCAGCAGCTGCGAGTTGTACTTCCTGATAGAAAGTTTGACAGCGGTGGACTGATATATGAGAAAATAGTCCCTCAACATGCGACAATTCATGTGATGCAAAGTTAGTTTTATTTCAAACATTATTCTATCAACACAGACATTCACATGAACAGTCTGGAGTTATAATAGTTTTGCCTCAGGTGTTCTGTGGAGTGGGTAAGACTATTTTTAGTGGCAGGATAACTGTGCCCATTGACATGCACTAGCCTAGCACCAGCAACCTCTCCAAATACAAGGACTGGATGGAATATTTAAAAAAGTATCTCCACACGTCTCCAACACTCTGGCTCATGAGGAAATGAGGCCCTATGTCCAAAATTCCAAACTGTCCCTTTAATCAGAATCAGAATTACTTTTATTCATCCCCGAGGGGAAATTTTCTTTGTTACAGATGCAACCGACCAAGTAGTTAGAATCAAGTTTTCAAAAATAAGATAAGATAAATACAATACAAGATAAAAGATAACTTCTGTCCTTTAAACTGCATGTGCCACTCTTCTTAGTTGGTCAAAATCTCCAAATGTGAAATAAAAAAGATAAAAATTTAAGTTTAAAAAAGTGCTCATTATGCCACAAGAGAATCCACCATGACCATGACAACCACAGAATCAAGACTAAATATGATTAAAGATGAATTAAAATCACTACCCATGTTATGTTGAGACAAGAACTAGAGAAAAGTCAGTGCACACGTATCACAGTTTGAGAACACTTTTTTGTACATATTCTCTGTCTAGAAGTCTTCAGCAATCATCATTTGATCTTTATCAGATGGATATAATGGTGAGATGCAGCTATATTCATCTTAAGTGAGCCATCTGATCCTACAAGCTGAGTTTATTTTATAAATTGTTTTCTGTGTGAACCAGTGGGGACCCCAATGTTTTGTGCCACAGGTCACAATCTGGCTCTGTCCCGCACACACACACACACACACCCAAATACACACACACACACGCACATGTTAGACCCCACAATGTGATAAATACCAGCCCACAAGTGTTGGGTTTCCTTGCATCTTGGGGACATTACATTGACTCCCATTCATTTCCTGGAGAGTGATTTTTACTTTAATCATAGTCACTATTTACCTAAACTTAACCTAAACTCTCACCTGTTTTAACCCATGTCTGAACTTCATATCTGAATCATGTTGTTGATCTAATAACACAAGATTTAAAGGGATAGTTTGGGTTTTTTGACATGAATGAGTGATATGACCAGAGAGAAAATAATACCAAGCGATTATGAGGTCTGACTTTTTCATGGTTTTGTGAGACAAATGTATCACTCTTTTGAACACATATTGTTTTGAGAAGAAAATCAGTTTATTTTCATGACCCCAGACAATTTGCTGGACTACTTTTGTCAGCACCAAAACTGGGGAAGAACTCGGCTCACCGGACGCTGTCGGGAGGTAAGTCAGTGTTGCCATACAGATACATGTCAAAAAACCTGAACTATTCCTATTTCAGTGACCTGGTTTCTGTCCCCATAAAGTCGGCAGGTCCCCGTGGCGTGAGTGTGTACGCAGATTTTAATCCCCACAATGTGATCAAAAGCAGTCCACATGCACACACAGATCCACAGAACACACAGGGGAACGGGCGCTTCTGGGCCCCGGAGCCGACAGCAAACCCAGGCAGATCCAGATGTGGAAGAGGCATATGAACAGCTGTCTGACAACTGCAGCTATTACCATGGGGATTGATCTCCAAATGTATTGCAAAAACATATGAATCAAAAAACAATTATAGTTTCATGAGCAGGATGCACCCTGATTGTGACAGCGCTCTGAAGGGGCAGTGACTTTGCCCAGGGAGCAGCAAAGGGAGGAGGTCAGTGCCCTGTTTTGGGTGAATACAGCATTTTCAAAACAATAAAAGGTGATCTAAAATGTTATGTGTTAGCAGTTAATACCCCGTAGAATAAATGTTTCACTGTATGACAAACTGGAGTCCAAACCGGACCAAGTTACAGGTCAGATCTCACTGTCAGTTTTAATGCTTTTCTAGGTATTTTTGAGTACAGGTGTAAAATAAAATCGATTCAGTGATATATCGTGATACTTCATTGCACTATTCTCGAATTGATTCAAAATGCATCTGAATTAGGGTTGGGCAGTAATCTGGTTTCCCGCGGTATCAAAAGTAGCAACGGTATCAGTTTCATTTCCGTCGTTTAAAAAAATCTGCATAAGCACAGCTGGACTTTCTCCCCTCCGCTCTCTCTCCTCTTCAAACGTTCTTATGCACTGAGATTTCCATCCACACGCAGCGAGGAATAAGAAAAAAACACCTGACTGATGCTTCGTGTTTGATGTTGAGCCGAAAAGTTTGTGATGGAGATGTTTTATTGAACACCGAGAGTCAAGAGGGGACGAGGCGCTGAAGAGGAGAAAGTTCCCGATTGAGGGAGAAGTCAGACTTTCATGGAGGAGACGGTAAAGCCCAATTTATGGTTCTACATTGAAACATGTTTGCGTCGCTGTGCACCCCCTACGCATAGTGTCTGTGTCAACCACCGTGCACCTCCCAAACATTCGTCAAAAGGACGCAGACAATAAGGGCTGGTCCTCTCCACCGCTCTACATTTCCGGTATGCTGCTCATTATAGACTTTGAGTAATACTATTGCACTAATACTAATGCAGCTTTGTGCACATATTGCGCTATTCTGTTTCTGAATGGTACAAAATAATTCTTAATTAGTCACAGTAATACCGTATACCCCGGTAAAATGCTGAGAAGGTTTAACGGTATCAAAATTTGGATACTGCCCAACCCTAGTCTGAATCGAATTTTAAAATATTTTTCACTAAACTTCAATAGTTGTTCTCATGATTTTAAAAAGGCAATAGTTGACTTTCATACAATTTGGTTCTCATGATTATTGGAACTAATTATTCATAAATTGCAATATATTATCCATTGCCTTAGTATTGGGATATATTGTGATGTATCCAATCGTGACGTAGTATCATGATATGTATCATATGGTTAGACTCAAGGCACTGCACACCCCTATTTTTGAGCTATAAAACCACCTATAACTTAATAAATGTGAAGTAGAGCTGTTTAATGTCATAGGTGACAGACCCCCTACTAAAAAGTTACACAGTGCACCTTTAACTCTGTTTCTTTTTGACATGGGTATTATAAAAACACAGCTCAATTTAAGACTAGAATATGAAATCAATCGACGCATGTTACCACGCATGTGAGCAGAACTGTACCCAAAACAATGAATAAATAAATACTAGATTATAATAATAATAGTATAATATAATCAAAATAAATGTGATTGTTGTGTTAATTTGGGGTTTAAATGGAGTCCGTCCTCCCTCTCTCTGAGTCTGATTGGCATAAACCTGATTTGTTTCACTGCTCTGTTTGCCTGTTGTGTGTCAGTGGAGTTATAATTATGCCCATGTTCTGACAGAGACACGGGGAAATGGAAGAATTAAAAACAGACATGACAGTTTAAACCTCCATTTAACAAAATAAAGGCGTATGATTTAGTTTCATTTGTCACATAATCACCAAGTAACAGCTGAAATTACCACTACATTTCACATCATTTTGTGTTATCTGTACATGTTTTTATGGTTTTGTTGACTTTTATGTGAAGATGAAGTTGTTTTAAATGTGCTATATAAATAAAGTTGAACTGAATTGTATCTGCTGCCAGTGTCCAGCCACGAAATGTAATTAAAAACTTAGCCAAATTTGTTGAAATAGAGAAATCTAGGCATGATTAGTAGTAAAATCTAATTTAATAATGGGAACTATTATATTTTACAGTAAGAGACTTTTGTTTTAATGAAAAGTGTAGTCTAACCTTTCATATGCAGTTTAAAATAGAAAATATAAACACCTAAACTCCACTTGCAACCACATTTTAAACAGGACTAAAAAGGGACCACTTGTCATTTCTCTTTCCTTCTCCTTGATTCTGCAGGAAATGGGTGAGCAAGTCCCACCCACAGAGGAGACACAGGGAGAAAAGAGGATATAAAAACCTCACTGAGACCAATAACGTTTGATTCTTTTATCTGACGTCTGCTCCTGAAGCCTGCCTCATGTTTACTCCTTCCTTCCTTCCGTGGTTTTCTTTGGGATGCCACTCGATATGACACATTTGATCGACAGCTGAAAAATGCAGGATCGAGGAGAGGAGTCAAGGAGAAGGAAACGAGGAAAGAGAAATGAGAGTGAGGGGGAGAAGGGGTGGAGTCGAGACATACGCAGTGCAAAAAGCTTGGCCAAAATTCAAGATATAAACCCTTAAATCTATCAGAAAATGACTTAAAAGTAGTGAAATTATCTGTCCATGCAGCAAGATGATTTTACTTGACACGTTTTCTTAAAATAAACGACCTCTAGACTAGAATGAAGCCGTCTCAGAACTAGTAAATCGCTTAGTAATAGATTTATTTATTTATTTGTTTTTTTCTTTCATTCATAAAGTATAAAAATACATTAACAGTGTCACAACATTAATCATACAAGAAATGAATGAAAAGGAGCAGAAAGAAGAATAATCTGTTATTTGCCCCCTCTATCCTTTTCCACAATAGATCAACACCGATAGTTACTTTAAAACATTTCAAATCAGTACGTTTCAAGTAAGTCGATAATAAATCTGAAAATAAGGTGATTAACCTGATATAAGTTGTAAAATCTTGGCCAGATCAGAGAAATTTGCTGTGTGATTGGTCTGACAGGTATCCACACTTCAAACTCCGCCCCTGCCGCTCCTGCTGCCCCTGCCGCCAGGTGTTTGTGGTCAGAAACACCCGTCTGTACTTAAGGCAGTGTTTTGTGATGTCAGCAACTACTTGACATTGCAGAAGCCACTAAAACACCACAAACTTTTAGCATTTACTCATGGTGTAACAATATACAAGTGTCACGATACAATATAATCACGATATGAACCTCATAGTACGATATTTATTGGGATATTGTGGGAAAGCTCACGATATTACGATATTGTATATAATAACAAGACTGACATTCTAAAATGCTTTGACCAGTCATTTGGTACATTTATTGACATTAGGGATGTAACTATATCCAAATCTCTCTGTACGATATTTTCACCATAAACATCTCACCGCACCCGATTTACTGCAATATTTTGTGGAGGTTCACAAAACTGTGAATCTGCTCCTTTTTCCTCTTAAAATGCCTTCACAAGACTTAATCCAAAGAATGAAGATTTGCTTAGTGCTTAGAACATTTATTTCTTCATGTAGTCTGCACTGAAACGGAGCAAAGGATCATGGTCTATGTAGTTCCCTCTGTTTTTTAGCTATTTCCGTATCAGAACTATTCATTTAAGCAAAGAGACTTGGGATTCAATATATTGCGATGGTCCATGAAATTATTGAGACATTTGACGATACGATATTTCGATTATTGTTACATCCCTAGTGTAGAAAGAAGCAAATAAACCTAATTTGCACTAAAGTAGCTTAAAAAATGATTAGAAACAGTAGATAATTCTATTCAAACACCATATTCGCAGTTTAGTAGCAAAAATATATGTTTAAATCCACTTTAAACAGCTTATACAAAGGATAGAAATTGATAACTTAATAATCAAAGTTAAATTATCCTTACAGAAAGTTACGAGGTCTAAAATGACAGATCTTTGCCCTTCCAGTCAACCAAAACAATAGAATTCTTCACACGTTGCTCGACACATATTTGCAATGCACATGTAAGCCTAATATTATGCACATATTTATCAGGCCAGTCTTAAATAATCCAGTGTCCCCTGAACGCCCCGTGGCCCTAAACAATGTACGTGTATGTAAAGTGTGCGCTCTGCTGTTATGAAAATGAACAGCTATAGGCTCCAGCGCTGCATCTGTGCACGGCCCCGCAGGCTCCCACCCCTCCTCTCATCACTCTTTCTCTCTTCTCGCTTTTCTCCACCACTCTCGCTTTTTCTCCTCTTTTCTCGCCTCTATACCTCTACCCCGTCTTTCTTTTCCTTTCCTCTCTCTTTCTCTCCCCCTCCCCTCTTTCTCCTCTATACCTCACCTCCGCTCTTTCTTCCCTTCCTTTCCTCTTCCTTTCTCTCTCCTATCTCCCTCTCATTCCTCATATTCTCTTCCCACTTTTCTCCACTCTTTTCCTCCTCTTTTCTCTCCTCTATACCTCTCCCCCTCATCCTTTTTTCCTCCTCTCTCTCTTCTATACCTCAGCTCCGCTCTTTCTTCCACTCCTCATTTCTCTCTCTCTTCCCTTTCTCTCTCCCTTCTTTCGCTTTCTATACCTCACCTCTGCACTCTCCTCCTCCTTTCCTCCTCCTTTCTCTCTTTCCTATCTCCCTCTCATCCCTCATTCTCTCTTCCCTCTATACCTCCCCCTCATCCTTTTTTCCTCCTCTCTTTCTCTTCTATACCTCTCCTCTGTTCTCTCTGCCCATCCTTCCCTCTTCCTTTCTCTCACTCCTATCTCCCTCACATCCCTTGTTCTCTCTCCCCTCTTTTTTCCACTCTCTTTTCCTCCCCTCTCTTCCCCCTTTTTCCCTATTCATTCTCTCTCCCCTCTTTCTTTCTCTATACGTCACCTCCACTCTTTCTCCCCCTCCTTCCCTTCTCCTTTAGCTCTCTCCTATCTCCCGCCCTTTCTCTCTCCCCTCTTTTTTCACTCGCTTTTCATCCTGCCTCTCTCCCCTCTTTCTCCTCCCCACATCCCTTCCTCGACCTCTCGTCTCTTCCCCTCCTCTTATCTCTCTCTCCTCGCCCTCTCTAAACTCTCCCTCCTCCCCCACTCCTCTTTCCTTCTTTCCCTCTGTCCCTCTCTCTGTGTGTGAGCTGAACCTACTGAATTATTAACCAAATAAAGATTAACTCATCTTTTTAATTAAACTTTCATTGAGAACAAGGTCGAGGGACGGGAAGGACGCTGCTCACAGAAACACCAATGAACATAATATAACGAGCTCTAAGTATATTGAAAATACCAAGTTCACGCTGATTTTATTCATTCAACTGCAGCGATTCTTGGTCACACAAAAAAGTTTGAAGGACCTACTGTATATTCCTCAAATTTTAGTTTTATGCCATGTGAGAATGTCGTTACCTCAACCAACCAAGTAAATCTTTGTCACAAGTTTCTCTACTGCAGAATTTGTGTGTGAAACGTGTGAATGAAACAATACACAACTCCAGGTAGATTTGTGATGTTTGCGATGTTTGTGATGAGAAAACCTTATAATAAAGATCAGAAAATAGTGTAATATGAGCCCTTTAAATGGTTCAGGATTCCATTACACACAGAAGTTGCAGATTATTGAACGTCCAGAGAAAAGCCTTATTCATTTAAACACTCTTATATTACATGTCCAGATTGGTTTTTGCACCGATCCAGCATCTTCAGTTCTGATACCAAAATCAATACTTTTACTTGACTTATTTCCTTAAAACACAGTGAATTTATTACACAATAGATCCAATTGTATTATGTAACTGTTATTTATCCTTCAAAACATGACTGAACAGCTTTGCATCGACAAAGGATCTAACATTATGAGACATTCTAGGCCAGAAACAGCCCGTAAATGGTCTTATTACATTCAATAGACCTTTTTCACAATAGCCCTTAAGTGCCCCACTTTAGGTTTGCAGAACTAATGCTTTTCAATGGCAAAATGTCTGTGGAAATATTCTCCACCAGCTTCGTAAATCTGCCCCAGCTCCAAATCTTCATCCAACAAGGCCCACAAAGGAGAAATATTCTTCCATGAAGAATTTATTCACAACTATCAAGGTAAGAAAGACGAAAGCTTAAAGATGAACAACGACGAGCATTAGTGAACTACTGAGCATTCATCCGTCGTCTATCTCTTTGTCCAGCTGGGTCACAGGGGCAGCTGTTCACCGCCCAGTCCACTGTGCACCTGACCCCCCCATGAACCCCTCTGTGAGTGGAGCCCACAGGAGGGTGGACGTCATGGTCCTTGATGTTAGTTCATAGGGTGCTGCATGTTTTGAGTTGATGGGGGAAACTGGAGGGCCTGGAGGAAACCCATCCAGACATGGGAAGAACATGTAAACTCCACAGAGAAAGGCCCAGGCCACCTGGAACCTTCTTGCTGTGAGACATGAGCCTTAGCCACTCAGCCACCGTACCACCCAAAAGGTAAAAGGTACTGAAATTGATTTTTAAATTTAATTGTAGAATCAGTCTGAGTGAGCGAGATACTTATGTTTTATTCATGACCATAATGTTAGTGTTGCTCAGTAGTTCACTAATGCTCGTCGTTGTTCGCCTTTAAGCTTTCGTCTTTCTTACCTTGGATAAATAACTATGGATAAATTCTTCGTGGATGAATGTTTCTCCTTTATGGACCTTGTTGGTTGAAGATTTAGAGCTGGGGCAGATTTATGAAGCTGGTGGTGAATATGTGAGACATTTCCACAGATATTTTGCCACAGAAAACCATTAACCGGAAATTCGGCAAACCTACAGCTGGGCTCTTTCAGCAGTTGTTCAAAAGTTCTATTAAAGAGACAACCAGGATATCGACTTAAGAAATATCATGAAACCGATACCTGATCCAGCCAGTTTTGTCAGTATCTACATGAATATTCAACACCAGTATCAGTATTGTTGCATCCCTAGTAGAGTAAAAGTACTCTACTAGGGATGCAATATCCCTATATCACTCAAGTAGAAGTACAAAGTAGTAGTCTAAAGAAGTAAGAGTGAAAATGTATTTGCTAAAAGTACATGACGTTTTACTGTGGAATTTTGCAAGAAACACAAATGTTTAAAATCCTTTCTTCATGTAAATACTTTTAGTCACTGATGTACGGTGTCTGAAAAGTACTGCAGTGGTATAGTGCAGAGGTACTTTAGTCCTTCTCCATAATAACAGGTTTTTAACACACTCTCCTCTCCTGGCCTATTGTATTTTTTTGTATTGTATTGCGTATTTATTGCAGTAGAGCCCACTCCGAGACCCCCTGTGCCCCCGTGCTCCACTCTGTCCCCACCAGCAGCACGCTCCAGGACAGACTCTCATTACCACACTGCAGACCTCAGCGCGTGTCGTCATTTAAAGCCCCACTCTGGGACTTTTTTTTGCCACAACTACAATAAAAGCATGTTTTTTGAATCTATATCTGTTTATTTTAGCAACATATAGACTTAGACTTAGACAAACTTTACGGATCCACAATGGAAATGATAAAAATGTATCTGTACAAGTAAAATAAATACTAATATGAGGCTATAACTGTTCACAAAACATAATCTCCCTGTTTTTTAACATGCCTTATGTGCATTAACATTCAGCGGAGCATATCCCTTTATAGCATACATCTATAGGTGAATATATCAAAAACAACAGCAGAACAAAGTATGTTTGAAGAGAAAGCCTGTCATAGTGTCTCAGTTCAAACCTCTCTCTGTGTTGTCAGTTTAATCAGTGAAACAGTAAGAATACAGCAGGAGTACAGAGCGCTGCAGTGTCTTCTGACAGCCTCACCACAGGAGTGAACACTGTACAGCCCCTACAGAGAGACCGGAATGAGGACACATTATCATTTTGAGTGTTTGTAGTTGATTAGTCATAATTTGTCAATTAATCGTTTTAACCAGAGGTGGAACATAGCAAAGTAAAAGTAGTAAAGTACACGGCAAGAATACTCCTTAAAACTAGAAAAAATGCACTTGTTTAAGTTAAAATGCTCTAGAAACAAGTGAAATTATCGACCACTGGAGTAAGTGAAATTTACTTATCAAGAAATCTTAAAATATGAAAATATATCTAGGCATTTATAAATCTAAATTTATAAATAAGATAAAATCACTTATTCTAAGCAATAATTTAAGTTTGAAGTGATCTAAAATAAAACATGAAACACTAATTCTAATAAATTAAGCTTAATTAAACTAGAATATAAAGCTTGTTATTGACTGTTTTGTTCTTTATTTTAGTTGACAAATCTTAATGTAATTCGTTATTTCCTTATTTTAAGACTAATTAGCACATATTGACAAATTGCAACATTCTCCTAAAACTTTTAAATCTTTTAATCTTTCCATGTTACAAACAGAAGGTTCAGAGATACTGGACAATTTCCGTCCAAGATCGACTGATTTACATCCATAAAAACACCATAGAAACACCATCTTAACACTTGTTTTTGCTTATTTTGTGCATTTTAAGTAGTTTATGGATATAACAACTAAATAACAAAATAAATATTTTCTTGAAATAAGATTAATAATCTTACATATTTAGCAGTCATTCAGTATATATCCCTTAAAACAAGATAAACAAGATTTTTTGTCTAACTTGAGAATAGATCTTGGTAAGTTTTATGAAATTTGCAGTGTAGTGTTAAGTTAAAATTTGAGGTATCTACACTTTCTTTAACCACCTGGCTGTCTCCCTAATGCCGCAAATTGTGAGATATTTTCGATCGTTTCACTCAGCCTCACCTCAAACTTTACAAGCAAATCTCAGGGTTTAAAAGTTCACAGCTCACGATTTATGTTCTCACACTGTACGAACTACTTCAGCAGTGAAACCCTCATGAGAGGCGACTAGATTCAAACAGGTTTGATATTCTTGTGCCCTATGATTGCCGCTCAGGAGCTGGTCGTGAGGTATTCATCGGTTCTCGTTACTCCATGTATATTACACGAAGCACGACACAAAACTCAATCCCACAAATAGTTGCATGAGTGAAAAATCGGCTCAAAAAGTGCCAAAAATCACAGTGTATGCCCGGCTTTGGACTTTTCCTTTTATTTGATTATTATTTAATGTAGAAGATTGAGAGTGACATCATTTCAGTTTGTCATATGGAAATTTGACAAACTTTTTAAAATTTGAATTTACTTAACTACATTTTTAGGTAGATACTTTTTGCTTTTGCTTCACTACATTTGAGAGCAGGTATGTGTACTTTCAACTCCACATTTTTAAGAGCTCTGAAAAGAAAAAGTATTTTTTATTATAGTTTGAGATCCGGGTATTTGTATTTGTATGTTTTGGGTATAACATACAAATACATCTGGGTATTTGTATTTGTATGACTCTCCTCCTCCTCGCCTGGCCCCCTTCCTCCCCGCCTGGCCCTCCTCCACCCGCTGCCCAGCCCTCCTCCCTGCTTGGCCCTCCTCGCCTGGCTCCTCCCCGGCTCCTTCCCCACCTGGGTAGCTGTGGCCATACCGAACTGGCCCACGGGCCTGGACATCTATAGCCTGTCCGTCCATGGGAGTGGATCTCTCCTTCACCGTAGTTCTCCCCGAGGTTTCTTCTTTTTCCCAGGACCCTGGGTTTTTTGGAGTTTTTCCTTGCTGAGAAGGAGGGTCTAAGGACAGGGGATGACTGGACAATGTTTCATTTGCCGCTTTACATGAATGTTGTTTATTCCTGTTTTGATATGTCTGTGTGTATGTTTTACTCATCAAAATCTTGGAACGCCCTTAGAGGCAACTGTTTGTTGTGATTCTGGGCGCTACAAAAATAAATTGAATTGAATTGAATGTTCAAAATTTGTGCAAACAAAAGTATAGCAACAAATAAATGAATAAAAACAGCACAAATCTGGATCAAAATCACAACTTTATTAGACACAAGCTTTATTAGAAAAACAAAAACTGTGTGAAATACTTTTACTTTTTAAGTATATTTTTAAACAGGTACTTTAATACTTTACTTAAGTAGATTTTTTCACGTGATACTTTTACTTTAGTATTTTTTGCTATGCTGTTTGTATTTTAGTAATTTAGTACTTCTTCCACCACTGGTTTCAACCCAACCTAATGTATGACATGATTTCCAGGTTATAAAGATTATTTACACTGGAAAAAATATCTAGGGAAGTTAAAATGGCTTAAATTAAGAACATTTTACTTTATTTGAGTCAATTCATCTTGAGAAGCAAAATGATCTGGCAGTGGAAAATGTGTTTTTTTCTTAATTCAAGCAAGTTTCAAGCAAGCAAGTGCAAAAAAGTTCTTTTTCTTATTTTAAGTGCAGTAAGATATATTTTCATATTACTCCACAGGCAGATAATTTTACTTATCATGTGAAATTTATTCAAATCATGATAAAACATTCTTAATTTAAGTCATCTTAACTTGGCTAGATTTTGTTTTTTGCATGTGTAATCTCTTTTTAATATTGATTTTTTTAGTTTGAGTTTTATTAGGCAACGAGTCAAAAGCTAATTTCTATTGAACTTGTACATTTAACAAAATAAGTGTAAACTATCTCCACATCCCTTTTGTCTCACATAATCTAAATGTATCTGGAGTGTAAACCCGTCTGCCTGAGCGAGAATAACAGTGACAGTGTGAGGGGGAGCTGTGCTTCCTCGTATCTGCCTGAGCTGCATGTTTGGGTTAGAGGAAATCCTCTGCTGGACACGACTGATATCAGAGAGCGTTGGTACAGGGCAGTGACGGGTGGAGAGGGGGAATTGAACCCACACACTCCTCAGATAGGATCACCAAAGGGCACCTCGAGCGCTTGGCGGGTCACTGGTGCTGGGGCAGATGGGAGGAGACTGGAGGAGATGAAGCCACGTCAGACTGGAGAACGGGAGGTGGAAGAGTATGGGCAAGTTTGGTATGAACAGTTTTTTTTTCTCCAGACTTTATTTTGATGCAGTTTTGGTTCCTTATAAACACTTCATGATGTTGTGTTTCGCCTCGTCACATCATAAGGAGATCATACAGAATGTGTTCCTTTATATTTTGAAGTCCACACTGACTTTTTTTTGCCCACTTTTGCTCCCAAATGCTGCCAAACCACTTTCTTTGTGGTGGTGCTTGTGGTTAATCCCTTTGATTTTAATGGAAAATGTGAGAAAAGTTCTGCGGCTAAACTCTGCTAAGTTTGGTGATTTCTGTAAAATGTTCATGTGACAAACAATTCAACACTGCATCGATTCTCTGCAGTGACACCATGCAGGGAGGTTTATATATTTGTAGTATATGGTGGGATGCTTAGCGGTTACCATGGTGATGACAATGCACACATTAGCAAACACTGCTAAAAAAGTTTTAAAATAGTCTGAAACTCAAGAAAAAATCATTTATGAAAATCATTTTATGGGTTTGATTTTTAACAAAAATGTGTGACTGAGTAACTTAAAAACTGTTGGCTAATACTAGCTTGTGGCTGTAATGTTATTTCAATAGCACAAATCAGATCACCTGATCATCTCCAGCTAACCCCCAATTTACACAAAAGCCTAACAGCGCGTAAGTGCAGCAGCAGCAGACGCACAGCAGATGTGCAGGTACCCCTTTCCATTGTAAAGTGTCTGACAATTTTCACCAGCAGTGCCATATGCGCGTTCAACAGCCGTCATTATGCTACGAACCGCTAAGGATAGGTTGGTGTTGCAATTTTTCAGGGACAACGGAGCATCTCCAGGCTTTTTAGCAGGGGAAAGACGTGTGGTTTCAAAATGAACTTCCGACGTCCTTTCAAAATACAATCTCTAAAACCACTACAGTCACATAAACGTTGCATCAGGAGCTCGGGGAATGACTCGTGATGGACTACAGAAGGTTTACAGCCCTGGAGGATAAATCTAAAATACTTTACGACATCAGACAGCAGCTTTACAAGAACAACCTCTGAAGGAAAAGGTGCATGGAGCAGAGAAACAAAGTGAAATGTGAGTAACCTCATGAATGCAGCACTGCAGATACAGCTCATTATCGCTGCAAAACATCCTCTCTCTTGTTCTCAAGTTTTGTTTTGTGATTTAAAACATAATTCATCCAATCAACAATGAACACAAAAGCAATGTAAAAAGTTTAGTGTTTAGATGTGAGAATCCACAGAGGTGGCGTCACAGGAGCAGCTCTGCTGCCTCTGGTGTAAACTGAAGTAAAGCTTCAGATGCACATATGCAGCTCTGTCTACGTTACATGTCGCTGACGCTCCTGGTGTTAATTCCGAGCAAGTCAGTTCTTTAAGGTCAGATTGTGTTAAAATAAAGATCAGAACAAAGTCAAATCTAATAAGAGCAGTAATAGTGTTTCAGACAGAGTAGTGCCTCCAGTTAGCATCACACTTACAGAGCCTGATCTCCTCAGATCTCAGAAGCTCAGCAGCGCCGGGCCTGGTTAGTACTGGGATGGGAGACCATTGGGAAGTCCAGGTGCTACAGGGGGGCGCCAGTCACAAAAACTGTTGTTGTGTCCTTAGGCAAAACACTTCACCCTCATTGCCTAGTGTGAAAGTGGTAAATGGTCACATTTTTGTAGTGCTCTTCTACCTTCACACACACATTCATACACCAGTGTACAGAGACACTGGGGGCTATGGGTTAAGTGTCTTGCCTAAGGACACAACAGCATTCATCTGTGGGAGCTGAAATGACACCAGCGACCTGTGGGTCAGTGGATCTGATGCTCACCAATGTTTATGTCAAGAGTGGGATTTGAACCACCAACTTTCAGATCAGTGGACAAACGCTCTTACCAACTGAGCTACTGACGCCCAGTGGTGTGTGTGAGTGATGGTGCTCAGAGGGGCCGATGGTGCAGATTGAAGCCTCTGTCAGTCTGTCCCAGGGCAGCTGTGGCTACAGTAGTACTTTACCACTACCACAGCATGTGGAGTGAATGAATAATGAACTGTAAAGAGCTTTGGGCATCATGAAAAGCGCTGTATAAATACAATGATTAATTCATGTTGATGACACCAGCCGCAAAGTATCAGTAGAACTCATTTGCCATTATGATCATCTGCCCCGTGGAAAATAATACAACCTGAATGATGATGGCGTCGCCCACGGCAAATGAACACATTCACTAGAATCACTGTGACTAATTCAGAGCTGCGGTTTATTGCTGGCACTGACCTACATGTTAACTCTACCATTAAAACACATTTCCACAGAGCTCAGTGTTTTTCCAGTCTTTTTCTTAGTCAGAAACCAATGTAAAGTAAGAGGGCTGTCCCACACCAACATGGCCGCCCTCCTTTTGTTCTCTCTCCTTCTCCTCTCTCCATCACTGACCACAGAGGCAGTTTCCAAAAAAGAGTAAGAGGAGGGGGAGGTTCAAACGCTAAAATGTTAATCGAGCTTTAAAACCGCATCTCTCAAACCCGTAAAGTCAGTCACGGTTCCAGAAAGTGCTTCTCATTTCTCTCCTCCTCCTGGATCATTATGTTTTAAAGTGAAATCGCCCAATGCTTCATAAACCAAAATGATCCACCACATTCATTTAGCCGGAGTCTCCCTCGCCACAGTTTCGGTGAATAATTGCAGTTGAGAAAGACTTTTGCGCTCACACTCACTTAAATGTGATTTTAAAGGTGTTAAATGGTATGTGTAAGTAAGAAAACTTTGCAGGATATTTAACATTAAACTTGTATTTTTAGTTGTACAGTGAGAAACACTTGGGGCTGTAGACAATAATATTATAGCAGGAGTAGTAAAAATTAAAGCATTGTGTAACTTTTCTGGTGGAGTTTCCGTCAAATTCTTTTCTTCATTCTTTATGGAGACCAAACCAGGCCATGTTATAGGTCAGATCTGTGGAGAGGCGACCCCGCTCACAGTCAGAATTCCTGTTTTTCGAGGTATTTTTGGGCTATAAAACCACCTGTAGTTGTGTTAATGTAAAGTAACACTGTTTAATGTCATACTGTGGAACATTCCAGGTAGAAGAACAATGATATATCCATAGAAACAGGCAGGTAACGGACCAACAACCAAAAAGTTACGCAGTGCACCTTTACTTTGACTCTTGTGAGCTTTAAATCACGTTATAATGTCGTTACCTCATCAAAAACATAATTAGAGTTGTGTTTTGTTTGTGTTAGTGTGACCCTTTATTATCAGTCTGTCTACGTCACCAAAGCTCAAAATGCTCTGTTCCACCTTGTGATGTCATGTAGTGGTAGTTTTCAAGTTAACAGCTTCTTTTTACCTTTACTGCTCTACAAAGGCAAAAGACTAAGTTGCCAGAGTGTAAAAGTGAGAAAAATAACATTGTTATGCCATTCTGCAGTGGTTTCTCATATGGTTTTGGATGTTATGGTTGTCATAGCACTTTGTTTTCTTGTTAAAACAAATTGGCTCATGATAATTATTTATTATTGTTTCATACTTTTATCTATTATTATTATTATTATTATTATTATTATTATTATTATTATTATTATTATTATTATTATTATTATTATTATTATTTATTTATTTATTATTTATTTTTGTTTATTTGATAGGAACAGATACAATAAACATAGATCATTGTGGTAAAATAATCTGATGCAGGTATCAGTGTTCATAGCCATGACTAATTTGCAATTTATAATTTATTCACACGATGAAGCAGGTCTCAGATATCCCCAAACTAATTTTTCATCAAACATGATGTTACAACGTTCTGTCTTCATAGTGCTGTTTCGTTTAGTTTTAGTTTAGATTGCCAATTCCAGGGCTGAAATCATCCAAATGATTCTACTAAAGATATCTGGAGTTTAAAAACACAGTGGAGCACTTCCTGTATCACCATCATGTCCACAAATCGCTTCATTACGACATGCCTCCATTTAGACGTGCCGGTTTTCCCACACTTTTTAGTATTGCTATTCCAACACTTTTTTTTTGAGAGTTGTGAAAGTCCCCAGTCACGTCTCTCGCTGTTCTTCGCTGCTCTTAATCTCAACAACTATCAAGTCACACACAAAAGCGAGTATAATACAGTATAATAGGCTTTCACATTCATATTATCCATGTCGGAAAAGTGAAATGTTTGAAAAAGAGTAAAGTGCCCCGACTCCGACAGGGGGAAAAAAATGTCGAAGTGGCGGACGCTTAAAAAATAATGTTTATGCTGCTACTCCGACAGTTAGACCTCCATGACTAAACAGCAGCATGTCGGACCAGAAGTCAGGACTAAACCAGGACAGAACCAGAACTGAACAAGGACTAAAAAAGGACTAAATCAGGAACTGTACCAGGACTAAACCAAGACTGAACCAGGATTAAACCAGAACTAAAACAGGACTAAATCAGGAACTGTACCAGGACTAAATCAAGACTAAACCAGGATTAAACCAGAACTAAAACAGGACTAAATCAGGAACTGTACCAGGACTAAATCAAGACTAAACCAGGATTAAACCAGAACTAAAACAGGACTAAATCAGGAACTGTACCAGGACTAACCCAAAACTGAACAAAGACTAAACCAGGACTAAACCAGGAACTGTACTAGGACTAAACCAAGACTAAACCAGGACAAAACCCAGACTAATCCAGGTCTAAACCAGGACTAGATCTAGATTAAACCAGAACTAAAACAGGACTAAATCAGGAACTGTACCAGGACTAAACCAAGACTAAACCAGAATTAAACTAAGACTAAACCAGCACTAAACAAGGACTAAACCAGGAACTGTACAAGGACTAAACCAAGACTAAACCAAGACAAAACCAAGACTAAACAAAGACTAAACCAGGTCTAAACCAGGATTAGATCTAGATTAAACCAGAACTAAAACAGGACTAAATCAGTAACTGTACCAGGTAGTGCTGCCGCGATTATTCGACGTTGTCGACGTAATCGATTATGAAAATGAGTCGACTACAATTTTTTTGGTCGAATATTCGCCTTTATTTATTTTTGGTCTCAAACGGCTCGTCCAGAGACCTTTTGCTTGCCTGAGATCAGGTATTTCCCCTCCACACCACTAGTCGTACTACACTCGAGGCCGACACCGGTGCGGCAGGCAGCGGCTACACCCGAGGCGGACACCGGCGCAGCTAACAGCGGCTACACCCGAGGCGGACACCGGCGCAGCTAACAGCGGCTACACCCGAGGCGGACACCGGCGCGGCTAACAGCGGCTACACCCGAAGCGGACACCGGTGCCGCGGGCAGCAACTGCGCCGAGGCCGACACCGTGCTGCTGACAGCGGCTACATCCGGGGTTGACGCCGAGGTGGCTAACCTCGGCTTCACCAAAGGCTAACAGCAGTGGTAAATAATGGCACCGCCAAAGAAAACAAACTTGAGGAAGTATTTGCCGTGCGCACTCTGCTGGCTGGTCTCTCTCTTTCTCGACCACGACCACGATTCATGAGGTATTGAGCATACCGTTGCATATGCTGCTCGTGCAAACTCGTTAAATTGTGTGTGCATATCGTTGTTCAACATTGTTGAATGAGCACACACAACAGACATAACAGCAATAACCTTTGCAACTCGCACGCACAGCACACACAAGGTAAAATCTAACACACACACTTGTGTGTGTTAGAACCGCTTTTTTTTTTATTAGTCGTTTAGATTAGTCGACTAATCGAAAAATTAGTCGAGAGATTAATCGTTAGAAAATTAGTCGTTAGTGGCAGCACTAGTACCAGGACTAAACCAAGACTAAACAAAGACTAAACCATGACTAAACTTAAATTAAACCAGAACTAAACCAGGACTAAGCCAGGAACTGTACCAGGACTAAATCAGGACTAAACCTAGATTAAACCATAACTAAACCAGGAACTGTACCAGGACTAAACCTAGATTAAACCATAATTAAACCAGGACTAAATCAGGAACTGTGACAGGACTAAAGCAGGAACTGTACCAGGACTAAATCAGGACTAAACCTAGATTAAACCATAATTAAACCAAGACTAAATCAGGAACTGTGACAGGACTAAAGCAGGAACTGTACCAAGACTAAATCAGGACTAAACCTAGATTAAACCAGAACTAAACCAGGACCAAATCAGGAACTGTACCAGGACTAAACCAGGAACTGTGCCAGGATTAAACCAAGACTAAACCAGGTCTAAACCAGGTCTAAACCAGCCTGAACCAGGATTGCACCAGAAGACTGAACAGCAGCGTGTCACTGGGTTTATGAGTTAAACATGTGGATGAAACAAAACACAAGTCCTGGTTTGTGATGAGGAAACAACAGCAGAACCAAGATCAGGACATAGCACAAACAGCCGCTCTAAACAAGGCTTCATCAGAGTGTGTGAAGTTCTTGTTTTCTTTGAATCCGGGTGTTATTATTGATGAGAGCAAATGTCACGAGTAGCGCTAACAATGTGCAGTACGATCACTAACTGCCTAACGTGGCTCTAACTAGGCTCAGCAGCTCCTTTAAATACTTGTGTGTGGTTAATTGGGAGCGAGTGGAGCGGCTTTGTGCAGATTTGACCTGAAAGTTTGGCTCGAGTCCAGACTGATCAGGAACATGTGCTGCAATAACTACAGAGGATCAGTGTAACTCCACGCCCTGAGCCACAACTCGCTATAGGAGCTCATTAGCATCGGACAACAATGGGTTTTCTGTTATTTTTAGACCATGTCAACAATAAAGGGAATAGGATAATAGTATTTGCAGCATCACATTAAAGAGCCCAAGTTACGCTGTTTCTGATCTTGGTTATAATGTTGTGTTCTCATTAAAAACAGACTTTGAGTTGTGTTTTGTTTCATTCACACATGTTTAATGCACAAATCCTGCATATTTAGGTTCTTCTCTCAAGATGAAAGTGGTCCACTGTGTTTTTAAACTTCATACACTTACTCACTATAATCATT
This sequence comes from Odontamblyopus lacepedii, assembly GCA_034769755.1. Taxonomy (NCBI): domain Eukaryota; kingdom Metazoa; phylum Chordata; class Actinopteri; order Gobiiformes; family Gobiidae; genus Odontamblyopus; species Odontamblyopus lacepedii. The sequence continues at coordinate 11,223,715 of CM068362.1, forward strand.
TGGTTGATTATAGTCCTGGAATTGCGAATTTCTGCTGAACAACATGGAAAACTACCACTACATGACATCACAAAGTGGAACAGAGCAGTTTGCAGGTATACACAGACTAATAATAATAAAGTGTTAATCATGTAAACATGTAAACATGTGTGAATGAAATAAAATGCGACTCATTCTAATATGAAAAAGCTCACAAAAGAGTCAATTTTACGTGATTTAGAACCTTTAAATGTTCCACAGTATGGCGTTAAATTTCTTCAATCAATCTCCATGGAGACAAGCAGGTGACACCAGATCTGTGATAATGTCCATTTTTATATATTCAAATCCAAATCTTCTTTATTTATATAGCAAATATTACTAATAAAACAGTCTCAAAAGTGCTGCACAGAAATCATAAAATGAAGACAACACAAAGGTAAATTGCTAAATTTTGGTCATACCTGTCCTAAAATAATAAAACCAGGAACATCAAATAGAAGCAAAACCATAAAAATCATAAAATAGCAGTAAATAAATAAAAGATACAGAGGACCAGGCAACTCAGGTGGTGTTAAAAGCCACAGAGTAAAAGTGGGTTTTAAAGGGACAGTTCAGAATTTTGGACATAGGTTCTCATTTCCTCGTGAGCCAGAGTGTTGGAGACGTGTGGAGACACTTTTTTTTGAAGATTCCACTCAGTCTTTGTATTTGCAGAGGTTGCTGGTGCTAGACTAGTGCATGTCAATGGCCATAGGTGGTCTGCCACTAAAAACAGTCTTGCCCATTGTCGTACGGCGCTGTTTGCGGGTCGCACGGCAGAGCTAACCGGGACTTCTCAGTATCATACAGATTGTTTTCTTTCCTGTTTACAGCCAGATCCTGTAGTTTTTCTAATGTTACAGCAGTGGCCCCAGCAAAACTAGTCCACCGGGTCACAAAGTGCATTAATCTTGCGATAAAAAAATGAACGGCGTTAAAATTGTTAATGCTTTAATAGCGTGATATTTTTGACAACACTACTTCAAACATTATTCTAACGACACAGACGTTCACATGGACAGTCTGGAGTTCTAATAGTTTTCCTCAGGTGCTCTGTGGAGTGGATAAGACTGTTTTTAGTGGCAGGACAACTATGTCCATTGACATGCACTAGCCTAACACCAGCAACCTCTGCAAATACAAGGACTGGATGGAATATTTCATCTCCAACACTGGATCACTAAGAAATGAGGCCCTATGTCCAAAATTCCCAACTGTCCCTTTTAGATAAAACACTCACAGCGCACTCTGGACTGTAAATTTGGATGTGGTTATTATTTAAAAAACATTAGTAATTGAGTAAATGCAAGATAACCAACAACCTGGAGACAAGGTGACGGCCCACCCACCAGATGAGTCCCGCAGTACACCTTTAATTATCATCAATTATCCAACAAATTGCTCTTCATGTATATTTAAAAAGGTTAAAAGTCTTCAAACTCCACAAATATTAATCCGCAGCGTGAGACGTGCCCTGCCACACAACATCGTCACGCTCACATTAGTTGAACCACTTTGGCTCTTCAGTGACCTACATTTCCAAAAGCACTTCACTAATTTCTCTCGCTTCACCAGCTATTTCTGATTAAGCCCATGCAGCGTTGCCGAGGCATTCGAGAACACATCGAGATGACGAATGCGGCCCATTTTTGGAAACTTCAAAAATGATCTCTCGCAAAACACTTTTCATCTCAGTCTTTTGTCTTCGGAGTGAGAGGACGGACGGGGTGAGCTGGAGATGAGGCCAACGGAGCAGATGAGTGAGCCCAGCGCTGATGGATGAACCGGCTACAACGGCCGAGAAAAATGACCAACATGCGAAGAAAGAGATTAAAAACAAAGGAGTAGTAGTAGATGATGTAAGCAGGATGTAGAGATTTTGCTAGTAAGGCACGGAAAATAAATTAGAGCAGAATCAATGAACGTAAACAAGCTTAAAAGGATTTGGGAATGGAGAAAATGCATTGCTGAAGCTAAAAGGAAGTATAAAAATCAGTTGTTATTTTACAATAGCCTCAAAGAAAAGATATTATTTAGCTCTTAAAGTGGGCCTATTGTGAAAAATCGATTTTTCAGAGCTTTTAGTTAAGTAGTTTCCCCTCAACATTTACTCATCTGAAGTTGTATTTGGATTTAATCATTTATATTCAAGACATTTTACTGATCAGCCCCCGTTTCCACCTCCACTAGCGCACACCCACTACTCTGTACTTACACTCAACAAAAATATAAACGCAACACTTTTGTTTTTGCTCCCATTTGTCATGAGATGGACTCAAAGATCTAAAATTCATTCCAGATACACAATATTACCATTTCTCTCAAACATTGTTCACAAATCTGTCTAAATGTGTGATAGTGAGCACTTTTGCTTTGCTGAGATAATCCATCCCACCTCACAGGTGTGCCACATCAAGATGCTCATCAGACACCATGATTAGTGCACAGGTGTACCTTAGACTGTCCACAATAAAAGGCCACTCTGAAATGTGCAGTTTTGTCTCACAGCAAAATGCCACAGATGGCGCAAGCATTGAGGGAGCGTGCAACTGGCATGCTGACAGCAGGAATGTCAACCAGATCTGTTGCTCGGGCATTGAATGTTCATTTCTCCACCATAAGCTGTCTCCAAAGGCGTTTCAGAGAATATGGCAGTACATCCAACCGGCCTCACAACCGCAGACCACGTGTAACCACACCAGCCCAGGACCTCCACATCCAGCAGGTTCACCTCCAAGATCATCTGAGACCAGCTACTCAGACAGCTGCTGAAACAATTGGTTTGCATAACCAAAGAATTTCTGCACAAACTGTCAGAAACAGTCTCAGGGAAGCTCAACTGCATGCTCGTCGTCCTCATCGGGGTCTTAACCTGACTCCAGATCATCGCCGTAACAGACTTGAGTGGGCAAATGCCCACATTCGATGGCGTCTGGCACGTTGGAGAGGTGTTCTCTTCACAGATGAATCTCGGTTTACATTGTTCAGGGCAGATGGCAGACAGCGTGTGTGGCGTCGTGTGGGTGAGCGCTTTGCTGATGTCAATGTTGTGGATCGAGTGGCCCATGGTGGTGGTGGGGTTATGGTATGGGCAGGCATCTGTTATGGACGAAGAACACAGGTGCATTGTATTGATGGCATTTTGAATGCACAGAGATACCGTGATGAGATCCTGAGGCCCATTGTTGTGCCATACATCCATGAACATCACCTCATGTTTCAGCAAGATAATGCACGGCCCCATGTTGCAAGGATCTGTACACAATTCTTGGAAGCTGAAAATGTCCCAGTTCTTGCATGGCCAGCATACTCACCGGACATGTCACCCATTGAGCATGTTTGGGATGTGCTTGACCGGCGTATACTACAGCGCGTACCAGTTCCCACTACTATCCAGCAACTTATCAAAGCCATTGAAGAGGAGTGGACCAACATTCCACAGGCCACAATTGACAATCTGATAAACTCTATGTGAAGAAGATGTGTTGCACTGCATGAGGCAAATGGTGGTCACACCAGATACTGACTGGTTCTGAGTCCCCAGACCCCCAATAAAGCAACAACTGCACATTTCAGGGTGGCCTTTTATTGTGGACAGTCTAAGGTACACCTATGCACTAATCATGGTGTCTGATGAGCATCTTGATGTGGCACACCTGTGAGGTGGGATGGATTATCTCAGCAAAGCAAAAGTGCTCACTATCACACATTTAGACAGGTTTGTGAACAATGTTTGAGAGAAATGGTAATATTGTGTATCTGGAATGAATTTTAGATCTTTGAGTCCATCTCATGACAAATGGGAGCAAAAACAAAAGTGTTGCGTTTATATTTTTGTTGAGTGTACTTCATTCTCCAATTTTACATTCAAAATCTGCGATACATGTAGTATTTGACAGTGTAGTCGTTTTGGTACAAATACATGTGTTTCTCTTATTATGTTATAAATGAAAATGGTGATTTTAAAACCTCAAAATTATAACAACCCTGCAAAAAACAAAATCTAGTCAAGTTAAGATGACTTGAATTAAGAAAGTTTTACTATGATTTGAGTAAATTTCAAGTAAAATTATCTGCCAGTGGAGACGTTTTGTACTTAAAATATGAAAATATGTCTTGCTACACTATAAGAAATAAGAAAAACAACTTTTTGTACTTAAAATAAGAAACAAAATCAAATGTTGCTTGAATTAAGAAAAAAATGCTTATTCCATTGGAAGATAATTTTACTTGTCAAGTTGAATCCACTCAAATAAAATACAATGTTCTTAATTTAAGTCATTTTAACTTGCCTACATATAGTTTTTTCCAGTGAATGATCACACATGCACAATGTCTTTAAACTATTCCAGCCTGTAGTAAAAATAAAAACCAAAAATGCGATGTGCAAACCTAATCTACAGTAAGATGATAATGATGAGTGTAGTTTGTGTTAAAGGTGCATTATGAAACCTTTCACTTGGTGATGAGCTGGGCTTGCCTTGCCACAGAGCTGGATCACCACCAAGGAGATGGATTAGGGTTCATTTATTGGATTATTTATTGGGTTTATTATTAAATGGAATGCCAAATTGTGGGACATTCCTGGAAAATTCATTGGAACTTGGCCTGGTAGCATCACCTTCTTGTCTCCATGGAGATAGACAATTTAAATGCCATACTGTGAAGCATTCCAGGTGAAGTTTTAATACCAGCCGTCTATTGCGATCTACTGAACATCTCAATAATAGAAATTTCTGTCTTAGGTTTTGTAATGTTTTTAAGCTTATCCATTGACTGCTTTTCTTCATGTTGATGTTATTGCTTTGTCTGGAATGTTCCACAGTATGGCATTAAACCTTTCTACCTTCGTAGAGACCAAACTAGACCAAGTTACAGGTCAGATCTGTGGAGAGGCGACCCTGCTCACAGTCAGAATGTCTGTTTTTCTAGGTATTTTTGAGCTATAAAACCACCTGTAAATTAATAAATGTAATGTAGAGCTTTTTAATGTCATACTGTGGAACTTTCCAGGCAGAGCACTAAAATATCCACAGAAACAAACCACAAAGTTACACAATGCAGCTTTAGACTGAACCTAAACAAAAGAAAGTGCTTTGTTTATCACACTTCCCTCTGGAGATTCAACCTTTACCTGCTGAAAATCCAATAGATTTGTTTAGAGCCAACAGAGTACACAGACATTTGGCCTTGTGTTTACAGTGAGATCCAGGGCCAGAGTTTTACAGAGGAGCCGGACACGTCTTCATCAGAGCAACGAGAGAGAATACAAACACACTATACTCGCAGATTATCGACTCAAAACTAGTTGCTATAAAGAATATTTGCAATTAAAGGTCACTCATTCAGCTATAACTTCTACATGAACTATAAACAGGTTGGTATGCTGTGAGAAAACTTTGGGCATGATAATGACTCCGGGTCCAAGCTGTAGCCACGCCGAATTTGGCCCGACAGATCTACATATATATGTAAAAATGCTGCAGTGTTGTGTACCCGCTGGTTGAAAAGATCAGAAACTAACACAAATATGAGGAGAAACATTCTTTCATTTTCCAGTTGATGGATATCTGCCGCAGCTATTCTTCTAAATCACCATATTACATGTTCTCCCATCGCTATTTATGTCCACAACATAGAGAAAACCCTAACACTAACACTGTATTAACTTAGAAATTACTCGCTAACTTACCATTTCTGACTAGGCTACCACACAGAGACGCAAAATACAAACTTGGGATATAGCGAAAATAATGAGAAGACTTTATTAGCTTATTCAGCTTTCGTAATGTGGGAAATTTATGGGCAGCGTCTAATCCACATTATCCACAGAAATTATCCTCCACAAATAATGACATCCAGTCCACAAAACTGCGCTAATCCAATTTGAGGCATTCTTTAATAGTAAAAAGCTGAAAGTCGTCCCCCCACGTGTGTCTGTTTACATCCACACAGCGCACGGACTGAAGTGAAGCTGCTGATTCACAATAGTGACTCTACTTCCAGTGGACTTTATCTCCAATATTTTATGCTTTTAAAAACCATGTATCTGATGTTTTGCACCACATTTCACAAATAATAATAACACAGTTTTGACTTGTATCTAAACTAGAAGTGCAGAGCTCTGATCTTTGACACTTAAGAATCTGGAGTGGTTTTAGTGTAGACAGGAAACAGCTGATGCGCTGAGTGTCCGAGTCCGACCCAAGCCCCAACATAAGTTCTACATATTTGTCCATACCTGTCCAAACATGTTGGGTTCTCGTCGGGTTTCCATGCTCTAGTTGGAACCTCACTTAAGAAAGGTGATAGTGAAAATGTTCTCTGGTTTTGTCATTTTGAACCGTACTGAACAAATGTTTCACTGGACCTGGAAGTCGTGTGTGACGTCAGACTTACAAACTGAATCATCTGTTTATTTAATGCTTTTAATGGTATGTGATAATGCTGCAGTTTTGCTCTGTCGAAGTTTCGTTGTATTTTGTACAATGACAGTAAATCTAATCTATACAAACATTTTCTATTATTATTAGGCTTACTTGTTGCTATCGCTACTTTTCTATTATTATTGACACCAGTTCCACAATTACAATACTCTGCGCTTCGCAAACTGTCTTGCAGTAAGGCTACACATTTTCTTTGTGAGTTATTTCCCTTAAAGCCCCAGGATGTTGCTTTTTTTCTACCCCAAAAACAGAAGAAAAATCTAAGCTTTTTTTCAATTTGCTTTTTTTTTTACTGCATTGAATAAAAAATGTGTGAGCAGGCTTACATCACTCTAGTTCCTGCTTGTTTCCATGGTTTTCATGCTGTTCCTTTGCTTATAATATTCCACAGTATCTCATAAAGCTCATCTGTCTCCATGGAAAATGTTTCCAAGTTTGGTTTTAACCTTCTGTTCACATGAGATGATGCAGGTGACGTCCAACATTCAGAATTGCTGCACGGTCATAGTATTGCTTTAAAGGTGCATTGTGCAACTTTTTTAGTGGGGAGTCGCTCAAATACTTCTCAGTTTCACAGTATTATGGCATTAAGCTTTTCTATCTTCATGGAAATCAAACCAAAGGTCCAGGTCAGATCTGTGGAGAGGAGACCCCGCTCACAGTCAAAATGCATGTTTTTCAAGGTATTTTTGAGCTATAAAACCAACCATAAATCAATAAATCCAAGGTTTAACATCACACTATGGAACATTCCAGGCAGAATAATGAGATATCCATAGAAAAAAAATGTGACAGACCCCCAGTGGAAAAGTTACATGGCACACCTTTAAGTATCGATATTAAGCAAACAGTTTAGGGATGCAACAATATTAAATATAATATCCATTTGCACTCTGTGTTGCCATTTATTTTGTTCCGAAAAGGGAAACAGTTATTGCAGGATTGCAAGGATTTACAGCAAGTATTCCAACGGAGGTGGGTTTTATTTTTCATTCACTCTTTATTTTACTTTGACAGACCCAGGAATGACAAACATATTCACTTTTAAATACTTTACTTACTTTAGGCTTCACATTGGGTTTAATCAAATGCGCTCATTTACACACCCACGACACAACTCGTGATATACGCAATCTATTTCTCAGACTCTATCTCATAAGTTTTCCTCAGCAAATGGTGATAGAAGTCTGATAGTAACTCCCCTACTTAATATAGACTATATTAAGCATAGACTGGCTATATTATAAAATATAAAATAGTCTGAGAAAGCTCTTGTATGTATTGAATAAAAATTCTGCGCTGTGAATCATTGAACCAAATTCACATATAAACTACAGCTGTACAGGAGTTATACTGTATGTATGTATTGTTTCATTGATATCATGGTGTTATTAAATTATGCTCATTAGCTGTAAAAATGACATGATTTTTTTTTTTTTCATGTCTTAAAACGTATTGAAATCAAACCGATATTGTGACCTGTGTATCGAGATATGTATCGAATCGTGGGAAAACTATAGTTGCATCCCTAGTAGAGTTAGTATATAGAGTTTTGTTTTTGAGATATTTGAGTTACAAATCAGCAGTACTTTATCTTGGCCAATTAAGTTTTGAGAAATGAAGGCAGAAAATTACAAAATCCTTACCTTCTCTGTAGAGTTCAACAAGGACACATTTCAACTTCTTGCATTTTAAAGTAGCCATTCCAGTGTTAATATTGAATCCGGCCTTGACTTAATATCGGAATATTTTTACCACAAGTTCGTGTCCTCCCTGTGCCCAGCTCCCTTGAGTACGGATCAGGCGTTAGCATTAGCATTAGCAGCGGCTGATGTAGTCACGTTGCCAGGAGCGACCATCTTTCTTCAAATTACACTGTGTGTTTCGGACCAAACCAAGTCCGCAGGTTTAAAGTCCTTCCATTTTACACTACATTACATCAATACAAAAACAGCCGCAGGCAACGCTCCCCCAATGAGACTCTGCATCATCTGACGAAATCGGAGCCGTAGCTTTGCCCTCGTTTTCTGAGCCGGGCGAGGGTCTCCAGTGACACAATGGTGAATTTTAAGGTTTGATTTTTAGATTTTCGTGGCACTGGCCGAGTCGTAAAATCGCCTCAAGGCCGAGTTTGATCAGAGAGTTCATTCAGCGAGGTCAGAGCGCATCAAAATCAAATCACTTCATAAACTTTTGATAGTGCCACAACCACCATGGAGATGTTATTGCATTGTTTGGTGGGTTCCAGTTTGGCACTTCACGTCTCACAATTATTTCTCATTTATGGGCTTTTTAATGCTAATGAAAAGCGTGCATTCTTAGTAGGGGTGTGCAAAAATACTAAAATATTGATATATACTGATATTAATAATACTTTTTGGTATTTTAAGCAGTCCTTTTTGTGAAAGTTTTGTTGCTTATTTATATAGGAAACTTGTTTAAGCAGTACCCTAGACTTGACATATTTAAAAGAGATGTATTTTATAATAACTTTGCACAAGAAGTGGTTTAACAAAGAAATATTGTTACTAAAATGTTTTTGGTTCTTAAAAAATAGCAAAATATCTGAGTACCATGTGCTATATATCGATTATATATCACCATATCGTGATAATATCATATCATGAGCCATGTAGCGAGTATCGTATTGAATTGTGAGGGACCCTGTGATTCTCAGCCCTAATTCGTAGTGTTAGTGTCTCCACAGATCTGACCTGTCTCTTCACCGTCTGTATGGTGACTGATACATTTAATGCAATACTGTGGAACAATCTAGGCAAAATAATAACATCTTTGCATTTAATTTATCAATCTCATAATTACTCATTTACATCCATCCATCTTCTCCCGCTTAATCCAGCTGGGTCGCGGGGGCAGCTGTTCACCGCCCTGTCCTCTGTGCACCTAACCCCACTATGAACCCCTCTGTGAGTGAAGTCCACAGGAGGGTGTGGACCTCATGGTCCTTGAAGTTCATAGGATGTTTTGAGTTGATGGGGGAAACCGGAGCCTGGAGGAAACCCATCCGGACATGGGGAGAACATGCAAACTCCACACAGAAAGGCCTTGGTGACCCAGGGATCGAACCCGCAACCTTCTGCTGTGAGGCCTGAGTGTTGCCACTCAGCCACCGTGCCGCAATTACTCAATTGCCTTGAAAAACATGAGCGGGATCAGCTGTCCACAGATCTGACCTGTAACTAGGCCTGGTGCCAATACATATTTGTATCAATGGAGACAAGCAGGGGGCAGAATCTTCACCAGAAAAGATACACAGCAAAAATACCCCTCTTTAAAACTAGAAAAATACACTTGTTTTAGGTTAAAATGAGTGAAGTGAAATGATCCGCCAGTGCAGTAAGTGAAATTTACTTATCAAGAAATCTTAAAATACGAAAATATATCTAGGCCTTTATAAATCTCAAAATAAGACAATTTATTCTAAGCATAATCAATAGTTTTCAGTGATCTAAATGATTAATAGTTTGAAGTGATCTAAAATAAAGCATAAAACACTAATTCTAAGAATAAATTAAGAAGAAAAATCTTAAACTAGAATATAAACCTTGCTATTGACTTTTATTCTTGATTTTAGTTAATGAATCTAAATGAAATTATTTATTTATTTATTTTAAGACTAATTAGCACTTGGTAACATATTGACAAATTGCAACATTCTCCTAAAACTTTTAAATCATTTAATCTTTCCATGTTACAAACAGAAGGTACAGAGATGATACTGGACATTTTCAGTCCATAATCGAATGATTTACATCCATAAAATAAAAAAAAAGTTTTGTTTGCATTCTAACTAGTTTATAGATATAAAAACTAAATGAGAAAAGAAACAAAATATTTTTAATAATCTTACATATTTAGAAGTCATTTAGGATATATCCCTTTTTTGTCTTGATTTATAGAATAAATCTTGATTAGTTTTATAAAATTTGCAGTGTATATAACATATAACATTTAATTTGCTTGTAGCTTTGACTTTTGTTTTACACCAGATGCCCTACCAAATGCAACCCACTGTATCTATTGTGGGTTTAGACCCGACTAACTATTCAATGATGACGATCTTATATTGATGATGATGTGATCTTTGGCATCACTACATCACTACTGCAACTAAAAACTTTGCAGAAGTTTTGCGGAAATAAATAAAGATAGTACTTCTAACTATTTTAATGGTATTTTGTGAAACCTGATACGATTTGAGTTCATGTCATGTTTTCGGGGAAAAAGGCAAAGAACATTTTGGTATGATTTTTAAAAGCAGAAATTTTGCAAAACCTGGTAATGAAACTCCATTTTGAAATCAAACTAAAACCAGCATGAAGAGCTTACAGAAATTTGCATAGAACATCTCATTCTGTCAGGAGAAAAACACAGAGAGATAAAAGTAACTGCAGAGAATTCACAAATGAAATGGTTTCGTCTAAATTATTTATACGAGGTGATTTCAATTACTCTGCACGTCCTGTTACATTACAAGGAAATTTCATTAAAGCTTGGCACAACAGAAGATAATGGGAATTTTCAACAACTTCGCTCTGAGCAAATGAGAAACGCATGTTCAATATTTTTAAAGAAGCTATGACATACGGGCTTTGATCATGTACGAGGCAGATGCCATTTCTAAAGGGACTGTGTCGGTTTTAGTTTGTGTTTTGAAGGAAACATTTTGGTAAATTCTCCCTGGTCTAAACTACAGCAGGAAACTGACACTAGGGTTGCCAAAAGTATTAAAAATCAGATAGTAAAACAAATATCGAAACTCATTTGAGCAGGTATTGATACTAAAATGGTAATTCACAGACAGCAATAAACCTTTCCTGAACAGCTTTAGAATGATGTTGTAAAACTTAAGAGCACATTGTATACGTCTATTGACCACTGTGGAACCTATATACACAGATATAAGACCACATGGTAATATAACAGAAAGCACTATTATTATTATTATTTATTTAATTAGGCCGGAGGAAGAGAACATGCAAACTCCACACAGAAAGGCCCGGGCGACCCGGGGATCGAACCCGCAACCTTCTTGCTGTGGGTTGCCACTCAGCCACCATGCCGCCATATATATATATATATATATATATATTAGTGCTGTCAAAAATATTGTGCTATTAGTGAGTTAAAACAATTTTAACGAACATAAAACATTCAAAACATACAGCGAATCCACGACAAGGGCTGCGGACAGCAACACAAACACACAGAGGAGCACCGCAGCAGGACCCACACCCGCCCCACCACGCAATAGACACCACATGCCACTAGACCACCCCTCTCCGCCAAAACCACCAGCTCAGCCACGCAATCGGCAGGTGCGATGCTTTCCACAGAACCCCAGGCAACCAAGCATGGCACAGCCCAAAAGTTCCAGCGCGAGTGCCCCGAGAACAACAGGTACTGGGGCAGACAAACACAGTCTTACTGGAGATCACTGAACCCTCAGTACAGTAATGCGCACAGGCACAGCAGTTACCCGTATGCCACCCAAGAGGAGGGGGAAGTTCCAGCTGAGTGAATGGGACGTTCGCGCAAGAACTTTCAAGCCAGGGGGATGCTCGAGCCAGTATTCAACGGTGTTTTGTTATCATCGCAGAATCAGAATGGGTATTGAGTATCGAGTTTATTCCTTAGTATCAAAATCGGGTTTGACATTTTAGTAAAACTGGCAAGAAATACAGTAAGGCACATTCTAAAAAATCTACTCTGGTCGTAATAACAATATTGTATCTCTTCCAATCATAATTATGCATGTATTCTTGTATGCAAATGTGTTACAGGCTATACTGTGCTATACTATACTGCACTATACATAGCACTCATGTATTACAATGGGAAAAGCACATTAACATACAGTATCTCTACACCATGAGGCTCCTCGCTCATCAGATCAAACCCTGCAGACACATACATAAACATGGGAGAGATTTCATTGTTAAAACCTAACGTTATGCAGGATCGGCAGTAAATCTGTCAAAAGTATCAGAAATCAGATACGAATTGATAGTGGATACTCTTTTGAGCAGGTATCGATATTAAAAAAGTTACATTCACAGGATAGAAATTAACCTAGTTTTACAATAATCTTGAACTGCATCAGAACAAGTATAAGAGCATAGAGACTAGTATAACGCCCATGGACCACTGAGGGATTACACAGATATACTGTATTTTTCAAACTATGATGATATTTTCGGTGCATTTAAAATCCTTTATTTTTCTCAAAAATCGACAGTGCTCCTTATGTATTAATTCTGGTTGTGCTTACTGACCTCAAACAGATTTTATGTGGTACACAGCGCTAAAAAATCTGTCAAAATGTTTTAGTACGAAGCCGCACCGCTTGATGGATTATCGGAGCATTATGGCGACCATAGTCAGGAGTCTTGTGGAGTAACACGTACTGTGCTTCAACATCATATTATGGGGTGTATATAAGGGACCCCAAACTGGCCCCTGTTCAGAGACATGCTGACTCACACGCCCAAGTGAAGCAAACTAATTCAGTGTTTGTGATCATTCCAGGCGGATTAACCAAAGAATTCCAACCTCTAGATATTGGTGTCAACAGGTCGTTCAAAGTTAAATTTTGAGCTGTGTGGGAGCGTTGGACGACAAAAGGTGAACTCACATTCACCCAGACAGGGAGGCAATGCCGGGCGAGTTATGCCATGATCTGCCAATGGATCGTGGATGCCTGGGCTTAAGTATCAGCCTCGCTTAATGCTCCTTATGTGTGAAAATAGACCTGTTCCTTGATAATCCGCTTTATAGTCCCAAAAATACGGTAAAACCACATGGGAATATAAAAGAAAGTACTATGTAAATTCTAGCTTTACTTTCTAGTACTTTTTTGAGCAGCATACTTTTACTCCTACTTAAGTAATATTTATATTGAAGTAACAGTACTTTTACTCGAGTTACACTTCCCACCATAAGTTTAGTAGAGTGTGACAAATGCTTTATATGTTGACAATTTGAAAATAATACGGGTTCAACATTTGTGGATTTCTTGCATGCTTGTGTATATAAAAGAACACACTATTATTTAACTTAACTTAACCTTACATTTATTCAGTTACAGGTGGTTTTATAGCTCAGAGAACCGGGGTCGCCTCTCCACAGAGCTGACCTGTAACTTGGTCTGGTTTGGTCTCCATGATGATAGAAAGGTTTAATACCAAACTGTGAAACATTCCAGACAAAGCCATAACCATCTCTACGGAGAAAAGCATTTGATAGACACCAGAAAAGTTACACAATGCAGCTTTAATGTTGATTATTGTCTGAAGAAATAGCGTTTTTTGTTCTCATCACAGTATGGAGACTAGTGGGCAGTGGACTCTCTCTCCTCTCCTTTCCTTTGGAGTCTGGGAGCCTTGACAGATGTGAAACTTGAATTTATATCGATCCTTCATTTGATCCACTGCGTCCACGAATATTAAATCTGAGCAGAGGATGAAACTATATTAATATTCGAGAGTTGTCAAAGTCTGTGGCTGAAAGGACCTCTTGGCTCCATTATTGACACGTACGAACGTCGGGAACAGTGGATCAGGTGAATTCAGTGAGCATAAGCCACCAGCGCATTCATAAGAGCGAGTATGGATTTTGTTCATGTGACGGCAAAACCTTCAAAGATTCAAAGTGTGTGTTCGGGTAAAAATGGACTCCAGGGCAGGTCAAAATGTCTCAGGACTTACTGTTCAAAAAGGACAGAGTGGGGAAGGGGTCGTCACAAGTTAGTTACAGGTCAGATCTGCACTGTGGATATCCTGCTCCCAAGAATCAATGTTTTTTCCATCTATTTTTTTAAGTAATTACTGTAGAACTAGAGCTGCAAGATTAAACTAAGCAAAATCATAACTTGAATGGATGTAATTAGCAAATCGCAAACTTATATACACTACTGTTCAAAAGTTTGGGGTCACTTAGAAATGGCCTTTTTTTAAGAAAGAAAAGCACAGTTTTTTCAATGAAGATAACTTTAAACTAATCAGTAATACACTCTATACATTGCTAATGTGGTAACTGACAATTCTAGCTGCATATGTCTGGTTTTTGGTGCATAGGTGTACAGAGGCCCATTTCCAGGATCTACTGTATCACTCCAGTGTTCATCCATCATCTTCTGCTTTGTCCGGCTGGGTCATGGGGGCAGCTTGCTACCCAATCCTCATAGCACCTGACCTCCCATGAACCCCTCTGTGAGTGGTGAGCCCACAGGAGGGTGGACGTCATGGTCCTTGATGTTAGTTCATAGGGGAGCTGCATGTTTTGAGTTGATGGTTTGAGTTGATGGAGCTGATGGTTCCCCCATCAGCTCAACCAGACACGGGGAGAACATGCAACTCCACACAGAAAGGCCCGGGCGACCTGGGGATCGAACCCACAACCTTCTTGCTGTGAGGCATGAGCATTAGCCACTCAGCCACCCTTGTGCAGTCATGTTAGCACAGATGAAAACAGTTTATCTGGTTAGAGAAGCTATAAAACTGACCTTCCTTTGAGCAGGTTAAGTATCTGGAGCATCACATTTGTGGGGTTGTTTAAACCCTCAAAATGGCCAGAAAAACTTTCATGTGAAACTCGACAGTCTATTCTTGTTCCTAGAAATGAAGGCTATTACATGCGAGAAATTGCCAAGAAACTGAAGATTTTCTACAACAGTGTGTACTACTCCCTTCAGAGAAGAGCACAAACAGACTCTAACCAGAGTAGAAAGAGAAGTGGGAGGCCCCGCTGCACAACTGAGCAAGAAGATACGTACATTAGAGTCTCTAGTTTGAGAAATGGACGCCTCACAGGTCCTCAACTGGCAGCTTCATTAAACAGTGTCAGTGTCAACATCTATAGTGAAGAGGCGACTCTGGGATGCTGCCTTCAGAGCAGAGTGGCAAAGGAAAAGCCATATCTGAGACTGGCCAATAAAAGAAAAAGATTAATATGGGCAAAAGAACACAGACATTGGACAGAGGAAGACTGGAAAGAAGTGTTATGGACAGACCCCACTGAGCTGTTGTGGGAGCAGCTTGTGGTACGTAAAAAGTGCCCATCCAGCCAATCCAACTTGTGGAAGGGGCTTCTAGAAGCGTGGGGTGAAATTTCTTCAGATCCTTCAACAAATTAACAGCTAGAACGCCAAAGGTCTGCAATGCTGTAATTGCTGCAAATGGAGTATTCTTTGACGAAAGCAAAAAAATTATTATTTCAAATACAAATAATTATTTCTAACCTTGTCAATGTCTTGACAATAGTTTATTCATTTTACAACTCAATAAAAGTGTGACTTTTCATGGAAAACACAAAATTATCTGGGTGACCCCAAACTTTTGAACAGTAGTGTATTCCTTTTTTTTTTAAGAAATGTCCTTCACCAAAAACAAAATATATTGTCTAATATTGTCTAATACTTTACTAAATACTAAATACTAGTAAAATACAACACCAAATACAATCAATCAATGAAATACTGCCCCACTTTAACTGTAGGCTTTTAACTGTATGGTTTAATCATATTTAATTTGTTTATGTTGTTGTAAGGCGACCTTGGGTGTCCAGAAAGGCCCCTAATAAATAAAATGTATTATTATTAATATTATTGTTAGGAGATCATTCGACTTTGGGGTGATGGTGTCAGTACTATAAATTAGTTTTAATATTATTGTTTATCGTGTCCCAAAAAGTTTGACATGATTTCACAAGTCAATCATTTTGGCAATTCTTGTTGAAATAACCTCAAATTTTCATAAAATGCATAGAAACAGATCAAGATTTTATATTTAATATTTTATTTTTGTTCTGTTTTCAGGTTGAGCCATTCACTCCACAAGAGAAGTCATTTTGCATTTTGGAATGTGCTTAAACACAGTCACCCAAGTGCTTTTCATACAAAAAATGCAACACAAAGTGCTTTACAGTGATTAAAAAAGAACAATTCGACCCCCCCCACCACAAACAATCCCACATAAAGCTAAACTAAAGAAGTGAGTCTTTAACATACTTATCGTTTTACTACTAACTGAATCAGGAAACTATGGCTACGTTCAGACTGCAGTCTGAAGTGACTCAAATCAGATCTTTTCGCCCCTATGCAACCTGTATCTGATCTTTTAATGACAGTCCGAACGACACAGATTTGCTTTTTCCAAATGTGACCCAGGACACTTGGATATGTGCTCCTAAAACTGAAACATATCCGATCTTTTGACATGTGACATCAGTCTGAACGGACAGGTCACATTCATTGGACTTACAGCCGACCTACATGTCATCAGCAAGCGAAAGTTTGGCTTTTGTGCTGTAACAAGATCCTGTTGGGAGCCAATACAGCCCAATGTCCACATGTTTGCTCACTGAAATAGACCAAAGACATGTTTCCTCCTGCGAGAGTGTTACAACAGCAACTTTAAAATCTCCAGATGCTCAATGCTCCTGTCCATGTTTAGGCGACTTCCGTAAACACTGAGCTCGCTGCTGTGACGTTGTGTCCTCAACTGCTCATGCGGGACACTTTTGGGGTGTTTAAAGTTCACACTGGAGATCATATACAAGTTGTATTTAATTGGAAATGTGACCTCGACCTCGCAAAAACATCGGATTTCACAAAAAAATACGAACTGAGCATTAAGCCCTGCATGTAGCCCATGAGATTACTATCTGTGACTACTGTCTTTCATAAAGACTGTGCTGCCTTCAATGCAACATCTGGAAAGACTTCACCAATTGGCAAACAAAGAGTCCCATAATAAACTTATGATTTTCAACAACTAAACTCATCAACAAATATTTCATTGATTTAGACTTAATAGTTTTCAAGATAATTGCTTTAAAAAAAATGTGGGACACCCTGTATATCACACTTCAAAGTTTATCACGACAGGCAGAGTAGGTTACATTTAAACTGTACTTTTTGTTGTGTTTTCACGTGGGTTATTCTTTAAGTATTGGATGGTTCCTATACTTAAAGAATGTGGTAGTTGAATTGGATTGATTGGAATTTGATTATTCTGAGCTAAGCAGCACCACGTGGTCTTTGTAGTTCTGGCTTTACTAGAATTAAGAGTTTGAGGCACCACTCAACTAATGTTGAGAAATATTACCAATACAATATAATCAATTACCTATGTTAATTCATTAACTAATTAAAAATTTATTAAACATTTGATCTGAAGGTCCGTTAGTTCTTCGACATAACAGGGACCAGAATCTGAAGTAAAGACATCACATTGATCGAGTAAAACTGTGGTTTATGAATATTTATCGACCAAATTAGACAGCATTTAAATATTAAATTATGCAAATGAGTTTAGAATGAGTAAAATGAGGTTGATGTGGACAAAAGATTATACAAAGAGTTATCTAAAGCTATGTGTTGAGACAAAGGCCACGGAACCAGACAGTCTGGAAAATGCTTTATTCTCAGAAGAGGAGCGGGACACTTGCTTAGTGTCTGAATAGGTCTGAGTAGCTCTGTCAGAATTAGGCAATGAGTCAAAAATGCATTGACTATAAAATGCAAACATTTAGATTTTGGAAAAATTGTCAGATTGAGCTACAGCTGTAAAAATGCGTCAAAAAAACGGGCAGAACTTAAAGGAGGAGAACTTTAGCGTTGTCTCTCCTTAGGAAGCTCCCAGTCTGGTCTCCTCAGAAGCTGGTGGTAAATCTTCGGTGAGCTGCTTTGTGAGCACTTCTGTGTGCTCTTGGTGAGAACTCGAGCAGAACTCGGGAAGAACTCTGGAAGGACTCTGGAAGGATTGAAGAATATATAGTCTGTCTGGGTGGTACATAAAGGAAGCCTCTTTCTGAGTCCTCCCTAATCAACATTGCAACAGTTGAAACATTGCAATATTGACAAATTACAGGTCATAGGACAGTATTCCTACATTTTCTAGCAGCATACTTTTACTTCTACTTGAGAAATATTTCTACAGAAGTCACAGTACTTTCACTTGAGTAAAAGTTTGGGTTACTTCTCCCACCATAAGTTTACAAGAGTCTGACAAATACTTTATATGTTGATATGAAATAATAAAAATAAAACAGGTTCAGCATTTGTGGATTTCTTGCATGCTTGTATATATGAAAGATTTAATATTATTTAAAGGTGAATTGTGTAACTTTTCTCTGGATGGTCAGTCAAATGCTTTCCTCCATGGAGATGTTATTGCTTTGTCTGGGATGCTTCACAGTATGGCATTAAACTTTTCTATCTTTATGGAGTTACAGGTCAGATCTGTGGAGAGGCAACCCCGCTCACAGTCAGAATACATGTTTTTCTCACTATTTTTGAGCTATAAAACCACCTGTAATTGAATAAATGTAAGGTTGAGCTGTTTAATACCATACAGTGGAACATTCAATGACATCTCCATAGAAACAAGCAGGACTAAAAAAAAAAAAAAAAAAAAACAGGACTCGAACTAGGACCAAACCAAGTCTACACCAGGACTAAAATGTGCTCAAATAAACACCAAATAATGACAGTTGTGAACAGTCTAAAGGTTACAAGTTTCATATAAGCCAATTATTGTTAAAAAAACAAGATTCAACATTGTGGATTTCCTATTTCCATCAGAATTCGCATACCTCCCATTGTGTTATTAGCCTCTGCCCTTTCTGTGTAATTTCACCTCATCCAATTACAGACGGTGAGTGTTAGCAGTGCAAGCAGCTGAGCGCACAGGCCTCCAGCTAAACCTGCGTCTGACAGAAACATGTGTAAATGATGCGCTGACTCCTGATCCTTGAAGGGTAATAAGAAAAAGCACTAAATATGAGATTGTGGGTCGCCCTGAGCACAAATCCATGTTATGTGGATGGCGAGGTGAGCGGTGGCACGCCTCAGTTAACATGACAGATGTGCTACACCCGGAGCCCTGCTGTGAATGAGAGGGGGGATATAATGTGTGAATACAGTAAAGGCGTCCAGGATAATGTACGGGAAAAACAAATGAAGAGGGGGAAAATGTCATGCCGTGCCATGATTTAAAGGCGCTTTGTGTAGCTTTTCTGGTGGAGGGGTTCCTCGTCGAGTGGTTTTCTTCATGGAGATGTTACAACTTTGTCTGGTGTGTTTCACAGTGTGGCTTTATACATTTCTATCATCAGGAAGATCAGAATGTCTGTTTCTGTAGGTATTGTTGAGCTGTAAACCCATCTATAATTGAATAAATGTAAGGAAGAGCTGTTTGATGTCATTCTGTGGAACATTCCAGGCAAAGCAATAACATTTCCGTAGAAGCAAGCGGGTGACGGACGCACTACCGAAAAGTTACATAATGCAGCTTTAAAACAATTACAGTGTTTTTCGGACTATAAGTCACACTTTTTTTCATGGTTTGGGTGGTCCTGAGACTTATACTCAGGTGCGACTTATATATGAAATATATAATTTCACATCTAAATAAATTGTCCTGACTGGAAAATGTAAACATGGGCAAGGTACAAACCCAATGCACCGACTGAATATATTAAAAGTCCTTTATTGCATTGAGAGACGCCAACACATTTTGACCAGCATGATATAATTTCATATGTTGGTTATTTTCACACTGACAGACATGAGACGGCGCTCTAGGCTTGTGTACCAGTATTTGCTGCGCCTCCTGCTCTTATTCCTGCACCACTGTTATTTCATCAGCTGCAACAACCTCAGATTTATTTGCTCAGTTAAATCCAGATGGAGACTTTTTTGTCCAGACAGTGAATAATCCACTGATTCTTGTCCTTTAATCCTACAGAAGCCCAATGCATCAGCGCACAAGTTGTTGTTTTTTTTCAGCGCTTATACTGTATGCAAATGAGCCATGTGGCTTTAAGATTCGTTTCTGTAAAAAGTAAACAAATGTGCACAAAGCTGCATTAAACATATTATTACTCAGTGTATATATTGAGCTGAGTACCGGAAACGTGTGAAGAGCAGTGGTAGAGAGGAGCAATCGAGCAGCACAAAGAAAGTTTGGAGTGAGCGAGAAACTTGTGTTTGACTGGAGAAAAGTGGAGGAAACTTGAACTGCAATGAAGAAAACAAAAAAGCTAATCATGGGTTAAAAGCTGGATTTAGTTAGAGTTGGTGGAGTTGCTCAAAAGTGACACCGAGGATGAAGAATTCAATGGATTTAGTGATTTGGAGTGTGATGGAGAGTTTGGTAAACTTATTCTCTTCTTGTTTCTGCTCTAGTTTTGTGAATAACTGTTCATATGTTGCATGAACAAACCAGACACATGTTCAGCCTGTTGTTCTCTGTTCTAGTGTTATTACTGTGACTCGTCTTTCAAGATGAAATGTCTGTTCCTGGTGTCTGATTTGGTCAAATAAATTTCTCCCCCAAAAAAGTTTTTTTCTTCTTTATTGGGCATTTTTTGGACTTATCCTCCAGAGCAACAGAAAATATGGTACTTTAAGCTCTCAATTTTTCTTAGACTAAGTACAGCCCATGAAAATATTAGGCCTTCAGAGTACCACTAGATGTAAACCAGGTCTATAAATGGTTCTATTCTAGGTCTAACATAGAGCTATGCCTTATAAAATTGGTCTGCACTATTATTAGTTATAAACAAGTACTGGAGGACAGAATGTTCATCAAAATTCCTCTAAATTCAGCAAATACTTGAACTGCACGCAGGGACAGGCCAGAAATAAATGAAGTAAAAATCAATAACTAATTTAAAGAAACCTTATGCTTGTGTCTGCTATAGCATTATATTCTGAGACACCCGTGGATCATTATGTTATCATTTGGACAATCGCAATATTAATCTAAAACGATTTAATCAAAGAAACAGGTCCACTGAGTTAGTAGACTGTTGATGAACCCTACATGTATCATCAATAAATAAAACAAAATTAGAGAACGAAGCACGTTCAAAGCAGTGGCCGCGTATCGGTGGAAGTTAAAATAAGAGTTTAAATGGAAAATAAGCGATTAAAGATTGCTCAAAGATGCACAAATCACTCCAAATAGAACTTTGAGGGGGGTAAATGAGAAAAGGAAACAACTACAACATGGTTAAAAGCTCTGAAAAGTCCATTTTGCATAAAAGGTCCTTTTTAACGTAATTTACAATGGAAACCCAAGAATTAAAGCCACTGTTGTTTGGTTTTCTTAAAGGTGCACTGTGTAACTTTTCTGGTGGAGAATCTGAAGAAGAAGAAGAAGAAGAAGAAGAACTAACAATTACAATAATAACAACAACAACCCTAACAACAAGAACATAAAAACACAAATTAAAAACTAAAAAGGTATAAGCAACTCAACAAAAGGCTCAAACCACATTAAAATGAAAATAAACTCCATGGCAATTAGTTTTTTCTAGATTGTACTGATTGTGAATTATATTTTTAAAGTATTTTAAACATAAATTTTATATTGTTGAACCCTTAAAAATAAAAATCTTTCCTAACAAAATAATTGTATTCAGAAAAATGCTTTTCCCCATGGAGATGTTATTGCTTTGTCTTGAATGATTCACAGTATGGTATTAAACCTTTCTATCATCATGGAGACCAAACCAGACCAAGTTACTGGTCAGATCTGTGGAAAGGCGACCCTACTCCTGGTCAGAATGCCTGTTTTTCTAGGTATTTTTGAGATATAAACCCATATGCATTTTAATAACTGTAAGATAGAGCTGTTTAATGTCATACCGTGGAACATTCCAGGCAGAGCAAAGACATATCCATAGAAATGTGACGGTAATCGACAAAAAAGTTACACTGTGCACCTTTAACATGTCATATTTCTTCCATAAAAGTCTAAAATTCGACTTTAAATCCTCCCGTCTCATCCCACACCACCTTTACACACCACATTTCTCTCCAACCTCGGTGAGTATTACCCTGCACTCTCCACTTATCGGCTGTGACTACAATAAATAAGCCTTTGAAATGAGAAACACGACAAAGCACCACAGGGAGCACAGAGCCACGCAAATAAAGTGTGCGCAAATTAATATTCAGGACTCAAAATGAAGCGCATTTTCTCTATTTGCTCAATACTGGGGGTTTTATTGAGAGCAGATGAGGAAAAATGATTTGAATTTCAGAAGAGTTGTGTGTGATTCACTTAGGGGCCTCCCAGAACAATAGAGTCTCCATATAACATCACAGGACTGGACTGAACAATAATATGATTTTGTCTATTTGTTGTAGGGAGGGTGCAAAATTACTGGCTTTTTCTGTGTATTTTATTTGATCGTGATGAGATGATAAAGAGGAAGGTGATATCTCCACTTTGAGCAAATCAGTTATGTAGATAAACAGACTGGTTTTCATGCGTGGGTTTCATAGCGGACAATTTAAAAGGGTTGTGTCGCAAGAGACGGTGGTTGTTCGATACTGGTAAGATAAAAACCAGACCCTTTTTAAAGATATAGTATGTCACTTTTTGATTCAAGGATTCATTGTCACAAGTAGCAATGATATTATAATAACGCTTAACCAAAGTCTGAAGAGATTGTCTTAATAATCATGTTAGCTGTTTAGGTCAATTTGCACTGTATATATACAAATGGTGATAGACTATAATGAGTTTTACTTCTTTTTTTATAAAGATATCTAGCATTTTTCTCTGGGGCCCTGTACTAGATGACCTATGGCCTGGTTTTGGGCCCTAGACCGGTGGAAAAGTTGAAAAAGAATGTTAAAAGTAAAGGAAATGAGAAGTGAACAAAGTTTTAAACGTAAGTAAAAGTAATTTATTGTTTTGTTTGTCAGGATCTATGTCACTGTCTGATCGTCGTAAATAATTTCCCACTTGATCCTCCTCTTGGTCCGTCGGAAAATAGAGTCCCGCAGCCACTTCCGTTGTGGCTTTTTATAGTGTGTTGTGGCTTTTTGTTGCTTTGCAGCGTTTGAATTTGTTATGAGCCCCCCGGCTTCCGTAAGTAAGCATGGCTATAACGCAAGACTGTATCAGTGCAATTCATGAATGTAAAGTCCAGTTCACAGGTATGGCAGGTGTTATGGCAGGTGTTATGGCAGGTGTTATGGCAGGTGTTATGGCAGGTGTTATGGCAGGTGTTATGGCAGGTATTATGGCAGGTGTTATGGCAGGTATTATGGCAGGTAATATGGCAGGTGTTATGGCAGGTGATATGGCAGTTGTTATGGCAGGTGTTATGGCAGGTATTATGGCAGGTGTTATGGCAGGTATTATGGCAGGTGTTAGGGCAGGTGTTATGGCAGGTATTATGGCAGGTGTTATGGCAGGTGTTATGGCAGGTGTTATGGCAGGTGTTATGGCAGGTGTTATGGCAGGTGTTATGGCAGGTGTTATGGCAGGTATGGGGAGAGTTATGGGGGACCTATAGGTGTAAAGAGGAGGGGGACTGAGCTTGTTGAAGAGTCTGATTGCCAGGGGGGAAGAGGCTGTTGGCCATAGTGGTTCTGGCCAAAGTGCGAGGTACCTCCAGAAGGCAGCAGGGGAACAGACTGTGTGTGTGCTGATCATAGACCGTATACACGAATGGACATAGCTAACCTTTTAGCTGCCACGTACCAAATAGGAAGTGCTCCAGGAGGCTCTTTTGGCTCCTTCTGACCCTGGCTCCCATTGAGTTACACTGGGATCTTGTGGCTCCTGTCTCTGTAACTGCTGCACTGAGCCTCGTCATTTTGGTCTTAAAATGTTAGTATGAAGCTGCTCTACACGATCCTGATTTTTTTTTTCTCGCTATTTTGTCTGTCAAAAATTTTTTATTCATAACATAGAGCCTGGGTCCAGATTCGCTCTTGTAACTGTGAGCATCCTGAGCCACATTTGAGCGGCGCTGAATGCTATGAATGACGTCACACTCGCTTAGTCCACTTTTTATACAGTCTATGGTGCTGATGGAGAGGTCCTGGAGGATGTTGTGAGTCCAGTGGAGGAAGTGGGAGATGTGCACAGTGATGATCTCTGGAAGGATTTTCCAGTGTTTTTCTCTTCCCTCTGGAGCCTGATTCTCTGTCTTAGCGCAGCTCTAGAGCCACACACGTCAGCACAGTGTGAACTGTATAGGTGTAAAGTTTGCCCTGAGCCTCTGGGGGAGTTTGAGTCTCTTCAGCTTGTTCAGGTGAAGAGTCTCTGAGCTTCCCCTACAGCAGAGGAGGTTTTGGCTCCAGGGCAGGTTTCTGACACCATCATGCTCAGGAATTTCTGAAGGTGGCACATCACGATTCCATGGAAATAGAAAGTTAAAACCATATTTTGGAACATTCTACATGGCGATAGTACATTTTATGCCATGCTGTGGGAGATTATAGCTAAAGGAGCAACATTTCCATGGAAACAAGCAGGAGTACGTCCTCCTCCTCCAGGCCAAGCACACCAGTTGGAAGGTGCAAATGTTCATGTATCGACCAAAAATCTATGAACTGCAAAATGAGATGCCCTGAGCATCAATGGATCAACTAAAAGGGGACATGTTGTGACACTGGCAAAAGGACTCAAACTCTTAGTATCGCAAACACAAACTATGTGTGCACAGAATTACTAAAGAGCATTGACAGAAGTGAAAAAGACTGTTCAGTCACTCAAACTCCAGCTAACTCACTGCATGCTTTATCAGTGGTCCACAGAAATCCTTATAAGCTCAATTAAATAATTAGTCAACTAATAATAAATTTGGTAGAATCTATAGTACTATACAGTATCAACCGATTAATCGACTATTAAACGACTAAAGGACTAGAGTAACTAAGGGCCTGTATGTCCCGCCTGTTTAGCAAAACCTGTCTCGCCCCAGTACAGACACTACTATGGTAAAAGCAGCTCATGAGGTCACACTATGTCCACTGTGTTTGGCATTACTGTCAATACACTGTTAGCATGCTAGTTGTCACTAGCTTTACCATGGCGGCAAATCTTTTATTATAGACAACATTTACTATAGACAACATTTATTATAGACAACATTTATTATAGACAACATAATCCATATTTTCATTTGGCATACCTCAAAAAAATCCAATGCTGTAAAAGTTTCATTATCATATCTCCCACTCGTAGGAGAATGTAGAGGGGTCCTTAAAGAATCCGTTGGATTTCAGTCTAAAGCAGGAGTGCAGACGAAGAGCGGAGAGAAAATCAATGCACGGATCAATACAGAGGTGAAGGTGCACGTGTCAGAGCTCTGCTCATTTACACTGAAAACAGAGCTACAGCTAATGTTATAGCAAACACAGCATGTACAGGGACAATGCAAGACAACCGGAGAATACTGGAGATAAACATTTTACATGGAGTATGATCGGAAATAAGTCTGGTGCTTTTTTTATAACAATTAATCAAATCATTAGAGGTGCTGGACTTGATTTTTGTCTAAAAAATGTGAGAAACAGAATGTTGGCAAAAGTTATTGCTCATTTACCTTACGCATTTCAATCATCTTAATTATTCGTCTTAATTAGTTTATAAGCACTTTTAGCAACTCTCAGACTGGGGAAGAGTGTTGTTGTAATGGTATAGCTAAGAATAACTAGCATGCTAATGTGCCCTTCCTGATTATCGCACAATAAAATTCTTCAATGAAACACAAACACTGTTAAAATGGACACAAATCAGAATCAAATCAAAGGGACAAAGTTGTAGTATGTTTGTGCATCCCTTTGTCCTCTCTTCCCCATTCCCCCTCTTTTCATGTTTTGCTCAAACCGTTGCCTCCGGGTTTTGTATTTTGCTAAATTTTATCTTGGCCGGTGAGAGCACACTCATCTAAATGGGTAAACAACGGCGCGAAATAGCATCAGCTGCCAATGTTAGCCAAACCCAAGCCAGAGTCCATGGAGAGAGTAGCTCCAGGGAGGGCATCTGATGTAAACATTACTAACGCAGCACCATGTGAAGAGTCTGTTATTAAGGTGGGCTTCATAAATAAACAACACATGCATTAGGGCTGGATGCTGCAAAATCTATACGCAAATGATCACATGCTCATGCGATCCAGTGCAATCAAAATGCAGAGGGAGGGCATCTGGCATAATACGTTTGCAAATATGTGTAATATGCCTCGTGTTGAGTGGCTCCCCCTTCAGAGCGCTATGACAACACAACCACCGTCCATCCTGCCAAAGACTAGCAGGCCACTGCACATCGAATGAGGTTTGGCAAGTTGTCGTCAGCAGTTTTGTATCATGTTTTTGTGTATTTATCCTACTATTACTACTACTACTACTACTGCTACTACTACGACGACGACTACTACTACTACTACTACTACTACTACTACTACTACTACTACTATTACTCCTACTACAAAGAAGAAGAAGAAGAAGGAGTAGAAGAATGTGTAGAAGAAAAAGGAGTAGAAGAAGGAATAGAAGAATGAGTAGAAGAAGAATGAGTAGAAGGAGTAGAAGTAGAAGGAGTAGAAGTAGAAGAAGGAGTAGAAGGAGAAGAAGAATGTGTAAAAGAAAAAGGAGTAGAAAAAGAAGGAGTAGAAGTAGAAGAAAAAGGAGTAGAAAAAGGAGTGGAAGTAGAAGGAGTAGAGGAAGAAGAAGGAGTAGAAGAAGGAGTAAGTGTTTTATTTATATAGCGCTTTTCACAGACAGATGTCACAAAGGTGCTTTACAGAGGATTATTTACAGAGCATTCTTCATTCACTCCATACCCGGTGGTGGTAAACTATTGTTGTAGCCACAGCTGCCCTGGGACAGACAGACGGAGGCGCGGCTGCCAAGCCAACCGGTGCCAACGGTCCCTCCGACCACCACTATCACTCACTCACACAACTTTCACACCTACAGTGCAGGGTTGATGGGGGAAACCGGAGTGCCCGGAGGAAACCCATCCAGACATGGGAATCGAACCCGCAACCTTCTTGCTGTGAGGCATGAGTGCTAGCCACTCAGCCATGTGCCGCCAAAGTAGAGGAAGAAGAAGAAGGAGTAGAAGGAGTAGAAGAAGTAGAAGAAGGAGTAGAAGAAGGAGTAGAAGGAGAAGAAGAATGTGCAGAAGAAAAAGGAGTAAAAGAAGAAGGAGTAGAAGAAGGAGTAGAAGAAGTAGAAGAAGGAGTAGAGGAAGAAGAAGAAGGAGTAGAAGAAGGAGAAGGAGTAGAAGAAGAAGGAGTAGAAGGAGGAGGAGGAGGAGAAGAAGAAGAATACATTTTATTTCTCAGGCGTCTTCTAGCAACTCAAGGTCGCCTTACAGCAACATAAACAAGTTAACTATTATTAAAAGATGCTGTTAAAAGGCGACAGTTAAAGTGGGACAGGGTATTTATGGAGAACTGCCATGTGGGATCATGGGTGCACAACGCAGCTTTTCTGATGTTTTTGCCTCTTATCTCCATAGAGACAAGAATATGACACCACCGGCCAGGTTAAAAGTCAGATCTGTAATTTAAGGTCCTGTGCGCTTTTAAAATGTTAGCATACCCAGAGTTGTGTTTTGTTTCATTCACACATGTTTGAGTGGGACAGGGTATTCATGGAGAACTGCTGTGTGGGATCATGGGTGACGTTGGTTTGTGGCTGAGGATGAAGAGTTCAAATAAGGTTCAGGAGAAATCACTAAACATGCACGGGTGACAACTAAAACACCTCCAGGCATGTTTTGGATGAGGGAACAACCTTCTAACATGGTTGAAAGCTAAAAAAGAAGTGATTTTGCATAATGCCCCCTCTTTCAATGACCTCTCGGTACCCATGAAGCAAAAATGTCGGTAGAAGACAGAGCAGCGGTGGAAGAATACATTAGAGTGGATGAGGGCCGAGTGGTACTTTGTGTCCCGAGCTGCTGCCTTCAGTCTCTATACAGGTGCAGGTAAAAGCATAAAGATGACAACATAATGACTAGTATCACCAAATGACTGCTGACAAGAAAGTGAGACCCATTATGCACTATTATTGAAATGGCACTATTAGCCGCTATCACAGCTCCATGCTAGCTACCACTTTGCACAGCAGACCGCCACAGAAGCTGGGGAAATATTTACACGGGGACATAAAGGCAGAAGAAAAAAGGTTGCGTGCAGGAATTAACGTTTTTTTTAGAGCTGCAAAACGGCCAGATCTTACTTGATGAGAATTATTGATTTTAAAGGTGCACAACGCAGCTTTTCTGACGTTTTTGCCTCTTATCTCCATGGAGACAAGAATATGATGCCACCGGCCAGGTTAAAAGTCAGATCTGTAATTTAAGGTCCTATATAACACAACATGGACATTTGTGCGCTTTTAAAATGTTAGCATACCCAGAGTTGTGTTTTGTTTCATTCACACATGTTTGAGTAAACAAGTTTCCTTTTTCCTATCTTTTTTTTTTCTGTACAGAACGTGACTGTGCATGTGCGGGAAATAGTCCATATTCCTGTAAAAAACAGATTTCATTTTATTTCAGTCTTATGATAAAAAGAATCTTATTAGAAAGAGAATTTTTAACTTTTAACTTTAGTAATCTTAAGTGGATTTTTATTTTAAAACTTTTTTAATTATATGGGAATCTTTATTTTTAGGGTTAGGGTTAGGTTTAGGCATGGGGGTCAGGTTAAGGTTTAGGCATGGGGGTCAGGTTAAGGTTTAGGCATAGGGGTCAGGTTAGGGTTAGGCTGGGGGGTAAGAGTCTGTCAAGGTTAGTTGAGAGATCAGAGTCAAGTTAGGTTTAGGCAACGGGGTCTAGGTTAGGATGAGGCAGGTTAAGGTTATTTGGGGAGTCAGGTTAGGGTTCGGCATAAGGATCAGTGTCAGGTTAGTTAGGATTATAGGTTAGGGTTAGGCAGGGGGCTAAGAATCAGGTTAAGATTAGGATTAGGGTCTGGTTAGGGGTTAAGGTTAGGTGGGGGTTAAGGATCTGGTTAGGTTTAGGCAAAGGGGTCAGTGTTGGGTTACGGTTAAGGGTTAGGGTTAGTGTCGGGTTAGGTTTAGACAAAGGCTGTGAATGTGGATTCATATTTGTCTTTTCCACCATAAATGCATCTAATTTTACATTCTGTCACCTCAATGTAATGCGTTGAAAACATGAAGTCACTGGAATCTGCGAAAATTACTTTTTCTAGCTTTTGCATTAAAAAAACTGACTCAAAGCTTTCTCAAAATGCTCTGTTCCACCTTGTGATGTCATGAAGTGGTAGTTTTCAAAACACCTGCTATCTTTTCCCTTTTGTTTGGTAGAGATTATAAATTCCAGAGTTTAAATTATCCAGATGATTGTAGTGTAACTGTATGGAATTTAAAAACACAGTGGAATAATTAAATTTATTGTTACAAATTACTTAAAAATGTAGACAAGATTAATGCCATACTGTGAGACATTCCAAAATTTAAGATATAAACACTTCGATCTGTCAGATAATGAAGTAGTGAAATGATCTGTCCATGCAGCAAGATAATTTTACTTGACAAGTTCTCTTAAAATAAAACATTAGGGATATAACAATAACCGAAATATGGTGATATCGTATCGTCAAAGGTCTGACAATATCGTGGACCATCACAATATATCAATTCACAAGTCCCTTTGCTTAAATGAATAGTTCTGATGCAGCTTCTGATATCTTAAAAAAAAAAAGAAAAAAAAAGAGGGAACTACATAGACCATGATCCTTTGCTCCGTTTCAGTGCAGACTACATGAAGAAATAACTGTTCTAAGCACTTTTACATCTTCATTCTTTGGATTAAGTCTTGTGAAGGCATTTTTAGAGGAAAAAGTAGCAGATTTGTGCCTCCACAAAATATTGCAGTAAATATCGTACCATGAGATGTATATGGTGAAAATATCGTACAGAGAGATTTGGATATCGTTACATCCCTCATGACAATAAATGTTGTACCAAATGACTGGGCAAAGCATTTTATAATGTCAGTCTTGTTATTCTGTAGAATAACAATATCTCATGATATTGCAATAAATATCGTACCGTGAGACTTGGATATCATTATACTGCTATAAACGACCTCTAGACTAGAATTAAGCAGTGTATGAACCACTAAGTAGATAATAAATCTAAAAAAAACAAGTTGAATAAATTAAGTGCTAAAATCTTGGCCAGATCAGGGAAATTTGCAGTGTAGGGATTTAGACCAGATGCCCTTCACGGTTTACAACTTGGGACAATGACCTTTAGAGTAACTGAAATGATGCAACTTTGTCCCAACTGGACTTTTTAATTAAATTGTTTCTCATTATAATTTAAATTCGCCTGAAGAAACACACACAGGGCACAAGGTAATTAATATGTTTTCCATCAATGTAACAACCGTCACTCCTCCTCCTCCTCTCTGCTTTTGGTTTTTCACTCTCTCCCTCCGCTCTTCTCTCATTATCCTATGTCTCTCGTCTCTCTCACCCTGTTCCTCCACACCTTTTGTTTGCTTTCTCTCTCCACATCTATCTTCTTCCTTTTACCTACTCTCCCTTTGTCTGTCCTCATCTTTCTCTCCTATCAGTTCCTTTATACTTTTTTCCCTATTTTTCTCTTTCTCTCAGCTCTCTCACCCACTCTCTTTGTCCTCTCTCATTCACTCTCCCCCTACCTACCTCTCTCTCGCCCTCTTTCTTTCACTCTCTTTGTCTCTCTCTATTTTTTCTCTCTCTCTGTGTGTGTGTCTCTTCTCTCTTTCCTCTTTACGGCACAGAGGCTGAGGGATTTCCTCTGGGCTCCGGTTTCCCCCATCAACCCAAAAGCATGCACTGTAGGTGTGAAAGTGGAGTGTGAGTGAGTGCTGGTGGTGGTCGGAGGGTCCGAAGGTGCAGATTGGCAGTCGTGCTTCTGTCAGTCTGTCCCAGGGCAGCTGTGGCTACAACAGTTTACACCACCGGGTCTGGAGTGAATGAAGAATGTTGTGTTCATAATGCTCTGGAAAGAGTCTTTGGGGACATGTGTCTGTGAAAAGTGCTATAGAAATAAATGTACCTTACTTTACCTTAACTCTCCCCTCTCTCTTTCCTTCGCTCTCCCGTCCCTTTCTCTCTTCTCTCTTTTGTTCTCTCTCCCCTCTCTCTCTGTCTCTTCTCTCTTTCCTCTCTGTCTCTTCTCTCTTTCCTCTCTCTCTGCTCTTTGTCTGACTCTTCTCTGTCTTTCTCTCTCTGTCTCTTCTCTCTTTCCTCTCTTGTCTCTGTCTCTCTTTTTAAGAAGATTGAGGGTTTACGGAGTGGACAAAAATGTAATGCTTCTTTTTTATCGAGCATGTATTGAGTCTATTATACGTTATGGGATGTCTACCTGGTTTGGCAATCTATCTGTCAAATTGAAAGCTCAAATTTTAAGCTTGACTAAAAGGGCGGGTAAAATAATTGGCATGACCCCCCGTCCTCTTCAGGAGATCTTTCAAGAGACACTAGTGAAACTGGGGAGTAAAATATGTAATGACCCAACTCACATCCTCCACAACCAATTAGAATTAATGCCCTCAGGAAGAAGGTACAGGGTCCCAACCAGCAGGCTAAACAGGTTCAAGCACTCTTTTATTCCCCTTTCGATTTCCTTGCTGAACTTGAAGAAATAATGCTCTACTGTATTACTGTATGGCCATCAGGGTGCAATGTCCTTTGGCACCTTAGGCAGAAAGGCCCCAGTGAATGTGCAATACTGACTTTTACACTTTCTAAGCCCCAGGGAATGTGCAAAATATGCTAATTATGGGAATGGTGCAATATTATCAAATGTTGAACTGTATGAATTGATGTGTCCACTGTGTGTGTGCTGTATGTCTATGTGCCAGGAGTACCCCTGTCCCAAGACAAATTTCTCCCAAGGGAGACAATAAAGGCTAATCTAATCTAATCTAATCTCTTCTCTCTTTCCTCTCTCTCTGCTCTCTGTCTGACTCTTCTCTTTCCTTCTCTCTGTCTCTTCTCTTTTTCCTCTGTCTCTTCTCTCTTTCCTCTCTCTCCTCTGTCTCTTCTATTTTTCCTTCACTCTCTCAACTTTCTCTCTCTTTTCTCTCTGTCTCTTCTCTCTTTCCCCTCTTTTTGTCTCTTCTCTTTCTCCTATCTGTCTCTTCTCTCTCTCCTCTCTCTGTCTCTTCTCTCTTTCCTCTCTCTGTCTCTTCTC
Source organism: Odontamblyopus lacepedii (assembly GCA_034769755.1). Classification (NCBI taxonomy): domain Eukaryota; kingdom Metazoa; phylum Chordata; class Actinopteri; order Gobiiformes; family Gobiidae; genus Odontamblyopus; species Odontamblyopus lacepedii. The sequence goes on from CM068362.1 coordinate 11,256,184, forward strand.
TTCTTCCTCTCTCCCCTCTCTGTCTCTTCTCTCTTTCCCCTCTTTGTCCCTTCTGTCTCTGTCTCTTCTCTCTTTCCCCTCGCTCTCGCTCCTCTCTCTGTCTCTTCTCTCTTTCCCCTTGCTGTCTCTTCTCTCTTTTTTCTCTCCTCCCCCTCATCTCCATCTCAGTGAAATTTCATCACTGTGTCTCATTAGGAAAAGCTGTTGACACTTCTCCCATAACTTTAACAGCTCTTTCTTGTGCTCCCTCATATCCTCGGCAGCAGACTTCCCTCGCACCCCATCGTCAGACACTTCCTCCCCTCTCTCCCGTGTTTACCTCTTTCTGTAGCTCCACTTAGCTGCCTCTTCAGCTCCTGTCATTCAAATGTGAGGCCCCTGCACCGGTCGAAAACAAACTGGGCCCTTGAAGTTAGTGTGGATGTGTCTAATGCCAGTCTCGATACTCCACTGGCTTAAGCTAATAATGTGTGAATGCCACTTCTATAGAAACTCATTATACACTTTACACAAGCTGTTGGGCTGGACAGGAGCAAATTAACTCTACGGTTACTCAGTTCAGTGAAGGGAAAGGTGCACTACTTCACTTTTCTGCTGGTGGGTAGATTACCATTGTCATGGAGACCAAACCAGACCAAGTTACAGGTCATCTGAGTGTTTTTTCTACATATTTTTGAGCTATAAAAGCACCTGTAATGTAATAAATGTGAGTTAGAGCAATTTAAGGTGATAGAAAGTGACAGAGAGAAAGTGATAGAAAGTGATAGAGAGAAAAAGAAAGAGAGTTTAAGAGAGAGAGAGAAAGATAGAGATGATAGAGAGAGAGAGGAGCAGTAACACATGGCCGTGAGGAGAGAGACAGAGCTGAAGAGAGAAGTCAAATGAAATCCTCTACACTGTGACAGAGGAGAAACACATGGTTACAAGGACAGAGAGAGAGAGAGAGAGAGAGAGAGAGGCAACAGATAGAGGGAGAGATATATATAGAGAGACAGAGTTGGAGAGAGAGAAATAAGACAAATGAAATCCTCCATGCTGTGACAGAGGAGCAGTAAAACATGATCGCAAGGAGAGAGAAAAAGAGAGAGGGAGAGACAGAAACTGAGAGAGGAAGAGAGAGAAGTCAAATTAAATCCTGCAGTGACAGAGGTGGAGCAACACATGTTTATAATGAGAGAGAGAGAGGGAGAGGGAGAGAGACATGGAGAGAGATAAGTCAAGAGAGAGTCAAGGGAGACAGAGAGGCAATGCAGAGAAGGAGAGAAAGATAGAGAGAAATAGACATGGAGAGGAGGAGAGGGAGGAAGAGGGAGAAAGAGATGGAGAGAGATAAGTCAAGAGAGAGTCAAGGGAGACAGAGAGGCAATGCAGAGAAGGAGAGAAAGATAGAGAGAAATAGAGATGGAGAGGAAGAGAGAGAGAGGAGCAGTAACATGTGGTTACAAGGAAAGAGAGAGACACACAGAGTGGAGAGAGAGAGCTAGAGAGAGATAGGGAGACAGACAGAGTTAAAGAGAGAAGTTAAACACTGTGACAGGGAGGAGAAACACATGGTTGCAACTACAGAGAGAGAGAGAGGGAAGGAGAGATGGGGAGAGGGAGAAAGAGAGGAAGAGAGAGATAAGTCAAATCAACTCCTCCGTACTGTGACAGAGGAACAGTAACACATGGTTGTGAGGAGAGAGAAAAAGAGAAAGAGTGAGAGAAAGAGAGGGAAAGAGAATCCACAGAGACAGAGAGAGACAGAGTCGAAGAGGGACAGAGAGAGAGAAAGAGAGGAAGAAGGAGAGAGAGAAGGCAAATGAAATCCTGCCCAGTGCGACAGAGCAGCAGTAACATGGTTGCAACGACAGAAAGAGAGAAGAGAGAGGGAGGAAGGGAGAGAGAAAGAGGAGGACAGAGTGGGAGGGAGAGAGAGCAGTCAAATGAAATCGTGCCCAGTGTGACAGAGGGAGCGGTAGCACATGGGAGCAGTCACATTGTTAGTCTGTGCTCACTGTCAGGACTCCACAGCAGATGCCATGTTCCCTTATGCTATCTGCTCCTCCACGTTAGGTCGGCATGACGACGGGCACTTGTTAAAATCAACTCTGGATAAATTTGCTTCCCCAAGGACTTCCACACTTCGACTTGTCCGAAGTTGTACAAGTGTATTTTTGGTCAGTGTACTAAGTGGACTCCAAGTATGACACTAGCTTTCGGCCGCGGAGGTTAAAGTAAAGCCTACAGTGTGTTTTTCGATTGCGGATTTGTGAAATATTACATCTCTGCAAATCAGAGCGAGGAAAAATGAATCCAGTTTCCATAGTGATTAAAATGTCCATGTTACGCTATTTTCTAATCTATGTTATAATGATTCTTCATCAAAAACGTACCTGGAGTTGTGTTTTGTTTCATTCACAAATGTAAAACGCACAAATCCTGCATATTTAGGCGGAGAAAGCGTTCTGTTCCACCTTATGAAGTCATGTTGTGATACAGGAAGTGCTCCACTGCGTTTTAAAACTTTAAACACACACCTTCACTAGAATCTTTTGGATCATTTCAGCCCAGGAATTGCCGACCTCTACTGAACAAAAGGTAAAATGTAGCAGCAAATTTGAAAATTACCGCTTCATGCAACAGAGCATTTTGCGTTTTGGAGATGTAGACTGACTAATAATAAAGAGTTACTCAAACATGTGTGAATGAAACAAAACACAACTCCAGGTCTGTTTTTAGAAGGTAACATTTTAGTATAACTTAAAGGGGGAAGTGCTTCCTGCAGCGCTTTATAGTTCGGACGGCCGCCTTGACAACAATTGCCCTCTGCCTTGACTACGTCCCTCCGAATCATGTGAATCGTCACAAATCTACGGCCATTCCGCCTTGCTGGGGGTCCGTCACCTGCTTGTTTCTATGGAAATGTCTTTGCTTTGCCTGGAATGTTCCACAGTATAACATTAAACAGCTCGCCTTTACATTTATTCAATTACAGGTGGTTTTGTAGCTCAAAAATACCTAGAAAATCAGGTATTTTGACTGTGAGCGGGGTCGCTTCTCCACAGATCTGACCTGTAACTTGGTCTCGTTTGGTCTCCATGAAGATAGAAAGGTTTAATGCCATACTGTGGAACATTCCAGACAAAGCAATAACATCTTGATGGAGAAAAGCATTTGACAGACCCTCCAACAGAGTATAAACAATGCACCTTAAAAGCTCACAAGAGTCAATTTTGTGTAGGATCTTTAGGTTAAAACTCCTCAAAAAAGTTCCTAAAATCAGAAACTAAAACATAATCCAAAATACTTAGGTGTTTATGACTTTCTGCTAGCAACTGTAGTTACTTAGAAATGTACAAATGACTCATTAGCAGCTCATGTTAATAGGAACATGATGCGACAAAAGTGTTAAGAGCAACGCGCTGTGAACCTGTTTTGGTGACAGCTGCACAGTGAGGCTTTTCAGTGTGGAGTTTGCATGTTCTGCCAGTGTTCTGGTGAGTTTACTTTGGTTTACTGCAGTTTAACCCATCGACCATACATACACAAAAAGGTCAGGAGGTCTGTAGCTCCCCACCCTCTTCCAAGTAGCTCACCAAAGGAGTTCTGAATTACACGTTTTGTGCTGAATAAGTAAAATTTGACTAATTAAATGCCTCTTACCATTGTACATGTCTCATTTTGATGCCTAACTTTTTATACTAATAAATACATAATGGCTTGGAGGTAACTGTACCTCATCTAAAGCTCTTCTCTACTCAATTTCTTGTGATTAAAAATAGTAGCTCTGGCATTTTCGTTGAGTAAAAGTAGCTCACAGGAGGAAAAAGGTTGGAGACACCGACTATTAACCAATTAAAGTTCTTACATTACACGAGATTGACTCTTGTGAGCTTTTAGTGATGTTGGAATCTTGTTCATCTAAAACATACCCTTTAATAATCTTTTATTATTACTCTGTCTACATTTCCAAAGCTCAAAATACTTTGGTCCACCTCATGATGTGGTAGTTTTGAAGTTAACAGCTAGTTAACAGTTAGATAGTTTTGAAGTTAACTCTTTACCTTTTGTTTGGTAGAAATGGGAAAATACTGGGCTGAAATCATCCAAATGATTCTGGTGAAGGTGGACGGAGTTTCAAAACACAGTGGAGCTCTCCCTCTATCGCCACATGACATCACAAAGTGGAAGGTGGAGTGTTTTGTGGGAAGAACTCAGCCTAAATATGCAGGATTTGTGTGTTAAACATGTGTGAATGAAACAAAACACCACGCCAGGTCTTTTTTGACGAGGTAATAACATCAGAAAATAGCGTATTATTGGCCTTTTATGAATACAATTTGAGTCTGTGATCTAAGCCATGCGGAAACCTATTACTATTTTGCAATTCTTGTGTTTTGGGTCACTTAAAAAACAGTTTCATTCATTAAGGGTGTGTCGTGTACAAGCCTATTTCAGGTGGAAGGTTCATCAAAATGCTTTTCTCCGAGAAAAAGTTATTGCTTTTGCATTAAACCCACTCACAGTCAGTGTTTTTCTTGGTATTTTCAGCTATAAAACCACATGTAATTGAATAAATATAAGGCAGAGCTGTTCAATGTCAGACTGTGGAACATTCCCGGCAGAGCAGTACGTGACTGACCCCCAACCAAAAAGTTACACATTTAAAAAGTGAAATATTCTCGTGTTTCCACATTAAAACTACTGCCGATACTTCTACAACTCACTTGATCCTGACCTTTCGTTGTGGCTGTAGTTTCCCACTTAACCTTTCCGTCTTACATAATGAACGCCCGGCATTACAAACTCATTTATATCCATTTTGAAGCAGTCAAATCGGTTTTAGTTGAGCGCTTTTGTCCACCTTTCTCTGAGCGCGTGGGTGGTGCTACTCTGAAAAGGTACCAGTTTCACCTTGAAGCGGTTAACCCTGCGTTTGGGTCAGTGGCTCTGCGGTTTCGCCCCCTGCTGCACAATTGGGAAAATTAAATGCTAAATGGATGAAGTCCTACTCCAGTTAATGGCATGCAGGAATAGCTTCACTTTTGTAGAGTTGCAAAATCAGCATGGATTGTGAGTAGCAGGGAGGAAATTACTATAATGAAATATCTTCTTTCTCTACCACAGTGAGTAAATGATTTTCCATAATTCAAAAAGTCTGATGTTTTAAGTAGACTTTTAAGCAGTAGTTTCAATATTTAAAATGGATAAAGGTACATTAAAGAGAGGGCTTATGCACAATATTTTTTTAACCTTATAATGTTGTTCCCTCATTAAACAATATGTCAGAAGAGGTTTTAAATGTCATCCATGCATGTTTGAGTCATTTAGTGATCTTTCCTGGGCTCTAGGGTTGGGCATTGATTCAAATACTCAAGATTCAGAGTCAATTATCACGATTCAATACGATCCAATCTGATCCGATCTGATCTTGATTCAGATCAGTGTTATTAGAACCATTTTTGAGCTGTTCCAAGTGGTTCCTGAGGCCTTGTCCACACGTAGCCGGGTATCTGATAAACTGAAGATATTTTGCTGCGTCTTGACCTGTCATCCACACGAACATGCATCAAAAACGAGTATTCAGGGAAAACTCCGGCCAAAGTGAAGATTTTTGAAAACTCCGTTTATGCCTGTTTGTGTGGACAGAGATAACTGGGGTTTTGCGTTTTAAAACGTCACTGTCTGCGCCAAAAAATATGAATATGCCCTGACGTCAAACGTGCGACCTTTGTTTAGGCTACTGCAAAATCCAAAGCAGACTATGGATCGGAGTCGTTTCTTGAGAGCTGTGTGTGTGTTGAGAGCAGAATTGCTCCTAAACTGTGTTTAGGAGCAATTCTGACTCCGAGTCTGTCCAGACAAAGGAGCTTGGCGCCATGTTTTCTGTTGTTTAAGTTTAGGCGGAAGTGACGGCAAAGTAAGGGCTCAATGGAAATAATGCCATCTACAGGTTTGGAATGCGTATGTTGATGTTCGGTTATGTGTAGAAGGTATATTTTTCGAAGACGAGGTGGTGTGGATAAAACAATTTTTATAAACGGAGGGGGGGGAAATGTTCGGTTTTAAAAATACCCGGCTACGTGTGTACATGGCCTGAGGTTGGTTGTACTTCCGCTGTACTTCACCTCCATCTTCTGTCAAGCGCATCTTTGTCTTTATCGTTTCTGAACCCGAAATGGTGCCAGACGGAGCTTTGAGTGTTTCTGGTGTCTTCAAAGCCGGGACTTGGATAACGTTGCCACTAGTGTCCGACGCCATGTTAATTGTTTTGATATAATGACGCGATGAGTGGGATTAAAGTTTACCGGGCGAAAATGTATTAAAAATTAAATCAATACTTGGACGTATGAATCGATCTTAAGGAAATCATTTGCAAATCGATTCAGAATTGGAAAATCGATTTTTTCAACACAGCCCTACTCGGATCTACTTGATTTTGATTTGTATGATTCTGTCCAATGCTCCGCCACAACACAACATCACCCATGACCCCACAAGACAATTCTCCACAAATATACAAAAACCTGATGTGACGTCCAGTAGTTTCATTAGCAGGATGCACGATGATTGTGTTGTAAATGGTAAATGGTAAAAATGGTCACATTTGTATAGCGCTTTTCTACATTCAAGGTGCTCAAAATTCTTCACAACAAGGAACCACTCACCCAATCACACACACATTCATACACCAGTGTACACAGACACTGGGGGCGAGGTGGGTTATGTGTCTTGCCCAAGGACACAACAACAGCATTCACCTGTGGGAGCTGGAATCACACCAGACGAATCACACCAGACGAATCACACCGCCGACCTCTACCAACTGAGCCCCTTGTTATAGAGTAAACTTACCTACAGTATAACAAGAGAGACAAGCAGGTTACTACACTATGCTACATTACAGTTCAGATCTATGGAGAGTTGCCCCTATTCACAGAAGGAATTATTGTGTTTTTGAGCAACAAAAACGGCAATGAATAAATGGTAGACACACCAATGATGTTTATGTCAAGAGTGGGATTGGAAAAGCCAACCTTCGGATCAGTGGCCAAACAGTCTTACAAACTGAGCTATTGCCGCCCTGTTGTGCTCTGAAGGGTGAGTGACTTAACATGTGAAGCTAAGGTGGGGAATATAGCATATTCAAAACGATAATAGGTAACATGGTGATCTGACATATTATAGGCTGAGAAATCTTAAACTCTTATTATAAAGTGATAAGCGGTGAAGATAAGGACCACAAAAGTCTTTAACTCCCTCAAACATAAAACAGTAGATCAGAGCTTTGTTTCAGACTTACACACATCCACACTTTGAACAGCTGCTGTAGTTTAACCTTCCCTTGTCTGAACTAAAGAGCAGGATTTAAGGTTTAGGTGATTTTAAAGCTCTATAAATCAGGCTTTTTCCCATCTTTGCACCAATAATGTTTTACTCGATGCTGAAGCGATGAAGCTGTGTTCATTCGGTCCCCAGTGCCCTCGTCATTTGAGTATTTGGAGCTGTGTGTCTCCTCATGCAGAAGTAAGCGCTGTTTACAGTTCAAATGACACATAAAATTACACATTTGTCAAGACATTAAGACAAAGCCCACAATGCAATTAATATACAGCTTAGCAAAGTTAGAGAAATGAATTCATCTGGTCCAGTTTGGATTTGGATTCACAGGAAAATCTAGGCATGATTAAATGCACACAACCAACAACCCGTTTAATCCTGGTTTAGTCCTGGTTTAGTCCTGGTTTAGTCCTTCATGATCTAGTTCTGTTTTAATCCTGGTCTAGTCTTGTTTTAGTCATGGTCTATGTCAAGATCTATGACATAAACCTTGAACCTCACTGAGTCTGCAGTGCTCAAAGAAGTGGACTAAGCGAGTCAAATGAAGCTAATCGAGGCCAGCGGTTGCAGACCCTTTTATGGGTGCATTTTAGCAATAGAAGTGGCATTGTTCCCCATTCATTCCGATTCATTCAGACTGAACATGGACAGAAGGAGACGGAGATAAAAACATTTCCAGCACAAAAATGGTTATTATGTTTGAGGTTGTCAGAATCAGTCTTCTACCGACGGACTAAAGTTTTAAAGTTTTACTGCCTGATCGCACAAGGATCTGGTAGTCGGACAGCATTTGTCAAACTCAGCTTGTTGAGGAAATATTCACAATCTTTTGACGATAATCCTTTCTCAGAGCTTGACAAGCTGCTGAGTTCTGCCATACTTCTGTTACTAAAATGCATGCGCAATCGAGCCTACGTCGTCACTGTTTACTAACACTAAAAGGGTCTATTGGAGCAAATTTGGAGCCGAGTTACAGATTTGGAACTTCGCCGGTGAGTATTATAGCAACCAAAGAGCCAATCAGGAGCGAGGTTATTGAAATTAACGCCCTTTCCCGTCTGCATCACTGGTTTAGCAGAGTTTCCCATATGATTTAACCTATAAATATATTTAACCATCTTGTAAATATTATTGGCCTGAAATATAACCGGTTTTCAGTATTCCAAGCACAGGTCCAAGCACGGAGCTCCACTGGACTTCCCTGCACATTTGGAACAAGTTGTGTTTAATTTACAGCACCATAGCTCTTTATCTGAAGCCTGCTCACACCCTCCAAGGTCACTGTGTGCTCCAGTCTCTGCTCAGTGCTTACAGTCTCTGCCTCTTCTGTGGGTTTCAGATGATATACCAGCCTCCTACAGATCAGAGAGGGTCAAATAAAATGCTGATTGTTAATATGCAGGTTCTGCGGTGCAGTTGGATAAACAATAATAGTTTGTCGCGAATAGAAAAGATCAGATTCAACATTTGTGGATTTTCTTGGCACAAAGTTCAACAAATTTTCTGTCACCGCAGATAACCAATAAAGATATTCTGTTTCCACTATCGCTTCAGAAAGTGGAGCCATTATTCAACCCCAAATATGTGATTGTTGTCAGCTGAAAGGACTTTAAGACATAAGATGAATAGGACAAGTCTGTGCAGGAAATGCCATCTGCAATGAACAATAAACATGTGCGGATCATCATCTGGATATTAAACAAAAAACAAAAAAACTACCAGCATTCTAATATCAGAGAATACATGGGATTCAGCATTATGAAAAATAAGACTATTGCCATAGCAAATAGCAAAGCAAAAAGTTTCTTTAGAATAGGCTCTGTGCACAAGATTGCCTGGTAACCACACCTCTATTTCCTGTATCAGTTGGATCAGGCTGTGAACAAGGAGCTGCACAGACAACATGTTAAAAAGTACACAAATAAAATGAATACTTCAGCAGAGGTCACTATTGTGTACAGGACATGGATCGATTAAAGTAACTGCATAGGGTGTTGCTGCTCAAAGCTGTTTTGACTTGACGTAGTGACCACTTATTAGTACTTCAGAGAAAAAAAATCCCTCCTGCCCATAAAGAATTTTCTCATAGAGTGCAATGTAATCACAAACTGCTCGTGTTTGGCTGCCAGAGCACCAACAGCTTTTTAAAATGTTGGATTGTGTGGAGATTTTTACCTATTACATGATAAACTTTTTCTCAGATCAAAGTCCTTTAGTTGTCTTAAAAACAGCTTTTTAATCATTAGCTCTGGCTCCGCTCTTCTCCACTATAGCTCCTCTCGCTCTGATTGGTCAAAGTGGTCATGTGATACACCGGACCATGCTCCATGCACACTCTTGTGCGTTGGCGCGTGTCCGCATCACAAAAGAGCACGACTGGGCACGTTCCATGAGTGAAAAGCCACCAGAAGCAGCAGCCGGGCCAGGCTAATCTGGAGATGTGCACCATTGAGCTCAGCCCTTTGACTTGAATGGGTGGAAATGTTTAGGCCCCAGGGCCTGGTTTAGAAGTTTGTGTCTCAATGCTAATGCTAATGCTAATTTGGAGGCATAATAAATATTAAAACAAGGGCACAAACTGAAGTATTCTGTGTATAAAAATGACTGGATTACAGGTGGAAATAAACTCTAGTGCTACAACCTGGAACAGTCTATCTACTGTTAAGGTGAACGTATAAAGTGAACTGTCCCTGTCTCATAAAAAACTAAATACATTAATTGGGTCATCTTTATTTTAATTCAATTGAATTTTAATAGATTAATTATTTTCTATTTTATGGTTTTAATAAAAGTGACAGTTTGACATACAGTGAGCACCTATAGACAAGAACTCCAGACTCAGGAATCAGTCGTAGTGAAATATGAACTATAATAAACTAAAGGCAAATGAGCAGAGGTGTAAAATCCTGCAGAACCAACAGTATCTTTGTGTCTGATGTAAGTCTCATAAAACAGTCTTAGCTCTGCAGAGCAAACACTGTGCACGTATACAGCCTCATTACATACAGATAATGGACACAAGGTTTTGTTTTCAAAGAGACATGCAAAAACCTGCTTCACACTAATGGATGTTAAAAGCCTGTTGTTAGCATCCATTAGCTTTACTGTAAGGTATATTATAACGTTGAGATACATTTAAAGTCATTGCACTTGGTTTTTCAGTCTTAAATATGTGAAAAATAAAGAGTTCATATTAAAGGTTTGAGTGGTCTAAAGTTATTCCTCACTTACCTTAAAGGGCCCATATTCCACTATTTTCTGATCTATGTTATAATGTTTCCTCATCAAAAACATAACTGGAGTTGTGTTTTGTTTCATTCACACATGTTTAACACACAAACCCTGCACATTTAGGCTGAGTTCAAACCGAAAACACTCTGTTCCACCTTGTGATGTCATTTGGAAACACCGGAAGTGCTCCGTTGTGTTTTTAAACTCCACACACCTTCACTAGAATAATTTTGATGATTTCAGCTCTAAAATGCTCATCTCTACTGAACAAAATGTAAAGTTCACTTGAAACCTGCTGCTTTATGACATCACAAGGTGGAAGAGAGTATTTTGAGCTTTGAGATGCAGATGAATAAACCAGACATTCTTATTCACCGCAATGATTTTACAAGTGCTTTTCACAGCTTTGAGAGAACAGTTTACATGTGATTGTAACGCACTTAGCACTACACTTAGCACTTAGTGCTTCGCATACTAACAAACACTTCCTGATTACAGGGCCGACGCAGCAACTTATTTTGTCTTCAAGAGCTGCTTATACAATATACGAGGCTCTTCACACCCACTGTACTGTACATGTGACGTGTGCATAAAGGTGCAGGCTTTTGAAAACCTGTTAAACCCAGTGGACTTTCTGAAACCAACAAAAGCATAGACTTCGTTATCTTTTGCGGACGCTGTTGCACAGAAGCTCCTCATGTAGTACTAGCGCTGCAAGAAAAATCAGTTTGAATGGACACAATTAACAAATCGCCAAGGTTAAGATTTCTGAAGTACCATCATTTTCTCCACAAACTACAAAATATCCTGTTTTATTCTGCAGAAAAACAGCCAAACCAATAGTTTACATCTGTACAAACATGCGCTCAGATTCTTTTGTTAAGGTTTCTATTATGTTATAATGTTCGCTCATCAGAAACATGCCAGAAGACGTTTGCAATGTCATGTTTGAGTATTTGAAAACCTATTCAAACCCCACAACCCTACCTCACCCAGGCTCCCACACAAAAATTTGCCATAAATATACAAAAACTTGATACAAAACTGCACGCATCAATAAAATAAACTGGATGAAATGTGCAGTAGTTTCTTTAGTGGGATTTTGTTTGGGAGATTAAAGGGACGGGAAACAAAAGTGAAACTCAATAAACCTGTTAATATGTTGTTTTTGGCAAATATAGCATTTTTAAAACAATGAAAGGTAACATGGTGATATAAATATGTTAAGTGTGTGCAGTTAATGCCCTGTAGAAGTTAAATACGGCCTCTACAGTGGTCCCTTGTTTATCACGGGGGTTACATTCTAAAGATAACCCGCAATAGGCAAATAGCTTTATTTTTTACAATTATTATATATGTTTTAAGGCTGTAAAACCCCTCTGTGATCTAAGTGGGGAGCAAGGAGCGGAATTGCGCCACACAAATTGGTCGCGATCTAAACTGAGGAGCACGGGGGGTGAAAAACAGTTATGGGGAGTTGTTGGTGCTGTTTTTTTACTCTTTGAAACAGGCATGCTACCTTCGATTATGCAGAACACAATGCGCATTATGTAAAAAAAAAGAAAAAAATACAAAATTGAACTAAAAAAATCCGCAAAACAGTGAGGCCACCAAAGGAGAACCGCGTTATAGTCAGGGACGACTGCAATCACAATTACAATACAGAAATCACAATTATTATTTTTTTCCCCAAATGGTTAATTCCTACATTTGACATATTATAGCATTTTCCTTCATACTTTATTAATGTCCATCCATCCATCCATCTTCTCCCGCTTAATCCAGCTGGGTCGCGGGGGCAGTTTGCTACCCAATCTTCATAGCACCTGACCCCCCACTTTATTAATGTGTTTTGGTCAAATGAATAGACACAGTGGAGGGAACTGTGTACGACTATACACACAGGATGAATCCAGTGTACCAGGGCTTAATGAACCTCCTTATTCAAAAGCTCTGCATCTGTCTGTCTTCCTGTCCTGTAGAGCTGAGTACACAAGGGGTGATCCAAAGGTAACAGACTCATATTTGTAGCATGAACCTTTCACAAACTCCACGGTTCTTTTTAAAAATGAGAGACTGAGTCAACACTATCGGATTACACCAAGGGGGAGGTTGTAACCCACTAAAATTGGGTTAAAATTATATTACATATGCATAATATGTAATCTATGTAATCTACTTATCTTCTACAAGTACATTTTTGTAAAGTTTTGCATCAATGTACAGCAACCACATATTTTGTATTTTGGAAACTTTGTAAACTATATAAACTTTTCAAGAAATGTGTTTTTCTGTTGTTTACAGTGTAGATTTAGTATGTATTTGATTATTGTTTCTCTCTTGGCACAAAGTTGAAATAAACACTAATCAAATGAAAATAGGTCCTATGTTATGCAAGTGACTCGTGAGCTTTAAGCCACATCATAATGTTGTTACCTCCTCAAAAATAGACCTGGAGGTGTGTTTTGTTTCATTCACACATGTTTGAGTAAACCTGCATTATTAGTCTGACTACAAGCTTTAAATGCTCTGTTCCACTTTGTGATGTCATGAAATGGTAGTTTTCACATTTTACCTTTAGTTCAGTAGAGTTTGGCAACTGGAATTTGAACTAATTTATGTTAACTAACAATTTTATTTTCTTAATTGGTAATTCGCAAATGATTCAGCAGTGTTGTTTATCATTTTGGTACAAATGAAAAATGCACTGCGTAACATTTTTAGTGAGACCTGCTTGTCTCCATGGAGATGTTATTACTTTGCCTGGAATGTTCCATGGTATGACATTAAACATATCCATCTAGCATTTATTCATTATGGGTGTTTCTATTGCTCAGAAATACAATAATTCCTTCTATGAATAGGGTGCCTCTCCACAGATCTGATCTAATCTGTAAGTTTACTCTATAACACGCGCAGTATAAACATGTGATAACCACCATACCATTTTATACTGCGGAACATTCTAGACAAAGAATTAACATTTCCGTGGAGACAAGAATAGGGTGACCAGATTTTCAAAATAAAAAACTGGGACATCCCTGGTTTGTGTTGATTGATAATAATAAAATTGTGAAATGAGTGCGGAATTAAGGAAAATTACTCTGCACTCTGCTCTAATGTGAGTCAGTATAGTCACATTTTCTTTGTGTTTTGGTCATTTTTAAGCAGTTTTTCTGTATTTTGTGTAAACAAATGATAGTGTATGCCTCTCTTTACTGTTGGCAGGGATCAGATGGATGAAAAACAGACATCTGGGACATTTCTTGTATAAAACTGGGACAAATCACTGGTTTTGGATAAATCTGCTGGGACAGGGGACACAGGGCTCAAAACTCGGACTGTCCTGGGTAAAAAGGGAAATCTGGTCACCCTAGACAAGCAGGTGGAGCACTGTCTACTAAAAATGTTACACAGTGTGATTAAGGTGCAAAAATGATATAGTGGTACAGTATTAACACGTCTACCTCCTACACTGGACCGCATGCATGTCATAACCATATTTACATCCTACAGTAAAGTCCTCAGAAAACCATAAGGCTGTAACATGCAAACTCCTGTTCAACCCACTGATGCTGTGGCTGTCTGCAGGGAGGAGGCTAGCTGTGGTGGCTAATTAGCGCCCTGTCAACATTCATTCCTGTGACTGGGAGCTGTCGCCGCTTCTGCACAAAATGTTTCATGTTTAGATCTGCAAGAACCCAAGAACTAATTCACAGAGAATGCTCGCAGTTTTGATCAGCTGATCTGACAAATGTGAGAAAATGTTGCCTAGGGACGATATCGAAATCACTTGGCACGATATTTTCATGATATGTATCTCACAGTACGATATTGTGTGGAGGTGAACACAACTGTGAATATGCTACTTTTTCCTCTTATAATCCCTTGACAAGCCTTTGGTACTTTCATAATCCAAAGAATTAAGATTTCAAAGTGCTTAGAACAGTTAGTTCTTCATGTAGTCTGCACTGAAACAGAGCAAAGGATCATGGTCTATGTAGTTTCCTATGCATTTTTAGTTACTGTTGCACCAAAACTTAGTAATTTAAGCAAACAGATTTGTGATTTGATATATTGTGATGGTCCATGATATTATTGAGAGACTTTTGATGATACGATATCACCATATTTCAATTTTTGTTACATCCCTAAAAAATGCTAGAACTAACTCACAATGAGCTTTGAGCGGCTGATTTGACTAGGCTGACCAGACGTCCCTTTTTACCCGTCCCAGTCCCAGTTTTGATCCTTGTGTCCCCTGTCTCAGCAGATTTATCCAAAACCAGTGATTTGTTCCAGTTTTATACAAGAAATGTCCCTGGTGTCCCTATTTTGACCAATCTGATTTAAACCAGGACTAAACGAGATTAACCAGGACTAAAACTGGACTATCACAATTTTTTGACTAATCTGATCCCGCCAACAGTAAAGAGAAGCATAAATTATCATTTGTTTTGCCAAAATGCAGAGATCCATGTTTGCAAATGACCATAAAGCAAAAAGATGCAGCAACAGAAGCCTCTCAGATTATGACCGACACGAGAATGCACAATGTTTCACGCTGTTTTTATGATTTATTTATACCAACCGTCCCAACTCGAGTGTGTCCCAGTTTAGAAATTTGGAAATCTGGTCACCGTAGATTTGACAAATATGGAAAGATGTTGGCGACTAAATGAAGGATCACATAAAATAAATTTCAGTTTTAATTAACACTGTTCTGTAGCTGCTGATGACTGGGGGTTTGTACAGGGCAGCAGTGGCTTAGTGGTTAGATCATTCGCCCACAATCCAAAGGTCAGAGGTTCAATCACTACTCTGAATTTGATGATGTTGCCGTGCAGTTAAAGGTGCACTGTGTAACTTTTCTGGTGAACGGTCCCTCAAATGCTTTTCTCCATGAAGATGTTACTGCTTTGTCTGGAATGTTTCACAGTATGGCATTAAGTACATTATTTAACTGTGTAATCAACAGTATCAATACATTTTTTGCTGTAAATTGAGGAAATGTTTTACCGTAATTTAACAGTTGAGTTACAGCAACCACAGCTGCCGAGATTTTGCCGTAAAAATGACATTTTTTTTTACAGTGAGGTTATAGGTCAGATCTGTGGAGAGGCAACTCCACTCACAGTCAGAGTATATGTTTTTCTAGTTTTTTTTTGAGCGATAAAACCACCTGTAGCTGAATAAATGTAAAGCAAAGCAACCACATTTCCATGGAGACAGGCAGACTATCCACCAGAAAAGTTGCAGAGTGCAGCTTTAAGAAAATCCGTGTTAAATACAATTCTAATATTTGCAGATCACTTCTTGGCATGTCAGTTACACAAAGTTTGTGCTGAATGGATCATTTCACCCAATTATAAAGTTAACAAAACACTCCACACGCACATTTTCTCGCGCTCGGTCTCCTGCCTCAGTCCCAGATGTCTTCGGCAGTGCTCAGCAGCGCCCCCTGTGGTTTGTACGATCTGTGTAATGAGCTGCACCGCTGTCACTGATGCTAACAGACCAGTCACAGCGCGTTAGCCTCTCCGCGTACTAAACAGTACTTTGACACGTCCCCACACACGCGCTAATGTTAGCTAGCTCCCTCCAGCTGCTCTGCTCTGCTGCGCTCAGAGCACAGACACCGCCAGCTGCAGCCCTAATGTGGCTCTCTGCAAAACTAACACAAAAACACCCCGTGTGCCCAAACATTTCACTGGGAAACATATGGGGGCTGTGGGATCTTATAGAGGAAGCACTACTGTAAAGTTCTTGTGTCAACTCACGCAGAGAAGAAGATACAACAATAACAACGACAAAAAACACATGACTTTAAAGTTGCACTGCGTAGCTTTGTCTCCATGGAGATGATATAGCTTTGCCTAGAATGTTCAATAGAATATTGCATTAAAGTTATCTGTTTTATTTTTGTTTATAGGTCTTATATGCACAAAATTGCCACGTTAATGTTGTTATCTTCACAAAACCTACCCAGAGTTTTGTTTTGTTTCATTCACACATGTTTGAGTAATCCAGTATTATCAGTCTATCTCCATCTCCAAAGTTCAAAATGCTGTTCTGAGAATCAGCTGGAAAGTCCCCTAGGCTGGAAAGACCCCCTGACTTGTACCCTTTATGAAACTAAGTTAGTTAATCTATATACATATAAATAATAATTATAAAAATCAGTATACATATTGCATTGACTGCACATGCAAGTAACAATATACAGCTCTGGAAAAAAAATTAGAGACCACTGCATGTTTTTTTTTTTAAATCAGCATCTCATGTGTGATGGCCGTTCCAGTCCAGCATCACCTCAAGCACACCTTATGCTGCTTCATGAGGCACTGATGAGGTGATGTCCTGAACCAAATCTGTTTTAAGGAAGAAAAGGAGAAAAAACACTGTGATTACAAATCAGGGTTATTCCACCAAATATTGATTTCTGAACTCTTCCTAAGTTAAAACATCAGTATTGTGTTGTTTTAAAATGAATATGATCTTGTTTTCTTCGCATTATTTGAGGTTTGAAAACATTGCATCTTTTGTATTATTCTGACCATTTGTCATTTTCTGCAAATGAATGCTCTAAATGACAATATTTTTATTTGGAATTGGGAGAAATGTTGTCAGTAGTTTATAGAATGAAACAAAAAATGTTCATTTTACTCAAACACAAAAGTAGTAAAATCAGATAAACTAACTGCAGTGGTCTCTTATTTTTTTCTGGAGCTGCATCTCAACACATTTGTTCATACATACAAACAAAACATGCAAAAAAATATGTGGTCTCAAACACACAAATAGAGTAAAAACAGTGTCAAATTACTCCTCAGGAATAGTCCACATGTGAGGCACAAAAGATCAGTAAAATGACATAAACAAGGCCCGACATTTGATCTCCCTACATTGACATTTCTTTTTATTATGATATAGAATGCAGATTTTCTAGAAACGGCATGAACGTCCCCCTCCTCCCGCTGGGTGCCCGGGAGAGGGGGACGTTCATGCCGTTTCTAGAAAATCTGCATTCTATGTCATAATAAAGCTGAGAGAATGGGAAGCTTGAGCTGGATGATCCAAATGATTCTGGTGAAGGTAAAAACACAGTGGAGAACTTCCGGTAATACAACATGACATCACAAGGTGGAACAGAGAAGAACTCGGCCTAAATATGCGGGATTTGTGTGTTAAACGTGTGAATGAAACAAAACACAACTCTGGATATGTTTGTTGTTAGAATAAAATGCTTATAATGAAGTTATTTAAAAAATGTACATCAAACAATCTCATGGTACAAGGCAGGCTCAGAGGATAAAGGGCCTTTGTTAACCTATCTCTGCTAAAACCAGATGTGTGACCTCTTGTGACCTTTTCCCTCCTTGCAGGACTGTTCACATCGTAAATTTGTTCAAATGTAAAACAAAGTCATGATATACTTCACTATGTTATCTGTGGTAAGCTTAACGAGATTATGTATACGTTGATCAGGTTGCCTTTGTACTGACATGATGGATTGTTGGAAATGAATAAAGGTGTGCTGGAATCGGAGGGGCTTTGGAAGAGCAGCGTGAACGGGCCTAGAGAGCCGGACGCAGTGGCCATGCTCTTCTCCGTGCAAAAAGGCACGTAAAAGAGATCTGACTCAGTGATTTAATCTCAATTGGTAGGAGACTGGCGTTTAAATGTCAGAAATACTGTCACTGGATTGTGATTGTATAAAAATTCATGACATAATGGTCCTTGCGACCGGATTCGGTGTACTTCTGCTTGGAGGATGAACGACAGAGATTGGAAAGCGCGCACCCAGCTTGAGCTGAAAAATCCGTCTTTTCTCGACGGCAACCCCTGTGGGGCATCCTCTTCGTGGAAGGACCCGGTCAACCAGATCCAGTTATATCACCTGAGGTCAGAAATTTAACTTCTAGAGAGTGAAGTTATATAGAACTACATAGAGATTTGTAGTTATTGTAGTGTGTGGATGAATTGTTGAATGTATGGAAATTCAAATTGATCATTGTTAAGATGTATCAAGGTTGAATCTCATTCAGGTCACAGGTCGATGTTTTGTTGAAAATTGATCCAGCGTCCTTCTCGGTGTGTGAATTAACACCCAGTTTATGACCGCCCATCGTGGTAGAAGCTTGTCATAAAACACAGAGAAGTTTCGTTGATCAACAGTAGGCAAAACTTAGACACAAAGTATCATGGCAGAGAAAAGAAAAAAAACAGTAAAAATAGAAACAGACTCGGAGAGAGTTGCAAATTCCTACGAAAATGAAAAGTAAAATATACTTTTGATGAAAAATTAGATGAAATAAAGTTAAGTGAGCTAATGATGAACCTATCAATTCATGATAAGAAAAAGCGTAAAAGCGTTAAAACATTTAAAGTGTCTCGTCCGAAGGGCGATGATAGCCCAGTGGTGAAAAAAAGCCCTCTACAGGCAGGACAGGTAGAGGGTGGTGAGGAACAAGGCGAAAATGGGAAATTGGGAAGAAAAGAAAAGGAGGAGTTTAGGACTATGGGGCTTTATCCAAACCTTCCAGAATTAGAAGTATGAAAAACATAAGCCAACCAAAATCTAGTTTGGGCATTTCCTACTAATCCAGAGGCCCAGCAGAGCCCTCCACCCGCATATGATAAGAAAACTTCACCCCCCTGAGTTTCCCATCTCCTAGGTCAAAAGGTGACAGTAAGACAGAGGTGCGAGGCCTAGTCAACTGTGCCAAGAGAAGAGGGGGAGAGGGGAAAGATAGAAAGAGCGGAAAAAGTAAGAGACAGAAAGACAGAAAGAAATTGAGAGCGATAGACAGACAAAGGGGAGATAGTGTCAGTGAGAAAGACAGAAACACAAATTCCGTAAGCATGACTAAATAAGAAATACAAATATAAGTGTCAGGAAAATAAAAGAATATTGACACAATAGGCTTTGCCAAAAGTGTCAACAGGGGGAAATAAGGTTAATACAATAGGTTTTAATAAATACTAAAAAAAATTTTTTGTAAACAATGCCTAATCTGTATTAAAAATAATGCACAAAGACAACAGAGACCTAGAGGAGTTTTCCTACTCCAGAGCATCCTTTTCACATGCTACACATGGACTCATGAAGACAAAAGAACAACCAGACTCTGATCAAGATCTTATTGACTATATGAGAAAAACCCTGTTAACAAGAAACGTTGTAAACAACAATAAACTGCCAGAAAGAACTATTTCTCCACAGGGCAACACGGCAAAACCAGGAGACCACGTGTTCATAAAGACTCTAAAGCGGAGGAAGACAGGACCAGTCCAAGGTGGGACCCATCAAGTCGTCCTGGCTACATCTACTGCAGTAAAGGTCAAGGAAAGGTCAACCTGGAGCCACATCAGTCGCACTGTAAGTGAAGGAACCAGTTGGACCTGACAGATCCAGACCCAGCCTCCGAGAACTCGCATAAGCGCCAGAAACGCCTAGACTACTGGACCTCCTAGACTCAGGACATCACTGACTCAGGACTCCACTTCAAGAGTGAGCAGTAGGTAAACAACTGTTCACTCCAACGGTGTTCTTACGAGGAAGTTGACCCTCGGGCACTGAAAAAGATGACAGCTCCATCCATCCCAAGGGAAAAACAACTGTCTGAGAGAAGAAGACGTCAGACATGACACCCAGTTAAGATGGTTAAATAAGGTGTTATTTGTAATGATTCTATTCATGGTGCACATAGCAATATTGTTTGTGATACATATCAAACATACACACCCTGACTTGGTAGTGAGTGCACAATTCACACAACACAAATGTAACAACTGTCTCTGAGACTGTGACACAGCCTACAACCGCACTGACAAAAGAGGACAAGACAGAACTGACCCTGACGAAGACAACCAGGACTTTGAACACAAATAAGCAAATGTAAACACAAGTTAAAATGACTAAGAGCCAACATTATCCTCAGTGTACGATTTTGCACATTTTTGTGATGACATGTGCTAATATAAAGTGAAATGACATGTTCTGATCTTATATGATGTAATTTTTATAAACAGGGGGAAAATGTTAGAATAAAATGCTTATAATGAAGTTATTTAAAAAATGTACATCAAACAATCTCATGGTACAAGGCAGGCTCAGAGGATAAAGGGCCTTTGTTAACCTATCTCTGCTAAAACCAGATGTGTGACCTCTTGTGACCTTTTCCCTCCTTGCAGGACTGTTCACATCGTAAATTTGTTCAAATGTAAAACAAAGTCATGATATACTTCACTATGTTATCTGTGGTAAGCTTAACGAGATTATGTATACGTTGATCAGGTTGCCTTTGTACTGACATGATGGATTGTTGGAAATGAATAAAGGTGTGCTGGAATCGGAGGGGCTTTGGAAGAGCAGCGTGAACGGGCCTAGAGAGCCGGACGCAGTGGCCATGCTCTTCTCCGTGCAAAAAGGCACGTAAAAGAGATCTGACTCAGTGATTTAATCTCAATTGGTAGGAGACTGGCGTTTAAATGTCACAAATACTGTCACTGGATTGTGATTGTATAAAAATTCATGACATTTGTGATGAGGAAACAACACTGTAACATACTGTAGATCAGAAAACAGTGTAATATGGGCCCTTAAAAAACAGAAAGGATGAAAGAAACAAACCAACAAAATCAATTTCACATAGCGAGTAACAGAAATGTCTTGGTATTTCTTCTTCTTCTCAGACTTGTCCTCCCTGTGGCCCCGTGACCCCGTGAGCACTCGCAGATGCACAAGCGTCTGGTCTCACTGAGGAACAGCACAGTTCATATGTGGATCTGACCCTGATGACGACTTCAGCTCAGCCATCTGCCCATTCACAAAAATACGCCAAACTCCTCACGATCACCACTCACTCATTACACAACATGTTACATCATTTCACTCATCTAAAGGGGCACTGTGTAACTTTGCATCACACGCTAGTCTCTATGAAGATCGCATGGCTTTAACAGTGTTTTTCTGTGGACAGATCTGCGGTTTTGTCAAATTGTTTCCACATTTTTGTTTCTTGTTTAAAACTACAGTGGGAAGTCTGAAGTCCACTTTTAGACCTGGTTTAGTCCGAGATTAGACCTGGAATAGTCCTGTTTTAGACTTAGTTTGGATCTGGTACTCCAGAAGACAAATCTTTTCTTTGTTGGTACTTTGTGTGAAAAGGCTGAGCGCCACTTGCCTAGAATGTTTCATATCAAGTGAAAGATCAGATCTGTGGAGAGGCGACCCTGCTCAATGTTTTAGAAAGTATATTTTCAGCAATACAAACATCGTAATTTAATAAATCCAACATAGACAAACTTATAGGGAAGCTTTTTCAGTCTCGATACGATTCTGATATTATGGCTTTAAGTATCTGCCAATACCTGATATCAACCAAAACAGCATTTATTTCCTTAAAAATGTTATGTAAAAGGCATTTATCTCTTAAAGGTGCATTGTGTAACTTTTCTTGTTTAGGGTTTGTCAAATGCCAAGTTACAGGTTAGATCTGTGGAAAGGCGAGCCCACTTAGAGTCAGAATGCCTGTTTTTTTAGGTATTTTTGAATGAAAAAATCACTTGTAATTGAAGAAAATGTAAGGTACAGTATATATGTTTTAATGCTATACTGTGGAACATTCCAGGCAGAGCAATGGCGCATCCATAGAAACAAGCAGATGACGGACCCCCAACCAAAAAGTTACACAGTGCACCTTTAAGTAAGCACAGAATAACATGAATATTCAGTTTAAATATTATGAAAGTTTCTGGGCCAACTACGATCAGTTTAAATACCCAACCAGGAACAGATATTTGAAAACCGATATCTGGTCCAGTAAATCTTTCAGTATCTACGCCGATATCCATAAAAACAAGCAGGTGACAAATTCCCAACCAAAAAGTTACACAGTGCACCTTTAAGGAACTACAGAATACTTATACTTATATAACTTATAAATAACAGTTAAATTGTTATGAAAGTTTCTGGGTGAATAGTTTTATTACAGCAATTTATATACCCAACCAGGATATCGGCTGAACGGATATTTCAAAACCGATATCTGATCCAGCAAATCTTTCAGCATCTGCGCTGATATCTAATGTCAGTATCGAACCGGTGCAGCCTTTATTAGCCATATGCCAAATGATAGAACGTCTGAAGCAGAGCAAACACATCCCCATGGAGACGAGCAGTGGAAATGTCACACAGTGAACTTTTATTCGATTGGGGATTTGGTTCAAGGATGAGCAGACTCCACAAGTAGGTCTGGAGAAGATTAACTATGTGCTCTCCTACAGTTTTCATTCACTAAAGTTTTGAGGATGGTCGTGAGGCCTGGTATCTCAAGTGTTTGGTTTGTATTGAACTCAAAGCATCCGCTCGTGTTTAGGAGAAATTAAAAGAAAAATACGCTTCTTATTCTTCAAATCGGCGGCACGGTGGCTGAGTGGCAACACTCAGGCCTCACAGCAAGAAGATTGCGGGTTCGATCCCCGGGTCCCCGGGTCACCCGGGCCTTTCTGTGTGGAATTTGCATGTTCCTCCCCGTGTCTGGATGGGTTTCCTCCGGGTACTCCAGTTTCCCCCATCAACCTAAAACATGCCTGCACCCCGATGAACTAACATCAAGGACCATGTTGTCCACCCTCCTGTGGGCTCACCATCTGCACCACCTCAGGTGCTATGAGTATTGGGCAGCAAGCTGCCCCCGCGACCCAGCCGGATTAAGCGGGAGAAGATGGATGGATGGATGGATTCTTCAAATCCTTCTTATTCCTCAGATTTTTAACATATTTTTATTTCGTATTTCGCAAAAGAAGGACAACTTTGCGCATTCATTTCTTGAAACTGTTGGTGAAGGAGCAGCGCAAGAACATCAACAGAGAGAAATGCTGCACAGCGTCTCTCTTGCAACGTGTCAATTTGAATAGGACATTGTGTTAGTTAAATTGTGTTTGGGTGCGCTGTTCATTTACCAACCTGTCACCCTTGGGTGCTTGCCAATTTCTATTTAAAGATGTCCGCCTCGAGCTCTTCTCCCATTTGTCTGATGAAGGTCTAGTGCCGAAACATAATGATGTCCTAATAAAACTCACACATTTGCAGGTAAGACGGTGAGCAGGATTTTTCTCTTTCAGTAATTCAGAAAAAGAAATACGTCTACAGCGTGGATGGTGGTAGAACGGGGGGGGAGAGCCTTCAGTTACCAAGCTCCTGTGTTATGGAATCAACTCCCTGTTGATGTTAAACAGGCACCCACAGTCTCTTTATTTAAGACCAGGCTTAAAACCTTCCTCTTCGGAATAGCTTATGACCAGGTTACTTAGTTGATGTTACTAAGATAAGCTGCCGCAGGAGATAACAAGCTGGGGGAAGTGTGGCAACCTGAGCACTGTCCTCTGTTTCCTGCTATTTTCTCATCAGCATCACTTACTATGTTCTCATCTGTAGCTCGTTCATTGCTATTCACATGTTGTCCCCTGTCCCACTCCCCCTGTGGAGTGTAACTCTTTCAGACGCCTGATGGCAGCTGGACCCATCT
Organism: Odontamblyopus lacepedii; assembly: GCA_034769755.1. Lineage (NCBI taxonomy): Eukaryota > Metazoa > Chordata > Actinopteri > Gobiiformes > Gobiidae > Odontamblyopus > Odontamblyopus lacepedii. Next base: position 11,280,273 of record CM068362.1, read on the forward strand.
CCTCCTCCTCGCCCGGCTCCTCCTCCTCGCCCGGCTCCTCCTCCTCGCCCGGCTCCTCCTCTTCGCCCGGCTCCTCCTCCTCGCCCAGCCTCCTCCTCCTCGCCCGGTCTCCTCCTCTTGCCCGGCCTCCCCTCCTCGCCCGGCTCCTTCCCCACCTGGGTAGCTGTGGCCATACCGAACTGGCCCACGGGCCTGGACATCTATAGCCTGTCCGTCCATGGGAGTGGATCTCTCCTTCACTGTAGTTCTCCCCGAGGTTTCTTCTTTTTCCCAGGACCCTGGGTTTTTTGGAGTTTTTCCTTGCTGAGAAGGAGGGTCTAAGGACAGGGGATGACTGGACAATGTTTCATTTGCTGCTTTACATGAATGTTGTTTTTTCCTGTTTTGATATGTCTGTGTGTATGTTTGGCTCATCCATATCTTGGAACGCCCTTAGAGGCAACTGTTGTTGCGATTTTGGGCGCTACAAAATAAATTGAATTGAATTGAATTGATATTTAAGTTTATGTTGATGAAAGGACGGACAAGCTTGAAGGTGCACTGTGTAACTTTTTGGGGGTCCGGCACTTGTTAGTTTCTATGGATTTGTTGTTCCTTTGCATGGAAAGTTCCACAGTATGACAGTGAACAGCTCTACTTTACATTTATTCAGTTACAGGTGGTTTTATAGCTCAAAAATACCTCGAAAAACAGACATTCTGACTGTGAGCGGGGTCGCCTCTCCACAGATCTGACCTGTAACTTGGTCTGGTTTTGTCTCCTTGAAGATAGAAAGGTTTAATCCCAAACTGTGAAACATTCCAGACAAAGCAACATCACCTCAATGAAGAAAAGCTTTGGATGGACCCTCCACCAGAAAAGTCAAGCAATGTAGCTTTAAATACTAAAACAATCTGCTTTTTTATTGTCCCTGTGACCTGATAAAATACATTTATGTGTAGGAGTTTTCTGAGTTTGAGAAAAGACAATACGAACATACTAAGATCCTAACATTTCAAACTCAACCATGATACAAGAAGAAAAAGGCTTGAAACACAACACTAATTCCAAAATTACTATAATAATGCTGCACATATGAGTATGCAAATGTTTATTTTTAATTTCTGTATGTTTGCTGGTTGATTGTGACTTTGATATTCAAATAAATACGTGTCTGGCACAATAAAATAAGAACAGAATGCAATTTACAATAAAGAATAGTAGTTTATTTAATATTTCCATGTTGTTTTATACTTTTAATGCTGATATAAATCATGATCATTGTAAAACTATTCGTAAGCTCCATTTCTGTCCTATTTATCCATTATTTTTTTAGTTTCAGTCCTTGTTCAAATATTTCTTTTAGTATTGATAGACCTAGGTATTGGCATCTGGGAATATCGTCAGATCGTATCGTCAAAGGTCAATCATCACAATACATCGAATTACAGGTCGCTTAAATGAATAATTATGGAGCAGCAATAGCTAAACAAACAGGGAACTACATAGACCATGATCCTTTGTTCCATTTCAGTGTAGACTTCATGAAGAAATAATTGTTATAAGCTCTTTTAAATCTTAGTTTTTTGGGTTAAGTTTTAAAGCATTTTAAATGGACAAAGTAGAGAGAGAATTCTGACTGGACAGGATGAGGAACTGTTATATTTTGTGTTATATTTCTGTGTTTCATAAAGTCCAAGAGGTAAAAGCCGTTGTCCCGGAGGCAGTTGTAAAGGACGTTAGGATCTGCCCTGTAGTCTGAAAACAGTGAACCCCAAAGCGCAGGTCTTTATACCGGAAGTTTAACCCTCGAAGACCAACAACATCGTATCCGATTCTGAGGAAGATTTTATTTTATTTTAATAATTTTACAAAACCATGCATAACTTTCTAACCATAAAAGATAGAAACTTACTTTGTTTCCCTCTGAAAGTGCAGACATACAGGTTTCCATACATATCTGCGGCTTTATCCTACGTCACACTCACGCTGCCTGATGACGTGCACAAAAGTGTCCAATAGGAACTTTGTTTTGCCCAAACTCATGTGTTCCGTCCATTTTGATCAGCCCAAACTTTGCCAAAGAGTGAAGTGAGTTAAGATGGTCGACTCCTCTCGACTGTGTGTGTTTATAACGAGTGAAAAAGACGCTCTAAGTGGAGCTAATCTCACATACATGGTAAATTACGCATCTTGGTGTGCGTAATTGCGCGTCACTTTCTATTTTTATTTGAGAGGTTTATTTAACTCAAAATTAACAAATACAAATGTAATAAATGCCATGGAAATACAGAAGTGATATGGCTCTGGCCCTGGACTTTACAGGAGCTGTTTCCATGACTGGCACCAGAAAAGTAATGGAGCGATTGCACTTTGTTTTGTTTTTAGGGCAATAAGGATATTTTTAGTTTACTTACAGACTTGATATTTTGCATTTTTGTAGCTAAGGCCCTAAATTAAGCATTTTTTTTAATGTCCAAAAAGTTGTTTATACATGTTTGCTGTGTGTTTTGTATAAAAGAGTGTGAATTTTATTTTCTGTTTTTTTTTTTTTTTCATCTCTATTTCTGGTCCTATCGCTTTTATTACAGCCATATGACACAACTACAGCAGCTTCATTATAGGGTAAAAGGGGGCAGTTTTAAAAGCTAAATTAAGAAGAAAAAAAAAACATTCGAGGAGAAATGTACTAAAATTGCCCTTAGGTCTTCAGGGGATAAAAAGGTTTGGTCGATTCTATAACAGCGTTAAACAGAACAGCAGCTCTCCTACAGTATATAGTGTTCCCTGCTCAAAGGGAAAACCTGATTCTACATTTGCATCTGAACAGACTGTATTCACCACGGAAGCCAAGGTCACCACATATTAAAAGACCACGGCAAAGTGTTTTCAGTGGGTCAGTTGGTTTCACTCATTCAATCATAACACAATCAGCGTGTTTCCTGCTAATGAAATTACTGCACATCCACGGACTGTATATATAAATGGAAATAGCTAACCCACAAGCCGCAACGTTTGAAGTAGAAAGTGAGCATGCACGCTCCCGGCTCCATATATTCTGGTTCAGTTTCTATTGAAAAAAAGTCCTCTCTCTGTAATTGCTGCTGTCAGGCTCGTGATTGGTCTTAAAATGTTTGTATTAACCATTCTACATGATTCTTGTGTTTTTATTTCACAATTTTGTCCGTAAATCAAGGTTACCTCTTCAAAAACATACCTGGAGCTCCGTTTTGCTTCATTCAGCATTTATTATTTTACTTTATTATTAGTCTGTCTACATCTCCAAAGCTTAAAATGCTCCAATCCAACTTGAAGCTGTGGTTTTCAAGTGAACAACAGACTATTATCACAACAGCAGGAAGTGCCGTGATGTTGAGTTGCGCAACTTCCAGTCAATGCTTTTCTATGGCAAAATACCTGTGGAAAAGTGTCGCATGTTTTTCATCAGCTTCATAAATCTGCCCCAACACCAAATCTTCATCCAACAAGGTCGACAAAGAACATATTCTGTCCATGAAGAATTTATCCACAACGATCAGGGTAAGAAAGACGAAAACTTAAAGGTGAATGACGACGAGCAATAGTGAACCACTCCTGAGGAAAAGTAATGTGAAGGTCATGAATAAAACATAAATAACTTCTTCACTCAGACTGATTCTACAATTAAAATTAAAAATCGATTTTGTGATGTCGATATTAGCATAGACTGAGATTTGTGCCGTTTAAATGGTCGACATTTAATCTGTGAACATCTATAGAATTTAAACTGCACAAATCTCTCAGGCTATGCTGATATATCGACGTCACAAAATCAATTTTCTTTGTCGACCTTGTTGGATGAAGATTTGGTGTTGGGGCAGATTTATGAAGCTGGTCAAAAATATGCAACACTTTTCCACAGGTATTTTGTCAGAGAAAAGCATTGACGGAAGTGTGTGACTCAACATCGCTGCACTTCCTGCTGTTGTGAGAATAGTCTATTACCTTTTACCTTTAGTTCAGCAGAGATCAGAAATACCAGGGCTGAAATCCTTCAGATGATTCTAGTGAAGCTGTAGACAGAGAAGAATGAATGAAACAAAACACAACTCTGGGTATGTTTGTGATGAGGAAACAACATGGCACATATACATTAAAAAGGAGCATATATGGGCCCCTTAAATAATAAACAAATCAGGGGTCTTCTAACGCTATCAGCAGGTTTGATTGACAGCGTTGCTAAGCGGGAATGGGCATGTACCTTCAACACCGTCGCTCCTGATTGTCTCTTTGGTCGGTATGATAATCGGGGTCAGATTTCCAAATATGAAACTCAGCTCCAAATTCTCTCCTATAACTGCTTGCCTCGTTGAGCTTCATTTGACTGGAGCTATATGCTATGGGCGATGTCACAGTCACTTAGTCCAATTGTTTTGTATCGTGTTTTTGTATAGTTATGGAGGATTGTCGTTTGGGTGGGTGACGTAGGCTTGTGGGTTGAGCCTTTACAACAGAATCTTACAGCTAAAGGTAAGGAGGGTTCCAATAGAGATCGCTAAATTACTCAAGCACGCAATAATGTGTTAGCTTAATACCCCATAGAAGTAAAATACCATGTCTGTGCTTTTTTTCTTTTCTTGCAAAACAACATCGCAATAAGCTCATATTCTTGACCAGATACAACAAAACTAACCAATATTTATTCAAAAAAACATTGCGTGGAAGTTAACTGAGGTTAGAAAAGACAGGAAATCACAGAGCAAAAAACCTTCATTGACTTCAGACTAAAATGGAAATAACAGTATGTATAATTTTACTTTCTCTGTATTAAAGAAGAACTAAAGTTTTTTGTTGTGTTACCTGCAGACAGCCCCAAATGCACATCGTCTGGCATAAACAGGAGGGCAGCGTGTGATGCCGGGGCTACGCTGTGCACTTCTTGGTGATGGACTCATTTTGTCTCATTTTGATGACTTGATTACAGGTAGTTTCTGTGCTGTCGCTGAAATAGGCTCTGTACAGAACATATGGGGGCTGTGCATTAGGGGCCGTGATGGAGGGCTGTACGCAGGAGAGCCATTTTAGAAAAACGCCAACACAGAGACCGCAAAAGACAAGATGATATGAAAGCATGTCAAAAATATACGCCACAGTTTTTCGTTTGCTGTTTTTGCTGAAGATATGACCAAATGTATATAATGCATTTACTTCTGATTAAAAAAGTAATTTATATACTATAGATGTATGTTTTTTTGTTGTTCTAAATCATGTGAATCATTATGTTATAGTTTGCACCTTGTAAATCGCAAAATTTTCTCCAAATACAAAAGGTGAGTAAATGAGAGGAGTACACAACTCTAGCATAGCTTTAAAAAAAAAGAAGAAAGAAAACAGGCTGAAAATTGATTTTACATAATAGACCTGCTTTAACATTCATGATTTTGGGCAGTGAACTATGCAATATATGATATATGGCATCTGCAAGAAAAGTGATCAATGTGTTTAAAATAGGATTGTCAAAAGAATCGATATTGAACAATACTAAACAATACTCCAGTAAGTACTGGAACTAGATACTAATTTCAACATGTACCAAAACTGAAAAAACAAAGCTGGATGTTCTGAATAGCTGATGGATGATCTTGAATGTTAAAAAAAGAGACAATAATTCTGTATTAAAAATACATTCCATATAATCTAAAAAGCTTTTTTTTTTTTTTTCTATCATTGGTCAATGGTATTGTAATCGATATCAAGACAAAATACAGTTAGGAACGCTTGTATCACAATAATACAATAATATCGTGGACCATCACAATATATCGAATCATAAGTCTCTTTGGTTAAATGAACAGTTATGATGCAGAAATAGCTAAAAACAAAGGGAACTACATAGACCATGATCCTTTCCTCCGTTTCAGTGCAGACGACATGAAGAAATAACTGTTCTAAGCACTTTGAAATCTTCATTCTTTGGATTAAGTCTTGTGAAGGCATTTTTAGAGGAAAAAGTAGCAGATTCACAGTTTTGTTTTTTCCTCCACAAAATATTGCAATAAATATCCTACCAAGAGATGTATATGGTGAAAATACCATACAGAGAGATTTGGATATTGTTCCATCCCTAAACATCCCTAATGACAATAAATGACTGGTCAAAGCATTTTATAATGTCAGCCTCGTTATTATGTAGAATATCATAATATCGTGAGCTTTCCCACCATATCACAATAAATATTGTACAGTGAGGCCATGAGACTTGGATATCGTTACACCCCCATTAACAAGGGATGTAAAGGTTGGGACCACTGTATTGCCATAGCAATAAACAATTAAAAATAATGATGAAAACAGTTGCTGTTCTGTATTTTGACTGGTCCTCAAAATGGCGTCCATAAAAGGGCATAAGGGATGTAACTGTAAGCAAAAAAAAAAAAAAGTGATGAATTACTACTATTATTAAGTGTCTAACATCAACTAGTACAATACGATGAATGGAACACTGTTCATTGAAAATGGACATGCCTGTCTGGGATTTTTAGTGTGTGCCATGTTTAATGTGTAAAAACTCTAAACTTTAAGTGCATTTTGTCGTTGGAGAATTGACCAGATCCGGAGAACATCCCCAGAACCATGCTCTCCATGTGTGTCTGTGGATCCTAAGGCCAATCTGGTTAAAAATGCATGCTCCACTCTCACCACTCGTCCTACAGCAGATGGTGAAAGGACGAGACTTTAACTTTTAATCAAGTCCAACCTGCCAAGATCTCCCCTCGCCCAGACTGAGAACATGAGGAGTTTAGGAGCCGTTTAAAAAGGCTCTAGCCACCTGTGAAATGTTAGCCGGCCAATAAAACTAAAACACTGACAGATCAGGCTAAATCATAAGATCAGCTCTCGTCAACTTTTATGAGAGTTTAACCGTGTATAATAGTGTCCCCGTATCATTGGGCGACTATCAATGTAGTTTGACAGATTCATGGATTTTGAGTAACCCTGCACTGTTTTGTACTGTGGCTGAGTGCTCAGAAAAGGTCTGTTCTCACCTACCTCCTATCTCCGCCCACTTCTCTCGACTAATTTGTATTAATAAAAAAATTTAAATAACCAAAAAAGACTCTGGATCATACGTTCAGTGATAAAATGTTGAATATTCCAGTATGGTATTAAGCTGACAGATGTCCATGGAGATGAGCTAGGGATGTCACAAAGCCAAGTTACATGTCATATCTGCAGAAAAGCCACCCACTCTTAGTGAAAATGTTGTGGTTTTCATGGTCCCATAATGAACAAAAACACAAATTAGAAGAGACTGAAGAAGGGTACAATGCAAAATCAAGCTTTCTACCATGATATAAAAACATACCTAAAGCGGTTTTAGATGTCATCCTTGCATATTTAGAGAAATTTAGCAGAGTAAATTACTGTTAGATGTAAGATTCTGTACGAGGCTCCACCCATCAGACTACATCACCCATGCTCCCACAAGACAATTGTCCGTAAATATGCAAAAACATGATACAAAAGTGTAAAAAAAATGTATACAGCAATATGACAAACCTGATGTGCAGTAGTTTCATTAGCAGGATTGTGTTGCGATGTAGCTCTAAAGGGGGAGGGGCTTAACACAGAGAGCATAGAAATTGGAGACTTACGAAAACATGTTAATTAGGGGTTAATTATGATATCGTCACAGTATGAACCTCACGGTACAATATTTATTCCGATAATGTGGGAAAGCTCACGATATGGTGGGGAGGCTCATGATATTACAATATTCTACATAATAACAAGACTGACATTATAAGTTTTGACCAGTCATTTGGTACATTTATTGTCATTAGGGATGGAACGATATCTAAATCTCTCTGTACAATATTTTCACCATATACATCTCACCGTACCAGATTTATTGCAATATTAAACTGTGAATCTGCTACTTTTCATTCACAAGACTTAATACAAAGAATGAAGGTTTCAAAATGCTTAGAACAATTATTTCTTCATGTCATCTGCACTGAAACGGAGCAAAGGATCATGGTCTATGTAGTTCCCTCTGTTTTTTTTAGCTATTTCTGCATCAGAACTATTCATTTAAGCAAAGAGACTTGAGATTCGATATATTGTGATGGTCCAAGATATTATTGTGAGACTTCTGACGATACGATATTACAATATTCAGGTTACTGTTTTTGGCAAATATAGCATTTTTAAAACAATAAAAGCTAACATGGTGAACTAAATATGTTATGAGCTGGCAGTTAATACCCCATAGAAGTAAAACACTCTTTAACATGGAAACACAATAGAGCTCTAAAAATCTCAACGGCCCACACTGCACAATGATAATGACGTAGCCGTAGTGATTTTTCGTGTGTGTTGTTGAGTGTGAGGTCACGTGACGCCCCCTGGACACATTGACCCCATCCGTCTTCATGCCTCTTGTTTATTATGGGTGTGATGCTGTGAAGAAAGAGGGGGAGAGGCTAATGAAAATTCATACAGTTCCCCCTGAGCTTGGACCACTCACCCACATCAGCTACACAGCAAGAATAAGACCTCTTTACTGTGGCTCGACTCTCTACAGACCAGAAGTTCAACTCCACTGGGTTTTATAGCTGTAAATATTATATTTACACTTGACTAGTCTGTGTTTTTTTTTTTTTTTTTTTTGTGATCAGAGAACTAAGCAATTATTTTTATAGTGCCTTGGGAGATTTTAATAAGACTAATTAAAGGTTCACCATGTAACTTGTCGACTGGGGGGGGGGGTCCGTCACCTTCTTGTTTCTATGGATATGTCATTGGTCTGCCTGGAATGTTCCACAGTATGACATTAAACCGCTCTACTTTTCATTTATGCAATTACAGGTGGTTTTATAGCTAAAAGATAGCTAGAAAAACAACATTCTGACTGTGAGCGGGGTCGCCTCTCCACAGATCTGACCTGTAACTTGGTCTGGTTTGGTCTCTGTGATAATAGAAAGGTTTAATGCCATATTGTGAAACATTCCAGGCAAAGCAATAACATGTTCATGAAGAAAAGCATTTGACAGACCTTCCAATTTAAGGGTATTTTAAGCAAATGCTGTGTGGTCGTGCTGTTGTTTATATTTCAGATCACAACAATCATTTTAGTTAATATTTTGCATCAATATTCAAAAGTGTGAAGCTAACTGGGGGCACTCCTCTGTCTGAAGCTCTGTTACCCAAGTTGGACTTTAATCTGAGCTGTATTTTAACACAATTGGATCAGAAGGAACGGATTAATTTGTAAATACAGGTGAGATGATGATCTGTGTGCTTAAACAAGTCTCTCACATGTAAAATTGCAGTTACATGTTAGCCTCAACCTTTTTTTGTTGAAAATCAAGGACCTAACTGAACCGTAAGCACTCTGTGCAAAAATGTAAGATAGTAATTTATTGTATATATAGTTTTGATACATAGTTTTATAATCCTTATCTTTTTAGATCCTTATAGTGTTTGTCTATTTTTAACTTAACTGTACTCTATTGCTGCTACTGTTTCTTGCTGTTCTCTTTACTGTGCGTTGCAACACTGAAATTTCCCCATTGTGGGACAAATAAAGGATATCTTATCTTATCTTATCTTACTGATGACAAGCTCCTTAAAATGTGTTGTTCAATCCATTTCCTGTTTGTTTGTTTTTTTCAATTTTTAGACAATCTTAAAAAAAAAAAAAAAAGAAAGAAAAATTACATTGTTTGCTAATGTGTGCATTGTGTATCCATGGTAACTGCTTGAACATTCCACTTGTAGACATAATGTAGAACACCCCAAGTATGATGTCACTTCAAAGTATTAATAGTCAACGATTATTTCAAGATTCGATTAATCACAATTATTACGATTCATTTCGAATCATTTCAGCTCTATTCATCTGTCAGAACAGTACTGCATCCTTAAAGATTTAAAGGTGAATTGTGTAATTTTTCTGGTGGAGGGTCCATCAAAAGCTTTTCTCCATGGAGATGTCATTGCTTTGTCTGGAATGTCTCACAGTATGATATTAAACCGTTCTGTCTTCATGGAGACCAAACCAGACCAAGTTACAGGTCAGATCTGTGGAGAGGCGACCCCGCTCACAGTCAAAATATCTGTTTTACTAGATATTCTTGAGCTATAAAACCACCTGTAGTTGAATAAATGTGAAGTAGAGCTGTTTATTGTCATACCCAACCCCAACCAAAACCAAAACGTTACATACTGCACCTTTAAGTTTTGAAACTGATTTAATATTTTTGTATTGTTCAGGTACCCGTGGATACCTGATGGGTGAACTGCAAATTTTCATGAAACAGGTGAAAATGTTGTTCTGTGTCAGATGCGGGTTCAGGTCGGGTTGGACACAGGAGACTGTGGGTCTAATCTGCGATTTACAAAACATTATGTGCGAACAAAAAACATTGTTTCTACGAGATGATTAAATGTAAAATCCATATGTTTTTTGCTGCACTCACACATTCCCACAAATCTCTGCCACTTTCATTTTCAAACCACACATCTGATGTCCTGCAGTTCAGAATGTCCCCTGAGGAGCTGAAAAGAAAACTAGTGAGTGGAGAGTGTAAAGTTGTGACTCTTTTTTTAGCTCTCGGACTGATTTTCATGTGGGTGTGGTTCAGGTGTTGGTTTGTGTTTATAGTGGTTCAGATCGGGCGCAGAATTTGATTTCAATTCTGTCGAAGAACGGGTTGGGTGCAGATTGAGGTACGACGTGTACGGGTGGGTGCGGTTTGTCAAAATCAGACCCATGTAGGACTCTGTTGGCCTTCATGTTTAATCGATACATTAATTATGCAAAAATAGAACAATTTACATATATAACTTCAATAGGAGGTGATATGTGGATTTTCAATACACTCTCCACAACAAGGTGCATTTTGCAAAGTTAGTATGAAAACACTACTATAAATAATATACACATATACATAAAAAATATAAAAACAATCTGAAAATGTACTACAGTGATGTTGAAAAGGCCGAGCGAGCAGTTTAAACAGTAAAATAAAAAGAAAAAAGTGGATGTTTTTTGTTTTTTAATTGGCTGATTTTGGGGCAAACAAGCAATTGATTTAAAAACAAAAGCAGATTCATTATTTGTTATGTGGTGTCCAAATCGCTCTCCCTTTCTCTTTGTCTTTTTCACATTTCTCTCTTTTTTCCCTCTCTCTGATCCATCTCTCCTTTTCTCTCTTCTTTCCTTCTCTCTCTGCTCCTCTCTCCCTCTGTGACCTCCTCTCTTTGACCCTTTCTCCTCACTTTTTCTTTCTCTCTTTCTGTCCATCTCTTTCACAAACTTTCTCTCTATCATCTCTCTCTTCCTCCCTCCCTCCCTCTATCTCAGTTGGATCAGTGGACGTGATGATAATGAGGCTCCTGTTTCACACTTCTGAGCTCAGATCTAATGAAAAGGGGTTAGATTAAAATAATAAGGGTCAACCCGTCACTTTTTTCTAGTGTTTTCTCGACTGAACAAGTCCGAAGAGTTAAGGGCCTGGTTAAAAATCATTAACCAAACACCATCTCCATGTTTTCAGATGTATGCAATACTTCCACAAAACAAAAACAAACACATAACAAACTCATTTCCACTCTAATAATTCAACCGCAACTGTTTTTATATCTACACCAACGGTCAAAAGTTTGGACACATTTTATCTACACACAGAAGACAGCAAATAGTACAGAGGTGCACTGTGTAACTGTATTTAACAAATCTTCCTTGCATTAGTTCAATTACAGGTGCTTTTTAGGTCAAAATACATTAAAAACAGTCAATTCTTACAACATGCAGGCTTGCTTCTCCATAGATCTGACCATTAACCTGTCTCCATTCTGATTACAAGTTTAATTCCTTACTCTGGAATCATAAAGTCGAAATAGTCAATAGCATGTTTATATGATTTTACTAACTGTATTTTTTAGTATTGTATAACCAAATCCTGAAAATTGTGTTATATAACTGTTTATAACAGCAGGACAGTGGCTCTTTGTGCAGGAGACACGTGCTGTAGAGCAACAAGTGACAGTGGTGCAGGAGTAAGAGCATGAGGCGGAGCAGATAATGGCACACAAGTGTGAAAATAACATGTGAAGTTATATATTTTATATATAAGTCGCAGGACCATCCAAACCATGAAAAAAGTGCTTACAGTCTGAAAAATACAGTAGCTAGAAGAGTTAAGTGTTATTTATAATTCCATACATCTTACTTTGTATATTTGATGTCTTCTGTATGTATAGAAAATGTGTGTGTGTGTATGTGTGTGTATATATATATATATATATATATATATATATATATATATATATATATATATATATATATATATATATATATATATTTCTTTATATATATATATATATATATATATATATATATATATATATATGTGTGTGTGTATATATATATAATTTTTTTAAAATGTTGTTTCACTCTGTTATTGTAATAAAATGTGATGTGAGCTATTGTGTCCAAGTAATTTCCCTTATGGATCAATAAAACAGAAAGTGTACAGAAAAAAAAAAAAAAACAGGAATGAGTCCAAACTTTTGCCTGGTCATGTATATCAGCAAACTATTTTCCAACCCATCATCCTATCACCAACACCATCCATAAAACTCCACTGAAGCATCTTTGCACAGTATTTCGGACTTACAGACAGGCAGCGAATGTCTCCACCAACATCCAGCAAACACAGGAGGAAGAGAAAAGAGTCTTACCTGCAAAAGAGAGAAAGAAAAGACATGATTAGACACATTGTACCATTGCGGTAACGCAATTTGGAGATGTTGCCCGCACTTAAAAGTCTGAACAAAAACTCTTCTGAACGAGTATCTGCAGCTCGTCTTCAATCAGGAAGTGAAATGATAAACTTGACCCCTTTTTTTAATTACAAAACTAAAGGCAATATTTGTAATTAACGCTAAAATATAGTGATGTTATGTTTTAGTAGAATGAACTGAGAAATCTAAACTGTCAAATGAACTTTAAAGAAGACATATTGTGCTTTTGGCTGCTTTATAGTTAGAATCTATGACACCCATAGATCATTATGTTATTATTTTTACATATTTATACCATTTATCTGAAATGACTTAATAAAAGAAGAAAATCCGCTGAGTTCTATGTTACTGTGATGCCCAATGGGAGCTGATGTTGTCATAAACATCACAACAAAGAGCTGTGCAGCTGTCGGCACCTCCAGTGGATAGCTGCAGATCACGCTGGAAAATATAATATTTTTTTTCTTTAAAGTTGTCCCAAAATGCCGATATTTGGCCCTTTTAGTGTATCTGCTACTGGCCTTAAATCTACAGCAAAGGCCAATATTTCATTTGGTCGATCTGGTGCCTAAAAGATACACAAAAAGCTTTATGTTAAGACTTTAGAGCGAAAAGATAACAGCTGAAAACATGACTACAGAGTTCTCTTAAAGCTTTTTGGTAAAATAAATAAATAAATAAATAAATAGTGAGTTTCCAGTAAATGGCATAATTTGGGTAAAACAATCAAAATCGGCCCTGCGTATAGCTTATCGACAATGAAAAAATAAAACAAAACATTTGTATCAGTCAATCTCACCAAAGACAGGAGAATAAATACTGACGATTCAACTATATAACATTGAAACTAATTAATGCCACTGATAGAGTAAACCAAAGTCTAAATGTACAATATAATAATAATAATAATAATAATAATAATAATAATAATAATAATAATAATAATAATAATACATTTTATTTATTACGTGTCTTTCTGGACACCCAAGATCGCCTTACAACAACATAAATAAATGAAGTACGATTAAAACAGACAGTTAAAAAGCACGTAGATGCTGCAAAAATATGTGAAAATGGCTCGGTCTGCTCACGTGACTGAATCCAATACTGTCCAATACTCATAAAAGAGCTGATATGGATACTGAAAATCGGATCGGGACATTCCTACTGTATACTGAAGTCCATATTGTAATTATCATGGCAGGAACTTTCAACATGTTTAAATCAAATCTGGACCCTTTTTGCTTTGACAATGTTGAAGTAAAGAATTAAAATCTGTTGTGTGAAGCCTCTTTTCCACGGGCTGACTTCGCTAAGGGGTTTCTTGGAGCAGGACTGTTTGCTGCATCAAAAGATCAAGTCAAGAAATTGTTGTTTGATATTCAGATCTGCTTTTTGCCTCCTTGTTTTCGCTCGAGTCCTGCACCAGAACCCGAACTAGAGACGCCTCGATACCGGCATAAATGAGTTATTTTGCCGTCTATATTTACTTCGGCACTATATCTTACTTCCAAAAGTCCATCTATCTGTCATTTGTGCTCGATAAATGAAGTCCTCTTCCTTTATTTCGGGTATTTCCACCTCTTGTCTCTCCTGTGCCTTTGGTTTAATGCTGTGCCGTCTCCTCCTCTGCTCTTAGCCCCGTCTGCTCCATGATAAAAGCTTTAATTGTACTCAAAGGACCTCCACAATCACAGCCCTTTTAGATCGAGCTCCTCTCTCCTTTTGTCTCTCTCGTTTTTTATTTCTATGCGTGTTTCTTTCTCTCTCTGTCTCTCTTTCTCTGTCTCACTCTCTGTATCTCTCTCTTTCTCTCAGTTTCTTCATCTCTCTGCCTCTGTTTCACTCTCTCCCTCTCTCCCCTTTTTCTCTCGCTCTGTGTCTATATCTTTCTCTGTCTTTCTCTCTGTATCTCTCTCTGCTTCTCTTTTTCTCTCAGTCTCTTTCACTCTCCCTCTTTCCCTCCCTCTGTCTTCCTCTCTCTGACTGTATGTCTCTGTTTTCTCTCTCCCTCTTTGTCTCTCCCCCTTTTACTCTCTGTCAGTCTCTCTCTCTTTCTCTGTCTCGCTCTCTGTATCTCCCTCTGTTTCTCTTTCTCCCCCAGTCTCTGTCTCTCTCCCTCCCTCTGTCTTCCTCTCTGTCTGTTTCTGTCTCTCCCCCTTTTTCTCTCTAAAAGTCTCTCTCTTTGTCTCTCTTTCTGTATCTCTCTCGCTGCTTCTCTTTTTCTTTGACTGTCAGTCTCGCTCTCTCAATCCCTCTGTCTCCTCTCTGTCTGTCTCTGTTTCTCTCCCTCTCTCTGTCATTCCCCCTTTTTCTCTCTAAAAGTCACTCTCTCTCTCTGTAGCTCCCTCTGCTTCTTTTTATCTCCCTGTCTCTGTCCCTCTCTCTCTCCCTGTCTTTCTCTCTCTGTCTGTCTCTCACCTTTTTTCTCTCTAAAAGTCTCTCTCTCACTCTCTCTGTGTCTCTCTCTCTCTGTATCTTCTCTCAGTCTCTCTCTGTCTCCCTATCTCTGTCTTCCTCTGTCTGTCTTTGTCTCCGTTCCCTCTCTCCCTCTCCATGTCTCTCCCCCATTTTCTCTCTTTCTCTGTCTTGCTCTCTGTATCTCTCTGCTTCTCTGTCTCTGTCACTTTCCCTCCCTCTCCTTTTCTCTGTCTCCCCCCTTTTTCTCTCTAAAAGATTTTCTCTCTCTCTCTGTCTTTCTGTCGGCCTCTCAGTCTCTGTCCCTCTCACTCTCTCCCTCTGTCTTCCTCTTTCTCCATCTCTCTGTCTCTCCCCCTTTTCTCTCTAAAAGTCTCTCCCTCTCGCTTTCTCTGTCCCTCTCGCTGTGTCTCTCTATTTCTCTCTCTCCCTCTCTTCCCCTTTTTCTCTCTAAAAGTCTCTCTCTATATATATATCAGTCTCTTGCTCTTTGTATCTCTTTCTGCTTCTCTTTCAGTCTCTGTCTCTCGCCCTCTCTTTCTCTCTCTTTGTCTCTATTCCTTTCTCTCTCCCTTTTTCTCTATAAAGATTTTTCTCTCTCTTTCTGCCAGTGTCTCGTTCTCTGTCTCTCTCTGATTCTCTTTCTCTGTCTCTCTCCCTCCCTCCGCCTTCCTCTGTCTTTCTGTGTCTCTTTGTTTCTCTCTCTACTCTTTTTCTCTCTAAAAAGCTCTCTCTCTCCGCCTGTTCTCCCATGAGCTCTGTTGTGCTGACTCGGCTGCAGCTCTGTTAATATGGGACAGAGTGAATCTAATGCAGACAATAATCACTTAACTCCACAAAGACGAGAGGCCACAACATAAAAGGCTGAGCTGAGCATTTACATTCCCTTTGCATTTTACAGATTGTTTATAGAGGAAGCGAGGGATGCAAACAAAACGAAAACAGATACTTATTTTGGATAGATCTACAATGTTTAAGCAACTAATAATGACTAACTGAATACAAAAAGAAAAATCACCATAATCTGGACCATACAGACCCTAAAACATGAAAACATATGGAAAGACCTTTTGAAGATAGTGGAATTATATCATCAAAATGCAAAGGTAATTCAGTTCTATTCTATTCTTTTTTATATATAAAAGTCATATATTTCAACCTTTATTTATTTGGTTTAAAGGTTTTTCTGATCTATGTTCTAATGTTGTTTCCTTATCACAAACAGACCCAGAGTTGTGTTTTGTTTCATTCACACATGTTTAACACACAAACCCTGCATATTTAGGTTGAGTTCTATGTATTTTGTGGTAATACAGGAAGTGTATTCTCCTTGTCATAATTTTTATACAATCACAATCCAGTGACAGTATTTCTGACATTTAAACTCCAGTCTCCTGCCAATTGGGATTAAACCGCTGAGTCAGATCTCTTTTACGTGCCTTTCACGGAGAAGAGCATGGCCGTGCGTGCGCTTACTAGGCTCGTCCACGCTGCTCTTCCAAAGCTCAACCGCCCCCAGCACACCTTTATTTGGTTCAAACAATCCATCATGTCAGTACAAAGGCAACCTGATCAACGTATACATAGTCTCGTTAAGTTTACCACAGATAACATAGTGAAGTATATCATGACTTTGTTTTACATTTGAACAAATTTACGATGTGAACAGTCCTGCAAGGAGGGAAAAGGTCATAAGAGGTCACACATCTGGTTTTAGCAGAGATAGGTTAACAAAGGCTCTTTCATCCTCTGCAATTGAGACCTTTTAACTTAGATGTACATTTTTTTAATAACCTCATCATTATAAGCATTTTATTCTAACACTCCTCCAGTCGTCTCTTCGGACAGTGGAGGAAATTCCGAAGAGACGACTGGAGAAGCCGGATCGTCCGGATCACGTCAGAAGGATGACCCAACGAACATGAACGACCAGGATTATTTTTAAGAAGAATAAATGTTTACATGATCAAGGAATAAATTAATTCTGTTTTTTTAAATCGAGTTAAACCACCCACTTACTTTGGAATTAAGTTTAATTCCAAATAATTGTTTTCATTAGGAATTTTTTTAAAAGCGGAATTCATTTTTATTCAGAATTCAATTATATTTATTTGGAATTAAAGCTCTCATGTAAACATGGCATGTGTGAATGAAACAAAACATAACTCCAGATATGTTTTTGAGGAGGGAACAGCATTTAAAAATGGCTTAAAACTAATATAATAATAAGAATAATACATTTTATTTATTAGGCACATTTCTGGACATCCAAGGTCGCCTTACAACAAATAAACAAATTAAGTACGATTAAAACAGACAATTAAAGTGAAACAGTAATTTACAACATTTAAGCATATTTTTGTCCATGGAGACAGAGAGGCGACCTCGATCACAGCAAGAAAGAGATCGTTATACATATATTTTCACTTTCTAACTGTGAAATTTCCAATGCGGGCTATCCAATATAGCTGCACATTTTCATTACACTAAATGGCTGCGCGGTAAACAGATGTATCACAGTGTACCAAATGATATTCCTATTTTCACTAATGTTTTGTGTTTGTTTCCAAAGCTATTCATCTACTCTCTGTCTCCAAACATCTATTTTTCAAAACCTGAACATGTTATGAATTCATCCGATTTCCCCACACTTGAATGGGGCTTTGAATACACCACACAACAGCAGGTCACGCAGGTCTGAGGAGGTGCTGCAATCTCACTCACAAAACCATTATCTCATTTATTACACGCCATTATGCCTGCCTATCTCCAATCAGGGCCCATACAAAACACCAGGCAACGCCAGCAGGCTTTTATTTTGAAAAACCTCTTTGGACACAATCTCCATTGTTCAACCAAATTAAATCTACAGTTCTTGGATAGTACTAGAAGTAGTCATAGTAGTAATACTAGTAGTAGTAATAGTAGTAGTAGTAGTAGTAGTAGTAGTAGTAGTAGTAGTAGTATTAGTAGTAAAAGTAGTAAAAGTAGTAAGAGGAGTAGAAGTAGTAGTAGGAAGAAGTAGTATTAGGAGTGGTCATGGTAGTCATAGTAGCCATAGAAGTAGTAGTAGCAGTAGTAGTAGTAAAAGTAGTAATAGTAGTAGTTGTCATAGTAGTAGTAGTAGTCGTTGTAGTTGCCATAGTAGTAGTCGTTGTAGTCGTTGTAGGAGTAGTAGTAGTTGTAGTTGTCGTAGTCGTTGTAGTAGTAGTCATAGTAGTAGTCGCAGTAGTAGTGTAAACAAAGCATAAAGCAGAGACCAGGGCCCACAGAAAACACCTGGCAACATTGTGCTTTTATTTAGAAACTCTCACTCTGTGTGCAGAAAACCAGCATGCTACAAAGAATCCAAGATGGTGTCCACAGTTAGCGACGTGCAGCAGTGAGAGTTTTTACATCTCCTCAAACACAAAACACGATTTAAATACGTCCAAGAATTCAACTGTGTGAATGAATGAAAAGCAGCTGGGATCAAGCGCAGTCATGCTAATGGAGTCATTACTGTTTAATGGAGCACATGTGGGTGAGCATGTGGGTTTCATTACAGAATCTGCATCGTTCTACATTATGTCTAGAGTTACTGGATAAATCAAAAAATATCATGTTAATTAATCTGGCCGTATGTTTTATTGAATCACATTCAGTTAATTAGAATACAATAGGCTTAAATGGTCAAATGAAGTAGTAATATAGTACAAATCTCCTGCGGGATAAATACAATATCTATCGATCTAGTAGTAGTATTAGCAGCAATATTTGTGTAGTAGTAGCTGTAGATCAATGCTATATATTAGTAGTCATAGTAACAGTACTCGTAGACATTGTAGTCGTAGTAGTTTAGTAGTAGAGCTAAAGTTAATCTTCTAGTAGTCATAGTAGTATTTGTGGTAGTAGAAGTAGCAGTGGAAGTAGTAGCAGTAGTAGTAGTCGTAGGAATGGGAGCAGTAGTAGTAGAAGTAGCAGTAGTAACAGTATTAGTATTAGTAGTAGTAGTGGTAGTACTAGAACTAGTAGTAGCAGTATTATTATTATTATTAGTAGTAGTAGCAATAGTAGCAGTAGCAGTAGTAGTAGTAACAGTAGCAGTAGTAGCAGCAGTAGCAGCAGCAGCAGCAGTAGCAGTAGTAGTAGTAGTAGTAGCAGTAGTAGTAGTAGTAGTAGTAGTAGTAGTAGCAGTAGTAGTAGTAGTAGTAGTAGTAGTAGTAGCAGCAGTAGCAATAGTAGTAAGATAAGATAAGATAAACTTTATTGTCCCCCGAGGGAGAAATTTCTCTTGGGCACGTAGTACTGGGTGCAGTCAATAAATACAATACAAAAACAATACAAAGCAATACAAAGCAATACAATACAATAAAATACAAAAATAGTATAAATATAGAGTGAAATGCAGAATGCAGTACAATATCATGCAATAATGCAGGACTAGTAAGGTGACCTCAGCATAGTATGTATAAAACAGAACCAGCAGATGTGGCTTCCAGAGTTAATGAGGATTGAGTGGGGGGCTAGGGTAGTAGTAGTAGTAGTAGTAGTACCAGTAGTAGCAGTAGCAGTAGCAGTAGTAGCAATAGTAGTAGCAGTAGCAGCAGCAGTAGCAGTAGTAGGGGTAGTAGTGGTAGTAGCGGTAGTGGTAGCGGTAGCAGTAGCAGTAGTAGCACTAGCAGTAGCAGTAGTAGTAATAGTAGTAGCAGTAGTAGTAATAGTAGTAGTAGTAGTAGTAGTAGTAGTAATAGTAGTAGTAGTAGTAGTAGTAGTAGTAGTAGTAGTAGTAGTACACACCAGCTCTGAGTTAATAAGTGCAGAAATTAGCATTGTGCACTTTGGCCCTGCTCCTCTGGATCACTTCCCACTGACTAAATTAAAAAATAACTTTTACAAATGCTGTGAATGTTAAAGAGTCTTTAAACAAATCTCTTAATCTCCTAAAGGAAGAGAGAGCACAGGAGGAGAGAAGGAGGAGAGGAAAAGAGGAGAGGAGGTCACTATCTATCCGAGGAGGAGAGGAAGACACAGGCACCAATCCTCTTCAGCCCAGCACGTACTATATTGACACAAACTCAATTTGAGTCCTTTAAGACCATCTTCTCCGTCCTTATCCTCTTATTTGTTTTACTCCACTCCTCTTTTTTTCATCCTGCTCCCTCCTTCTCCTCCCATCCAGATGAATAAATGCAGAAAGTAGGGCACTCCAACCTGGATACATCGTCCGGAGCAATTTGTGGACAGAGAACGGGAGAATAAACGAGAGAGGAGAGAGTGAAAGAAAAGGAGAGAAGAGGGAGAGATAGAGAGGGAGAGAGGAGGAGATAGATAGAGGGAGAGAGGGGAGAGAAAAAACAGGACTTAAGAGCATCTCCACTAAAGAGGGGACAGCTTCAACAACGGTAAACAAACAGAATGCAGCCACAAGGCCAGAGAAGAGTATAGGAAAGTATATTTGTGTAGTAATATATATTAGTACTCGTAGGCATTGTAGTCATAGTTGTCATTTTAGAAGTTTAGTAGTAGAGCTTTACTTATAGTAGTCGTAGTAGTAGCAGTAGAAGTGGTAGTAGCAGTCGTAGAAGTAGCAGTAGTAGTAGTAAAGTAGTAGTAGCAGTAGTAGTAGTAATAAAGTAGTAGTACCAGTCAAACTAGTAGTAGCAACAGTAGATGTAGTAGTAGCAGTAGTAGTGGCAGTAGAAACAGTAGTAGCAGCAGCAGAAGTAATAGTAGTAGTAGTAGTAGTTGAACTAGTAGTAGCAGTAATAGAAGTAGTAGTAGTAGCAGTAGAAGTAGTAGCAGAAGTAGTAGTAGCAGTAGAAGTAGCAATAGAAGCAGTAGTAGCACTAGTAGAAGTAATAGTAGTAGTAGCAGTCGAACTAGTAGCAGTAGTTGGTGGCACGGTGGCTGAGTGGCTAGCGCTCATGCCTCACAGCATGAAGGTTGCGTGTTCGATCCCCGGGTCACCCGGGCCTTTCTGAGGCGGAGTTTGCATGTTCTCCCTGTGTCTGGATGGGTTTCCTCCGGGCACTCCGGTTTCTTCCATCAACCCAAAACATGCACTGTAGGTGTGAAAGTTGTGTGAGTGAGTGTTGGTGGTGGTCGGAGGGACCGTTGGCGCCGGTTGGCTTGGCAGCCGCACCTCCGTCAGTCTGTCCCAGGTCAACTGTGGTTATAACAGTAGTTTACCACCACCGGGTATGGAGTGAATGAAGAATGCTCTGTAAATAATCCTCTGTAAAGCATCTTTGTGACATCTGTCTGTGAAAAAGCGCTATATAAATAAACACTTAATTAGTAGTAGAAGAAGAAGTAGTCGTAGTAGTAGTAGTAGCAGTAGATGTTGCAGTAGTAGTAGTAGCAGTAGTAGTCGTAGTAGTAGTAGTAATAGCAGCGACAAAGCAATAACATCTCCAGGGAGAAAAGCTTGACAAACCCTCCACTAGAAAAGTTACACAATGCACCTTTAAAGCTCCCTCTTGTTATGCCTTAAACGACCACACTGTAAAAAGTCTAGAACATCTTCAACAAACAAATACGCACAAAGACGCGACGAATATTTGGTCATTCTAACTCCACAACTGTTGCGTCCGTCTCTTGACAGCGCGTTTGAAATATCGAGTCTTTGTTGTTGCTTCTTTCAGAGTTTGAGACGTCCCTGAAGTCGGCGGCAGCTGTTCCTCTGCGATATTTCTCCTCTTCGCGCCGCCATTTTGTTTTCAGATTAATCTCAAAGCATGTTGTTTTTGTCGTGGTGGATTATTGGCCTAATGAGGGGGAGATTAGTGGATTACTGGTTAATTGTTTTGAAAATGCCGCCGGTGCCTCAAAGCTGGACCGGGCTCCGAGTCCGTCTGAAGAAGCGCTCCAATGTTTTCAGAGCTTATGGAGATTATGAGTGACAGAAAAGTTTATATCGGGAAGTGTTCTACAGGTTTGTCAAAGTATCTGTTAATTTCAGTTTGATAGATCGGACTGTGTATGTTTTGTTATATAGATATACCAGTTTATACTACCAGCTCTATTGATTTCAAGGACCTATATTAAGCAAAATGGATTCATGTGAGCTTTAAAAAGGTTGTGTGGAAGGTTTTCTTTAGTTTCAAATTGTCAATGAAAGTTCAAACTCACATTACAGAGATGCAACAGCTTTGTAATTATGATGACCAAAAAAAATATGAAAATCCATCAACTGTGGACGTGGTGGTGTCAGATAAACATGAACCACATACACAAGACGCTGTTTACTCGACCAACGCAGCGGTGCTTATCAGCTTTTTTCGAAATGTAGCGTCCTCGCAGTTTGCAAAAAGTTTGTTGCGATGGCCGACGAGAATCCACGACTAGTTAAAAGCAAAAGAAAGTCTGTTTTTGAGGTGGCTGAAAGAAGAAGAGAAGGGGAAAAGGGCCGAAGCCAAACTAAGGTGATTCTTGGAGATTCCTTCCAGTGATGGCGCGATTGAAGCAGACGAAGGGTCTAAAGATGGACGTGTTGGTCGCTACGTTACTTCTGGACAGGAAAGTTCAACAGCGATTTATTCAGCGATTCTGAACGCGCACTGGCTGTAAACAAACATGATGTCTAATGTAAGGAGGAGATGGGAGGAGGAGTTTCTACTTAGGGAGCAGTCTTTCTCTTTCCTTGGAAAATCCTCTATACAACCTTTATATCAGGTCATAATAATCAAAAACATACCCAGAATTGTGCTTTACCTGGAATTGTGCTTTATTTCATTCACATTTTTGAGTCAGCCTACATCTCCAAACCTCAAAATGCTCTGTTCCACCTGGTGATGTCATGAAGTTTTTAAGTTAACAGCTCCTTTTACCTTTTGCTCAGAGATTGGCAATTCCAGAGCTGAAATCATCCAAATGATTATATTGAAGAGGTATGGACTTTAAATACACATTGGAGCACTTCCTGTATTGCCACATGACATCACAAGTTGGAACAGAGCCTAAATACGCAGGGTTTGTGCATTAAACATTTGTAAATGAAACAAAACACAACTCCAGGTCTGTTTGTGATGAGGAAAAACATTATAACGTGGATCAGAAAGTAGCGTAATTACATTAAAATCAAAATACAAGTGTCATACAGATATACTACGACTTTTAATGATTCCAATGTGGTTTTTTTAGACACTTCAATCAAAGCTGCAAACTGTAATTTTTCTCCTCCTGCTTGTCTCCATGGAGATCTTATTGCATTGCCTGGAATATTACACAGCGTGGTATTAAACGTGTGTATCTCCATGGAAACAAGCTGGTGACGCTATCAGACCAAAATATACAGTAGGTCAAAAGGTGGTTGAGCTCAAAGTAAGAATATGTGCTTTTCGGTGTAATTTGGAGCAATAAAAACACTGTAATTAAATCTGTAATTCAAGATAGAAAAGTGCACTGACATTTTGTTTGAAAAATGACCCTCAATCTGCCTGAGTGGCGCCGAGGCAGAGCTATGGGCAGATTAACAGACTAAATGCAATTCTTGCTTTTTTGGCCCCATTGTTCATGGAGCCTTTTAAAAATGTATCTGAAATAATCAAAATGGAAAGTGAAAGTGCTTTCTCTTTCATTGTTGCCGTGCCCGTGCAGAGGTTAGATAATGATAGGAGGAGATAAAGGGCACTTCAACTCTCCACAACAGTTCCTATGCTCAACACGCACTCTCAGACATGATATTTAAAGGTGCGTTGTGTCACTTTTTTGGCTGGGGGCCTGTCACCTGTTTGTTTCTATGGAGATCTCACATTTATTCAGTTACAGGTGATTTTATAGATCAAGGATACATAGAAAAATGCCATTCTGACTGTGAGCGGGGTCGCCTCTCCAGATCTGACCTGTAACTTGGTCTACTTTGGGCTCCATGAAGATAGAAAGGTTTAATACCATTTTCTGAAACTTTTCTATTCTAGACAAAGTAATAACATCTCCATGGAGAAAAGCATTTGATGAACCCTCCACCAGAAAAGTTACACAATGCACCTTTAAGAAAAGAAAGGTTCAGTTGAGCTCTGTCTGTGTCCAGGGTAACCACGGTGTCTTAAAAGTCTTAAAAAATTAAGGCCTTAAAAAGTTTTAAATTATGTTGTCCAAGTCTTATTTTTTTCACAAAGGTCTTAAATTTAATTCGCCTATTTTTCAACCGGGCTGCAGTGTGAGATAAGACAACGTGAAAGTTTAGTTTGTCTTGTTAGAATGTTATAAATAATTATTTGGCCATTTTACAAGCAATGCATATGACTATAAATGAGTTCTGAATGAGATTTTATAGCAAAAGTATTTTTTTGTTATTTAAACTGAGTAATGGTCATTATTAATACTTATATCTGGTGTTTTTTGCCCGCATAATGGGTGCGATGTCGGTCTCATTTTCATTTAAGTGCTCTTAAAAAGGTCTTTAAAAAGTCTTAAATTTGCGATAGTCAAACCTGGGGATACCCTGGTGTCATAGACGGTTTATATAAATGGACATAGCTAACCCACCAGCGCTATGTTCCAAATAGGACGTAAGCAGAGTAGCTTCTAGCTCCACTGAATTCACTTTGTATTGAAAAAACTGCTGCTGTCAGACTCCTCATTTTTGTGTTTGGTGTTTTTATTCCTAATATGGAAGTCTGCTCCAAATCCCCGTCCAAGTAGCTCACAAACATGTGGCTAATTACATCATGCCTCTTACTATGTGCATGTCATTCTGAAGCCCGACATTTTGCACTCATAAATGGACAATGGTTTGTGTTTTATTGGCATCTAACTGTACCCCAAGGCTTGCCCTCTTTCTTATAACCTTCTCAATTTCTTGCGCTCACTAAAATGAGTAGCTTTTTTGGAGCTCACCGGAGGAAAACGGTTGGAGACTATGCTCTGCGTCTAATAAAATACATATTCATACTCTGCTAACGAAGCCACAGCTCATAAACCATGTCACAAAGAACAAAACAAAGAATTCACAATCTATAAAAGAGAGTGGCCAGATTTTCAAAAGTCAAAACTGGGGCACACCCGGGTTGGGATGATAAATAAAACTATTCTACAGTCCGTTTTTCAATGCATTTTTTTTTGGCCTTCTGGTCATTTTCATGTTCTTTCATGTTTTAGCTAAACAAATAGAGAGATGTTGCTTCCTTTACTGTTGGCAGGTATCAAATGGGTCAAAAATAGGAAACCTGGGCATTTTTTGTATGAAACTGGGACAAATCTACTGAAACGGAGGGTACAGGGCTCAAAACTGAAACTGTTCAGATAAATAGGAAGTCCTGGTCCCACTATAAAAGACTCAAATCAAGATAACACAAAGGGACGTCGGCTAAAACTCTAAAATCTTCTAAAATCCACAAGACTAACTAACTTTTTCAATTCAAACAGATTCAATTTTAGATTCTGGGCCTAAAAGAAAGACAAGGGAATAAAACGATACAAAGACGAGCTAAGTGAAATGGTGGACTATATAATGAAGAGCTTTTTGAACAGTACAAACTTCTTCTGACAGAATCAATGGAGCTCCAGACTCAGCCAAAGGTTAAACGGCAGAAACAAAAGCAGAGGAGGAGGAAAAAAAGAAACGGAGGGTTGGAGAGAGAAAGACACTAAACTATTGTGACTTATTTAAAGAGGATTTACACTGGACATGATCATCGACTCCACACCTCCGTCACTTAACCCCAAACTCAAGAGCTGTTAGCGAAAACAAGGGGAACAGAAAGAGAGGAGGGAAAGGTGACAAGGAGATAGGAGAGGGAGGAGAGGTAACGAGGAGGGAGGAGATGTGACAAGGAGAAAGGAGGAGAGAAGGAAGGTAAGGAGAGAAAGACTAAATACAATAAAGAAACAAGAAGAGGAGGAGAGTGGAGGAGAGGAAGTTGGAGAAGGTAAGAGGAGAAAGAGGAGATACAAAAAAGAAGGGAGAAGGAGACAAGGAAAGAGGAGAGGAAGGGGACAGGGAGGAGGAAGGAGAAAGAGGAGACACAAGAAGAGAGGGGAGAAGGAGACAAGGAGGGAAGAGGAGAGTGGAGGAGGAGAGATGACAAGGAGAGAGGAGAGGAGGAGGAAGAAGGTAAGAGATACAAGAAAATAAGGGAGAAGGAGAGGGGGAGGAAAGAAAGGTGACAAGGGGGAAGAGAGTGCAGGAGAGGAGGAAAGAGAAAGAGGAGACAAAAAGATAGGGGAGGAGGAGAGTGGAGGAGAGGAGGAAGGAGAAAGAGGTGGGAGGAGGAGAGATGACAAGGAGAGAGGAGAGGAGGAGGAAGAAGGTAAGAGGAGAGAGGAGATATAAGAAACGAAGGGAAAAGGAGGCAAGGAAAGAGGAGAAAGGAAGGAAAGAAAAGTGACAAGGAGGGAAGAGAGGAGAGTGGAGGTGAGGAGGGGGAGACACAAGAAGAGAGGAGAGAAGGAGATGAGGAGGGAGGAGGAGAGTGGAGGAGAGGAGGTGGGAGAACAGGAGAAGAGGTAGGAGGAGGTGAGATAACAAGGAGAGAGAAAAGGAGGAGGAGGAAGAATGTAAGAGGAGATACAAGAAAAGAAGGCAGAAGGAGACAAGGAAAGAGGAAGGGGGAGGAAAGAAAAGTGACAAGGAGGGAAGAGAGGAGAGTGGGGGAGAGGAGGGGGAGGAAGGAAAAAGAGGAAACACAAGAAGAGAGGGGAGAAGGAGACGAGGAAGGAGGAGGTAAGAGGAACAGGCACAAGAGGAGAGATGTGGGAGAGAAGGGAGGAGGAGAAAGGACAGACATGGAGGATAGGAGGCAAGTAGAGATCAGATAAAGATGAGATGAGAGGGGGAGGAGAGGAGGATAGAGGAGAGGGAGGAGTGGAGGTGATGGGCCTGTCACTATAATTACTATATCGACTTAACGCTCAATACATGAAACCTGGAACAATGAAGTACAATGAATACTGGAACTCCATATGTATCGTGTGGACCTTTTTTTGTATTTTTGTTGTAATACGATAAGATTTGAGCTGTAGGGAGGGGAATAAGTCACTTCTATGGCTAATTCTTTCTTTATTCTGTTATTTATTAGTTGACTAAAACGTTTTACTAGAATTATCCTGCTTTATTTGAATTGTGAAAGTGGAATAAAGAAGTTTAAATCTTATAGTTTCTCTCAAATGTGTTATTGTGGCAGGCCTATATATTGGAGATCTAAGAAGGGGGTGAAGCGAAGAGATAGATGAAAAAAAAAGAAAATCTGCAAATCCCTAATAGAGAGCAGTGTAAATGCAGCGTTAAAGAGAAGAGAAAGTGTTAATTTTCCAAGTTTTGTGTGATCAGGTGGGCTAATGGTTTCTCATCTCATTCACAGGTACCTTAGGCTACTCAAAAAAAAAGAGAGAAAGAAGAGTGGATAGAGACAGAACGAGAGTCAGGAAAAAGAGATGGAGAAAAAGCGGGAGGGAGAAAAAAAACTAAGAAAAATTGGAACGAGCTTCACAAATAAGAAATCTGAGCCGTCGAAGAAGAGAAAAATACAATTGAATATTGACAGGTACAAACAATTTCTTACAAGAAATACAAAAACAAAAATATATATATATATATACTGCACAGGCCCATCAACAGAACTCTGGGGGCCCGGGGCAAGAAGACTCAAATGGGGCCCCTCTAATATAAATTCTGGGGCCCTGAAACTTTGGGGCAGTGAACAACAGACCAACAGACAACATTATTATTAGTCTGTATGACGATAATACAGTACAATATTAAAAAAAGAAAGAAATTGGGTTAAAATTATATTGAGTATGCATGACAAATTAAGAACATTTTACTTTATTTGAGTAGATTCATCTTGACAAGTAAAATTATCTGCCAGTGGAATATGTGTGTTTTTCTTAATTCAAGCAACATTTAATTTTATTTCTTATTTTAAGTGCAAAAAGTTGTTGGTTTTCTTATTTTAAGTTTAGCAAGATATATGTACATATTTTAAGTTGAAAAATCTTCCTGCACTGGCAGATCATTTTATTTGTCTAGGGAAATTTACTCAAATCATGATAACATGATTTAAGTAAAACTTTTTTAATCCAAGTCATTTTAGCTTGACTAGATTTTGATTTTTTGCAGTGTATATGTAAATAGCCTACTTGTAAAGTTTCATCATCAATGTACAACAAACTTTTTTTTTTAAAACTATTTCATGAACAGGAGTGGGTTAATATAAGTTTTTCTTCTTCTCGCCCTTTGTCGACAAATGTGCTTTTCTGTTGTTTACAATGTTTATGTAGTATGTGTGTGATTATTGTTTCTCTATTGGCACAAACTCGAAATAATAACTAGGCCTAATCGAAAATGAAAAAAAAAAAGTATGATTTGTATTGTAGCTCGTTTGAAAACCCCCAAAAAAGAAGAAAGAAAGGCCAAGCTAGAGCCAGAGTGACACAGGTTTAGGAGATCTAAGGCCATTAATAAACAATGGGTTTTTAATGGTGGCCAGTGAGGAGAGTGTGTCCCATTAGCAGTCTCCCTGTCCACTCGTCCACTAGCGTCCCTCTGCTAATGTCCTCGTGCACGACGACGCTAACTATCTACCCACTGGAGTGACTTTTAATGGAGAGAGCCACTTGGCACAGATTAGGACTTTTTTGGTTTGTCAAGGCCAGGGCAGGAAGGTCTAAAGGGGCTCTGTGACTCTACTGCCTGATCTATTTCATATAAAATATTGTTTTTTCATCAAAAACATGCCAGGAGTTGTGTTTTGTTTCATTTACACACGTTTAACCCTGCAGATTTTGGCTGAGCTCTTCCGTTTTACAAGAGAGTTTAAAATAAAAAAAAATATTAAAAATCTAAATAAAAATGTGTGGTTTATTCTGATTTTAAACCTGAATTAATTTCTTCCTTGATCATGTAAATGTTTAGTCGTCTCTTCGGACTTTCCTTCACTGCTCTTTGGATTTGTGAGCGGGATGTGGGAGTGGGCTGAGGTGTCGCAGCCTCAGACTCAGTTGGTCTCTTCCTCCTTCTCCGACACTCTTCCCTTCTCCTCCTCAGCTCACAGACGTAAAGCGTGAGGAGAGAATTCTCCAGCTGCTGCTTCATTATCATCGGAATGGCTGCGGAAAAAGTTTGGCTCATGTTTGTGTCGGCGACATAACGACAAACCGAGATGACAGAAAAGCCGGTAGCAGCTGAAGTGTGGGTTTTCTTCTGGTTGCTGTAAATACGTTTGTGTCGCTGTCCAATCAGAACCCTTCCCGACCTCCAGACGCTGAGCGTCTATGTTAAATGAAGGCAATTTAACGTGTTTTCCATGTAAAACTCAATTCTGAATTATTTCCATGTAAACTTGAAGGAGAATAATTTAATTCCGAACTATTTAATTCAGAACAATTAATTCAGAATAAAGAAAAAAACATAATGTAAACATGGCCACTGTGATGTCATGTGGTAATACAATACAATTTCAGCCTTGGAATTCCCAATTTCTACTGAACAAAAAGTAAAAAGTAGCTTGAAAACTACCACTTCATGACATCTCAAGGTGGAGCAGAGCATTTTGAGCTTTGGAGATGTAGACATGTTAATAATAAAAAGTTACTCAGACGTGTGAATGAAACAAAACACAACTCCAGGTCTGTTTGTGATGAGGTAACAACATTATAACATGGCTAAACACTCCGTGCGTAATATGGTGGGACCTTTAATTAAAACTTTGCACCCATTCTATTTTGAGTTGCAAAGAGACACAATACATCTGCCGATCCAATCACAGATCTTCCGCGTACACAAGTATTCATTTAGCTAACTTTAATAGAACTACAAACCCAATCTAAATCCACTTAACGTTTCGACGGTGCAGTCGGAGTGAGACGAACCCCGGAGAGGACGAGCTCACTCCGAACAGGAAATGAACGAGCGGAGAGCACTGGACCTATGGACCAGGAATAGGAATGAGAGAGGGAGAAAGAGGGAGAAGGGGGTGGAGGGAGGGGATGGAGAGGAGAAAGATAACAGAGAAGGAGTTTGAAAGAGAGAGAGAGATGGGCTAAAGTGAGAAGGAGAGAGAGAGAAGGAGCGAGAGAGAGGAGGAGGTGGAGTGAGAGGATAGAGAGGAGAAAGATAATAGAGAGCGAGTTTTGAAAGAGAAAGAGAGATGGGCTAAAATGAGAGAAAGCGAGAGCGAAAGAGAGAGAGAGATGAGCTAAAATGAGAGAGAAAAAGAAAGGCAGAATGAGAGAGAGATGGTTTAAATAAGAGAAAGTGAGGGAGAGAGAAAGAGAGATAGAAAGGGAGATGGGCTAAAATGAGAGAGAGAGAGAGAAAGAGAAAGGCAGAATGGGAGAGAGAGAGAGAGAGAAAGGAAGAGAGAGATGGGTTAAATGAGAGAAAGGGAGGGAGAGAGAAAGAGAGAAAATGAGCACTAACATGAGAGAGAGAAGGATAAGAGAGAGAGAAAGAGAGAGAAAATGAGCGCTAACATGAGAGAGAGAAGGCTAAAATGAGAGAGAGAGAAAGAGAGGGGATAGAAAGAGTTGGGCTAAATGGAGAGAAAGAGAGGGATGGGCAAAAATGAGAAAGAGAGAGAAGAGGGGTATAGAAGAGATGGAAAGGTAGAGATGAGATACTGATTGGTTGATTGGAAAAGTAGGATGGATAGATAGATAGAAAGAGAGAGGAGAGAAAGTTGAAGAGTAGAGAAGAAAGAAAGGAGTATGGAGAGAAGAAAGAGAGAGAGCGAAGAAGAAATAGAGGGAATAAGACGGGAGAAAGAAAAAGATGAGAGTGTAGAGACCAAGGAGAGAAAAATAAAGAGAAGGAAAGCGAAGGAAGAAAGAAGATGAAGGAGAAGAGAGAAAGCAGCGGGGTGGACGATCTGACTGAGGGACATGTTTCACTTGGGGAATCATGGGTGAATATTTGTTTCTTCTTTAAAAAGCTGCAGCGTTTGTCTCCTGTCGAGTTCTCTTCAGGTGAAGTTTTATGAAGGAAATCTCAGGTGGAGGTCAGTGCAGTGAGGTGACCCTGGTCTGTATGACCACGAGGACTTAGAACAGAACAGTGTCGACAACAGAAAAACCATATCTGAGAGATGGACGTGTACCAAAACACACTCAATTTGTGCCCTTCTTTTTTGTTTCCTAAGGTGAGCGTCTCGCAGCTCAGGGTTGGTTTATTTCACCGAAACAGTCAGATGATTTTCCACGTTTTTTTCTTCCATCTACACTTTATATACATATGGAAGACATCAAGTATACGAAGTAAGATCTATGGACTTGTGGAGTACAGAAAAAAAACCTAAAACACTTTATATTCAGATCCTCAAAGTAGCTTCACCCTTTGCTTTGTTTTTAGACAACTCAATGACCAACAAATGGTTCAGTGGAAAAACGATATCTCAGAGTTGAACAGCGTGTACCAAAACAAGGTCAATTGTTTGTTTGGCAACAGTTTTTCCAGTTTTTTTTCTTCTGTCTACATTTTATATACATATGGAAGACATCAAACATATGAAGCAAGATATATGGACTTGTAAATTAAAGAAAAAAGTGAAATAACTACATTTTTTAAAACAGTTATATTCAGATCCTCAAAGCTTCACCCTTTTCTTTGTTTTTCTGATTTTTTGCAAAGTTTAAAGACCTCTTAAAAGCCAACAAATGGTTCAGTGGAAAAACGATATCTCAGAGATGGACATGTACCAAAACACAGTCAATTTGTGGTCTTCTTTTTTGTTTCCTAAGGTGAGGGTCTTGCAGGTTTGTTTCACACAACTAGTCAGAAGTTTTATATACATACATTTTATATACATATGGGAGACATCAAATATACAAAGCAAGATATACGGACTTGTGGAGTAAAGAATAAAATTGAAATAACTTGAAAAACATCCCCAAAGTAGCCCTACCCTTTGCTTTAGTTTTTTTGTTTGTTCGTTTCTTTGTGAAATGTATTTATTTATTTATTTATTTATTTTTTGCTTGTTTGTGGCGTTTATAGAGTCCTCAACAGCCAATAAATGGTTCAGTGGAAAAACAATATCTCAGAGTTGGACAACGTTTATCAAAACACGGTCAATTTGTAGTTTTCTTTTTTGGTAAGTTTAAGGTCTTGAAGTCTTGATTTATTTCAGTAGATCAGTAAACTATGAGTCAAAAGATTTTACACACTAACACGTTCTCATTGCATGTTTTTTTTCTTTACATTTGCTACTTTCAACATTTGTATATATGCAGAACTTATTGAATATATAACGAATAATGACTCAACTACATTTTTAAAAACATTTTATATTAAAATTCTCAAAGCAGCTTCAACCTTTGCGTTTTGCTTCCTTTTATACTTTACACAAACCATCTCATTCAATGTTGTTTTTTTTTCTTTATGTTTACTATTTTCTACATTTTATACACATACAGACGACACCGAACACATTAGGGATGCATTGAGGCAGCTTTTTCAGTTTCGATAACAATTCCGATACTATAGCGTTAAATATCTGCTGATACCCGATATCAACCGATACCAGCGCAGAGAATAAAAACAGCATTTCTTTCTTTTTTATTTAAATTTTTATATCATTCATGAAAGATTAATGCAAAATAACTATATTGGTACATCAATTAAATCAAAAGGAGCAGAAAGGATGAGAAGCAATCACAACTCTGTTAATATGTCCCCTATGAGGTCTCAGTTTCGCCTACCGCGCCAATCCGAATCCAAAATTTTAAGCGAAAATTGGGTAAGAGTAGTGATTTAGATGTCACTCGGAGCTACGTCTCACACCCGAACTGGATTTAAATAGTTTGATTTCTCGTTTTCCTTTAAACTAACATAAAACAAATCCAAATGAGCTGTTATTTATCCTTCAACTAACTACAGAACAGATTTGCACATTTTATGAGACAAATACGACCAGTAAATCATCTTATTACATCGATTTATACAGTATGTCCAACCAGGATATTAGCTGAACCAATATTTGCGATCTCTGACACTGCAAATTTTTCAGTATCATTGCATCCCTAAAATATGTGATACAAAACATAGGGAGTTGTGTCGTAAAAAAAGGGAAATAATGATCTGTATTTTTGAAAATCTTTTATATTCAAACCCTCAAAGTAGCCCCACTCTTTGCTTATTTTTATTTATTTTTTTTGTGTGTAGTTTATAGTCCCCTGTATGGCCTATGTTACATTAACGTCACAACTCTAGACACAACCGAAAGGAAAGATTTATTAGCAGGTGCTCTAAATGTGTGAAGTTTTACAGACTTTTAATTTGTTCTCGTTGCGTTTTTGGTACTAGATGAACAGAAAGAACAGCACTGGAGGCACAAAACTAAAAATGTTCCCTCTTAATTACTGCCCGACATTCCTTCACTGACAAAACGAAGACAAATCTAATTGAATCTAATACGAGGGATCGAGAGGGCAAAAATAAAACAACACTTCAGTTCAGGTAAAAGAGATGAACAATGGCCTCTCGGTGGGAGGGAAACACTGAGCCAAATAAATAAAATAATAAAACTTTCAACTTTGTGATTGCAAATTTGTCTTTTAAAAGCTGCGTAACCTTTCTAGTGGAGGGTTCGCCACCTGTTTGCCTCCGAGGAAAGGTTATTGTGTTGTCTAGAATGTTCCACAGTGTAGATTAAACCTATCTATCCTAATCTTTCACAAATGACTCAAGCAGGTTACAGCACAACACCACATTATGAGTCGGCTCTGTGGAGAGGCACCCCTATTCAGTAAGGAATTCTTGTATTTTTAAGCAGTGGAAACACCCGTAATGAATAAATGCTAAATGGATGTGTTTAATGTCATACCATGGGACAGTCCAGGGAAAGCATTAACATCTCCATGGAAACAGGCATCTTTAACTACAAGTCATCATCTCATCTCCAAAGAAGCAAATGTCTGAAATATTTCAATCAGCTGTTGCGTCTGTTGCAAGAGGAATTGCACCAGCGAAAGAATCGGACGTTTGGCAGTTTGGATTCGTCGGCGCGTTAGAAATATGAGCTGATGGAAATCAGGCCCAAAAACACAGACGGAGATTTGACCTGGAACAGCCACAGATCTGAGGTCAGTTTGTCAACAAGGTCCATGTGTGACAGGTGAAGAGGAGGCAGGGGTGACAGGTGTAGAAGAATGTAACAGGTGCAGATGAAGCAGACATGACAGGTGATGAGGAGGCAGACATGTGGCAGGTGTTGAGAAGACAGGTGTTGAAGCAAATTTGACAGGTGTAAAGAAGGCAGACATGACAGGTGTAGAGGAGTGTGACAGGTGCAAATGAGACAGATGGGACAGGTGATGAGGAAGCAGAGGTGACAGGTGCAGATGAAGACAATGTGACAGGTGTAGAGGAGTGTGACAGGTGAAAAGGAGGCAGAGGTGGCAGGTGCAGAGCAAACTTGTGGCAGGTGTCAAGGAGACAGAAGACAGGTGCTGAAGCAAATTTGACAGGTGAAGAGTTGGCAGGTGTGGCAGGTGCAGAAAGGACAGAAGGCATGAGACAGATGTGACAGGTGCAGAGGAGACATACGTGACAGGTGTAGAAGGGATAGATGTGACAGGTGTCGAGGAGACATACCTGACAGGTGTCGAGGAGACAGATGTGACAGGTGCAGAGGACCCAGGCGTGACAGGTGCAGAGGAGACATACGTGACAGGTGTAGAAGAGACAGATGTGACAGGTGCAGAGGAGACATACGTGACAGGTGTAGAAGAGACAGATGTGACAGGTGTCGAGGAGACATACGTGACAGGTGCAGAGGAGACAGATGTGACAGGTGAAGAGGAGACAGATGTGACAGGTGCAGAGGAGACATACGTGACAGGTGTAGAAGAGACAGATGTGACAGGTGTCGAGGAGACATATGTGACAGGTGCAGAGGAGACAGATGTGACAGGTGAAGAGGAGACAGATGTGACAGGTGCAGAGGAGACAGAGATGACAGGTGAAGACGAGACAGATGTGACAGGTGTCGAGGAGACATATGTGACAGGTGCAGAGGAGACAGATGTGACAGGTGAAGAGGAGACAGATGTGACAGGTGCAGAGGAGACAGAGATGACAGGTGAAGAGGAGACAGATGTGACAGGTGCAGAGTAGACATACGTGACAGGTGTAGAAGAGACAGATGTGACAGGTGTCGAGGAGACATACGTGACAGGTGAAGAGGAGACAGATGTGACAGGTGCAGAGGAGACAGAGATGACAGGTGCAGAGGAAGGACAGTGATGGGGCCGGGGCCGCAGCATTAGCAGCAGCGCCCGGGGCCAAACTGCCCTGAGTGGCTGTGGTTCACGCTCCACTGGAGATGGACATGTGCTGGAGAGAGGGAGGAGAGGAAGAGAGAGAGAGAGGAAGAGAGAGAGAGGGAGGAGAGGAAGAGAGAGGGAGAGGAGGGAGGAGAGAGAAAGAGGGAGGAAGAGAGAGGGAGGAGAGGAAGAGAGAGAGAAAGAGAGGGAGGAGAGGAAGAGAGAGAGGGAGGAAGAGAGAGAGAGGACAGGAAGAGGGGAGAGAGGGAGAAGAGGAAGAGAGAGAGAGAAAGGCAAGAGAGGAAGGGAGAGAGAGGAGAGGAGGAGAGAGAGGGAAGAGAGAAAGAGGAGGACAGAAAGAAAGAAACAGAGAGTGAGGGGGGGCGGATGGAAGAGAGAAACGAGAGGGAACGTCCATGCGCAGACCAGTGAAAACGGAGAGGAAAGGTGACAGAGAGAGGGAGAGAGATGGATAGAGAGGGGGAAGAGAGGAGGGAGGGAGAGAAATTAGAGACGGAGAGAGATGGGGAAGAGAGGATGGAAAGAGAGAGAGAAAGAAAAAGAGCGTCTGCGGTTTACACTCCACTGACAATGTGCATGTGCTGGAGAAAGGCCAGAGAGAGAGAGAGGGATAGAAAGTGACGGAAAAGAGGGGAAGGTAAAAAGAGAGGGGTGAGATGGAGGAGAGAGAGGATGTGCCAACTAAAGAAACAGAAGAGAGAGAAAGAGAGAGACAGGCAGACAGAGCGAAAGAAAAAACGATAGAGAGAGAAGAGAGAGGGACAAGAGAGTGGAGCGCTGCCCAGAAACCCCCCAATGTCCCTCCTCTTCTCCTCCTCTCTCACACCCCCTCCCTCCGCTGGACCCCTGCCATCCTTCTGTCACTCCCTCCCCTTATCCCTCGCTCCTCTCTGCGTTATTACATCTCCATTTCGAACACCATAATCCCGTTTTAGGTGCAGGTTGACGCGATGACATCTGAAAAGGAGATGTCCGCGTCGCCGTTTTCATCCTGGAGAATCCTGGTGTAGGATTATTGAAAAATGCACTTCCGACAAAGCGGCGTTCCGACTTCACCGCTAATGTAATCGAGAGAGGCCCAACATGTGGCATCTGCAGAGAACGTACAAGAGACGATATCAATAATACAGCGCTGAGTGACAGAGCGAGGAGACGCAAACTGGGTCAGGACTAAACCAGGACCATACACAAAGTCCATATGGAAGGTTTTTATCCTTCTCTAATTTGGTGAGATTAGAACTATTGTAAGTATTGTTATGATCCGGCTCGCTAGGGTCAGGGAAGTAACAAAAACAAAGGTGGAAAATGGTATAATTTAATAAACAGGGATCTAAAAGAGAAAATAACGAAAGTGGACTAAAATATATACAAAAAACAAAATCTAGTGGAGCTAAAATGACTTGTCAGTGCAGTAAGAACTTTTTGGACTTAAAATAAGAAACAAAATCAAATGTTTTATTATTTCTTTTACTACTACCACTACCACTACCACTACTACTACTACTCCTGGTTTACTCCTTTTTTTAGTCCTGATTTAGTCCATGGTTTAGTCCTGGTTTAGTCCTGGTTTAATCCTTGGTTTAGCCCTGGTTTAATGCCTGGCCTTGTCCTGGTTTAGCCCTGTTTTAGACCTGGTGTAGTCCTTGGTTTAGTCCCTGGTTTAGTCCGGGTTTAGTTCAAGTTATGCTCTTGGGCTAGTCCTGGTTAAGTCTTGATTTAGTCCTGGTTCAGCCCTGTTTTCGACCTGGTGTAGTCTTTGGTTTAGTCCTGATTTAATAATTGGTTTTGTCCTGGTTTAGCCCTGTTTTAGACCTGCTGTAGTCCTTGGTTTAGTCCCTGGTTTTGTCCGGGTTTAGTCCGAGTTTTGTTCTTGGGTTAGTCCTGGTTAAATCTTGATTTAGTCCTGGTTTAGCCCTGTTTTTGACCTGGTGTAGTCTTGGTTTAGTCCTGATTTCATCCTTGGTTTAGTCCTGGTTTAGTTCTTTAGTTTTTGTCTTTGTTTTGTTTTTTATTTGCTACAAAAGGTATAAATCACATCTGTATCTCATTCGTCTGCTGTCGGCTCATCCGTGCCTGCGCGAAACAATCGTCAACATTTAACAGTCAATTACCCAAACATTAGCATGCACAAAACACACCAAACCTTTTCTATTTCAGTGGCAAAGACTTAAAAATAAACTCCATTCAAGCTGCATAAACAAAACCTTCACAGAACAAAAGAAAGACACATTCTGTAAGTGTGCTGAGTGAAAGAAATGCAAATGCAACACAAATGTAAATTAAACATGAGTGAACAACGGCTCCTGTGGGCAGCTGCCATATGCTCCAAAGTGCACCCATCTCTGCCTCTTCTGTTCATCTGTTTAGTTCAGTTTAGACGAATAATGTACAATCTACTCACATCCAAACATCCAAAAGCAACGAGACGCCACCATAGGCCTGTCACATTACCACCATTTCAAAGCACGAGGTATCACTACAGAGAAATACTGTGATAAACGACGATCGAAACTACTTTATGCCTCGAATAGAAAGCAAGATCATCCCAGTAAACAATTTTTAAAGGTTCACTAGGGTCTGTCACTTTCTTGTTTCTATGGAGAAGCCATTGCTCTGCCTGGAATGTTCCACAGTATGACATTAAACAGCTCTGCATTACATTTATTCAATTACAGGTGGTTTTGTAGCTCAAAAATACCTTGAAAAACTTAAATGCTGATTGTGAGTGGGGTCGCCTCTCCACAGATCTGACCTGTAACTTGGTCTGGTTTGGTCTCCATGAAGACAGATAGGTTTAATGCCATACTGTGAAACATTCCAGATAAAGCAATAACATCTCCACGGACATTTGACGGACTTTCCAGCAGAAAAGTTATGCATTGCGCCTTAAGAAGTTTGCACAATATTTGCGAGAATGAACTCAAAGTGATGGCATTACTTGGCTGTTCGAAGCTGTTGGGGGGGAAAAAAAAAAACAAAACACAATTTTAGCTGAATCCCAGCACTGCTGATCCCAGTGCAGTCTGCATCAAAGTTCTCTATTCACAGAAAGAATTACACGGGGTCCCTGGTCAGAGGAAGCACTAATCTGCTAATGCCATCACCGTGCCAATTCTTGTAATACCATTGTTGCTTTTGCTCACACATGCCCACAACAGCACACCATCCCTCCTCTGGACTCCTCTCCTTCAATCCCTCCATTTCTTTTTGTTATTTTTGCTTCACACCCTCTGCTCCTCCTCCTCTCCTCCCCCTCTCTTCCTCCTCTCCCTCTCTTCTCCTCGGCAGCTTAGGAGGAGAAAATAGCAGAACAACACAGCCATGGGTCGCTGCCAAACTCATTGCCAGCCATAACGAACGAAGCGAGCAAAACGAGTGTACCGAAAAGAAAAAGAGAGAAAGAGAGATGGAAGAAGGAGGGAGATGGAGGGTAAAAGAGAGAGAGGGGAGAAGGAGACCAGAGAGAGAGAGGAGAGGGAGACAAGACTGAAAGTTGAATGTTAGAAGGGAATAAGAGAACGAGAGAGAAAGGGGGATAGAGAGGGAGAAGAGCTGGAGAGGTGAAAGACAGTAGGAAAGAGAGAAAGAAGAGAGGGAGAAGAGATGGAGAGGTGAACATACAGAGCTGGAAACAGAGAGAGAGAACGAAAGGGGACAGGGGAAGTGTGATTTGGACTAGTCCTGCTTTTCATTCATGTCGGGTTAATCACTTTTAAACACCAGTTTGAAGTTTAATCCTGACTAAGTCTTGGTCTAGTCCAGGATAGACCTGGTTTAGTCCTGGTCCTGGTTTTAGTTAGTTTAGTTTCCCTTTTCTTTTTAATGCTCCACTCCCTTTACTCTCACACCACTTTTCCACCAAGGCAGTTCCAGTGCTGGTTCGGAGCCAGTGCCAAATCTTGAACCAGTTCTTTGTTTTTCCACACAAATAAACTGGCTCTGGCCTTGGAGAACTGGTTCCAACTCAGCACCAACTAAAGGCTGGTCGAGAAACAAGAACCGGTGACGTAGGGTGCTAGGGGCAGGGTTATAGTGTCGCACTTCCATAAGAAGTCAAGCATGATGGTACCTTTGCATTTGAATTCAGACGCCCCCGACACGTACTATGAGTGGGCTCGCTATGCCACGGGTCAGAGCACAGTGAGCGGGGACACGGGTCAGAGCACAGTGAGCGGGGACACCGGTCTGGCGCTAAGTGCTCCGTTGCTCCGCTCATGTGTTTATGTAATAAATACACTAAAGTTACTCTCTTGACCGGGTCAAGAAAGTAACTAAGCTAGTAACTAAGAGTAACTAAGAGAGTAACTAAGAGAGTAACTAAGAGAGTAACTTACAGTAACTAAGCTCCAGACCGGTGCCCCCGCTCACTGTGCTCTGGCCCATGGAGCAACAATTATTTTTTGGGAACGCATCCCTTGCTGATGGCAATGGCGAAGAGCTGTGTGTTTCGTCTTTGGATTGACAAAAACATTTGTAAAATGAATAGCAGCAGAATAGATCTGTAGCGATAGTGCTCCAGTGTTATTATCGGAGCTGACAGCTATTGGGTTGCTAGGAAAATGGTAGTGTGTGCAGGGACGTAGCAACGTAGCACTTCTCTGGCTCTCAGCTGGTGGAAAAACAAGCCGGTTCTTGAATAATCGGCACAGCACCGAAGTGGCACAAGCACCAGCCCAGAACCAGCACCCGGTTTGTTGCAGTGGAAAAGAGGCAGCAGTGTTGTGCTGATGAAACTACTGCACATCAGGTTTGTCATGTTGCTGTGTACAGTTTTGTATTATGTTTTTGTATATTTATGGAGAATTGTGGAGTGGGAGTGTGGGTGATGTAGACTTGTGGGCAGAGCTTTGTACAGGATCTTGCAGCTAATCGTAAGGAGGGTTTAAAAAGGTCCGGAGAAACATCGCTAAATTACTCCAACATGCATGGATGACGTCTAAAGCCTTTGCAGGCATGTTGTTGTGAGGGAACAGCATTCATGGCAGAAAGCTCCTGAAAAGTCAACTTTGCATAACACCATGGCTTTAAGTCTTAAACTAGTCCTGGTTTAGCACTGGTTCAGGCCTGGTTTAAACACGCCAGCAGATTGATTCAAGTGGAAGAGAGATGGCCTAATAATGCAGGATTATGCAAACATTCTTGAACAAGCAGTGAGTAAAATCCATTAATCTGACATTGCAGATCTGCGTCACCTCCACACGCTCCATTCACACTTCTCGCTGGTGTAAATGAGTCTTAATCCTCTTCACACTCACACTGACTGAAGCCCGCCCTCCTTTGACCCATATTTGGTTTATAACACTTCTCTGTGTTTAAATCTGTCCCATAGCCCGACCCCACCTCCATAAATTCACATGGAAAAGGAGCAGGTGTCAGGGAAGCACCATTTGAGCCTGTGGGACGAGCTGTGACAGTGAATCCTTCAGCGAAATAGTGACACAGGAGTGGTCTCTCCATCACGGGACAGGACAGAGGAGGAGAGGAAGAGGAGGGGATGTGTCTGCTAAAGAGGACATATTTTTAAGTTTTAGAAGACATTAAAACATAATAGCTGAAAGTCTTTAGAATGATCTTGAGCTGTATCAGAACAAGTATAAGAGCACATAGATGAGTAAACGCCTATGGAACAGTATGAACCTACCTGGACCACTGAGGGGTTACACAGATGGGAATATAAAAGAAAGTGCTATGATTTAATGTTGAAAATCACATTCTACTGTCTAAATAAAGAGTGTTTTTAGGCCCGAGCGACAGAAGCTGGCGAAGTGCACTGACAGAAAGTGATGTGCCCGTAGTGACCAAGGATCCTCACCATGATGTAGGATTGTGTAGGTGCTTTCTGAAAATGTACAGTTTAATATATAGAAAAAAGCGGAACAATGTTCTCGGATCAGAAACTTTTTCTCTTAACCAACCAACTCATTTTTAACCCAGTGATAGTGACTCCATAAAATGGCACATCAGCGCACCCACACAAGAAAAATAGAGGAAGGAAAAAAAAAAAAAATGCACATAGAATCATGAAATTTGACACAGAAGCAGATCATGACAAGATGAGTAAAAAAATAATACGCCAACGCCATCCGCTCGGGTCAGCAATACTCCATTAAACTTTTATGAACTCCTCCTAGGGCATTCTAGGGGATTATCTCAAAGAGTCGGGCATCAAAAGTTAAACAAATTCTTACAAGTCTTGCGTTCTTATTCTGAGCAGCATAGCCGCAAAAATTGCACAAAATTTATGACATTTTGCATCATACAAATGGCTCCAATTTCAGTGAAAATTTAACCAATTGTTAAACTTCCTGCCCTAAACCTACTGAACGTGAAAGAATTGAATTTGCTTCATTAGTGCCTCCTACAGAGTGAGATCAAATTTAATATGGGGAGGGGGAAAAAAAAGTTTTTCATACATTTCTGAAATTTTGCACAAAATTTAATTTTGCCTTCTTTATCCAAAAAGTCAATGACACCCATGTCATACTTTTTACGGCATTGCCATAGCGATGACATAAACTCTCCATGTTATTCTAATGGTAAAACTGACAAATCGCACAAACTTTGGCTAATTTAAGCATCGTGAGAACACTAGAGGGGGCAACTAAAATATAATGTTAAAATGCTGATTTTTTGTTGTAATATAATGAGTTCTAGGGTTTAGTCACCAAGATATAATATATAATATTTATATAATATTTGGAAATTTATTGAATATTTCATGGTAAAGTGCAATTTTTATCAATAGGGAAAAGTGTATGTATCGCCTCTACATTTCTAATCATAAGCTAACCTAAACAACATGGGTGTAGTGTCTTGCTCAAGGACACAATGACACAAAAGGTTCCAAGGTTGGCGTAATGAGAAAGAATCATGATCTAAACGTTTTTCTGAGGTCGTCTTTAGACATGGACACAGTTGAAAAACCATTCACTCCCAGATCACACTGAGTCTAGTGCACCCGCCTGTTTACACTGGAGCGGCATTCTTCAAAAGCCAACGGGAAGGTCACGTGCACGCTCGCAGCAGAGTGCACGGGGGTTTGTGCATGTGGCACTGTGCACGTTGGGCCACCAGGATGCTCATTATCCAGCGCACTCAAATGTCAGAGCCCCACATGCGATCGGTGATGAAGGGGAGAATGCACAGAGAGCTGAGGTATTCGGATCTGAGGCTGTAGGAGACAAAGGCAAAAGATCATTTACGGTGTGGATATGGAGTCATTAGTGTTTGAATGTTAAGTGATTTAAATAAGATGATACGAGCTTCTTCATTTGTGCAGGTTTAAAAGTGAGAAAATGCAGTATCCTGGCTTGGGGCTGTTATAGTGTAATGTCTTTTAAAGGATTTTTATTAGGGCTAGGGCTGTCTATAAGAAGACACTGATTTATCGTTTATGAACAATTTAATAAATGACGAATAAGTATTGAATAATAACCTCCTAAATTTGTTGTACTGTCCATCCCTAGTGTGTATTCTTTAGGCAGCTGGTCGGCCCAACATATAAAGCTGAATAAAGCTGAGATTTTATATTTTATTACTTCTATTTCTATTTTATTTTGACTTGTACATTTACATGTATATAATTATGTCTTATTTGACACCTGTCTTTTGCTATCGTTCTTGCTACTTATTTAGAAATGTATTATTTCCATTTATTTAATTTTTTTTCTCTTTCTTGTTATTATATTGTGATGTGTGAGCTACTGTGTCCAAATAATTTCCGTTGTGGATCAATAAAGTTTGTCTAAGTCTAAAAATAACTTCTGGACAGTGCAAATATCGCCCTGATATATCAACCAATATATCGCTCTACAAACCAAAAATTGGGAAGATGGATACTTATTCATATATGTAGGTTTCAGTCACCTGATTGTATCCTGATTTGGGACACAATTTTGAGGACTTTTGAAAGGTATATTTTATAGGAATTGTTTATTACTATGGCAACATCAATTGAAGTCTATACATTGTTAGTAGGTTATTTTAAATAATATTGAATTGCTAGTTTGTAGTACGTATATGGCAAAACATGTCTATAAAAATTAGGGCTGTCAACATTAACGCGTTAACTCTTGTGATTAATCACAAAAAAATCGCACTGTTTTTTTTTTTTTAACACAGATTAATCACAATTTATTTTGAACGCACATGCTCCTCTATCAAAAGCGTGGATGGTGACCTGAAAGGCAGTGCAGGTTATTAGGTCAGTGATCAGGTCTGTCCATACGTGGATGTGAAGATGACACATGAGACTGTGACTGCATTGCATTTTTGTCAAAATATTTTGGTCTTTTTTGAAGAATAATTAACTGTGATTAATCAAAATTCTAAAGTGTGATTAATCTGATTTAAAAATTAATCGTTTGACAGCACTAATAAAAATGCTACATGACATTTCATGCCATATTGACTCACTTCTCAATTTTACACCAACATTCACATTTTTTCATTAAGTCAAATCTCAGCTGGAGCTCTTATGGTGAAGAAACTGTATACGCCAAACTCTACCTGTTTACACTATTCCCATAAGACATTCAACATCCCTGATACAAAGCAAACAGAAATAAAGCATGAATCTACATACAGCACGACACTATAAAAAACCTCGACACACTGGTGCCCTGAATGCATCGTAGCAGGCATTGTGCATGTGCCTTTGTTTCCTGGTTAGCTTCTCCTAATCTGCGCTCTCCTCATTGTCGTCTCACCACACAGAAAAACAACAAGAACTTTCACGCTGTGTTTATAATAAGACACAAGCGAAAGGTTGAGATAGTGCGGGAAGTTTTCTTTGTGTGGAAAGAAAAAACAGGATATTGTCAAGGCAACACCATTGCAATAGTTTGGCCTTAGAGTTTGAACCAAAAGAGGGTCTGCGGTATGATCTGAGGGAAAAGTTAAACGTGCATTATATAACTTTGACTGTCAAATGCTTTTCTCCGTAGAGATGTTATGACTTTGTCTGGAATGTTTCACAGTGCAATATTAAACATTTCTATCATCATGGAGACCAAACCAGACCAAG
Organism: Odontamblyopus lacepedii; assembly: GCA_034769755.1. NCBI lineage: Eukaryota > Metazoa > Chordata > Actinopteri > Gobiiformes > Gobiidae > Odontamblyopus > Odontamblyopus lacepedii. The sequence goes on from CM068362.1 coordinate 11,324,692, forward strand.
CTACAGGTCAGATCTGTGGAGAGGCGACCGCGCTCACAGTCAGAATTCCTGTTTTTCTAGGTATTTTTGAGTTAAAGAAACACCTGGAATTGAATAAAGGTCTGGCAGTACGGCAGAGCTGTTAAATGAGAAACAGAAATGCATAGAAATAAACAGTTGATGGACAATCTTGTAAATATATGAAAACATCATACAAAACTGTACGCAACTTGACAAACCTGATGAGATACGCAACAGTTTAGTTTTAGTTTAGCTTAACACACGTCAATTATAACGTGTGATATTCGCTGTGAAGGGGGAGTGACTTAGTGTAGCATAACTTTGGTAGAGTCACCCGCGTATCTCCATGGATTTAATCACAGACAGACGTGATTCTATAATGTTATAACTGCTTAAATATTCGCTTAACTTAAGGCCACAACACACTACAGGATTTTTCAGGTAAACAATTTTTAAATGTGCAACAAAAAGCACAAACACCACAGACATGAGGAGAACCTTATGAGACTTAAAATCTCTGATCACAAAGACTGCAGCGGGATCTGTCTGCGAACCACAGGATATAAAGTTGTGAGCGTGATCGTGTCTCCTATTTCCTGTCTACAGTAAAATCACTCACTTTGAGACCCTTAAGTGTTCTAAAGATTAGAGCTCTGCACTTCTAGTTTAGATACAAGACAAATCTGTGTTATTATTTGTGAAATGTGGTGCAAAACTTCAGATACAGGATTTTTAATGCTTAGAAAGTCAGTGATAAAATACATAGGAAGCAGAGTCTTGATCGCTAATCTGCACACGTGAGGAACTCTCACCTTTTTACTTTTAAGAATGATTTGTTTTGTGGACTGGTGTCATTATTTGCGGAGGACAATTTCCATGGATAATAATAATAATAATAATAATAATAATAATAATAATAATAATAATAATAATAATAATAATAATAATGCATTAGTTTTATATAGCTCTTTTTCAGGACACTCAAAGACGCTTTACAGAGCATTATTCATTCACTCCAGACCCGGTGGTGGTAAACTACTATTGTAGCCACAGCTGCCCTGGGGCAGACTGACGGAAGCGAGGCTGCCAATCTGCGCCATCGGCCCCTCCGACCACCACCACCATTCACGCACACACCTCTTTACTAGGCAATGTGGGTGAATTGTCTTGCCTAAGGACACTATGTGACTGGCACCCCACTGTGGCACCTGGAATTCCCAGTGGTCTCTCATCCAAGTACTAACCAGGCCCGGCCCCGCTTAGCTTCTGAGATCTGACGGGATCAGGCTTTGACAAGCCGGTATGGCCACAAATATGGATGAGATACTGAAGTTTAAATGTACTGCTTTATGAGAGGTGAGTAATAAAATCTTCTCATTATTTTTGCTGTTTCCTGAGTTTGTATGTTGAGCCTCAGTGTCTGCCACTCCATCTGCCCCTGACACACTTTTATAATGGCTTTTTCCGTAGCGTTGCTGATGTTTGATGGTTACAATATGGCACCACACACGAGGAGCACAGCGGCTTCAAAATCACACACGAAGACACAAAGTCGGGCCTCGCCTTCCCAAACTCGGGTGGAAGCAAATCGTAGCCTAAATCAGGCAAATACTCCTGTAGTGTTTGACGGCCTTTAGTCTGCTTGGATTATCAAGAGCTAAACTAACAATGAATCTGAAACCAATGAAACTACACACACACTTCACGTATTTTCCATGTGCAACAAATAGTAAATCTTTGTTTTGTCTTTGGTGCTTGTCTACCATTTCTATCAACAAAAAACAGGCCAAGTAGTTCATATTTGGTCCTAGAAAATGTCAATATTAAGACTTGAATCCAATCAGACAGAGTGAGATGCATGAGGGTTTGAGCAAATCCATCACAGCTTAAACCAGTGCCATGTTTTCGTCTCCTCTGCTCCTCTGTGGCGTTATGTTTTCTCTGCTCGAAGATGATTTGTGTAAAGACGCGTGCACTTCTCTGCGAATCGATCCAGAAAACGCACACTTCGCCTGGCTCCCACTCCGCATCCAGCACCATTACATCCCCGCTCCACAGGGCTCTCATTTGGCACAAAACAAGCGCACCTGGGCCTGTGTCTGCACGTGCTCCGAACAGGAAACACTATGGAGCACCTGGCTCACATCGGGGGCCCGCTGCTCGCCGAGGTCTATACAACAAGGTGAAAAAGACGATGTAAGCTTTAGACAAGAACGCAATCAGCTGTGTGTGACTGGAGACAAGAAGAGGGAGGCTGGGTAACAGCGTGGGATCAGATATTGTTGTAGATACACAGAGAGATTTGCAGGGTAGCTGGCGCTGGCACTGTTGGCATAAAAAGGCATGTTGATGTTGGGGATGAAATTGACTAAAGAAATTCTCATCCATATCTCTATGTATGTGACCCTAACTGTACTCAGAAAACTACCTGCACAAGAGTTCAAAACAAACACAAAAACAGCAATTTATGCAGAAAAATGTACGTGGAAACAATGTATTTATATAAAGACAGATTTACCTTTACCTTTAAATACCAAAGAATATAAAATCTTCAGCTACCTTTTGTCTCATATAAATCCTTATCATTTTATTCGTCGAATACAAACCAAGACACTATTGATCAGTTAATCCACTAAACAACTAAAGCTCCACTGACCTTCATCCCACTCTTGAGCAAAGAGACTTTAGTTCAGGGGTGTCCAAACTTTTTTCATCCAGGGCCACATATTAAAACAGACCAATGTGAGGGCCGATCGAGGGTCACAACAGTGAGTATTTCAAATATGTTCATTTAAAACAGGTCTGAATGACCCTCCAGACCTTTGTTCATGTTTAGACCCTCAGAAGGACACACTAAATTTGCTTGATCAAGGTAGATTGCAAAAACATGCAGTAAAAAGTACTACTATTATGGTACGTAAAACTATGGGCCAATTCACCTGGAAGCCTGTGGGCCAAAACAATTGGTCCATTTGGCCCCTGAGCCATAGTTTGCTTTAGTTTAAAGGCATTTTCTATATGTGATATGTGGGTGAAACATTTATATTAAGCATTTTTAGTGTTTGTTTGGTTTGTTTTTTTAGTTTTTTTATGCACATGAATTGGCTACGACCTTAAAAAATGTCATGTGGTGCAAACGAGAATAACCTTAAAATGGTTTTATTTTCTAAACCATGGTTGGGATATTAATCTAAGTTCTCAGTAATATGAAGAGTATAGAAACAACCTGTTGGTATTTCTTTAGATTTTTAATGCATATTGATATTTTCTTTTGCTGTCCAATATGACAGTCACCTGCTTGTGTTTAATGTACAAACTACTGCCCTGTAAAATGCATCAAATGAAGAAAAATGCATAAAGAATCCCATTCACCCAAGTCTACTTTGTCTGTTATTAAAACTCCAGCTATAGAATTCCTGCTGTTATTAGTCGCACCACATGATGCACAGTCACACCACATGACATTTTAACACTTTAAGTGCAAAAAACATGCAGAATAACTAATGATTTCTGAAAAAAAAAGTCAGAGGTACGACAGAAATGTGGTGAATTATTATGAAATTTGAACCCTTTTAACTGAGGAAATTGGACAGAAAATTAGAACGTTGGTCAGCACTTGAAATAAACAAATCATCATCGGGGCCCCCATTTCTAAATGATTGCCTAAAATTCTACTTCAAAGAGTGACCACAAACAAACTCAAATTTCTCGTACGTAAAAAAGTATTGCGACACAGCAGCAGAGGACACAGCCTTAAAGAACTTCTCTGAGAAAACAGACTGACTTATCACTGAAACATTTAAAAACAGGTGCTTTATTATACGTGTTTTGGAGTGCCTATAAGAGCGTGAAACACAGAAGAGGCTGTTTCATTCTCATATCTCTTTGTGCAGGTACACAATACATCCATAAAGTGAGTTTGTCTCACACAAGCTCGTGATAAGCTCTTCTTTTATTACCTCAAGCATAAATAACTATTACATTAAACGTTTGGATCAGTTTTGACATTGTTTCTTCTGTTGATATAAAAGAAATGACTTTGTTTCTTCACTTCTGACAATCTCAAGGTAATGGTGCTTAAAGTGCAATATCATAAAGGGCAAAAGGCAAAAAAAAGAAAAAAAAATCACAATAATTACTATATCCACTTCCGTTCAATATATGAAAAAAACAGGAACTATATTTCTTGGGGCTCAGTATTTATCACGGGTGCTTTTTCTTTTCAATTGTGGGGAGATTTTGTCATTTTGATGTAATAAGGTAAGATTGTAGAATTACAGATTGTAGAATATGACCTGTATAACTAAATATTGGTTCACTCTGCTGTTTATTTGTTCCAGGTCAGGGCTTTTAATGATGCTGTATATTTAAAAATGTGTTTATGGGATTATCCTGCTTTCTGTCAGTGGCATAAAGTATTTCAATATGATCATTTGTTATCATGACAGATCTAACCGTTCTATTAGAGAGGAAACAACTGGACAGAATACCAATGCACACGGACTAATAAGGTGAATAACATCTACCATCCCACTGCTGCTCCATAGAAAATCAATGCTTCATTTACTCATCCATTAACCCTGTCATTAAACCATTACACTCTCTTCGGTCATGAGACGCACCTGGACATTCGCTTCTCCCTGGGACCCCGGACTGCTCAGGGCCTGTTTACCTCCGGTTTACCTCAGGTTTACCTCCACATAATGCGGGCTAAGTGTCCGGGGCCAGTCTGTGCACCTGCAAAAGGCTTTTTAAACATGCGTCCATTTGTGAGGGAAGGGAGGAGGAGGGATGGTCCTAACAGAGACAATTACACTGAAACGAATCAGCGTATCACCATATCGGAAACGATTTGCATCCAGACATGTTGTTCCTATGTCCGCAAATCCGCCTGAAATGCTAGTCGCATGACTAGGCTGGTGTCACGTCGTCATGTGGGTGGTATAAACAAGGAAATGGAGCACCAAGTCTGAAGTTGCAGTCGCTGATTTCGGCAAGCGTGAAAACAGTCTTTTCATGGACCAATGACGAGGTTCAGTTTCTAGCTACGCTGTTTCCCGTTTGTCTATGATTTGTTTACACTGATTTCCATAATAGCGTCACAGGACCAATGTCACAAATCAGCGAATCAGGAAGGCAAATGTCACAGCGGCATGGTCCAATAAGGACGGCAACTAGAGCTCCTACGTCAGTGTGCCAGATCAGATCCGTACTCAGATGAATTCGTGGGAGCTGGCAGCACCGTTTTTTTCCGTCTCTGGAGCCATTTTCCATTGGATTAGTGTGGACGAACACTGCAAACAACATCAAAAACAACTCGAATACGTATTAGTGTGGATGGGGCCTAAAAGAGCCATTAAACACCCTACCAAAGCTTTACGCCATCCCTTAGGCTAATTTGAAAATCCTCCGGCAGATCGGAGGGGGCGGTTGTGGGGCAGGCTCTGGAGAGATGATTGACAGCCGACCAACAGCCACTTTGAAACTGACATTTGTGCTCGGATCACACTGTTTCTCTTTTCTCCAGACATGGTGGGACATTGCAGTGCCCAGCAGTGCCGGGGCGGGGCTGAGAGGGGCTCCTCACGTCCCGCCCATAGACGCCAGTGGCTGTGCTTTTCACATAATAACCTGCATCTGACTCATTGGGGCTGTTAGTCCAACCCGAAAATTCAAATGTACTGGCCATAGTTGATCTTAAAGAGGCTGTTAAATATGCACTAAAATGCTCAACGAAGGCAAGGGAGAGGTATACATTTCTATTATAGAGCCATTTACACAGCTAATCAGTAGAAAAATGTGATTTTGGTGTTTAGTGGCTCTTTAATGTGGACACTGGAGGAGGCAGTGTTTTCAGATAGCATTGAAAGCAATACTGAAAAAGAGTTTGACTTTTATTGGGTTGCAGTGTAGGGAAAACTGTAGGGCTTTTAAAAGAGGCTTTATAAACATTTGGGACAAAGTAGGAGGGAGAAGGGAAGGTCCTAATAGAGTCTTAATGTAGACACTAGAGGAGGCAGTGTTTTCAGACAGCGTTAATAGCTGAATAAAATAAAAAATGCATCAGACGTTTTGACTGGTCGTGTAGCTATTAATTTATCTGTATTATTTTCTACATCCATTATATCATTTGTTTTTATGATGGCTCTGTAAACAAATCCACCTCATAGGTTCACTGCTCTTCTATTTCAAGTAGAAATATAGATCAGCCCAAATTTACACCAAAATATGAGAACACCTCTTCACTGATAGCATCACTGACCTGTTTTATAAGATCATCTCATGTTTCAGTTGTTCATGTAGTGAGATGTGCACTGTGTAACTTTTTGGTTGGGGTTCTGTTACCTGCTTGTTTCTATGGATGTCATTGCTCTGCTTGAAATGTTCCACAGTATGAATTTAAAGAGTTCTACCTTACATGTATTCATTTACAGGTGGTTTTATAGCTCAAAAATACCAACAAAAACAGGCATTCTGACCAGAATGCCGGGGTCACCTCTCCATAGATCTGACCTGTAACTTGGTCTGATTTGATCTCCATGAACATAGAAAGATTTAATGCCATATTTGCCACTTTTACATAAGACCTTTAATTCCAAATAAAAATAATTTAATTCTGAATAAAAATTTATTAAAAAGTGGGTGGTTTACTCTGCTTTTAAAGTCAAATTGATGTATTCCTCGATCCTGTAAACGTTTATTCTTCTTAAAAATAATCCCGGTTGTTCAGTTCATGCTCGTTGGGTCGTCCTTCTGACACAATCCGGCTCCTCCAGTCGTCTCCACTGCTCTTTGGATTTGTGAGCGGGATGTGGGAGTGGGCTGAGGTGTTGCAGCCTCAGACTCAGTTTGTTTTCTTCCTCCTTCTCTGACACTCTTCCCTTCTCCTCCTGGAGAGAATTCTCCAGCTGCTGCTTCATTATCATTGGAACAACTGCGAACAAGTTTGGATCATGTTTGTGTCCACGGCATAACGAGAAACCAAGATGCCAAAAAGTGTGCGTTTTCTTCCAGTTGACGTAAATACATTTGTGTCCCAGTCCAATCAGAACCCTTTCCGACCTCCATATGTTGAGCGGAATTAAACAATGGCGATTTAATGTGTTTTCCATGTAAACTTCATTTTGGAATTATTATTTCCAAGTAAACTCAATGGAGAATATTTTTATTCCGAACTATTTAATTCAGAACATTTAATTATAAATTAAAAAACATCATGTAAATGTGGCCATTGTGAAACATTCCAGACAATGTAATAACATCTCCATGGAGAAAACCATTTGACGGACCCTAGAAAAGTTACATAATACAACGAAAATATGAAGTTGCTGAATTTTTCCATCCCAGACCATTTGGCATTTTCAATCAGCCTCCACTCTACATAAAGGTCACTGTGTGTTTTATATGATAATTTGTCTGTTTAAAGCCCCAACACTTAATTACCCCTCTGCCCCTCTCATTCTCCCCTGATCTCATTCCAACAAATATTTTTCTTTATTTCTCCATGACATTTCATGCCATCTTTAATTAGCTGTATTGTGAGATTTTGACTCGTATAGGCATTCCAGTAATCACTATCTCCTTTGAAGCGATATGGGGCTGCTTCTACGCAATTCAGTTGAGCGAAGCCTGGTGAGTTTACAAGGGCAGATGGCACGTTGAAATTCTGAGCAGAAACTAATTTGTTCATTTCAGCCAAACAATGTCCACTGCGTATTTCCAATCATGTCTCTCATATTCATGTATTTATGCAACCAGCGGATAAGGGCTGTCCTGGGCTTTGCGTTTTCCATTTCAAGCACATGTTACTATTGAGGCTTTGCAGGGACGTTGCGTTGGGTGAGGCTACATGTGTGTCTACAGGGGGATGTTCAGCAGTTACCAAGGTGACAAAATGTCTTTAAACAAAATTGATTAAAATTAAAACTTGGGGTCCACCAATCAAGCTTTTTCTGTTCAGCAAGATACAGTTTCTGCAAGACAAGACGAGACTTGGATCGATGAGAACGAGACAAGACAAAATTTTGACATTTTTTAGGCTATAATAAACACATTGTGCATTTCAATTCCCAGTTTTAGCCTCACCATTTTTGATTTACTTTACTTAATATTGTTTGTTCATTCTGCTGTGTTTGTAGGTCTGCTTTTTGGGACTACATTTTCTTAAAAAATGTATCTCACCAATACTCTATTTTTTCAATCCAAGCATAAAAATATGAGGAAAATTATCTTGTTTTGATTTTTTCCTCATGTTTTTACTTTTGGATTGAAATTGAGTACTGGAGAGTAGGAGAGTAACGATATCCAAATTTCATGATATGATATAGTATGAACTTCACAGTACGATATTTATTGCGATATCGTGGGAAAGCTCACAATATGGTGGGGAGGCTCACGATATTACGATATTCTACATAATAACAAGACTATACTGTTGCACCCAATATGACCCAGTGTCCTAACTGAGATTCACAGCTAAACTCTCTCTTGCATAATTTCCTCCAGGATTTAATGCAAAAAAGTGTGAAACTGCAACAACACAAAAACCAAAGAAGTATTCAGTAAGCAGCAAAATCAACAATATCCTTTAAAGTTAGACTATATAGACAATTAAATGGTTAACACTAGCTGAGCAGTAAAACAGACAACTCAAATAAGCTCCATTACCACTACTGGAACATCTGAAATAGCATCTATAAAATGTCACAAACTTGGAAAAAGTGCTACAAATATACTTGTCAACATTCATATTTAACATAAAAACTTACTCATATTGCCACTCAAAGGGCTGAAAATGAGAGGATAGCTTCAGATTCTACAGCGAAACACATCAGGGACTGATTGACTTTCGTCAAGTTAGTTGTTTTCCTTCTGGCTAAATACACTACCACAATCACGACTAGCGCCCTCTAGCAGGCTGGATAAACACAATATAAAACAGTTTCAACACAAAGACTGACATTATAAAATGCTTTGACCAGTCATTTGGAACAAAATGTATGAAACAAAATTACAGTCATCAAAACTATTTAACTTAATGCTTGTTTTTTATATGTTACACTTTTATGTATTTACATTAATGATTTTTTCTATATATATATATATATATATATATAGATATAGATATAGATATAGATATAGATATAGATATAGATATAGATATAGAAATGTTTATCAGAGCAAATACTGAGCCCTTAGCTTTTTTATTTTTTTGATTCTGTACAACAATAACGAAATAGATATTTTCACCATAAACATCTCTCGGTACAATATTTATTGCAATATTTTGTGGAGGCTCACAAAACTGTGAATCTGCTACTTTCTCCTTCACAAGACTTAATCCAAAGAATGAAGATTTCAAAGTGCTTAGAACAGTTATTTCTTCATGTAGTCTGCACTGAAACGGAGCAAAGGATTATGGTCTATGTTGTTCCCTCTGTTTTTTAGCTATTTCTGCATCAGAACTATTCATTTAAGCAAAGAGACTTGTGATTCGATATATTGTGATGGTCCATGATATTATTGTGTCAGGCATGTTTTTGAGCAGGTAACAACATCTTAAAGTCAATTTTGCATATTATTGGACCTTTTAAGTATAAAATGAGTAACAGAACTTCAGACAGAACAGTGCCTTGAGTTAGCTTCACCCCCTCCAGCTGGGAGTAAACATAAATGTTAACTCAAGTGTGATTATAGCAGAGATACGGGTGTAAACAGTCATTATGATCTGGCATTTTAAGCTAATTGAAAGCTAAATGCTAAAAATAGACGAGCCAATCTTAGGCACAATGAAGAACGATGGAGGGATCAATTAAAGCAGTGATATTTAGAAGAGAAAGAAGCGCAAATATTAACATAACCACTGTGTGCATCTGTTATTAACCTGCTTCCATCTATCTGTTTAATCAATTCTTAGTCATGTGTAAAATTAAACATCGAAAAACAAGATACAGACTGTGATAGAAGGTTCCACAGTATTGCATTAAACGTATCTATTTATTAAAAGCTCCAAAATTACACAAAAGTTGACTCTTGTTGACCTTTAAGCCATGTTATAATGTAATATTTATTAGACCGTCTAATAAATCAAATCTAAATAACTTACATCACCTTCTTGTTTCTATGGGGATGTCATTGTTCTATCTGGAATGTTCCACAGTGTGACATTAAACAGCTCTACCTTACCTTAATGCTTTACAGTGAAACATTTCATAGAAAGCAATAATATCTTCATGGGACATCTGGTCTAAACCAGGACTAAAACAGGACTAAACTGCGGCTAAACCAGGACTACATCAGGTCTAAACCAGGACTAAACTAAGACTAAACCAGGACTACATCAGGTCTAAACCAGGACTAAAACAGGACTAAACTAAGACTAAACAAGGACTCTATCAAGTCTAATCCAGGACTACATCAAGTCTAAAACAGGACTAAACTAAGACTAAACGCGAACTAAACTAAGACTATATCAGGTCGAAAACAGGACTAAAGTAAGACTAAACCAGGACTTCATCAGGTCTAAACCAGGACTAAACTAAGACTTTATTAAAAGCTCCTAAATTATGCATTTAATTAAATTAATTGACTCTTGTTGAGCTTTAAGTCCTGTTATAATGTTATTACCTTATCGAAAACATAGCCATAGTTGTGTTTTGTTTCATTCACACCTATAAAACCACATGTAATCAAATAAATGTAAGGTAGAGCTGTTTAATGTCATACTGTGGAATACCGAGCAATGAAATATTCATAGAAAAAAGCAGGTGACGGACCCCAAAATGAAAACGTTACACAGTGCACTTTTAGCTAAAAATACTGTATACCTGATATACTGTATACCTGATTATATTTCACTATTCAAAAGACCAAATATTTAGTTTTAATAGTCACTCTGAAACACATACATTACATTAACAGCGACAATAGATAAAAACAACTCTGTTATGCTGCAATTATTGGCATAATTGTTGCTTGACAGAACGCGTTTATGGTGAAATTGCCCTGCTTCAAATGAGCAGCAGTAAGTGGATGAGGATGGTATATTTCATGACCTGTGTTATAATGTTGTTTCCTCGTTAAAAACACACCCAGAGTTGTGTTTTGTTCCATTTTCACATGTTTAGATTTGGATAATTTGGATAATAAAACTACCACTTCATGACATTACAAGGTGGAAAAGAGCATTTTGATCTTTGGAGATGTAGACAGACTAATAATCCAATCAAAACAACTTCTGTCACCTTCTTGTTTCTATGGAGATGTCATTGCTCTGCCTGGAATGTTCCACAGTGTGACATTAAACAGCTCTGCTTTACATCTGTTCAGTTACATGTGGTTTTATAGCTGGTTTGGTTGATGATACAGATGTTTAATGCCCTATGGTTCAACATTCCATACAAAACAATAATATCTTCATGGGACATCAGGTCTAAACCAGGACTAAACTTAAGAATAAACAAAGACTACACCAGGTCTAAACCAGGACTAAAACAGGACTTAACTAAGACTAAACCAAGACTACATCAGGTCTAAACCAAGAGTAAACTAAGACTAAACCAGGACCATGTCAGGTCTAAACCAGGACTAAACTGAGACTAAACCAGGACTACAGCAGGTCTAAACCAGGACTAAAACAGAACTAAACTAAGACTAAACCAGGACTACATCAGGTCTAAACCAGAACGGACCCTCTACAAAGTTACACCTTTATTGTCGTCACACAAGAGTCACTTTTGTAGGACCTTCCATCCATCCATCCATCTTCTCCCGCTTAATCGGGCTAGGTTGCGGGGGCAGTTTGCTGCCCAATCCTCATAGCACCTGACCCCTTTTGTAGGACCTTTTGCTGCTATTGGAGGAATGAAAACGGCCAGTGTTTGTGTGTCTGATCTTAACATGTTTATAGTAATGGGCGACACTTTAGAGCCGAGCTGAGGAGGAGCTACTCAAAAATCAAAGGCACTCAAAGAAAAACTGCATCTGCACCTGAACACCTGCAAGCTCCTTCACACCGGATTCGTCTGAGTACACGGTGATTACTTTGTTGAGTCATGATATCACACAAAATTGACTCTTGTGAGTTTTGAGTCACGTTAAAATGTTACCTCCTCAAAAACAGCCCTGGAGTGTTTGGTTTCATTCACACGTTTGAGTAATCCTGGATTATTAGTCTGTTTGCATATCTGGAGTTCAAAATGCTCTGTCTCACCTTGTAGTAGTTTGGAGATAGGAAATTCCAGGGCTGAAATCATCTAAATGACCGGGGACACAAAAATATGATACTGGTATCAGATATCCGTACTGATATTGATAAAATTGGTGGATTGGAGATCGTTTCCAAAATATCAGTTTAGCCAATATCCCATTTTTTGTCTATAAACTGGTGTAATAAGAGGATTTACTGGCCGATGTTGGCCCAAAATATCTTATAATATTAAACTTATATTTTTACAAAGCCGTTCTGAGATTACTTGATGAATAGTTAGAAAACACAACTGATTTTTGTTGTTGTTTTTTTTTACTTTACGCTGTTTGTGTTTAAAGTAAATAAATCATATTTTCAGTTTGTGCGCTTGTATCGGTTGATATTGGGGATCGGCAGTCGGACCCAACCGATATGGATATGGATGGACGGCTCCTCTCAGATCATAAGTCTGCACTAAGATCTGTACTTTTAATCCTGATTTAAACCGATCATCCGTAAAAAGAATATAATCTCAGTGTTGCCACATGGATCTTTGGCTGTGGTTGTAAACAAACACATGAGTGACGCGATTCTGGGGGTGCGTTCAGGATCAGTAAAACATCACAGACACAAACAAATTACTGCAGATAAATACTGATGTGGAGCCACATATTAGGACATTTATCTGTCTGTAAATTGGATTAAATGGACATAATATAGAGAATCTAAGCTTTATAACGAGGTCTATGTTAGACCTCCACCATGTGGACATGTTGTCCACATGGTGGATCAGTTGGGTCCTAATCAGCAGTAACCAAAGTACTGACATTGGCATATGAACAGAAAAGACTGGATCGTGCATCGGTCATTCTAGTGAAGGTGCAAGGCCCAACAAATAATGGAGAGCCCTGACCACCCGCTCTGTGAGGAGTTTATCCTGCTTCCTTCTGGGTGGATCAGAACTTAGAGCTCAGACTTCCTTTATCTCTGACGCCGTAACTAGGACGAATGCTCTGTGCTCTAGTTGTGGTGAACTGCGATCACATACCTGTTCTTTTTTTTGCCTTTTTATGGAATCTATAATTGTATTGTTGAGGCAAGCTTAAGTTGTGGTGCTGTGTATTATTGAATTGTTTTTGTATGTCTACTGTATGTCTGACACTGCAGCACAATAATTTACCTCTGGGACACTAATAAAGTCAAAAGTTTAAAAACACAGTGGAGCACTTCCTTTATTTCCAAAGGATGTCACAAGTTTAAATATGTGAGAACACCTAAATATGCAGAGTTTGTGTATTAAACAAAGCACAGCTCCGGGTAAGAGATGATTAAACAACTTTAAAACATAGATCAGAAAATAGCACCATAAAGTTAGGAAGAAGTGGAGAGAAGACTTTTGTTGAATTAATAACAACCAAATATACTGAGCCTTCTGCCTGTTAATATTTGAACAATGTCACAGTTAAGATTAGACTCTTTGTAGTTGTATCTTCAGGACGCAGAGTTTTTAAAAATAGAACAAAGATCTGAGAGTTTGGTGATGCTCCCATAACACGCTGGATTTAAACAGGAAACGAAGAGACGAAGCCACAACTTTTGATGAAGATGAGATACGCTAATGATGGACAGTCACCAAACAAACATCAAACAGACTCAGTGAAACTTTCTATACAGATGAGTTTGTAGCTACAGCTCAAAGTGGGCCCCAGGAGCGTCTAAGGGCCCATCTCAAAGACAGACGAGAGAGAGGTTTTCCACTGGAGTTTGTGATCTCACATTCTGTTTAGTTCACTTTGTATCTCAATCAAAATCACTTCTGAGCGGAGATCAATGCAGTTTGTGGTACGAGACACGCACGATCACAAAGGACAGGACACAGACGCCGGCCTATGTCGTTCTGGAAGTTTTAATCACTATACCATATTCTAGGGTTGTCAAATGTGTCAAACCAGATACTAACAAATGCAAGAACTAGAATTGAAACTACAACAGATGCATTTGATACTAAAAAGTCACATTCACAGGACAGAAATGAACCTTTCCTGAATAGTTTTAGAATGATCTTGAGCTGTTTCAGAAAAAGTATAAGAGCACAGACTATTATACACCCATGGACCACTATGGAACCTACCTGGACCACTGAGAGACCACACTGCAAATTTCATAAAATGACTGTATTTTTCAGACTATAAGTCACACTTTTTTTCAGGGTTTGGGTGGTTCCACGCGACTTATATATTATATGTTTCACACTGACAGCCCACAGACCAAAGACATGAATCATATATATATATGAATTTAAAAAAATAATAATAAAAAAATCATTATCCGTTTTTTCATTTTGGTTTTAGAGACAAATAATAAAGAAAAGGGTTGTTTTTTTCCTTTTCTTATTTTTGGTTCTATATTGAAAAACAAACAAATGAATGATACACAGATTGTTCTCTATTCAGTTGTTTTTATTACTATAACTTCTATAACTCGCCTTTCAAGATGAAATGTCAGTTCTTGGTGTCTGATTTTATCAAATACATTTCCCCCAAAAAGTGCGACTTATACGTGTTTTTTTTCTTCTTCATTATGCATTTTTTGGCTGGTGAAAAATAGGGTAACCAAGATTTATTCTCTTAAATCTAGACAAATAATTATTTATCTTGTTTAAGGGATATATACTAAATGACTGCTAAATATGTAAGATTATTGATCTTATTTATCTATAAACTAGTTAAAATACACACAAAACAAGTGTTAAGATGGTGTTTCAGACATTTTTTTATGGATGTAACTCAGTCAATCTTGGACTGAAATTGTCCAGTATCATCTCTGTACTTTCTGTTTGTGACATGGAAAGGTTAAAAGATTTAAAAGTTTTAGGAGAGTGCTGCAATTTGTCAATGTGTTATCAAGGGCTAATTAGTCTTAAAATAAAGAATTAAAGTAAGATTCATTAACTAGAATTAAACAGTCAATAATAAGCTTTAGATCACTTAAAACTTAGATTATTGCTTAGAATAAGTAACTTATTTTGAGATTTATGAAGTGTATTTTTCTAGTTTTAAGGGGGTGTATTTTAGCAGTCTACATAGTGGCTACATATATTAAACCAACATAAAATAAAGAAAGCTCTTGCGGTATGTGTATGTGTGATTTTTTGTCTCTAATTGAACATAAATTAATGCATAATAACAAAAATAAAGTTGTTTGTAATTATTAGTGCTGTCAATCGATTCAATATTCAGTCATGACTAATCTCTTGAATATCATAGTCAACTCGCACATTTTTGTCCCTTGAATCATCATTTTAATTGTAACATTGTTTGTGACCTTGTTTGTCGCCCCAACGCCATGAGGTCATCACACGGTGCTGCTTGTTTACATGTCACGCAGAAGAGCTAATGCTTTAGCGGAGAAAATAAGTCTATTAAATAGTGAGACAGATATAAGTCCTGCTGCGATGCACGCTTATTTCATGTTTTCCTCGTATGAATCACCTCAGTGCACCTGAGAGGGCTACTCAGTTTCGTACAAATTGTTTTCCTTCTTGTTTACAGTCAGATCTTGTAGTTTTTCTAACGTTACAGCAGTGGCCACAGCTTATGAAAAAACTAGTTTTACCATCACTGTTCATGTACAGTACAGTTATTCCAAAAAAGCATGAATTCAAACTGGGCACTTGGCTGATTTTCTATTAAAATATTTAAAATGTTCAGATTTTTCTGGTAATTTTCTATGCCGCTTAGGATAGCAGCATCTCCGCCTCTTCTCACCAGAGTAGCACAAATGAAGACTTGCCTCTTTCCGAACGCTCTTAAAGGATGATCATTTCCTCATCAGAAAAATGTCAAAAATGAGAAAAGTGGAGCTGAGTGCAGGATTTTCCAAGAAAAATTGACTAATTCCTATATGTTCACGGAGGTGAATGGGAAACCCGTGTGCTTGGTGTGTTTGCAACAAGTGGTGGTGCTCAAGGAATATAATCTTAAACACCACTATGAAACACGGCGGCACGGTGGCTGAGTGGCAACACTCAGGCCTCACAGCAAGAAGGTTGCGGGTTCGATCCCCGGGTCGCCTGGGCCTTTCTGTGTGGAGTTTGCATGTTCCTCCCCGTGTCTGGATGGGTTTCCTCTGGGTACTCCGGTTTCCCCCATCAACTCAAAACATGCCCGCACCCCTATGAACTAACATCAAGGACCATGACGTCCACCCTCCTGTGGGCTCACCACCTGCAGAGGGGTTCATAGGGGGGGTCAGGTGCTATGAGTATTGGGCAGCAAGCTGCCCCCGCGACCCAGCCGGATTAAGCGGGAGAAGATGGATGGACCACTATGAAACAGGGCGAAAAATACAATAACTTGAACGGAGAATTGAGTAGACAGAAGATAAACAAATTATTGCAGAAGAACAGAAGAAACTGTTCCCAGAGTCTGTTTTCACCCGGAGCAAAGAGGTTAGTGATGCTGCTGTGAAAGTAAGCTACAGGCTCACGCTAAAATGATCGCTAGCATAATATTATAATATTTTGTAAAATAATATCAAATAAAAAAGATTTCTGTAATAGATTTGCGTTTCTCTGCACACATATTTGGACTTATTGCTATTTTTGGGGTATATATGCCATGCGTTTTCTGATCCGGCCCCTTTGGTATCAAAGTAAGTTGTATACGGCCCCCAGACATGAGTTTAACACCCCTGATTTAACCTATAACTTAGCCTGGTTTCTCCATGGAGATCTGCATGTTTCCATGGAGATACAGTAGAAGATTGTAATGCTGTACCATGGAACATTCCAGGTGAAGCAAGAACATCTCTGCAGAGACAAGTAGGTGCATCAAAAAGTTATCACACTTTTAACATTATCAAGGAACAAAGAAATCCATTTAGTTTGAATTGAAGTTTTGAGAACATAATTAACCTCAACTCCAAATGCAGACGGAGACGGCACACATTTTTATATCAACGATATAACTTCCAGAAGTCTTAAATCAGATAAATCCAAAGCAGCAGGCTGTAGTTCATGCAGAGGTGAGTGTCATGGTGTGAGAAATGTCCCTTGTAAAACACAGAATAAAGAAGCAGCGCCATGGAGACGTGTTAATATTTAAATCTTATGACGAGCAGCAGGCTGTAATTGAACAGGCTCAGGCTAAAATGATGGATTTTAGAGGGAATTATTCCAAACGTCATTCAATGTAATCAAGACTCACTTTTGACTGCAGCTTCAGGCCCTGAGCCGACGGACAGCTCCACATTTAAAAGTACAATAGCAGAATCAGTCCCGTGTTCAATTCAATTACAGGAATATGAGCCGGATCTGAACAGCTCCGAGACTCTGTTAAAGGACCTTCCTCCAGGCAAATTTATTCTGCTACAACTCCTACTATTACTTCTGCTACTTACTACCTACTACTACTTTACTACTTACTGCATATATTACTACTATACTACTTTACTACTGCAGTCTATAACAGTTCCCTTTTTGAGATGTGTTGTGATCTACTGACTGATAATATTCTTGTTATTGGTAATTGGTAATATGACACTTTGACATCATCAGGCGCTTTGCATCCAGGAAACACTCCAACCTCACACCAGTGCACACAGACACTTACAGGGTGTGTTGCTCAAGGACACAACAACAGCATTCATCTGTGGGAGCTGGAATCACACCGGCAAACTTTAAGTCTGTGGATCTGAACTACTACTACTGCAAAGGCTGCTAGAACTCCTACTACTACGACTACTACTACTACTACTACTAATATTGCAAAGGCTGCTAGAACTACTACTACTAATGCAACTGCTACTAGTACTACTACTACTAATACTACTACTACTGCAACTGCTACTACTACTACTACCGCAACTGCTGCTGCTGCTACTAGTACTACTACCGCAACTGCTACTACTATCACTACTACTACCACAACTACTACTACTACTACTACTACTGCAACCTGATACTAGTACTACTACTGCTACTACTACTACCGCAACTACTGCTGCTACTACTACTACCACAATTGCTACTACTACTACCACAACTACTACTACTACTGCAACCTGCTACTAGTACTACTACTACTACTACCGCAACTGCTGCTGCTGCTGCTGCTGCTACTACTACTACTACCTGCTACTAGTACTACTACTACCACAACTACTACTACTACTGCAACTTCTGCTAGAACTACAACTACTGCAAAGACTAGGAATACTACTACTGCAGTTCTTCTTTTTAATATACACTGTAAAATCTTGCTAAAAACAAAACAACAGAAAGAGAAAAAAATCAACAGGTAGGGCATCAGGAATAAAAAAAATAAATAAATAAAAAATCTGAACCCATCCCATGGCCACTTCCAATGAAAAGATTTTCACCTTGTGAGATAATTTATTGAAGGAATTAGTTCAAGCAGCTTTACAATTTGCACAAATAACCACTGTGAAGCATCCGCATAAAATTCAGCTCGTACTTGTACTTATCTTTCCTAATCAAACATTCTTCTGCGGCGCTCCTGAATAATATATTAGTCATTACTTTTCCACCAGATGCCCTTCCACTTAAACAGAGCACATTAACATATGGAGGCATATTTCCTCAGCGCTCTCACAGTTTCACTACGACCAGACGTATGATTATTGACATTTGAGAGCCGCTCACATGCATTAGTGTGAAGCATGAGCCTTGTTGACCTATAAATGAAAAAATGGAAATTAAGCGTATAATGTGATGTCAATGCTATCAAATCTATGCAAGGTTTAAGCGTCTGGTGCATGCAATAGTTTAAGGGTGTTTTTACTTCGCAGTGTACGTTGTTATGGGGGTGTGAGGCTTTGTTTAACGTTATCTGACCCTAAAGATTTATTTTTTTCACGTTTTAAGACCATATAAGCAAGGTAAGTTTTTTTGTAGAGCACAATTTGTACTAAAAGTAATTCAAGGTGCTTTACAGAATAAGAAATGCATTAAAATTACTATACAAACAAATAAAAACTCTAAAAAAGTATTTGGCAGTTCATGCTAATGTGTGGCATTGTTTCACCATGGATACTGCTGAAAGTTCTGCCATAGACATACAGGTAGAACCCCCAAGCATGATGTGACTCCAACGCATCAATATGTAGTTTTAAATTGTTTATCGCAATGGCAGCGGTCTTATTTTCGCGTCATTCTGAAACCTATTTATTCGTTCTGAAATCTATTTAAATGCAATGATGTTACCTGACTTAATCTTTGGTGTTTCATGCTGGTCACAAGCACCAAACCACAATAAAACCTTTAGAATCTCTTTATAAGGAAACACTTAAGGTTCTAGATCAGAAACCATGAAAATACCATCATTTTCAGATATTAACTAAATATAAAATGCTCAACTTTGACAATACAATCAAATTATCCAATCTAAGGTTAAAAGGTTAAAAGTTTGTCCATTTAACGTCTGATCAGAAGGTCAGAACAACCAGGTCAGCGGTCAATGGCCAATGAGTAAAACCGAAACGGAAAACACCATTAGGACAATCTGCATTTTCATTTAAAACAATCTCAGAATGAAACAGACTTCCAACCAAGCTAAAATTAGGCAAATTAAACAGCAATTTTAAAAATTGTTGTTTAATTTCCAGGCTAAGTCTGGAGTGCAAACATGTCAGCATTAAAGTTAAACTAGACATGAAAAGGGGAAAAAGGAGGTATCCGGTAGTCCGGTTTGAATTATTATTTTTTAATTATAACTAATGAAACGTATCCCTGGGCAGCACGGTGGCTGAGTGGCAACACTCAGGCCTCACAGCAAGAAGGTTGCGGATTCGATCCCCGGGTATGGGTGACGTCACACTCCCTTAGTCCACGTCTTTATACAGTCTATGATTACAACAAAGATCTGCAGTTTAATAATACTCATTTATCTGTATTAAATCCCATTGGCCTATAGAATGTTGTGTTGTCATTTGCAAGGAAAGAAAATTAAAATGTGAAAAAAAAAAAAACATAAAATTCAGTCCACATTTTAAATATGCCACAAACATGAACCCACAAACATGAACCCAAACTTCACTGCCTGTGGAACATGTGCGGGCACGAGTGCCAATTTGTCGAAATGTACTTGAGAAAAGAAGGAAATTCTTGATTGCTGATTAACAAAGCATTGTGTTAATAAAGCAAATGTGATTGAATGGAAACCAAACACACATGCGTAAGAATGGGCCAAACACACGGACTCTTGATATGTGCCAGATTTGAAATTATAATTACACACAAAAACTTGAGTCTGAAAAGGCGTCTTGGAGCTGTGGTACCTGCCTGTATTTTTGTAAATGAGCACCTCTTTCTGCATTCGGTTGTAAAACATTTCAGGGACCACAAAGCCATGAAAGTCCACTCCGCTACTAAGTCTGAGAAAGCTGTTCTGAAGCTCTGTGTGCGCTCAAAACACTGGCAAATTGAGGTGAGAGGAGACTTTTGTGGTCCAGGGATGAACAATTTGGGGAAAAATAGAATTGCAATCTCTCTGACAAGCCTTGAGATCGATTTTTATGTTTTAATATTAGGGTTCTGTTCAGTTTATTTTAAAGAGGCCATTTTACACTATTTTCTGAACATTTTTCCTAAACAAAAACATACCTGGAGTTCCAATCCAACTTTATTTGTATGACACAAAGTCTCCAAAGTGCAGCACAGAGTAGGCGCAATATAAATTGACAGAATACAGTAATCTGATAGGACCAAATTTCAGAACATTGGGGCGCCAGTGGCAAAAAACTGTCGTAGTGTCCTTAGGCAAGGCACATTACCCACATTGCCTAGTATGAAAGTGGTGTGTGCGTGAGTGTTGGTGGTGGTCGGAGGGGCCGATGGCGCAGATTGGCAGCCTCGCTTCCGTCAGTCTGCCCCAGGGCAGCTGTGGCTACAATAGTAGTTTACCACCACCGGGTCTGGAGTGAATGAATGCTCTGTAAAGTGTCTTTGAGTGTCCTGAAAAGCGCTATATAAAACTGATGCATTATTATTATTATTATTATTAACATGTTACAAAATACATTTTAATATGGGTTGACTAAATACTAGGGTCAAATGATATTTTTTTTTCAATCTCGATTAAAATCAGAAATTCCATAGTTAATTGTGATTAGTCGCATATTGAATTGCATGTTTAAAGTTGTGTTATTATGCATTTCAGTTTTAAAGCCATAATGTAAAGCAATTCGTACTCATTTATCAATCGCTGTAGTTATTTTCTTTGTCATGTGATCATCCATAGGTCTGAGGTTCGCTGGGCTGGGAAGCTCCGGTTGCTGCACCTGGGTGTTTAGCTTGGAGGTGCTAACTTAGATTAGACATACTTTCGCTGGTACTGAAACTCTGCTTGACACAAGCTGCATTTAACTCCTGACTTGTAAATTGTACATCTGGAAGTTTGTTAAAGTCAAATAAACCATTCAAAAGTCCAGAAGCTCCTCTGTTTCTCCATCACGGCGGTAAGTTTACTAAAACACGGCGCTCTGAAGTTCGAAAGTGAAACAGCTAGAGGAGCTGCCTACGGATGTGTAGAAGGAATGAAAAGTCGGTGAACTCTAACTGTGAGTAAAAAAAAAAAAATCATTGCAAACTCTAATCGCGATTTAAAAAAAAAAAATTGTATTATGGATTAGCATTAATCAGCATTAATCTAGTCGTGATTAATGCTGACAGCCCTACTAAATACATTGTCAAAGTATTCTTTCCATCACAGTTAATAGGATTTGGTTCACATTTTAAACTAAAAATACATAAATAAATAAAATAAAATACAAGAATCAGATTTCAGAATATGTTTGTACACATCTTAGCAGCTTTTAAGCCGAATGAGGCAGGATATTTTGTTGTTTGTGGAGGAAATAATGGTTCTTCAAAAAATTACATTAACTCATTGAACTGTGTCTAGTTCTATTTGGTTACAAATAATCCTGCCGCCCAGTTTGTCCTATCGTAACCTTTTTTATTACCCTTCTAGATGTAGTCTGTGTGTAAGTGGGAATACATCCAATGACTTGAGAATATCTGAGATGAATTGGCTTTTGTATTATGATAAAATAAAAATATAAACAGCTGTGATTGGTTAACTCCGCTGTACACTATTTATCAAAAAAGAAACAAAGCGTGAGAGTGGACGAGGCTGGTCTCTGGCGATTGGTCAGCACTTCCTGGAATCAATCCTATATTAATTACTTGAACACAGCGCTTTAATGGTGGAAACAGTGGATACAAATGTCCGTACATGAGCCGCCGGCCTCACAGACACAGGCAGGATTGCATTTACAGTGGAATACATGTGAGTGCAGATGTATTGATCAGAGCTGGGCTGGACAGCAATGAGGTCAGAAAGTACATTATCTTAATGCACCGAGTCCATGGAGCGCATGGTACACAGGAATACATCCCATAATAATCTGTGCAGGCGCCGATACGGCACCGCCATGTTCAGAAGCACTTCCTGTTTGTGTCTCTGTGTTTAAGCCTGCTCTTGTTCATCTCGTCGCCTGCAGTCACGTGACCAGACTCTATATATAAATGGACAGAGCTAACCCGTCTGCTGCCGTGTTTCCAAATGGAAAGTGAGCATGGGTGTACTTCCAGATCCATCAGCTCTGGCTCATATTTACTTTCTGCTGCTGTCAGGATCATCATTTTGGTCTTTAAATGTTCATATTAAACCACTCTACATGATCCTGGTGTTTTTATTTTGCCACTACGTTCAGACTGTAGCCTGAAGTGACCCAAATCCGATTTTTTTTTCCCCCCTCTGCAACCTGTATCTGATCTTTTAATGACAGTCTGAACAAAACAGATCTGATTTTTTCAAATGCGACCCAGACCACTTGGATATGTGCTTCTAAAACCGATGCATGTCCGATCTTTTGACATGCGACTTCAGTCTGAACGGCCAGGTCGCATCTGTACGTCATCAACAAGAAACTGTTGAGAGCCAATACAGCCCAACGCCAACTTGTTTGCTCACTGAAATAGGCCGTGTTTCCTCCTGTGAGAGTGGTACGACAGCAACTTTAAAATCTCCAGGAGCTTAATACAGAGTCCATGTTTAGGCGACTTCCATAAACAATGAGCTTGCTCGCTGCTGACATCGTCCTCCAATGTTCATACAAGACACTTTTGGGGCATTTAAAGTTCACAGTGGAGATCACATACAAATCACATTTAATTCTGTAAATGTGTACGACCTCACAAAAAAAAATCAGAATTCAGCATTAAGCCCGGCAGTCTGAACATAGCTTTTGTCTGTAAACCAAGATATGAACTTTAATAACAAATAAATCAGGTGCCTAAGTAGCTAGCTGCCTAAATAGCGTTCGAAACAGGTTTGATTGACAGTGCTGCTAAGTGGGAAGAGCTGTTACCTTTAACAGTCTCTCTCAGGATTGGCTCTTTTGTTGGTCTGATACTTCAGAAGTATCTCCAGATTCACCCCATAACTGCAAGCTTCAATGAGCCTCATTTGACTAGAACTAAACATGATATATCGGTATCGTGTTTGATTCTCTCTCTGAGATACTGTGCCAGTGAAAGGCGAAAGTGAGGACTGGGGTTCAACGACCGTAGGATTCACTTGGTTTGGAGGTACGTGGGGGGAGGAAACACTGTCACCTATCACTCTGAATAAAAAGACATCTCTCTCACCTCAGATTAAGACAGTTTAGTGCTTCGCTGTGTGATTCTGCAGCCATGCATGTCCATGATTGGCTCATCCACCTGGCAATCACGCCTATCTGAACTACAGGAGAAGTGTGTTTTCTGGATTCCAGGCAACTGTACCATATTGTCCCTGCTCTATACCATTTATTCACCATCCCTCTTCTGTACCATTCACCTCTCCATTCACTCTTTCTAAGTCCACACTCGTCCTTTTCCAGACTTGTATAAACACTTAAACACTTTATTTGCACAAGGCTGTGGCGAAGCAACAAGCCAGACTTTTATTTTGTGACATTCAAAAAGAATAAATATCCAATACTATTTCTAAAGATGCCATTATGGATATTTCAATGCTGCTTTGCTTCTATTTGGCGGTCCACAGCTTCTGTAAACAAGATATGAACCTTGGATGGAAACTCAATGAAATAAAAAGTGCCTTACAACTTTTTGAATATATCTTAAATGTTAAATGTTCACTTTAAGTTGATAAATAGACTTCAGGTCAATTAGGAGTAAAGTACAGGGGGTCCCAAAAAATTGACATGATTTCACAAGCCAATGATTTTGGCAATTCTTGGTGAAATAATGTCCAGTTTTCACAGAATGTATAGAAACAGATCAAGATTTTATATTAAATGTTTTATTTTTGTTCTGTTTTCAGGTTGAGCCATACACTCCCAAAGAGAAGTCATTTTGCGTTTTGGAATCTGGTCACACACAATCACCCAAGACTGTGCAGCCTTCAATGCAAAATTTGGAAAAAAAAACCTATGATGTTCAACACCTAAACTGATATTAGTTTTCAAGATAATTGCTTTTAAAATTATGTAAATTTTTTTGGGAACACCATGTATTTTTTACCATACTAGTGTAAAATTTAAAGTAATGTTGCTTGTACAATATAAGCTTTGAAGTCAGACTACTGTAAATACTGGTATATGAAGGTTTGATTAAAGAAGACATACAGTATTGTGCTTGTGTCTGCTGTGTAGTTATAATCTATGACATCTGTGGATCATTACAATAGAATTTGGACATTTTAAATCACAGTATTCATCTAAAATGACTTGCTAAAAGAGACAAGCGTTAGGAAACTGTAGTGCCCAATGGGAGCTGAGATCACTGTAAATTACTGTAAACGGCATCACAACAAAGAGCCGTGCAGCTGTCAGACCCTCCTATAAAGATTTTTAAAATTTGTATTAAAATTACGATGTGACACTGACAAATCCTATGCAAATTACAGATTAAGAAAATAAAATTGAAGCAAAAATCGGTGAGATCGTCTCCAAAATCACTCAATCTGCAACTTCGAAAGGGTAAATGAGAAGGGCTCCGAAAAGTGAATTGTGCATAATAGGTCTGCTTTACGACAATTTCCTGAGTCAACAATGCAAACATGTGTTACTAATGGTCACTTTAATCCTAGTCCATGTTTAGTCCTGATTTAGTCCTGGTACTGTACTAGTTTAGACTAAATTTAGTCTTGGTTTAGTTCCAGTGTAGTCCTTGTTTAGACCTGGTTATGACCTTTTATGCACCTTTTAGTCCAGGCTTAGACTCAACCTGGATTCTTAATTTAGAGTGTCGGCCACCTGGTTGTCTCTATGGTGACGCAGTGGCATTGCCTATAATATTCCACGGTATGGCATTCCAGGGAAAACAATAACATCTCCATGGAAATGAGGAGCACCTATCAGAAAACCATTTAGATAGAATTAGCGGTTTCATGATTTTGTTTTGGTCCTAAATTGAACTACTATAAAATTGTAGTAGTCTTTTTGTTTTTCTTTTGCTTTTTATGCAATATGTAAAACTAAGAATATCGGTTTACAACAGAAAACTCTTTCAAACTTGGCTGGAAAAAGTGATAGAAACCTGGACGAATGCCGACAGTGATCCATATTTGGCCCAGATTTGGAGCGCCTCTGCCCAGTAACACCCGATCTCTGTGTTTTACCACAAATGATACATCCACTTGAATAAAAGACTACACAAAACACAGTATGTCATCACATTGTTTGGCGATAGTGATTCAATTTCAGTGCACAAATTATATTAACCACTCCAAAAGAATTTGAGAGAAATCCAAAAGATGAACTGCTGGACTAATAGAAGAATCCAGTGCATTTCAGAACTTCTGTGTAGACGTCTGCAGTACTGATACAACAAGACTCTTCTTTTAAAAAAAGATCTGGTTCTTTGCAGAGAAAATTAAAATTGAAGTTTTGACATAATTGCAATATATAGCAAAGACGTCACAATCAAGATTTTTTGGCTTCCGATACGATTTTGGGTGCTCTTCCCGATACCAATCCAATATCTCTCCCAGTGTTTGCTGCTGTGACTTTGCCGTCTTGCACTTGTAAATCTCAAACTCGTCTGGATAATTCTTTTGTAAGTGATGGATAAAATTGGTAGTGTTAAAGTGAGTTCTGCTGGTGCCTCCACGAGAAACTGCTTGTTTGCAGCGATTGCCTGTCGCTGTTTGACAATCATTTTGTTGTACAGTCGTCCCTCACTATAATGTGGTTCACGTTTCGCAGGTTTTTTAAATTAAATTTTGCAAGATTTTTTTTCAGTGTATGAAGGGGCATCGTGTTCTGCGCCCCGATTGGCTAATGGAGAACCTGCGCATTGTGTTCTGCATAATCAAAGGTGGCATGTCTGTTTATCTGAATAAAAAACAGTTGTTTTTCAGCACCCGCACTCCTCAGTTTAGATCACGGCCGATTTGCACGGGGCGATCCCCCTCCTCGCTCCTCCTCCCCGCTCATATCGCAGAGGGGTTTTACAGTTTTTTGTTTTTTTTTACTTTGCGGTTTTCGCCTATTGTGGGTTATTTTTAGTAAGTAATATGTAAGTAGTATGTAACCCCCATGAGAAACGAGGGACCACTGTAGTGAAAAGTCCCACACAGCGACATGGTTGCGTTTTGATTTACGGCTGCCACAAAGCGTGTCGACTCTGCAAAAACATGTGAAACTGGATCGGTCCGATCACATGACTGAATCCGATACTGTCCGATACTATTAAAAGAGCCGGATCGAGAGCCGATATCGATATCAACTATCGGATCGGGACATCCCTAATATATAGTGCAGCTCTGGTTTTGATAGGTTTGGTATCTTGGTCTTCTTGATCGAATAAAGAGATGTTCTGTTCATTGATTAGTCGTCAAAACTGCCCCATAGCCTCTCTCTCTGTGTGTATCTGCCCCAAACTGCACTCACAAAGCTACACCAGCAGGGGGAGTTCACGCAAGAACTCTTTCTGCATAAAGAAGTACAGGAAGCAATCATGAGCAAATGAACAAATACATACACAGCAGAATAAATACAGAAAATAGTGTTTTTGCCTTGTAACCAAACTTGGGTACTGAATGTGACTCTTCTTTTTTGTGTGGCATTGGATTTAACAATCAAACAGCTGCTTTTTTATGCCAATGTCACAAGGAAAGGGGACAGACTCAAATAAGCTTTTGCATCTGCCAACTCTTTGACCATTACTCTGTCACATTTTGTACTATTTTATAAAAAAAAAAAAAAACTTTTCTTTTTGTTACAGTAATAAAGTGCTCAAATCCAATAAAATGAATGAATAAGTCATGGGAATAATGAATCAGCCTTTTTTTTTCTTTTTTTTTTTACATAGAAATGCCAAAAAATACCAATACCTTCATACCTTCAGCTTACTTTCAATGACTCACTTCTTCTTTCTGCTTTTGTCTACAAACTGGGATAATCTATTTCATTTATTAATTTATTTATTTACAAAACACACATAAACATTCTGAGTCCTTTCAAGACACAAAGTGCTTTATAGTTCATTGTTCATTCACTCCACACTCGACCCTCCGACCACCACCATCACTCACGCACACACCACTTTCATAGTAGGAAATGTGGGTGAAGTATCTTGCCTAAGGACACAACAACACTTTTTTGTGACTGGTGCCCCCTGTGGCACCTGGAATTCCCAATGGTTCAGCCCTGCTGAGCTTCTGAGATCAGATGAGATCAGGCTTTGACAAACTTTGGCCACACACTGATTAAAACAACAAAAACTAAATTTAGTTGCCTGAGACACCAGCGACCGAATAATTAATTAATCATTAATAATGAAAAGCCCAACATCGCTAGTATCCAGTCGGGATGTGCATTGCCTTGAATGTGACGATACGATACAGATCATGATATCCATGTCACGATTTTATATATCACGATACTAAGACATGGAGCGTGAGATTGACAGGTGGATCGGTGCAGCGTCGGCAGTGATGCGGTCGCTGTATCAGACCGTTGTGGTGAAGAGGGAGCTCAGCCCAAAGGCGAAGCTCTCGATTTACCTCAATCTACGTTCCTTCCCTCACTTATGGTCATGAGCTCTGGGTAGTGACCGAAAGGACGAGATCGCGGATACAACAGCCGAAATAAGTTTCCTCCGCAGTGGGGCCAGGTGCTCCCTTAGAGATAGGGTGAGGAGCTCGGTCACAGGGGAGGAGCTCGGAGTAGTCGCTGCTCCTCCACGTCGAGAGGAGCAGCTGAGGTGGCTCTGGGATCTGGTCCAGATGCCTCCTGGACGCCTCCCTCGGGAGGTGTTCTGGGCATGTCCCACCGGTAGGAGGCCCCGGGGAAGACCCAGGACACGCTGGAGGGACTATGTCTCTCGGCTGGCCTGGGAACGCCTCGGGGTCCATCCAGAGGAGCTGGAGGAAGTGGCTGGGGAGGAGGAAGCTTGGGAGCCCCTGCTTAGACTGCTGACCCCGCGACCCGGCCCCGGATAAGCGGAAGAAGATGAATAGATGGATGGATGGATGGACGATACTAAAACGATCATATAAGATCATATATTGCAATTTATCAATAATTACTTCTAATAATACTGTCAATGACACCTTCACCAGAACCAAACTGTATAAAATATAATTTATTACATGTTTTTAAATCATGAGAACGTTGAGTGCAACTAATGAATTTTAGTGAAAAATATTTTTTAAAATCAATTCAGATCCATTTTGAAGCAATTCGAGAATTGTGCAATGAAGTATTGCGATATATCACTGAGTCAATGTTTTCTTACACCCCTAGTTTACAGTAGGATTGGGACGATAGTGATATTTGGTTTTATTATGGTCAAAATAATTGCAATTTACAATTACATCACAATAATGTTTAAAATTGCTGACAGCTTTAACATGATATGCATATGAATATTTATAATTGTATATTATGAATAGGTTATGTATTTAAACTTATAGTATTTTAGTGTGCTATAGGTGAAAACAACAATGATCTAGAAAAAAAACATCAAGCATAAGTAGCTTTTTTTCTGCACATTTTGGTGATTATTTTGATTTTCATGATTACTGTCAACCTTTTTATCACATTATCTCATTATTTATTGCCCCATCCCCAGTATCCCTCCATTTCCGGCAGTATTAGACACAGTGCGGATTTGAATAATTTTCACAACACAATTTGGGATTTCTTAAGTGAAGGTGTAAAGGTTGACAAAATGCCTGTTTAAATGTTCCCTGTGACAAGTGAGAGGAGAGAGGGAGGGTTGGAGGAGGAGAAGGGGAGCGAGGGATGGAGGAGGAGGAGGGGGGATGGAGAGAGGGCTTGTCAGTGTGATAGATGACGCATGGTCCCGTGTGACAGATCGCCCAGAGGAGGAGACAGCAGGAGATCTGCCCCAGAACCCAATCTCATCTCACACTCAACAATAATATTTACATAGGCACCCGGAACAGAGGCGCGAGCAGGGTGACAGCGCTAAATCTGAGCTAAGTGATGGAGGGGGGAGAGGGGGAGGAGAGGATGAAGGAGGGAGAGAGGAGGGGAAAAGAGGGAAGGAAGAGAGGGGGAGAGAGGGAGAGGAAGAGAGAGAAGAGGGAGAAAGGAGGTGAGGGAGAGAGGGAAGGAAGAGGAGGGGAGAAAGGAAGAGAGAGATAGGACAGGGGGAGGGAGAGATGGAGGGAAGAGAGGGAGAGGGGAGGGAAGAGAGAGGGAGAGGAAGAGAGAGGAGAAAGGAAGAGAGAGATATGAGGAGAGGAGAGGGAAGGGAGAGAGAGGAGGAGAAGTAGAGGAAAAGATGGGGAGCGAGAGGGGGAGAAAAGACAAGAGAGAGGGGTAAGGAGAGATGAAGAGAAGGGGCAAGAGAGAGAGAAAGGAGGAGAGGGGGGAAGAGAGAGGAAGGAGAGAGGGAGAGGAAGAGAGAGGGAGGAGAGAGGAAGGAGAGAGGGAAAGGAAGAAAGAGGGGTAGGGAGAGAGGAGGTGAGGGGGAGGGAGGGAAGAGAGAGGGAGGAGGAAAAGAAAGGGGGGAAGGAAGAGAGAGAGAAGTAGGGAGAGATGAAGAGAAGGGGACAGAGAGCGCAAGAGACAGGGAAGAGAGGGAGGGAAGGGGAGAGGGGGGAGAAGAGAGAGAGGAGGAGAAAGGAAGAGAGAAAGGGGTTAGGAGAGATGAAGAGAAGGGAAAGAGAACGAGAGAGATAGGAGGAGAGGGGGATAGGAAAGAGTGAGAGGGAAGGAGGGAAAGTGTAGGGATGGCAGAGAGAAGGAAAAGACACACAAAGAGGGAAAGGGATGAGAGAGAGAGAAAGAAAGGGAAAGGCAGGGAAGAGAGAGAGGGAAAGGAAGAGAGAGATAGATAAAGAAGGAGAGGGTGGTATAGAGTGGGTGGGGAGATGTAAAGATGGAGAGTGAAGGCTGAGTGAAAGAAGAGTGAGAGATAAGGAGAGAGATTGAGTGAAAGGCAAAGAGAGAAGAGGAGGAGGAAAGAGAGCTGAGAGCTGGACTGGAGGAGGTTTAATGCACTATTATGACTGTCTGTCACGCTCTCGTCCATCAACAGTGTCACTCTTTTTTTTTTTTGGTCTGTCGTTCTGTTTTCTGAGCCCACGGACGACCTGTCACACAAATCAAATGCACCCATGACATTTCTGCAAATTGGTGTTTTCAGAAAAGAGACGAAGAGAAGAGGACGATAATGAGAAGCAAATGATGACATATTCAGTGTGATTTTTCTTCCAACAACTATTTGATTTTGTACAGAATGAAACACTATACATCGAAAAGTACGGGTGGGACGAGACACAATTTAGAAGATTTTGGCCTTTTGGCATTACTTAGAATAAATAAATGGTGCAGTTTGGTTCACAATTCTGGTCACACAATGTTTAACTTTATTTAAAGGGACAGTTCAGAATTTTGGACATAGGACCTCCTTTCCTCGTGAGCCAGAGTGTGGAGCCACTTTTTTAAATATTCCATCCAGTCCTTGTATTTGCAGAGGTTGCTGGTGCTAGGCTAGTGCATGTCAATTGCCATAGTCGTCCTGCCACTAAAAACAGTCTTACCCACTCCACAGAGCACCCAAGGCAAAACTAGTAGAACTCCAGACTGTCCATGTGAATATCTGTGTTGATAGAATAATGTTTGAAATAAAACTAACTTTGCATCGCATGAATCGTTGCCTGTTGAGGGACTATTTTCTCATATAT
The DNA here is from genome assembly GCA_034769755.1 of Odontamblyopus lacepedii. NCBI lineage: Eukaryota > Metazoa > Chordata > Actinopteri > Gobiiformes > Gobiidae > Odontamblyopus > Odontamblyopus lacepedii. Next base: position 11,356,072 of record CM068362.1, read on the forward strand.
CAGTCTGCCGAGCTTTCTATCAGGAAGTACAACTCACTGCTGCTGCTCAGACATAAATCCTTCAAATGTAAAATTGGTTTTACTTCTAAAATTATTCTATCAACACAAACATTCACATGGACAGTCTGGAGTTCTAATAGTTTTCCTCAGGTGCTCTGTGGAGTGGGTAAGACTGTTTTTAGTAGCAGTACGTCTATGGCCATTGACATGCACTAGTCTAGCAGCAGCAACCTCTGCAAATACAAGGACTGGATGGAAGATTTAAAAAAAGTGTCTCCACATGTCTCCAACACTCTGGCTCACGAGGAAATGAGGCCCTATGTCCAAAACTCCGAACTGTCCCTTTCAAGGTCGCATATTACGCAAATTTGATTCTTGAGAGTTTTAAGCCATGTTAGAATGTTACCTTCTCACGAACATACCTGGAGTTCTTTAGTTCATTCACACATTTCTGAGGAAGTTTTATTTATGTTTAATTTATTTTATTGGTTTTATCTATTTATTTCTATTGTGTGGTTTATACTTTATTTACTTGTGTGGTTTATACTTTATTTACTTTATTTTATTTACTGTTTTATTGTTATAAGACTAGTAAGATTAAATCTGAGTGTTTATTGTATCATATTATTATTGTTGTTCTTTCTATGTATTTGTACAGCACTTTGGAAACAGTTTGTTTATGAAATGTGCTATAGAAATAAAGTGGATTGGATAATTGTACATTATTATAGTCTGTCTTTAACATCAAAGCTCAAAATGCTCTGTTCCATCTTGTGATGTCATGTCGTGATAGTTTTCAAGTTTTCAAGCATCTACTTTCTACCTTTTGTTTAGCAGAGATGGGCTGAAATTATCCATCATGTAGTATTTCTGCAACTGAAACTTTACTTATAATGCACTTTAAAAATAAAACAGGTTGATCAAAGTGCTACAGAACATATTAAAAAAAACAACAAAACAACATATGACTAAAAACAGAATCTAAGAAAAACAATAAAACAACAAAACTTCCTGTATTATCATATGACATCACTGGGTGGAATGGAGTGTTTCATACATTTACACTCTGCCTGGAAGACATTAAACGCACATTAAAACAGAAAAAATAAGCTTGAATACCGATAAGCAATGTGCCGCCATTGTAAACGCGTCACCTCAGATCCACCCAAACCAAATGGCCAACAAACTCAAGTAGATTCTTTTATGATGAAGATGAAGCCCGGTGAATGAGCGAGTCAATAGAGGAAGTGAAATGCTTGAAGAGAGACAGCAGTTTATAAATGCACAACTCTTAATATTATTATCCACGGAAGACTGAAGGACACATGAGCAGCGAGAGGCAAAAACAAGCACAAAAAGCCAATAAAATCCTTTGCTGTGAACTTTAAATAGGACAGCAGAAACAACACAGGCACGAGCAGTATGGAAAAAAGTGATTCAATTACAGTTTTCTAATGTAAATGATTTTGTATTAATAAAGAGCCCATAGGACGCTGTTTTTTTAATCTGTTCTAATTGTTTCCTCATCGCAAACAGACCTGGAGTTGTGATTTGTTTCATTCACACATGTTTAACAACATAAACCCTGCATATTTAGGCTGTTCCACCTTGTGATGTCATGTGGTAATACAGGAAGTGCTCTAATGTGTTTTTAAACTCCACACACCTTCACTAGAATTGTTTGGATCATTTCAGCTCTGGAATTGCCCATCTTTACTGAACTAAAGATAAAAGGAGCTGTTAAACAAAAAAAGTAAAGCTCCACTTCATAACACCACAAGGTTGGAACAGAGCTGCCTGATTTAGGAATGCAGACAGACTAATAATAAAGTAATACTCAAATAATATGGCTTTCGGTATCATTTACATGCTGCAAATTTCTCTGACCTGGCCAAGATTTTGAAACTTATATCAGGTTATTCATCTTTTTTTCAGATTTATTATCTACGAACTAGTTCTGAGGCTGCTTCATTCTTGTCTAGAGGTCGCTTATTTTAAGATAACTTGTCAAGTAAAATGATCTTGCTGCATGGACAGATCATTTCACTGCTTTTAAGTCATGTTCTGATAGATTTAAGTGTTTATTTCTTAATTTTGGCCAAGATTTTTGGAGTGCATAAACAACACAGACTCTTTAAAATATTTGGATTTCTTCCTTCAATAAATATTCTGCGGCTGATGACATCAACATTTCCTGGGTGACGCTAAGTGGAGGCACTGCTCTGTTTGAAGCTCTGTTACTCGACTTACCGTATTTTCTGGACTATAAACCGCTACTTTTTTCCCAGGCTTTGAACCATGCGGCTTTTACAAAGGAGTGGCTAATCTGTGGATTTTTCTTCCACCACTAGGGGCGCTCTAACCAGAATTTCAAAAACAAGATAGCAAATTAATGCAAAGAAGAATACGCTACTTTTTATTTAGCAGATATAACACACACGACAAATTACTAACTGGTAATTATTTTCAAATCCTCACCCCTTCATCATGAAAAGCACACGAAGGAGTTTGTATGATACAAGTTTTAAGTTGAAGGCATCGATCTTGCTATTCAGGAAGGAAACCGTGCTGTAGAGCCTTGCACCCGCAGGTCTCCCGCGGGACCTGCAGGACCCAACACAAAACAGTGCGGCGCGGGACCATGGATGTATAATAAGAGCATTCTGAAAGAGCATTCTGAAAGCTATTTGAGGGCGCGGGCGGGAGTGCGGCCGCACGACGCGGGAGCGGGCAGGAGCGGGCGGGAGCGGGACTGAAAATTCTGTCCCGTGCAGACCGTGCTGCTGCATGTAAGGTTGGCGTCAGCGGAGAGGATTAAAGTGACTTGTGGTTTCACTGCACAGGAGAAATGAAGGTAATCAATTACCGGTTCTTTTCTGTTTTTGACCTCATTTTAATCAGCACAGTTGCTGCTGTACTAAAAGGCACTGTTCAGAAAGAATCTGTTCAGGTACATAAATGTACATTTACAGTACAAAATCGTTCTGGATATGCAGTAAATATCTCATTTTTCAACATAGATCAGCGGCTTAAAGCCCGGTTGCAGCTTGTATAATTTTTTTCTTAATTAAAAAAAAAAATAGAGTGGATGCGGCTTATATACCGGTGCGCTCTATAGTCCGGAAAATATGGTAGACTTTAACTTCAGCTTTGCCAATTTGTGCTGTTAAACAAGTCCCTCTCAAATAAAATTACAGTTGCAAGCAGCCAGCATTCATTGACAGTTTCTCTCACCTTTTTGTTGTAAATGAAACACCTAAACTGGATCGTGATCACAGGCTCTACAGTAAAAAGATTTATTAACTGCACAATTGAAATAGAAACATCAATTTAACAGCGTGTGGACTGTGTGATCTTCTGTGTCTTTTATTTATTTTACTTATTTACTGCTATTTCGTGATTTTTATGGTTTTGCTCTTATTTGCTTTTATTCTGGTTTTATTGTTTTTGGACTGGTATGACCAAATTTTAGCAATTTACCTTTTTATCTTCATTGTATGATCTCTGTGCAGCACTTTTGAGACTGCTTTTTGTAAAATGTGCTCTATGAATAAAGTAAAATTGGAAAAAAATAAATAAAGATGCAAAATGATATATAAATAGCTGTTTAAATTAAAAAGTAATTTATCATTTCAAAATCCAAGTCCAGATTTGAATAGTATCTGTGGATGAAATTTTGCAAGAGAGAGTGATTTTTGCTGGCATTTTAGGAGAAGAGGAGATTGGCAGGTTGAACCACAGAAGGTCAAAGCTCATGAGGCATGATACACGACCTTATGTGGCCCCCAGGACAGGAAAGAGAGGCCAAGATGTCTGCCAGAGATGCACTCGCTCGCACACAGAGATAAGACTTCAAGTGGATGTTTACGCTGAAGATAAGGTCCTGCTATGAGATTGTAACATCACCATCACTGGATACGGGTAGTTATATTTTGTCATATATCCTTTTTGAATACTTTAAAATAATAATTACCTATTGATTTGTCGCACATTTACAGGACAGGACAAATGTATAACCCTATGTCCTGTCAAAAATCATATCATTCCTGCACTGACCTCCTGTATAAAGCTGAGATTTTATATTTTCTGACGTACTTTTCTATTTTATTTTGACTTGTACATACATTTACATGATTATGTCCTATTTGACATGTGTCTCTTGCGATTTTCTTTGCTACTTATTTACATTTACACTGCCTGGTCAAAAAAAAAGTCGCCATGTGGATTTAACTAAGCAAATAGGTGCAAATTGCTGCAGTTGGTCAGGTCCAGGTTCAGCAACAGTGTGTGCTCAAAATGAATGCATTCGCTGAGGCATTGTTCTGATAAGCTTCTGCAATGTCACAAGATTTATTTCTATCCAGTGTTGCATTCATTTTTCACCAAGATCTTGCATTGATGATGGTCGAGTCTGAGCCTTCTCCAACACATCCCAAAGATTCTCAGTGGGGTTAAGGTCTGGACTTTGTGGTGGCCGATCCATGTGTGAAAATTATGTGTCATGCTCCCTGAACCACTCTTTCACAATCTGAGCCTGATGAATCCTGGCATTGTCATTTTGGAATATGCCCGTGCCAATCAGGGAAAAAAAAAATCCATAAACCTGGTCATTTAGTATATTCAGGTTTAGCTGACCTCATTCTTTGAGCACACACTGTTGCTGAACCTGGACCTGACCAACTGCAGCAACCTTGTACCTGTTTGCTTAGTTAAAACCAGGTTGAGACTTTCTTTTTTTGGCCAGGCAGTGTATTTTATTATAGTACATTGTGATGTGTGGGCTACTGTGTCCAAAGTTTGTCTAAACACACTAAAGGATTTAAAACCTTTGGGCCACAAACATAAGAAGTGATCCTCATGATGATTTGTCTCAGTCAAATGAAGGACAGTGACACCACACACAGATTTCTAAAGTGTAGATATGCTCATGTGTTTGTTTTTTTTGTTTTCATTCGTTTCACATGTGGAACTGGCTCCTCTGCTGTAGAAATCTGTCCTGAGAAAACCAATCTGTGGTGTCTCTGTTGTTCATGTGACTGTGAGACTAATAATCGGCACAAACTCTCCTCATGTCTGTAGCTGCACTGTTTGTTTTATTTATTTATTTATTTTATAAATGTTAAAATCCCAAAGGATTTAAACTTTTCTAGTGTGTTCCGGCCTTTCGTCTAAGTCCAAGTCTGCTTGTAGAAGGGTGAAGAGTGAAGAGAGACATTCAGTAAATTGTCAGCCAGTTTAGTGGAACTGTGTTAAAGCTGAATTGTGTAACTTTTCTGGTGGAGCACTACTTTACATTTATTCAATTATAGTTGGTTTTATAGCTCAAAAATACCTACAAAAACAGGCATTCTGACTGTGAGCGGGATCGCCTCTCCACAGATCTGACCTGTAACTTGGTCTGATTTGGTCTCCATTAAGATACAAAGTTTTAATGCCATACTGTGAAACATTCCAGACAAAGTAATATCATGTCCATGAAGAAAAGCATTTGACGACCCTCTACCAGAAAAGTTACATAATGCACCGTATTGTCTATTTATACGGGTTATGAGAATTACACTATTTTCTTCTAATGCGGCGTCAAACTATTCTAATTACTACTGCAGGTACAGGACCAAACGGCGGTGCTTTCACTGCCACAGGGGAATAACAAAAATGAGGAAGTTGCATTAAGAGGTGAAAAGTGACAGTAGCTATTTACAAGCAGAGCACAGACCTGTTCAGACCTGCGCTTCAGCAACAAACTCAACTCATCTGCCCGCTGTAGTGTTTCATTTAAATGCTAATAAACTGGTACTCGAGCCACAAGAAGTACGACACTAAAAAGCTTGGCCAAAATTGAAGATACAGTACTGTATAAAAGTTTTATACAAAGTTTTGTACAAAAGCTTTCAAAAATATAAATAATGATTGTTTATTTTTATCAGTTTACAAAATGTAAAGTGAGCGAACAAAAGAAAAAGTCATTCAGAACTCTCTTGAGTGTAAAGAAGAACAGAAGTTGTGTTGGTGATGGTCTGGCCCCACAGAGCCCTGACCTCAGCATCGTGGAGTGTGTCTGGGATTCATGAAGAGACAGAAGGATGTGAGGAAGCTCCATCCACACAAGATCTGTGCTTAGTTCTTCAACATGTTTGGAACAGCGACCAGCCCAGTTCCTTCACAAACTGTCTGCAAGTAAACCTAGAAGAGCTGATGCTCTTCTGAAGGCAAAGCTCACAGTAAATACTGATCTGATTTAGATTTCTCTTTTGTTCCTTCACTGCATTTTGTTGACTGATGAAAATAAATGATTAACACTTCCATTTTTGAAGACATTCCTAGTTTACAGCAATTTTTACATACCTGCCTATAACTTCTGCACAGTACTGCACAAACACTTAAATCTATCAGAAAATGACTTAAAAGTAGAGAAATTATCTGTCCGAGAATTTGACTTGACAAGTTATCTTTAGTTTAGTGTATTTATTCAATTAGACAGGGACAGTGCACAATATACATTAACCTTAGCAGGAAAGATACTATGTACCAGGTTGTACACTGACCAACAGCCGCGCATGAAAAGGCTGAATTTCCAAATGCTGTTCTGCGTTTGGGGATCCTGCTGATTATCTTAAAATAAACGACATCTAGACAAGAATTAAGCAGTCTCAGAACTTGTAAGTAGATAATAAATCTGAAAATAAGATGAATAACCTGATAAGTTTTAAAATCTTGGCCAGATCAGAGAAATTATGTAGTTACCTCCTCAAAACATACCTGGTTGTGTTTTGTTTCATTCACACGTTTGAGTAACACTTAGTCTGTCTACATCTCCAATGTTCAAAATGCCACTTTGTGATGTCATGAAGCTGTAGTTTTCAAGTTAACAGCTCCTTTTTACCTTTAGTTCAGTAGAAACAAAGGCTGAAATTATTCATGTGATTTTAGTGATGGTGTATGGAGCACTTCCTGTATTTTCAGTTTGAGGGAAGAACTCAACGTAAATAAATATGCAGGATTTGTGTGTTAAACATGTGCGAATGAAACAAAACACAACTCCAGGTCTGTTTGTGATGAGGAAATATAATAACAGATCAGAAAATAGTGGAATATGGGCCCATTCTATTAGAAAGATAAATAGATCTTGGACTTAAATTGAAGTTTATAAATTTGGGAAGTTTCTATGTACATTTGAGGCACTGATAAATGTAAGAAAATGCTTGAAAATGATCACTTTTGATGATAATTTGTCAGGCAGCCTTACTTTTTTTTCTTTTTGTCTTTTGGGGTGTGTTGAGGGTGATATTTGATAGTAAAAATGCAGCAAACCCCAGAATATTTTTCTCCTAGTTTCCCCGATGTGTCAGGATATACCATGCATAATTTTACGGTTATTTGACCATTTATGCAGTTGCAGTACCTTAATATTTACAATTACATAATTCCGCCAATAGCTTTTCCTAAATAGGGTGTTTTTTGGGCCCTGAGACCAAACAGGGCCGAGTCGGGGGTGGTCTCTATTAACATGTGATGGCCCAAGAGATCAAATAACAGGAAATCATAGTGAAGAAAGGGAGCAGAAAACATCCTGAGGAGTGGACCTGGCTCTTGGTCTATATACTGTAGACCCCGCAGCAGAAAAGTCACGCAGCGCATCTTTAAGTAGCGATTGTGTTAGCTGTTCCAATAAGAAAACAGAGATTATATCCACTAAAACTTGTCCACTTTTCCAGTGTTGTTACACAGCAAATTATTTGTCCAACAGCCAAACGGAAAAAGAATAAAACTGGAGCAGACATTGAGGAACAAGTTATAAGAGTGTAGCTAAAAAACCCCGATACAACAACAGGAGACAGAAGAGCGGAGTCGAGGGCCCAGAGGAGCGAGGGGAGGGCACATGGACAATTGGGAGCTTCAGTGGTGATGATCGGAGCGGAGGAGGCCAGCAGCAGCAGCAGCAGCAGCTCTGAGACTAAGGCCATGTACACACGTAGCCGGGTATTTTTAAAACCGAACATTTCCCCCCCTCCGTTTATAAAAATTGTTTTATCCACACCACCTCGTCTTCGAAAAAAACACCTTCCACACATAACCGAACATCTGCGATTTCAACCACATTCATACGCATTCCAAACCTGTAGATGGCGTTATTTCCATTGAGCCCTCACTTCGCCGTCACTTCCGCCTAAACTTAAACAACAGAAAACATGGCGCCGACCTCCTTTGTCTGGACAGACTCGGAGTCAGAATTGCTCCTAAACACAGTTTAGGAGCAATTCTGCTCTCAACACACACACAGCTCTCAAGAAACGACTCCGATCCATAGTCTGCTTTGGCTTTGGCTTTGGCTATTGCAGTCGCCTAAACAAATGTCGCACGTTTGACGTCAGGGCAGATTCATATTTTTTGGCGCAGACAGTGACGTTTTAAAACGCAAAACCCCAGTTATCTCTGTCCACACAAACACGCATAAACGGAGTTTTCAAAAATCTTCACTTTGGCCGGAGTTTTCCCTGAATACTCGTTTTTGATGCGTGTTCGTGTGGATGACAGGTCAAAACGCAGCAAAACATCTTCGGTTTATCAGATACCCGGCTACGTGTGGACAAGGTCTAATTTTGAACTCACACATTTATAAAAACACACCAGGGCTGGATCATTTGGGGGTAAATATCCAAATGCAATTTTTTGAAAAGTATAACTATTATGTTTGGGGTTTATGTTTGAAGGGTTCTATATTACAAAAAAATTACTCTTGTGAGCTTTAAGCCATGTTATAATGCTACCTCCTCAAAACATACCCAGAGTTGTGTTTTGTTTCATTCACACATGTTTGAGAAAAACTTTATTAGTCCTGTTTAAATCTCCAAAGCTCCAAATGAGTTTTTGAGTTGGCGTCTACCTTTTAACTTTAGTTCAGTAGAGATTGGCAATCCCAGGGCTGAAATCATCCAAATGATTCCAGTGAAGGTTTATGGAGTTTAAAAACACAGTGGAGCACTTCTTGATTTACCACTAGGGGTGGCACAAGACACAATTTCCAGAAGATGAGACGAGGTATGAGATTGGTTCCATGAGAATGAGACAAGACCAGATTTTGACATTATTTAGGCTATAATAAATACTTTGTGCATTCAGTTTAGCCTCAGCGTTTTTGATTTACTTTATTTAAAATTCCTGTTGTCACTGTAGCTCTGCTTTTTGGGACTATGCATTCTTAAAAAATGAAACTCAGGACTCTAATTTTTTTAATCCAAACATACAAACACAAGGAAAACATCTCACAAGATAATTTAAGTATAACCATTTTTGAGAACTCAGCCGAAATATGCTGGATTTATGTGTTAAACATGTGTGAATGAAACAAAACACAACTCCAGGTCTGTTTGTGATGAGGAAACAACGTTATAAAAGAACAGAAAATAGGGTAATATGAGCCCTTTAAACCAGAAAACTGACAAAAAGGCTGAAATATGAAATAACAAATAAATAAAATAAAACTAATACAAGAATTACAAGTATTTCAGGATATCACCGATCTCAACTACAGGGATAGCAGTGTTTTTATGCAGAATAAGACCAGGTATTTTGTTGTCAGTGTCAGCAGTCACCTTCAGTGTCTCTCTCTAAAATCTTCAGATCAGGCTAGAAATCTAGAGGTAATAATGGACTCAGACTTGAACTTTAACAGCCACATCAGATCAATAACCTCTGCAGCTTTTTAAAATCTAAAAAACATAGCCAAAATCACAGGTCTACTGTCTAAAACAGACTTGGAGAGACTTGTCCATGCATTTGTCTCCAGTAGGTTAGAAACTGTAACAGCCTCTCACTGTGAGAGCTGCAGAACATCCAGAACGCTGCAGCTCAGGTCCTGACTCCAACCAGGAAGTACGAGCACATGCGTCCTGTGCTCAGAGACTTTAAAGCAGCTCTGCTCATGTACAAGTCTCTCCATGGCCGAGCACCAAAGTTCACCTGTGACATGTTAGTGCCATATGAACCATCTGCACTCTGAGGAGCTCAGGGACTGGCCTCCTGCTGGTCCCAGAGTCAGGACTAAACACGAAGAGTCAGTGTTTCAGATTCGTGCAGCTAAAACAGTCTGAACATGTGAGACAGCCTCTACTTTGACACTGGGGTCATTCCCCCTCAATTCACCCAAAAAATTGTAATTTCAACACTCATATTTTCCAGTTGCAAAGAAAATTGGTGTATGGATAAGTTATAGCCAAGAAAGACCAAGATATAATTTTTTCACTTTTTTGCTGCGAAAAGGAAACCCTTCCAGATTTTTTATATGTTGTAGTGGACATATAGGGCTACATTTTTTTCTTTTGGTGTCATTGCGGTCGGGCGTGTCCCTTATTGTCAATTTCAAGGTCAAAATACAGGTCAAAAGGTAATGCATCTAAAAAGTACTCAAATGCAAAAATAAGATTTGGATTCCTTATGATTTCTCCTTTCCAGAGACACCTTGGTCTTTGATGTCGGACCAGTAGTTGCTAAGTAAATGAGATTCAAAATTCGCCAACCATGCAAAAAAAATGAAAAAAATTAAATTGTGATATCTCGGAAACCATTGGTCCGATCAAACTAACTTGGCTTTTCTGGCTATGATTTCCCTATATACCAAGTTTCATCAAAATTTGACAAAGTAGGTTTAACTCATTGGGTAAACTGAGGTGGATTCAGAGGCGTTAAATCCAGGCTCAAAACTGTTCTGTTTAGCTGCAGATGACTGAAAGGTTTTCCTTTTTCATTCTGGACTCTTCTCTCTCACTTAATGCCTCTCTCTTTTTAATTTTATGATGATTATTTATGTTTTGATGTGTTTGTATTGTGATTTTAATGTATTTCTTATTCTGTGAAGCACTTTTGTGTTACTTTGTGTACGAATTGTGCTTATACAAATAAACTTGCCTTGCTTTGCTTTGCCTAAAACTGCAGTCTTTGAGATTTGATAATTGCAATTTTGATTTGTTTTTGATAGTCTTGCATGCCTGTAAACCACACATTTTAACACCACTCCCATTTGTGTCGTGGACATATGGCAGTGACGTCAGACTCCTCTGTTCCCTCTCACCCGTCACCAGTGTAAACGACCACAGCACTGGACTGGAGCTCGGGGAAGAATCAATGAAAAACTCAATAGGCTAAGTACTGTGGCCGAGCCGGATATCCCAAGTGCAAGAAAATGTTGCTAAATTGAAACCGAATGGGCGACATGTGTTTGCATAATGGTTGGGACATGTGTTGCCCTGGATGCCCTTCCAAACATACAGTTAAAGGTTCTTTACATGAAATAAGAGCAGCATAAAAGCTACTGTATATTCTTAAAACATAAAATAATGCTGATTCTTCTGATTATATGATTATTTCTATTGCAAATTTGAGATTAAAACACTTTCATATGCAGATTAAAAACACTGAATAACTTTCCGAATTATACACAATTACTGTATTCTTCGGACTATAAGTTTTATACTTAATATAAGTATTATTGGAGTAGAAGTCACACCAGCCAAAAAATACATAGTGAAGAAGAAAAAAAGACGTATAAGTCGCACTGGACTATAAATCGCACTTTTTGGGGGAAATTTATTTTATAAAATCAGAGACCAAGAACCAACATTTCATCTTGAAGGGCGAGTTATAGAAGTTATAGTAATAAAAACAACCCAATAAGTTGTTAATAAAGCTCTGTAAAACGTGTTTGTGGACATGTGTCTGTAAAAAGTGCTATAGCTGTTGTTGTAAGGCGACCTTGAGTGTCCAGAAAGGCACCAAATAAATAAAATAACTTATTACTAATAGAGAACAATCTGTGTATCATTTGGTCAACCAAAAATAAGAAAATGAAAAAATAACTCTTTTCTTTATTATTTGTCTCTAAAACCAAAATGAAAAAACGGATAACGATTTGTTTTTTTCATTTTTGATTCATATATACGATTCATATATTGGGTCTATGGACTGTCTGTGTGAAAAATGTAATATATAAGTCGCACCTGAGTATAAGTCACAGGAACCACCCAAACCATGAAAAAAGTGTGACTTATAGTTCGAAAAATACGGTAGACATTTTTTGCAGGTTAATCCTAACAGATTTAAGAAAAAATAAATAAATACAGGGACTGACTCTGGTGCTCCAAACTCTTCCTGGACGAGCTGAGTTGTTGAGTGGATGATGGCATCAGCATCGAGCACCACACCTATTAATTATATATATATATTTTAAGGATTAAATTTATCTTTCTCCATGGAGACAAGCAGATGTGAAACAATATGCCCAAAACAGGTCAGATGTGTGGAAAGGCAACCACGTTTCATACATAAATGCAGTAAAATGTCACAAAACAAATGCATAATATAGGCTCTGTACTGCAAGTATTCTGTTCAAAGTTTAGCATTTAAACTAGAAGAATTGACAGAAAGGCTTAAATATAAACAAAAGAACCACATGTATTTCAGAATATTTCTATTATTAATATTATGTTGGAAACGCAACAATGCTTTTGTTTGGCAATAAAATCACCTGTCAGCAAACAAATGCAAAACAGAATTGTTTAACACCATGGAAATGCCGTGGAAAACTCTAGGATCAAGCATTACAGTTTCCTGAGTCAACAACCAGCGGTCAGAAAAATTCACAGTGAACATTTAAAAGGAGGAAATAGAAAGATTATAGAGCTGAAAAGTCCTAAATTATGCAAGAAATTTGAGCTTTTGACCATGGTTTTACTGCATCACAAACATATCTTGAGTTGTGTTTTGTTTCATTCACATGCTCTGTTCCACCTCGTGATGTCATGAAGTGGTAGTTTTCAAGTTAGCCAATCTTTTTTACCTTTAGTTCAGTAAAGAAGGGTAATTCCAGGGCTGAAATCATCCAAATCAAGTGAAAACATATGGAGTTGAAAACCACACACAGCATAACAAGGTGGAACTGAGTGGTTTCCGTTTGAGAGAAAAACTCAGCCTAAATATGCAAGATTTGTGTGTTAAACATGTGTGAATGAAACAAAACACAACTCCAGGCATGTTTTATAGGAACTTTGAGCTATTTCAACACTGTAACATTTATTAAGCCATAAAAATCGTGGAAATTGGCTGTTCTGTGATGATGTGAATAGGAAAAGTCTGTGCCCCTGTTACTCCAGCTCCAGTGTGGCACAGTGAGTTGAGGGTGAACAGGTCCGGATCATCTGAGCTCGGAGCATAAAGCCAGGTTTACACCGGGTCACGTGAGGATTTTTCCGATTCATTCAGAAGATTCGTCAGATCAGCTTGAAATGAGCTTGGCGGAGTTATAGGAGACAAACAAACAAACAAAAGATGCAAGTATCTCAAATGAAGGAAGGAAACATTTAAAAAAAAAAAAAAAAAAAAACAGCAAGAATGTCCAGGAAAGATGATATGAAGAATTGATTTAGGGGAGAGAGAGAGAGAGAGAGAGAGAGAGACGGAGGGAGGGGAGGGAACACAGAAAGAGAAATGGAGTGGGAGGAGGAAAGAGAGAAAACAGGAATGAGAGGGACAAGAGGGAGAAACCGAAAGAGAACAGAGAGAAAGAGAAAGACAGAGATAGAGAGAAGAGAAAAACTAACAGAGAGAGGAGAGAGACAGAGAGGGTGAGAGAGGGAGAGAAAGACAGAGGAAAAGAGAGAGAGAGAGAGAGAAAGACAGAGAGAGAGAGGAGAAAGGAGACAGAGAGAGAAAGACAGACAGAGAGAGAGGAGAGAGACCAAGAAAGAGAGAAGAGAGAGACAGAGCGACAGAGGAAGAGAGAGAGACAGAGAGAGGAAGAGCGAGACAGAGAGAGAAAGACAGAGGAAGAGAGAAAGACAGAGAGAGAGAGGAGAGAAAGAGGGAGAGAGAGACAGAAATAAAGAGGGAGGGGGAGAGAGAGAATGGGAATGAGAAGGACAAGAGGGAGAGACCAAAAGAAAGGAGAGAGAAAGACGGAGGAGGGTAGAGAAATGGAGGGAACGTGATAGAAAGAAAGAATGAGAGCGACAGAGCTGAGAGGGAAAGAGGCCAAAACAGAGAGAGTGATAGAAACAGAATGGGATAAAGGGAAAGAGAGAAAGGAGGAGGAAAGAGATACAATAAGAGAAAGATGAGGAAGAAAGAGACGGGAGGAGAGAGAGAGTCAGAGAGGAGCTGATTACGGGATATAGACAGAGTTATAATGAAAGTGGGAAAGAGTGAGAGAGAGGGAGGCAGAGTAAGAAGGTAAGAAAAAGAGAAAAGAGAGAGGGAGAGTGGGAGGATGTGAAAGACTGGGGATTAAATGGAAAGAGAGTAAGAGAGGGACGAGAGAAAGATATAACACGGAAGAGAAGGGAGAGTGAGGGACAGAGAGAGGGGAAGAGAGACGAAAGAAAAGGACACGAGAGAGGGAGAGAGAGAAATAGAGAGCAGAATAAAGGAACCCCAGTGACAGGCCAGAGTCAGGCGGTGTGCAAACAGAATAGAGGAGCAGAGCCGGGCCGAGGAGCAGAATAACGACGATAGGAGAAAGAGGCCGATGATGAGGAGGAAAGGTGAGAGGAAACGACCGGAATAACAAAGGAGCCGGCGGAGGAGACGAGCATTAGAAACAGGACGCGGCCCGACCCCAGACTGAACAGAGAGGACAGATCAGCAGGGAGAAGGACACGAGGAAACCCGAGGTAAAGTCTGAAGGGGCCGGGATATATGGAGGAATATAAAAGGCGCAGGAGCAGGAGGGCTGGAGGTGTAATACAGGAATAAAGTGGCCCCACAGTGAGAAGGTCCCTGGTTCAGTTACCGAGATGTGCGGGGTTGAATCTCTGTCCTGCAGCTAAAGAACTCCCCGGGTGCTGCAGACCTGTGGCCCAGTGGCATTGAAGGATGGACTGAAATAAACCCGATTTATCAGCGGTGACAAGCAGCTACGAGATTCACAGTTAAAGACAAAGCACAACTAAATAAAAACATGTTCATTTCGTTTATTTATAGCACTACAAACATGTGTTCTGACTGCAAGCGATCTTGCATCTCCACAAACCTGACTCTTACATGGCTGCAGGAGGGAATCTTTCTGCTGGTTTCAGTGAAAATGTTGATCCTTTGACTAGAATATTCCATAAAATATATCTAAATGTTCAGAAGTATGGTTTTAACAAATCAAGTGCCACCTCCAGAAAGTTACATACTGCACCTTTAATAAAACAGATGTGGTAAATGGGTCAATGACGTTTAATTTTCAACAGGCAAATGTTAAAATATAAAAAAAAAATATTAGTTTCTATTAAAGTTTTTAAATATATACAGTGTTAGGTGCATAAATCTGTGTTTAACATTTATATTAAGCATTTTTTGTGTTTTTTATGTATATGAATTGGCTACGACCTTAAAAAATGTCACATGGAGGTTAAAAGGACTTTTCTGTTTTATTTATAAAATCTTAATATTACTGCAGAAAACTCCAGCCTCTCAAGGTGTTTCACTTATCAATTTGAATCTGGGTATTCATTTCTTTTTGCAACATTAATATTGTTTCTTGCGGTTTTCCTGTATGTCTTTTAAAAGTGCATTCCCCCGGTGGACGGAGGGTCTAAGAACACGAGAAGTTGTGTTCAATCAGTTTCTTATTTGTTTTGTGTGACTGTGAAAATCCTTGAGAGGTTGGAGTTTTCTGCAGTGATATTAAGACTTTATAAATAAAACATTGAAACTCATAACAAGTTTCAATACTGAGAAATAGGACAAAGTTGGACCTGTTTTAGAATGGTCTTCATCTTTAATAAAATGCAATTTCCTCAGTTAAAAGGGTTAAAATGTCATGATAATTCAGCACATTTCTGTAGTACCTCTGACCTCCATGGAACCAAATAACTTTTTCAGAAATCATGAGTTATTCTGCATGTTGTTGTACTTAAAGTGTTAAAATGTCATGTCCGTGCATCATGTGGTGTGACTAATAACAGCAGGAATTCTATGGCTGGAGTTTAATAACAGACAAAGTCGACTTGGGTGAATGGGATTCTTTAGGCATTTTTCTTCATTTGATGCATTTTACAGGGCAGTAGTTTGTTCATTAAACACAAGCAGGTGACTGTCATATTGGACAGCAACAGAAAATATCAATATGCATTAAAAATCTAAAGAAATGTAACAGTTTGTTTCTATACACCTCATATTACTCAGAATTTAGATTAATATCCCAACCATGTTTTAGAAAATAAAACTATTTTAAGGTTTTTCTGTGTGGCTCCACATGACATTTTACACTCAAAATGCTTAATTTAAATGTTAAACACAGATTTATGCACTTGACACTGTAAATATTTGAAAAAGTTTAACAAAAGCAACATTTTTTTATATATTTTAAAATTTGCCTGTTGAAAATCCTTATACGTCATTGACCCATAAGACACAAATATATAACAGAAACCTCTTCCATGTATTATCTTTTGCCTTTTATTATTATTATTATCACTGCGGACTGTAGAAAGAAGTGGACTGAATGAGCATGATGTCATCTACAGCGTTCGGCTCCAGTCAAATGAAGCTCATTGAGGCCTGCAGTTACAAAAATGAATTTGGAGCCGAATTTCATAATTTAGGAATTTATTTACGGACAAAATAGCGAAACAAAAACACCAGGATTACGTAGAGTGGGATTAGTTATGTCCATTTACATATACAGTCTATGCGGTGGTATTTCCTGTCATGTCAATACTGAAGTTTTAATATAAAGAAACGTTTTTAACATTCTCAAACAGAAAGCAGACGAAGACGGTGAAACTCTGAGGAATTTGAATGCATTTGTTGTGTTTGTTTTGCAGCACCGCAGCTTCTAATTGGGGCTAAATGACAAAGAGCAGAGGAGAGAGTCTCATTATGTCCATACAGAGAAGAGGACTGTGCTCAGACCTGTGTACAAACCTGCTCAGAGGAGGATACACAACAGATTAGACACAGAATAATCAAGTAAACAGAAACTAAAGCTTAAAAGTGCACTGGGCAACTTTTCTGGTTCAGGTTACAAAACTGCATGTTAGAACTGTGTGTGGGTTTGGCCAAAATGTCAGATACAAACACTTAAATCTATTAGAAAATTACTTAAACATAGTGAAATTGTCTGTCCATGCAGCAAGATCATTTTACTTGACAAGTTTTCTTAAAATAAACGACCTCTAGACAAGAATGAAGCAGTTTCTGAACTTGTAAGTAGATAATAAATCTGAAAACAAGATGAATAACCTGATATAAGATTTAAAATCTTGGCCATATCAGAGAAATTTGTAGTGCACCAATCCTGGACCAATCCGGGACTAAACCAGGGCCAGGACTAGACCAGGACTAATCCAGGACTAAACCAGGACCAGGACTAGACCAGGAACAATCCAGGACTAAACCAGGGCCAGGACTAGACCAGGAACAAGCCAGGACTAAACCAGGGCCAAGACTAGACCAGGACTAAACCAGGACTAATTCAGGACTAAACCAGTACCAAGCCAAGACTAAACCAGGGCCAAAACTAGACTAGGACTAATCCAGGACTAAACCAGGGCCAGGACTAGAACAGGACTAAACCAGGACCAATTCAGGACTAAACCAGGGCCAGAACTAGACCAGGACTAGACCAGGACTAAACCAGGACTAATCCAGGACTAAACCAGGACTAATGCAGGACTAAACCAGGGCCAGGACTAGACCAGGACCAATTGAGGACTAAACCAGGGCCAGGACTAGACCAGGACAAAGCCAGGACTAAACCAGGGCCAGAACTAGTCCAAGAACAATCTAGGACTAAACCAGGACTAATCCAGGACTAAACCAGGATTAGACCAGGACTAGACAAGAACTAGACCAGGATTAGACGAGAACTAGACCAGGACTAGACGAGAACTAGACCAGGACTAGATGAGCACTAGACGAAAACTATACCAGGACTAGACCAGGACTAAAAAATGGCTATACATAGTTGATATATTTTTGTGACTTTATGTCTGCATTATATTGTATTTTTACTTTACATGTCCCTTGATATTTCATATTTTTGCTACTTATTTAGATTTTATTATTAACATTTATATTTTTTCTCTTTGTTATTATAATATATTGCGATGTGTGAGCTTCTGTGTCTAAGCCTACGTCTATTCTCGTCTTCATGGAGATAGAAAAATTGGACGCTGTGGAACATTCAAACACTTATTCTGAAGACAAGCAGGTAGTGAACCCTCCAGAAGACCAGAAAACTTTAAAGACAATGGTGCGAAATGTCAATATCGGTTTGGAAATCGCTGACAAAAACAGGCGTGACTTTGGGGCTTGTGGTCAAACCAAGGACAGGACGAAGCACCAAAATAAACAGACGCCAAGAGCCGAGTCAAGGGCAGAGGAGGAAGTACTGTTCCTGTGCACGAAGCTCACACAGAAAGCATTTTTATTAGGTATTGTTTCAGACTAAATCAAATCAAATGCTGTGAGGAGGAAATGTTTTTTTGGTCATATGAATCATAAAAGTCGACGAAGGTTCAGAGATAAGACTATGTCCTGTCAATCATTATTTCATCCTTGCAACTTCTTAAAGTGTTCACAGCTGAGATATACGTGTATTACAGTATTTGTACACTTTACTTTGTTTTACTTTTACTTGTACTGCAAAACCAGGACTAAACCAGGACCAGGACTATACCAGGACCAATCCAGAACTAAACCAGTGTCAGGATTAGATCTGGACTAATCCAGGACTAAACTAGGACCAGAACTAGACCGGTACTAAACCAGGACTAGACCAGGACTAAATGAGAACTAGCCTAAGACTAGACCAGGACTAAACCAGGACTAGACGAGAACTGTACCAGGAGGAGACGAGAACTAGACCACAACTAGACCAGGACTAAATCAGGACCAGACAAGAACTAGACCAGAACTATATCAGGACTAATTAGGATTAGACTGGGACTAAACCAGGACTAAACCAGGACTAAACCAGGACTAAACCAGGACTAGACTGGGACTAAAGCAGGACTAGCCCAGGACTAGACCAGGACTAGACCAGGACTAGAGCAGGAGTGAACCAGGACCAGACCAGGACTAGACCAGGACTAGACCAGCAGTGGACCAGGACTGGACCAGGAGTAGACCGGGACTAAACCTGGACTAGACCGGGACTAAACCCGGACTAGCCCAGGCTCACATGTTGAGCTGTTGATGCTTTGAAATCTCCATACAGAAGGATTGTTTATAGTGAAAAGGCTGCAGGCGGTCGACATTTGGAGCGTGAGCGTGCACAGTCTTGTCTGAAGCCGTTAAAAGCGCCGATGATTGACAGGAGGCAGGACAAGACAAGAATTTACGAGTCAGATCCTCCTCGCACAGCTCCTCAGTCATTTTAAGGTTAAAAAGTGTCACTGTTACATCCATTGTGTGGGATGAAAAAGTACTTTGAAAAATAGCGATATCCAAATATTATTTAAAGGTACATTATGTAACTTTTCTAGTCAAACGCTTTTCTCCATGGTTATTGCTTTGACAGAAATGGTACTTAGGCTTTTTTATGTTTATGGAGACCAAACCAGACCAAGTTACAGGTCAGATCTGTGGAGAGGTGACCCCGCTCACAGTCAGAATGTGTGTTTTTCTAGGTATTTTTGAGCTATAAAACCACCTGTAACTGAATAAATGTAAAATAGTTGTTTAATGTCATATTGTGGACCGTTTCAAGCAGAGCAGTGACATATCCAGAGAAAAAAGCAGGTGACAGACTCCTAACCAAATACTCCAACCATATTTATTTGAGCAAGTATCCCAAATGGGGTAAAAACAATTTTATCTTTACAGTACAAGGACTGTACAAGGATGTCCTCACCGAGTTCTTGCCTCAACCTGTTTAGCAAACCTGTCCTAAAACCCAAACCTTAACCACATTAACTGTTGCTACATTTTAATCTAATCTAATCCTAGAACCAGATTGTGAAAGAATACACAAGCCAACGTATTTTATCATCACTGTGGTATTGAAATTCACATTGAGCATTTGAGTGGTTTATTAATCTCAAAATACACTGTTCCACCTAGTT
Organism: Odontamblyopus lacepedii; assembly: GCA_034769755.1. Classification (NCBI taxonomy): domain Eukaryota; kingdom Metazoa; phylum Chordata; class Actinopteri; order Gobiiformes; family Gobiidae; genus Odontamblyopus; species Odontamblyopus lacepedii. The sequence continues at coordinate 11,376,117 of CM068362.1, forward strand.
AGTTCTGTAGATATCAGGGCTGAAATGATCCAAATGAGTCTAGTGAAGGTGTATGGAGTCTAAAAACGCAGTGGGGCACTTCCTGTATTACCAGTGTTTTCAGTTTGTGAGGATGCAGGATTTGTGTGTTAAACATTAAACAAAAAACAACTCCGGGTATGTTTTGAATGAGAAAACAACATTATAACCGGGACTGCCAAGATTAGATTAATGCAATCCATAACACATTTTATTTATTTTTTTTGTGGTTACAGTTTGCCAACTTTTTGTCTCTTCTACACATCCCTAGGCAGCTCCTCTGGCTTCAGAGCGCCATGTTTCAGCAAACTTAGCGCCGTGATGGAGAAACAAAGGAGCTTCTGGACTTTTGAACAGTTTGTCTTAAAAAAAACTTCCAGACGCTACAATTTACAAGTCAAGAGTTAAATGCAGCCTGTGTCAAGCAGAGTTTCAGCACCACCGAAGTACGTCTAGTCTAAGTTAGCACCTCTAAGCTAAACATCCGGGTGCAGCGACCGGAGCTTCCCAGCCAAGAGCTTCCGATCAGACAAATGATCATTTGACGTGTGATCATCAACTCTGCCAAAGAAAAATAACTACGTCTGACAAATGCGTAAGAATTGCTTTACATTATGGCTTTAAAATTGGCTTGAAATGCAAAATAACGCAATCATAAAGATGCAATTCAATATGCGACTAATCCTGACTGACTATAGAATTTCTTGTCTTAATCGAGATTTAAAAATGAATCGTTTGACATCCTTAATTGTAACAGATCAGAAACTAGCGTAATATGGGACTTTTAAGCATAAATAACGCAACAAAACACAGCACAGTCTTGAGAATAAAGTTGTTTTTTGTGTACATTTTGAAAACCAAATGTACAGGGAAACATATCTAAAAATTCTCAACTACAAAGTTAAGTCCAGTGAAAAACACGTCTGAACAATGGGGCGTATTTGCGTATTAGGAGCCACACTTTTATGACAGCAGATGTTAGACTGATGTGCGGAAGATGGTTTGTCGGTAACGATTGGGGGAAAAATAATTATAAATCATTTTCAGATGAGTAATATTTTGAATGTAGAGCACAAAGGACTCATGTACAGTAAAGTGGTCTTATATAATATGTTTCTTGTCCCTGTCCTTCTAAAAGCCTGACAGCACCCAGAGGAAAACCAATGCTGCAGACAACAATACTTCAACTATACTTCAAAATCAGACACGAATCTTTGTTTTTAAAATGTTTTCGATGTTCGTAGATGGAAGATAAGCGACAGAACTCCGAGATTAATCATGACTGAATTGAAATTATAATTTGAATACACGCAATTAGCAAAAGCTGCATTTTTTAAAAAGGTTTTATATTACAAATTGACTGGTTTAAGCCATGTTATAATGTTTCCTCCTCAAAAACATACCTGGAGTTGTGTTTTGTTCTCACACGTTTGAGTAATCCTTCAGTATCCTTCAGTCTAACTGTATTTAAATGTTTCTGCATTCTGTTCATGTGTGTACAATAAAAGAAAAAAAAGGTCTTTGTCTTATAAAACAATTACATTTGTCCTTTATTTCTATTCTATGCTTTTCAGCGAAGAACAATGCTCTTTTCAGTTAAGCACAATAGAAGGAATTAGATATTAGTCCATACGCTGTCCTCAAAGAATGACTCACCAAGAAATAACAATGTGTTATAGAATTTCAACCACCAACAAACCACATAATCACAAATGATTTAATTTTAGGGTATAAACTGTTTGACTCAGAAAGACGAGATGGGATGGAGGGGAGGATGAGGGAGGAGAGGAAAAGTAGATGGAAAGGATCTTGACTCAGCATTCACAAGTTTTACAAGTACTACCGGTACTTGTAAAGTCTGATTTAGTCGGTCTTTAATTAGTTATACAAGGACCTGAATTTTTTTTGTTTTTTTTAGTTTAGTGTATGAAGCGTTTAGTTTAGCATTTGAAGCTTAAGTTCATTGCTAGAGGTGGTCGAAAACTGTCAGAAGCCAAAAAACGGCACAGATCAGTGTTGCCTCGGTGGAGATCTCGCTGTGGCAGTGAGTCTGTCAAGGCAACAAACTAGTGTAGTGATGGGGGCAAGTTCTTAACTTCCACGTAAAACAAGAATTTACACACTGAAGGACCTTGGCACCACTTTCTAATCCAACTTACATCATAGCCACGAGTCTAACAAACAAAATACTCACTCATTAGTGTCTGGAAACGTTATAAAACAACTTTTTAAGCAGCTTTAGCGTTACCTTTGTTTATTTCCCACTGCACATGCGAAAGCCGCCAGAAGCAACAAGTGAGGATCTACTACTGACTGAGGAAGAAGAAGAGAAACTAAAAGTTGTTAGAAGAAATTGGTTCTGGAATGTATTTTGTAGCGTTTTTCAAAAAAATATAATTCACTAAATGAGATGAGAAACAATGTCGGCAATTGAGTCTTTTAGGTTTTCACATGCACAGTGGGAAATCAACAGAGGTAAGGCTAAGGCTGCTTATAAAGTTGTTTTCTAACGTTTCCAGACACTAATGAGTGAGCCAGGCAGAGCGTTTTGTTTGTTAGACTCGTTGCTGTTATAACATGGGTTAAAGTGGTGTTAAGCTTTTATGTGGAAGTTAAGAACTTGCCCCCATCACTACACTAGTTTGTTGCCTTGACAAACTCACTGCCACAGTAAGATCTCCCCCGAGACACCACTGATCTGTGCCGTTTTTTGGCTTCTGACAGTATTCGACCACCTCTAGCAATGGACTTTAGCTTCAAACGTGCCAGAGTTTCCCTTTACCTTAGCAGGAGAGATGCTTTGTACCAGGTTGTAGCGCCAGTGCTCATTTCCACTGTAGTCCCCGGGGCAGGTTGATGTTATAGTTTATAAAATCAAACCTTCAAAGAGAATCGCTTTATAATGACTGAAACATCATAACAATTCTGTATCCTCATTCATACCCAGTTCTCTCAGCACCTTAAAATCATCCTCCTTTATCAAAATTATCCTTCAGTTCATTCACTCAAGAACCTCACACTCTCCAGACACTCCTCAGTCACATTATGGGCGCAGGTTTGGTTTGAACAGAGAGTTCATGAGATTACATCATGTCAGTAATGAGATTAAACCATGGATTAAGCAGTTCGAAGCAATTATGAACCCAAATGATGACAAAAACATGGTATAACTGGTAAGGATGTAAGGTTATCCAAATCTCTCTGTATGGTACTTTCATGATTTGCATCTCACGGTACGATATTTATTGCAACATTTTGTGGAGTGTCACAAAACAGTGAATATGTTTCTTTTTCCATTTAAAATCCCTTGACGAGCCTTTGTTTCTGTCATAATCCAAATAAGTGAGAAAAAGACGTGTAATTACAGTTATTTTTATGTAGTCTGCACTGAAACTAAGCAAAGGATCTGTTTTTAGCTGCTGCTGCACCATAACATTGAATTTAAGCAAAGAAATTTGTGATTCGATATATTGTGATGATCCATGATATTATGGTGAGACCTTTGATGATACGATATCACGATATTTCTGTTATTGTTACATCCCTAATAATTGGTACACTATATTTATGGTTTTTACCTTCTTCTGGGGGCTAATGTAATATTTAAGACAGAAAAAACAAATAATTACACTGGGAAAAAAAACAATATCTAGGTAAGTTAAAATGATTAAATTAAGAACATTTTACTTTATTTAAATCAATTTAACTTGACAAGTAAAATGATCTGCCAGTGGAATAACTGTTTTTTTCTTAATTCAAGCAACATTTGATTTCGTTTCTTATTTTAAGTGCAAAAAGTTGTGTAACAAGATGTATTTTTATATTTAAAGTACAAAAAGTCTTGTTCCACTGACAGATCATTTTACTTGTCAAGTGAAATTTACTCAAATAAAACCTTTTTAATTCAAGTCATCATTTGGGTACATATATATTAAAAAATTGACTCTCAGATTCAATTTTAACATTTTCTCAGGGTTTATATGAGTCCAATCTGTTCTAAAGTAACTAATTTAACATTTTTGGAATTAATCAAGTAACACTGGACCAACGTTCCTGTTTAACCCTAAAATCAAGAGTTATATTAATGACTTACCTGGATAAATAAAGAATAAATAAAATAGAAATAAAAATGTTTTGAGAAGAAATGGTTAACATTTTCTAGAGTTATCTTGATTTAACTACGCAACACACAGAGGTGGTTTATTTTTACGCTTTATTTTAGTTAATTTAAGGTGAAATTATGTACAAAACTAGCTCAAACTGGTCTTCTCTGGCAGGAGTTTGAAGTAGTGGGTGGGACGTGCCAAATTAACATGACAAATAACCCCAACACAAACCCTCGTTTAACTTTAAAATAGTTAAAATAGCACTTTTTGTGTTAAAAACAGCTCTGAAATAGTTTACCCTGAAATTTTAACCCTCCAGTTTTTGCTGTCTTATCTGTGGAGAGGCCGTCTAACTCACAAGATGTTTTTCGATGTATATATTTTGCGAAATGTTAGAAAATGACGTTTACTGCACTAGACAAAGCCGTATCATCTCCGTGGATACGAGTGCACAGGTGTCAGAAAAGAGACACAGTGCATCTTTAATCCAGGCCATTTCCAGCGCCCCTTGTGTCTCTCTCTAAACAGCCCACTGAGCCGTGTTATAAAGCAGATGTCTCCAGTCGTTCTGATAACGCCGTTTGATTTGGCTCCGTCCTGACTTTTCCTGAAGGTGACACTGTTTAGTTTAGGAGAGAAATGACAAAGTGCCACTCTCCTTCACCACAGTAATTATGTCTGTGTGTGTGTGTGTGTGTGTTTATAATGGCATCGCTTCACTCCGCAGTGCAGGGTAAAGCCTCTACACTGTGTTAGAGGTGCTCATTAAAATCCATCATCTATCAGTCTGTATATTGGAAAATGACATGGTTTGTTATGCGAGAGAAGAGGGGGAGGAGGAGAGAGAGAGGAGATGGGGTGGAGGGGTGGAGGGGGAAAAAGATGACTGAGGAGAGGAGGAAGGAAGGGGACAGGAGAGAGAGTGAGTGAGGGAGAGGGGAAGGAGAGATGGGAGGGAGAAGAAATGGGGTGGAGGAGAGGATAAGAGGGGGAAGAAGAGAGAGATGGAGGGAGAGTAGAGGGGGAGGAGAAAAGATGGAAGGGAGAGGTACAGAGAGGGGAAAATGAGGAGAGAGGGAAGAGACAGGAGTGAGAGGAGAGGGGAAGAGAGGAGAAGGAGAGGAGAGTGTATAGTGAGATGGGGTGGAAGAGTAGAGGAGGAATGGAGAGGAGAGAAGTAGAGAGAGAGATGTAGGGAGAGGGAAGGAGAGGGGTAGAAGAAAATATGGAAGGGAGAGGGGGAAATGATGAGGAGAGAGGGAAAAGACAGGAGTGAGAGGAGGGGGAAAGAGAAGAGAAGGAGAGGAGAGATGAGGTGGAGGAGGGAGGAGAAGAGGAGGAACAGAGGGGAGAAAAGGAGAGAGATGGCGGGAAAGGGAAGGAGAGGGGTAAATGAGGCGAAGAGGAGAGAGGGAAGAGAGCAGAGGGGAGGAGAAGAGAAGGAGAGTAGAGACGGGAAGAGGAGAATGAGATGAGGTACAGGGAGGAGAAGAGGAGGAACGGAGGGGAGAGAAGGAGAGAGAGATAGAGGGGGAGGAGAAAAGATTGGAGGAGAGGAAAAGAGAGGGGGAAATGAGGAGAAAAGGAGAGAGGGAAGAGACAGGAGAGAGGAGAGGGGAGGAGAAGGAGAGGAGAGAGAGGGAAAGGAGAGGGAGATGGGGAGGAGGAAGGGAGAAGAGGAGGAACGGAGGGAGAGAAGAAGAGAGATGGAAGGGAGACGGAAGGAGAGTAAGAAACAACGAGAGAAAGAGAGGAAGAGAAAGGGAAGAGAGGCAAGGAGAGGAGAGAAGCAGGAGAGGAGAGTGGTGGAGAAGAGGAAGAGGAGATTAGAGTAGACGAGGGGGAGGAGAGGGGAGTATGGCAGAGGGGGCGGAGAAGAGGCGAGAGGTAAAGGATGGAGAAAGTTGAGGATAGAGGGAGGAGAGGAAGCGAGCGCTGGTGGTAATCGCTCCTGAAGATCAAGAGAACAGGGGAAGAGGTGGAGCGTTCATCTGATCAGGACGAGAGATGAAACACAAAGCAGAAGCACAACACAGACAAACATCTCATGGGTTTGACTCACTGAGCTGCAAAAAAACAAATCTGCAGCATCAGGACTTCGACATGACACAGTGTTTTTACGGAAACTTACGGAAACTCACTTGACAAATGGGAAAATAAATGTAAAAATATGTAAAAACGTCAAAACACGAGCTGAGAATGGGCCCTGTAACAGCAGAGATTAAAGTCTGTGGGGTTTCAAAAGGAAGCGCTGAAAATGTAAAGTTGTGGAGAGGAGAGAGGGAAGAGAGATAGAGGAGAAAGAGAAGAAAGTAAGAGCGAGGAGAGGAGAGCTAGAGGAGGGAGCATGGAGGAGAGGAGAGGGAGGAGAGAAAAAGGAGAGAGAGCAGGGAGGAGAAGGAGAAGAGAGTAAGAGGGAGGAGAGCGGAGAGGACAGGAGAGATAGAGGGGAGATGAGAGAGCAGGGAGGAGAAGAGAGAGAGGAGAGAAAAAGAAGAGAGCAGGTAGGAGAGTGGGAGGAGAGAAAAAGGAAAGAGGAGAGAGAGCAGGGAGGAGAAGGAGAGAGGGAGGAAAGAAAAAGGAGAGAGGAGAAAGGGAAGGAGAGCAAAAGGAGAGAGGAGTCAGGAGAGAGGGATGAGAGAAAAAGGAGAAAGGAGAGAGAGCAGAGGAGAAGGAGAAGAGAGTAAGAGGGAGGAGAGAGGAGAAAGACCAGGGAGGAGAGATAGAGAGAAGAGAGAAAAAGGAGGCAAGAGAGCAGGGAGGAGAGGGGAGAAGGATGAAAGAAAAACTAGAGAGAGGAGAGAGCAGGGAGGAGAGGAGAGAAGGAGGAGACAGGAAGAGGGAGAAGAGAGAGCAGGGAGGAGAGGAAAGAAAGACAAGAGAAAAACAAGGGATAGAATAGAGAGCAGGGAGGAGAGGAAAGAGGGAGAGAAAAAGGAGAGAGGAGAGAGCAGGGAGGAGAGGAAAGAGGGAGAGAAAAAGGAGAGAGCAGGGAGGGGAGAAGGAGGAGAGAGGAAGAAAGAGGAGAGAAGAAGGAGGAGGAGAGAGTAGTGAATAGGAGAGATAGAGGAGAGAGGAAAGGAGGAGTGGAGAGAGAGAAGAGACTAAATCATTCTGACACTGAAGTCACAGCAGGACCGGGTGCAGTCTCTCCCACTTCTGCTGCGATTAAACAGAGATGAGGGGGTGTCAGAGGAAGGAGGGAGAGAAGGAGAAAGAGTAAAGGGGGCAAGAAGGGGGGCTTAGAGGCAGAAAGGGAAAAAAAGGAGAGAAGGTAGAGGTAAAGAAAGAGGGGCAAGACCACAGACTGTATAAAGACATGCAGTGAGTGAGTGTCCTGTCAAATGAAGATCATGAGGCTATAATTGAATAACTGAATTTGGGGTCGAGTTCCATCATTTATTTACGAAATCAAAACTTTTTAGAGAAATAAAAACACCAGGATCGTGTAGAGCGGGTTAATAATAATACGACAAGTTAAGAACAAAAATGAGGAGACTGGCAGTGGCAGAGAAAGCGACACAGACTGGTTGGTCCTCTTAACCACCGCTCTACATTTCTGGTACTCCACTCATTATATACTTTATATATAACTTTATTACAGACAGTACAATTACAAGAGGTACAAACTATGAAACCAATGACGTCTCAGTTTAGACACAGATCTATAGCAGCTTTTCTGAGGACTGACCAAAGCTTGCAATTAATTACTTGTTTTTCTGAGTTGTCCAGACGACACATAAAACTAAACATTAGCTGTCTTAAAAGTGCCTCACTAGCTGGTTATCTTGTGGATACAAACAGCTGACTTGCACTGTGCCCCAGAGAGACTTGAAGGAGCGTTCTCAAGGCATCATTGTGGGCCACCTTTAACTTCTGCAAACTTGATTTCTTATAATTTAACCACAGTTGTGCGGTATAGAATGGACTTTGAGTAATACTGTGTTTGATGCAGCTTTGCGCACATTTGTTTACGTTTTACAGAAACAAAACTTAAAACTGCATGGCTCATTTGGATAAACTCTGAAAAAACAGCTTGTGCACTGATGCTGATGTGATCTGCAAAGTTTGGTTTGATCAGAACTTGTGCCTCATCTTCAAATATAATGCTGTTGTTCTGTTTCTGAAGGGTTTAGGTGCAGCTACAAAATATTTCTCAATTAGTCAGGGCAATACAGTATACCCCGGTAAAATGCTAAGAAGGTCTAACAGTATCAAAATTTGGATATCGCCCAACCCTAGTCCGCACTGTGTCCCGTGTCTGAAGCGACTGTGGTGGATCTCTGGCCTGACACAGGGTCGTACCTCCGACAACATCTCTCCCCTGACATTCGCTTGAAGAAAATGCTCCTAATATTATAGTCGGTCCTTATGCGCTGCAGATTTGTTTCATGACGGTAATGAAACTGATACTGTATTACCGTATTATCTCCCAACCCTAATTTGGAGCGGCCAGCGGCTTAACTCTGCCCATTTATATACAGTCTGTAAAGTGCGGAGTAAGAATGGAGAGACGGGAAGCCAAAGAGGAATAAGCGAGTGTTTAGCTCCGTTTCCACAGTCAGGGGGAAGCTGTCAGCACAGAGAGCACACGCATATTCAAACAGTGTTAAGTGCTGAATTATACCTGTGTTTATGTTTGCGCTAAACGCATTTGTAGTCATGGCAACTAATGTAAAAGTCCACTCCATGGCTGCACGCAGTACGCAGGTTAATTAGACTGTGCAGAGTCAGTCTACAGTCATTTATGGATGTTTATAGTGCCTTTTGCAATTTAGTCCGTATCAGTTAGAGCGCTGTGAAGTAGTGCTTGAACATCATTGGAGACAAAAATCAATTGCGTTTTTTTTTTTTTTTAAACGCGTCCAGGAAAATTATTATTATTATGCTATTTCTCATCGATACTGTAATGTCATTTCCTTGTCAAAAACACATCTGGAGTTGTGTTTTGTTTCATTCACACATGTTTAACCCACAAATCCTGCATATTTAGGCTGAGTTCTTCTCTCAAACATGTGGTAAAACAGGAAGTGCTCCACTCAATTTCAATACTAAGGAATAGACTTGATGCTCAATAATGATTCAGATAAAAAAGTGATAATAAAAGACTCTATTTAGACAACAGAATGTGATTTTCACCATATATGTGCTCGTAAACTTGTACACTGTACAAACTGATACAGCTCAAGATTATTCTAAAGCAATTCAGAAAAGGTTTAACTCTAGTTTAGACAAAGCATTGCCAAATTTCTGCGTTTCTTTCTGACTTTTAAATGCATCTTCCACAGTTTGTGATGTGTAATTTGAATAAAACAGATTTTGGGTCCAGGTTTGACTTTTCAAATGGTGCTCAGTGTATTAAAGTTGTTATATTTTGTATCAGTGAGCGTGGATTAATCTTTGGTTGTAATTTTGTTTGAATATTGTTATTGTTTTTATTTGCGTATGTTGTTTAATTTGTTGTGTTATTATATCACAGAGACTATTAATTTTTAAAAATTGCTTCAAATTTCAAACACAAAATTATGATCTTAGACTAGTGTTGTCACGATACTAAACTTTTTTTAAATTCTTAAAATTTCAAACTTAATTTTGATACTAAGGAATAGATTCAGTACTTTAAAAAAAACTTTTTTCAGACAACAGAAGTGATTTTCAACACTTAATGTGGACTAAGTAACTTTTTGTTGGGGCCTGTCAGCTGCTTGTTTCCATGGACACGTCATTGCTCTACCTGGAATGTTCCACAGTATGACATTAAACAGATATACCTTTTATTTATTCAATTTCAGGTGGTTTTATAGCTCAAAAATACCTAGAAAAACAGGTGTTTTGACTGTGAGGGGGGCCACCTCTCCACAGATCTGACCTGTAACTTGTTTTGGTTGGTCTCCATGACAATAGAAAGGTTTAATGCCATACTGTGAAACATTCCTGACAAAACAATAACATCTCAAAGCATTTGACGAAACCTTCACCAGAAAAGTTGCACAATTCACCTCCAAATAATGACATTTCTTTTATATTACCATGAGGTCTTGTAAGCATTGCCAAATTTCCTCCTTTATTTCTGGCCCCCGAATGCATCTTACACACTTTGCGATTTGTAATTTGAATAAAACAGCTTTTGGTTCCAGGTTTGGCTTTTCAAACGGTGCTCAGAGTATTAAGCTAATGGTGCATCATTGAACAACATCTCTCTAATTGGCCGAGAGAAACACTGGCTGCTTTTAAATCACTCTCGGCTGAATTGGAGACGAGCCACTGATTGGAGTTCATTGAAATTCACAAGGAACCCGCGACTTTTCGTTGACGCTGCCCTAATGCGACAATCCTACCTTCAGCGGCTCTGTGTCTGTGTCTGTGTCTGTGTCTGTGTCTGAGTCTGAGTCTGAGTCTGGGTCTGGGTCTGGGTCTGGGTCTGGGTCTGGGTCTACTCTTTTGTCTGGCTGGTTTAGTGTTGGGAAAGTACTGAAAACACGTATTCTTAGACTTTATTGATCCACAAGGCACACATTTTAGTGTTAAACCTTTCTATTTTCATGGGGACCACACCAAACCAAGTTACAGGTCAGATCTGTAGAGAGGCAATCCCGCTCACAGTCAGAATACATGTTTTTGAGCTATAAGACCACCTGTAATTTAATAAATGTAAAGTATAGCTGTTTAATGTCATGAAAGGACATAGGGTTATCTGTTACGTAAGGGTGAGTTGTGCAGTTGTAGGGAGTATTATCTGCTACATAAGGGTGAGTTGTTGTACTGTTGTAGGGAGTATTATCTGTGACATAAGTGTGAGCTGTATAGTTGTAGGGTGTATGATATCAATGTAGTTCTGTACTATAAATACGAATACATTTTCAGTACATTTTGCAAAGTATTCTTCCCATTACTGATCTTTTTTATACAGATTAGAGAATGTACTGATTTCCAGCTCATTAGTGCACTGGTTTTCATGGTGTGTTTAAAGACTAAAAACCCCAGACTCTATTTCAAAGCTGTTTAATACTGAGATTCTGTCACTTTGTACATTAAAACCATGAAATCCAGACATTTATACAACCCCGAACCCCCGTTGTGCCAAATGAACAAGAAAGGAAAGGCATAATTGGCAAACTTTCTATGTTCAGCAGAAGCGTTCATGCTGTCGTCAAAAGGGTAACACGTACAGAGCAAAGCAGCCTCCTTACAAGTCAGGTCAGTGGAGAGGTGACCCTGCTCACAGTCCGAATACTGTGAGTGTTTTTCTAGGTATTTTTGAGCTATAAAACCACCTGCAATTTAATAAATGTAAAAAAAAGAGCAGGAGAAATGACATATCCATAGAAACAGCAGCAGCAAAGTAAACAGCAGTTTTTTTTGTTTTTTTTTAATTAACTTTGTGAAGATTTAAGATGTGATAAATACAAGACACAAAAACAAAAAAATAAAAAACAAAACAAAAATGAAAACTAACAATACAAAAAATGCCATAAAATATAAATAAATGAGTACAGCCTGACAGGGAGTATTATCTGTTACATAAAGGCAAGTTATACAGGTTAGGGACCGATATATCAGTTGGCCAATATTATCGGCTGATATTGACTCTTGGAAACATATTGGTTATCGGCCAAAATCTTGCAGATATAGGTTGATATTCCACATGGGCACGTTTTACCGTGTTATAAAGCTTAGATTCTATATTCTCCCCATTTAATCCAATTTACAGACAGATAAATGTCCTAATATGTGGCTCCTCATCAGTGCGCATAGATCCATGTGCGCAACACTGAGATTCTATTCTTTTTCCGGACGATCAGCTTGAGTCTGGATTAAAAGAACAGTTCTTAGTGCAGACTTGTGATCTGAGAGGAGCCTGTGCGAGGCTGAGTGTTGGAAATGTGTTGGTTTTGAAGCTCGTTTTGGTTCTTTCTCATTGGTTAGCTGCTGTAGCTCGCACACATAAACAGGCTGTTTTATCTTCTATTAGCGACTGTAAAGTGACTATAGTGGTCGCATATATGTTACTAGACACACACTGATATGTAAATGAGCTGTGAATACAAGTGTGAATTATCGACATTTAGATCATTAATTACATGCATTTACCACTAAAAGCTAATAGCGGTAGTTTGCTCACAGTACTTTATTTACTGGCTAGAATGTTATACAAAAATGCCATTAGGCCAACCGACTGTCTTTAAATATGACGTAAAGAGGCAGAATAACAATAAATGTCGCCTAAATAAACCCAACTGAAAATCCAGTAGAGCCAAACCTTTTTTTGTTTTATAAACAACTGACGATTTAGAAGGAATTTTTATGTCATAAATATTTCGGTGATATATCGGCGATCGGCAGCTCCAACTCCAATTTTATCAGTGTCATATCAGCCGCAACAAAATCCATATCGGTCAGGCCCTAGTACAATTGTAAGGAGTATTATCTGCCAGCCCGCATTAAAAACCACACCCAACTTTTCTTCTGTTCTGTTCTTAGCATGAATCAAATCAGTGATGTGAAAACCAATTTGCTTAAACACCTTTTTACATCGACTTTAGTAACAGCAAAATTTCAAAATAACTCGGCTTTTATTGTAGCGACATTCTGACTAGTTTAACCAGGAGCATTTTATTTTTCAATTTTCACTTCTCCCTTCCACCACCTCCAGCACCTCCACCAGGATTAAGCAATCATTCTCACATTTCCCACTGCCCCTCGCTTCAGAATAGAGTCCGGGGATGAGGACGGCGAGGAGGAAGTGTTGGAGGAGGAGAGGGAAGTCATTTTCCATTTCCCAATCCTTTCGTTAATGGAGTTTTTGAGGTAAGCACAAACAGCCAAGAAAACAAGGCCAGGATAGTGAAGAGCGAGAAAATCCAGCCTTTTTTAAGTCAATATGAACACAGCCGATGGGGTTAAAGTTACAGGCGAATTACCCGCAAATTTCAAACACTAAATCATAAATGTAGACTAGTGTTTTCACAATATTAAAATTTCAAACCAATTTCTATACTAAAGAATAAGGCTCGGAATCACACGGCTCCTCACGATTCATTATGATACTGGACAGACGCCACGATACGATATTATCACAATATCAGGGCAATAATTGATATTTTTCACATGATATTCTTACATTTTAGCAACAATATTTCTTTATTAAACCACTAGTTGTGCAAAGTTAACATAAAATGGATCTATTTCAATCATTAAAAAAATGTGTACGTCAAGAGTTTTGCATAAAAAAATTTCCTTCCATTACATAAGCAACAAAATTATAGTGCAAAAAAATACACAATATACTGTATATTGATACAGCAGCCAACGAGCAGCCAATACATATATATATATATAACAAATTGAAACAAATTGATACTCAATATAGATTCTGATACCACAATGATAATAAAAAAAACATGATTTATTTAGACAAAAGAATGTGATTTTCAGTATTCAAGGTGCACAATGTAACGTTTTGGGTGGGGCTCAGTCTTACTCATTTCAGATCAGATTTTATCAATCAGATTTTATTTGTATAACACTTTTCATACATTTGAAATGTACCACAAAGAGCTTCACATGCAAAAGAAAAATGACAGTGATTAAAAACAACAGCACCCCCACCCCAATTTTTTCTCCCATGTATGCAGCAGTTTAGACAGAAACATAAAACATAAAACTACTAAAGGTGAAGGTGGTAAAAAATGGAGAGCTAAAATTAAATGGAGACTAAGTAAAATAATAATGATTTAATTTAAAACAAATATACTACCAATAAAAATGTTATTCAATTGAAAACAAGTAAAAGTTTCAATTAAAAGCTAAATTAAAAAGATACGTTTTGAATTTACTTTTACAAATATGAACACTCGCACTCTGAATGACGCCTCACCATGAGTTAAAAGACGAGACCTGAGTCCGAGAGGCTCATATGATAAAAGCAGATCAGATAAATAAATAGGGCTAAGACCATTAAGAGTTTTATAAACCAAGAAAAGAACTTTAAAATCTATCCTGAAGCTCACAGGAGCCAGTGCAGAGACTTCAGCACCGGTGTGATTTTTGTGGACATGTCATTGGTCTTCCTGGAATGTTCCACAGTATGACATTAAACAGGTCTGCCTTACATTTATTAAATTACAGGTGGTTTAATAGGCTCTATTCACACTTACATCACAAACCACAAAGATGTTTGGAAATGAAACAATGACAAGGTTTGTTCGCAGTAGTAAGTCTGACAAAATCTTGGAAAAATTAGAAAATATCCCAGTTTTCTTCATCTACATGTCATTGTAGCATTCCGTTATGTTCAGCGAATCAATAATTGCAACCATACCTCAGTTTTCATCATTTCCCCACTGACGCACAATGAGAGATGAGGGCGCCAGATTCAAGGACATACGTACGCAGTCTTCATTTTAAAGCTGATCATGTTTACTTTTATGGGTTTTATCGGGAATCAGCTGGGAAGTCCTCCTGGCTGAAAGGTCCCCAAGCTGGAAAGTCCCCTGTGAACCCTTTATGAAATCTATATGCCGTAATTTTCGGACTATAATTCGCACCAGCCCAAAAATGCATAATGAAGAATTAAAAAAAACAAGTATAAGTCGCACTTTTGGGGGAAATTTATTTTATAAAATCAGAGATCAAGAACCAACATTTCATCTTGAAGGGCGAGTTATAGAAGTTATAGTAATAAAAACAACCAAATAGAGAACAATCCATGTTTCATTCATTTGTTCGTTTTTTTTTTCAATATAGAACCAAAAATAAGAAAATGAAAATACTTTTCTCTGTTATTATTTGTCTCTAAAACCAAAATGAAAAAAACAGATAATGATTTGTTTTTTCATTTTTGATTCATATATACAATTCATATATTTGGTCTATGGACTGTCATTGTGAAAAAATGTAATATATAAGTCACACCTGAGTATAAGTCACAGGAACCACCCAAACCCTGAAAAAAGTACAATTTATAGTCTGAAAAAAACGGTAATTATAAATTAAACAACTTTTAATTAACTTCACTTTTAATTAACTTTTTTTCATTGTATATATTGTATTAATTGCACACGCAAGTTACAATATAACTCCACACGTGTTCATACATACAAACAAAAAATCTAAAAATTATTATTTATCACTAAACACAGACAAATAGAGTAAATGCAGTGCGTCAAATTACTCCTCAGGAATTTATTTGATCTCACTATATTCACATTTCATTTTATTATGATATCAAATGCTGATTTTCGAAGGGGGCGTCCGGAGGGAGGAGGGGGACGTTCCCGCTGTGAGAATAGGACGCTCGAGCTGGGACTTTTAAGCCAGGGGGACGCTCCAGCTGGGATTTGTGTTATCAGTCGGTCGGCGAGCCCAGTGCCGGTAACTAAGCCGGAAGTCGTCATCGAGACTTTCAAGTTCCAAACGTCTTCCTGGTTTGTGACGTAAGTGTGGATAGAGTCAAAAATCCCTAGAAAAACAGGCATTCTGACTGTAAGCGGTGTCGCCTCTCCACAGATCTGACCTGTAACTTGGTCTGGTTTGGTTTCCGTGAAGATAGAAAGGTTTAATATCATACTGTGAAACATTCCAGACAACGTGGAGAAAAGCATTTGATGGAAGCTCCACCAGAAAAGTGTATGTGACCTTATACTTTTTTCCAATACAGCTCAAGATTATTCTAAAGCTCTTCAGAAAGAGTTGACATTAGTTCAGAAAAAGCATTGTATTGCCAACATAAGTTAATTTTCCAATGCCAGCCTCTCGTGTTTTTCCACTCATAAATAAGATGTTATGAGAAGTTTGTACCTGACAGTTTTCTTTTCTGTAAAGTACAATTAGGTGTTCTATTGTGGGCTGTAATTACACTATTTAACGAAACAATAATACGGTATAAAGTACAACAAAGTATAGAAATCTTTGCAGAATAGTATAGAAATGATATAGGCATGGCTGGTACATTGACAATTAGAAAGAAATCAAAACAAAGCACAGCAGGTTTCATTTAATGGATTTTCACACAGGGTCTGAATAGCTCTTATATGAGGTTTTCATGTTTTTTTCTAATTACTTAGTTCAGTGAAGTAGTAAAGTACTGTATTTAAGGTGCAGTATGTACCTTTTTGGTTGGGGGGTCCGTCATCTGCTTGTTTCTGCAGTACAGACATGTCATTGCTCTGCCTGGAATATTCCACACTGTGACATTAACCCTTTTCCTACCACAGGGATAACCGGTGACCCCACTATTTCAAATAACTATAACTCCTCGCTACTCCTGTGCAACTTTAATAATTCAAACTGCCCCTGAAAGCTGTGAAACGGGGCTAGAAACTGGGCTGGAAACTGGGCTTGAAACAGGGCTTGAAATGGGCGTGAAAGTTGAAGAAATTTCAATTCCTTTTTGGCCTTTTCGTCTTAAGAATGGTAAATACTTGACAGTTCTACTCCTCCAGGATAAGGGTGTAAATTATTTACACACAGGCCATTCTTTGACAACTATTGACAAACATAGACTATTCGATTCATCCATCCATCCATCCATCTTCTCCCGCTGAATCCGGCTGGGTCGCGGGGGCAGCGTGCTGCCCAATCCTCAGAGCACCTGACCCCCCCTATGTACCCCTCTGCAGGTGGTGAGCCCACAGGCTCACCACCTGATTCAATTCAAGCTTTATTAAAAACACATCATATCTGGTTCATAGTAAGCAAGTATGTAAAAAATAAGAATAATCATAAAAAACAGACAAAAAAAGACCAGGTGTTTCAATAAATATAGCTATTATTATAGGGCTAAAAGGGTTAACAGATTTACTTTACATTTATTCAATTCCAGGTGGTTTTATAGCTCAAAAATACCTCAAAAAACATACATTGTGACTGTGAGCGGGTCACCTCTCCACAGATCTGACCTGTAACTTGGTCTGCCTTGGTCTCCATGAAGATAGAAAGGTTTAATTAAAGCCATAATGTGAAACATTCCAGACAAAGCAATAACATCTCCATGAAGAAAAACATTTGACGTAAACTCCATTGGAAATGTTACAAGTAGAATTTTTAGGTATCTGTACTTTACTTAAGTTGATTTTACAGTGGATATGTTTGACTTTTACTTCACTACATTTGAGAGAAGTTGTCAGTACTTTCTATTACACCACATTTTTGACTGAAACATAAAAGTATTTTTATTATAGTTTGAGACCTGCTGAAAAGGCTGAGGGTCTATATTTATTAAACTAAAATATACAATTTTAAAAATATATATCGATTCAACTGCTTCTGTAAAAAAATTCTGCACAAACCTGTATCAAATCCATTATTTTTTGCTCCGGTATCTGTCCTTTTATTTAATTATCAAAATGAAGCACTTCATCCACCGCTGGACGTTAATATAAATAATATTACAGCATCAAGTATCTGCTTGTGAAGAAAAGTTTGAAAATGTAGTAGTAAAAAAGTACAATTTGAAATGTCACCATAACCTGGAAGAAGTAGCCAGACATTTTACAGAACACTCTTCAGGGGTTTATGTCTTGGCTCTTGCCATTTTGAGGACTTTTTTTGCCTCACAACAGCTACAATATTTAGTTTTGATTTCTATGGCAACAGCTCTGATTTTTCGTGATGCTGAAACTCATAGAATCACACTTGTTCAGCGGTGCCCGGGTTTGTGCTTAAATCTGCCGTCTCTGGCTGTTATATTCTGTTTCTTTTTTTTTCTATAATTCGTTTTGTTGTAACTCAAAGCAGTGACAGGTTTGTGCTCCAGCTCCAGCGTTCAGAGGCCCCAGAGCCCCGACCAACAACAGCAGCAGGACACAGACACTGGAGGCAGAAGAGGAGGATTACTGCTGACAGAAGTACTAATGTAGCAGTAGGAGTATTAGTAACTGCACTAGTATAGTAGTAATCAAAGTATTAGTGGTATTAGTAGCATTAGAAGTAGTAGTGAGGTTGAGCAGTAGTAGTGGCACAAGCAGTTGTAGTAGTAGTGGTACTAGTAGTAGTAATTGCAGCAGTAGTAGTAGTAGTAGTAGTCATTGCAGTAGTATAGTAATAGTAGTTGCAGTAGTTGTAGTTGCAGTAGTAGTAGTAGTAGTAGTAGTAGTAGTAGTAGTAGTAGTAGTACTAGTAGTAGTTGCAGTAGTAGTAGTAGTAGCAGTAGTAGTAGCAGTAGTCATTGCAGTAGTAGTAGCAGCAATAGTAGTAGCAGTAGTAGTAGTAGTAGTAGTAGTCGGTGCAGTAGTAGTAGTAGTTGCAGCAGTAGTAGCATTAGTAGCAGTAGTAGTAATAGTACTAGTAGTAGTATTAGCAGTAGTAGTAGTAGCAGTAGTAGTAGTAGTAGTTGCAGTAGTAGTAGTTGTAGCAGTAGTAGCATTAGTAGCAGTAGTAGTAATAGTACTAGTAGTAGTATTAGCAGTTGTTGTTGCAGCAGTAGTAGCAGTAGTATTATTCACAGTAGCAGTAGTAGTAGTAGTTGCAACAGTAGTAGTAATAGTAGTAGAAGTAATAGTAGCAGAATAGTAGTAGTAATAGTAGTAGTAGTAGTTGTAGTAGTAGTAGTAGTAGTAGTAGTAGTAGTAGTACCAGTATAATTATTAGTAGTAGTTGCATTAGTATAGTAGCACTAGTAAAAATCAAAGTATGAGTAGCTAGTAACAGTAGATAGTAGCAGTAGTTGTAATTCTAACAGCATAGTAGTCCTAGTAGTGAAGTAGTAGTACTAGTAGTAGCAGTACTAGCAGTATAAGTAGCAGCAGAATTAATAGTAGTATAGCAGTACAAGTAGTAATCAAAGTAGTAGTAGTTGTTGCTGTTGTTCAAAGTAGTAATCATTGCAGTAGTCAAAGTAGCACTCGTCGTAGTAGGTAGTATTTGCAGTATTTGTATTCATAGTACCACTTTTTCCTGATCGTAAAACACCAACTCAGATATTCAAAGCCAAACGCCGCCTCCTCATAAACGCAGCTGCACGTCCCATAAACTCTCCCTCCTGCGTCCACAGTCGGGAGATTAACACCTGGTCCGGAGTTGGAAAGGAGCACCCACGGGACCTCCCCGTCTGCGCCCGCACCCACGGCTCCAAATGGACTACACGCATTAACCAAAAACATGAATGAACATCGCCGCTGACTGTTGCAAGCAGATTAGCAGATTAGCCCAATAATTGCCTCACTGGTAATAATACGAGAGCACGAGAGCCAGACCGAATCCTCCCCTCCGAGCCAATTAAACACGATTGTCACGGCGATGGTGCTCTGGCCCGCCGTTTAAAGCTCCAGGAGGGGACATTAGAGCCGTTAGCGTTAGCAGGAGGGTTGGTAGTGATGTGACTGGGACCGAGTCTGTGCAAAGCAGCCAGCCATGTATTTAACATTCAGCCATTACGTAATTAGAGAAGATTTTAAAACTTTTATCAGCTAATTTATCTTGTTTTCAGATTTATTATCGGCTCACGAGTTCTGAGACGGCTTCATTCTAGTCTAGAGGTCATTTATTTTGATATAACTTCACCAATTTTAAGTCATTTTCTGACAAATTTAAGTGTTTATATTTTAAGTTTTGGCCAAGTTTTCTTTTTTTTGCTTTTGAAACCAAAGTGCTAAATGTTAAAGAGGCACAATGGAACCTCTTTTCAACCAGTTTCCATAGAAATGTTTTGTAGCCACCACATGTTTAAGATTTAGCTGTTATAGCATAAAATCAACTAATTTTGAAACAAATTTGGAGAGAAGGTGCTAATAAAAGGGACACTATGTAACTTTTCTGCCTGTTTCCATAGCAATGTTTTATAGCCACCACATGTTTAAGATTTTATTGTTACGTAATTAGGAAAGCTTAACATTAACTAACTTTGAAACTTATTTGAGAGAAAGTGCAGATAAAAGGGGCCCAATGTCACTTTTCCATGGCGATGTTTGTCTGAAAAGTTGCACATGGAGAGAAAACCTGAGCCGCCACCAGCGCAATTTACGTCAGAGTTAGATCTGCAGACTAAAATTGTTCGTTTTTATGGTACAAACATGAAACTTTGCCAGATTAACACCCCAGGACTAATATTTCTGGATATGGAGCCAAGTCTAATTTAACACTGGAACTGAGAACTGCACATGTCACAAAATGGACTACACGAGAAAATGAGGCTGGCATAAAAAATACTGCATAATCCCTTTCTTATCATCTCATTTGCTTAAATATCAATTTTGTAATGTTGAAATCAATTTTTTCTAAACACCAAAGCATTAAGGAGGTGACTGTTTTCCTCGAGAATGTAAGGGTTTTGTGGGTTCCCTGTGGTTGAAATCAAAGTTAATAAAATATTTTACCTTTCAAAGCCATATTTATTGGGCTTTTGATAACAAAAACATTAAAC
Organism: Odontamblyopus lacepedii; assembly: GCA_034769755.1. NCBI lineage: Eukaryota > Metazoa > Chordata > Actinopteri > Gobiiformes > Gobiidae > Odontamblyopus > Odontamblyopus lacepedii. The sequence goes on from CM068362.1 coordinate 11,396,601, forward strand.
GATCTGTAAAGATCTGTAAGTGCCATATCATATTTCATAATGATAATTTTATATATATATATAACTTTATTTAACCAGGGAAATCCCATTGAGATTAAAAACCTCTTTTTCAAGGGAGCCCTGGCCAAGAGGCAGCAAAAAGACAATTACAACACAATTAAAATTACATACAAATGAGTTAAAAACAGGTAGTAAAAAGACAATTACAACACAATTAAAATGGCATACAGATTAGTTAAAACAGGTACAGTTTATGGAGGCTGTCTCAAGTGCTCTCAGTCTGGATTTAAAGCCATTCAATGAAATAAGTTCTGTTAATTTCCAGTCCTTTTGCAGCTTGTTCCATGTCAAGGGGGCAGAGAAGACAAAAGCCCTTTTTCCCCAACTCTGTGCGAACAAACGGAACAGAGAGCAACAACTGATCATTCGAACGCAAACTATAAGAATCAACACTTCTCTGTGTGATTAAGTTACAGATGTAGGAGGGCAGTAGTCCAAGCATGGCCTTGTAGATAAAAGTATAAAAGTGAGTCAATCTCCTAGTGGATAAAGACGGCCATCCTACTCGGGAATACAGTTCACAGTGGTGGGTCAAGGCCCTGCAATTAGTAACAAACCTCAAAGCAGCATGATACACAGAGTCAATCTTACTCAGACATTGAGCTGAAGCATTCATATACAGCAAGTCACCATAGTCTAAAATGGATAAAAAAGTTGCAGTAACAAGGCACTTTTTAATTAAATGCTGCATGGAAGCGAGGCTGAACCCCAAACACTGATCAGAGGGACGGTTAATCATAATATCATACAGTGCCTGTTTAATGCCACACTGTGGAATATTCTAGGCAAGCTATAATATTCGGTATAGAGAGAAAAAGGAGAGAGAGAAGAGAAGAAGAAGAGGAGGGGGGTAATAGAGAGACAAGCTTCAGTGAGGAAACAGGAAACCATAAGGAAAAGAGAGAGAGAAGGCGAGAGGGAGCAAGGATGAGGAAATGGAGAGCAAAACAGGATGAAATACAGAGATCTTGTGTCTGTCAGAGCAGCTCACATCATCACGATGTCAGAGGAGCTCCTCACCCGACAGAGGGATGATGAGGGGAGGAGAGGAGGAAAGAGGAGGGAGAGATTAGGGGGGAGAGAGGAGGAGGACATCGGAGGAGCTGCGGTGATCCTCGTCCTGAGAGTGAACAGAAGAGAGGGAGAGGAAGAAAAGGAGTGCGAGAGGAGAGGAGGGGGGAGGAATGAGAGAGGGAGAGGAAGAAGAGAGGGAGACAAAAGAGGAAGAAGAGAGAGAGACACAAGAAGAAGAAGAGAGGGACAAAGAGAGGAGAAAGAAGAGGGAGAAAGTGGAGAAGGAAGCGAGGGAGATAGAAAAGAGAAAGAAGAGAGGGAGACAAAAGAGGAGGAAGAGAGGAAGACAGAGGAAAAAGAAGAGGTGAGGAAGAAGTGAGGGATACAGGAGGAAGAGAAGGAGACAGAGAGGAGAAAGAAGAGAGGGAGGCAAAAGAGGAAGAGGACAAAGAGATGAGGAAGAAGATAGGGAGACAGAGGAGGAAGAGAAGGAGACAAAGGAGAAGAGGAGAGAAAAGTGGGAGACAGAGGTAGAAAAAGAGAACGAGATGAGGAAGAAAGGGAGACAGAGAGGTGAAAGAAGAGAGGGACAAAGTAGAAAGAAGAGAGGGAGACAAAAGAGGACGAAAAGAGGGTGACAGAAGATGGAAAAGTTAGAGAAGACAGAAAGAGAGGAAGAGTGTACAACGGGAGCACAGTCGAAAACGTTATAACCGGATTTTAGCACGTTTGGAATAACATATGGAGCCTGTAAAAGAAATACAGAACTACAAGGTGAATCCATCGTCTTCATTACTGACATCTCTTTTTGGACCCTGTGGTGTATTTTACATTTAGGCTTCATTTCAAATCACTGTGAATAAAACGTTTCATAATTACACACTTCACCACAACCAGCCAATGTGAAACCACAATTATGGCTCCTACACAGAGTTTAATACAGACGCACAGATGTTTGGCACTGGGCTGTTTACAGGCTCCGGCTCCGCTAATCACGTTTTCACTTGGACGAGAAAATTAAGACTCGCCTCCTCCTCCTCTCCTCCCTCCTTTCTTTTCCCCTCTCTTTATCTCTGTCTCCCTTACGCTCTTTCTTTCTCATTTTCTCTACCGCTCATTTTCTTACCTCTTTCCTCCATCTCTCTTTCACTTAAATGAGGAAATTAATGACTCTCCTCCCTTTCTCTCTGTTCTTCTCACTTTCTCTTCCTCTTTCTCTCTACTCCCACCCTCTCTGTCTCTCTCTTGCTTTTCATTCTCTCTATCCCTTTCTCTCCCTCTTTTTACCCCTCTCTCCTCCATCTCTCTTTCACTTAAGTGAGAAAATTGAACAATGACTTGCCTCCTCTCCTCCCTTTCTCTCTCCATTCTTCTCACTATCTCTTCCCTTCTTTCTCTCTCCTGCTTTTTATTCTCTCTACCCCGTTCTCTCCCTCTTTTTTACCCCTGCTCTTTCTCCTCCCATCTCTCACCCCATCTCCTCATTTATTTATTTCTCTCCTCCACCTCTCCTTTTAATCCTCCTCTTTCTTTCTGTCTCTCCTGCTTTCCAATCTCTCTTCTTCTTTCTCTCCCTCTCTTTTACCCCTCTCTCTCCTCCTATCTCTCCCTTCACCTCCCTCTCCCCTTTCTCTCTCTTTTCACTTAAATAAGAACATTAATGACTCTCCTCCCTCCTCTCTTTCTCTCTCTCTCTCTTTTTACCCCTACTCTCTCTCTTCCCATGTCTTCCTCCATCCCCTCTTCATTTCTCTCTCCCTCCATTTTTCTTTCAATTATGAGAACATTAACTTCACTCGCCTCCTCCTCTCCTCTCTTTCTCTCCTTCTGTCCTTCTCACTATCTCTTTCTCTCTCCTGATTTTCATTCTCTCCCTCTCTTTTACCTCTATTCTTCTCTTATTCCATCTCTCCCTTCACCCTCTCTCCCCGTTTCTCTCTCACTCCATCTCGTTTTCACTTAAATGAGATAATTAAGAATGCTTTCATTCTCTCTACCCTTTTCTTTCTCCACCTCCCTCCACTACCTGCCTTCTCTCTGCCTCTCCCCCTCTTTTACCCTCCCTGTTTTTTCCTCACTCTTCCCCCTCCCCATCATTCCCTTCATTCTTCTCTTCCCTTTTCTTGGTCTTTTGTCTACCTCCCCTCTCCCTTTCTCTCTCACTCTTTCTACTTTCTTTTTATCCCTCCTATATTTTCCTCTCCTTTCTCCCCTTGTCGCTCATTCACTCTCTTTCCCCTCCTCCTCTCTCTTTCCTTTCCCCCTCTCTGTTTCTTATCATTCCCTCTCTTTTCTCCTCCATCGCTCCCTTCATTCTTCTCTACCCCTTTCTTTCTCTTTTATCTACTTCCCCTTTCTCTCACTCTCTCCTCTCCTTCTCTTTTACCCCTCCTTTATTTCCCTCTCCTCTCTCCCCAATTGCTCCATTCACTCTCCCCTCCCCCTCTCTCTTTCCTTTCCTCCTTCTACCTTTCCTTTCTCTCCCCCATCGTTCCCTTCACTCTCCCATCTCCTTCTCCTGTCCCTCTTTCTTATCATTCTCTCTCTGTTCCCTCTCCCCTCCCCCTTTCCTTCTCCCTCTCTCTCTTTCTATCCTCTCACTTCCACCCTCCTCACTCTTTCCTTCCCCCTCTCTCTTTCTTATCATTCTCTCTCCTCTCACGCCCTCTTCTCTCTCTCTCCCCTCTCCCTCTATTTTTAACCCTCCTATATTTCCCTCTCCTTTCTCCCCATCACTCCCTTCACTCCCTCTTCCCTTTCCTCCCTCTCTCTTATCATTCTCTCTTCTCTCTCCCCCATCGCTCCTTCCATTCTTCTGTACTCCTTCCTTTCTCTTTTGTCTACCACCCCTCTCCTTTTCTCTCTCAACTCTCCCTCTTTTTACCTCTCCTATATTTCCCTCTCCTTTCTCCCCATCGCTCCCTTCACTCCTCTCTTCCCTTTCTCTATCTTTCTCTCCTCCCCCCTTTCTTATCAATCTCTCTCCCTCCTCCTCCCACCACCTTGGCGATGCAGGTGATTGACAGCTGCTCTTGTATCGGCGGCTCTAATGAAATGAACAGAGGAGAGAGAAAGCCCCGGAGGCCGATAGACGAGCGGCAGCCACTATCTGACAATGATGTACTATTAAGCCCCAAAATAGAATATATAGAAATAAATAAATCTCCTTTCAAAGCGCGCTGTAATTCTCCCATGCAAATGAAATCGCCCATTGACGGCTGGCTCGTCTCCATACGCCCGGAATACTAAACAGGCCCGTGTCAAACCTACATCAATCTTTTGTGTGAAAAAATATCAGTTTCAGGTTAACACAGGGGGCTACGGTCAAAGAAGCCCGCAGAAATTATATATATGCACGTATATAGGGCCTGTGGGTTTATTAAGAGACGGGAGATAAGAGAATTAATTTGAAAAGCAAAGGACCGTGTTAAAATATGACACTGAAAGAAAACAAAAAAAAAGACCTGTCATGACCTGATTGGACTAATTAATCAAATTTAGCGGAGAAATTATGAAGCTTCAACTTTAGAGAGTGGAGACTGATGAGGCCGGGCGTGATAAAGATCTAGACTTTATTATTTAAGAGTAATTATCGGTTATATGTGGATGGGTAAATCGAATAAAGCAGATAAGATAAAAGAGATTGTCCTCAAAGTCCAGAGGAGATGTGATTGTTATAGTTGGGTAGAAAAGCCAAGGGCAAGTTGTAAAGAGGAGTAGAAGGTAAAATGTTACTTCTGTGGGTTATGAACTGCTAACACATCGAGATGTAAAAATAACTGAAATATGGTGATATATCGTATCATCAAAGGTCTCACAATAATATCATGGACCATCACAATATATCGAATCCCAAGTCTCTTTGCTTAAGTGAATAGTTATGATGCAGAAATAGCTTAAAAAACAGAGGGAACTACATAGACCATGATCATTTGCTCCATTTCAGTGCAGACTACATGAAGAAATAACTGCTATAAGCACTTTGAAATCTTTTTTTACCTTTATTTACCCAGGAAAGTCCCATTGAGATTACTAATCTCTTTTTCAAGGGGGTCCTGCCATGCACACACCGCTTTCATAATAGGCAATATGGGTGAAGTGTCTTGCCTAAGGACACAACAACAGTTTTTGCCACTGGCGCCCCCCCTGTGGCACCTGGAATTCCCAGTGGTCTCCCATCCAAGTACTAAGCAGGCTCAGCCCTGCTGAGCTTCTGAGATGTGACGGGATCAGGCTTTGACAAACCAGTATAGCCACCAAATCTTCATTCTTTGGATTAAGCCTTGTGAAGGCAAGTTTAGAGGAAAAAAGTAGCAGATTCACAGTTCTGTGAGCCTCCACAAAATATTGCAATAAATATAGTACCGTGAGAGGGACAGTCGTCCCTCACTATAACAGGGTTCACCTTTTGTGGCCTTGCTGTTTTGTTGATTTTTTTAGTGCCATTTCACATGCTTTTTTAAAAGTGTATGAACCTGCATCATGTTCTGTGTTCTGATTGGCTAAGGAAAAACTTGCACATTGTGTTCTGTGTAATCAAAGGTGGCATGTCTGTTTATAAGAATAAAAAAACAGAGAAAACTACTCCCCATAACTGTTTTTCACCCCCGCACTCCTCAATTTACATCACAGAGGGATTTTAAATCCTTAAAAAATATATAACAATTGTAAAAAAAATAAATAAATACAAATAAAGTTGACTACTTTGCAGATTATTTTTAGAATATAACCCCCACAATAACCGAGAGACCACTGTATATCATGAAAATATCGTACAGAGAGATTTGGATATCATTACATCCCTAATGACAATAAATGTTGTACCAAATGACTGGTCAAAGCATTTTAGAATGTCAGTCTTGTTATTATGTAAAATATCATAATATTGTGAGGTTTCCCACGATATCACAATAAGTATCGTACCGTAAGCTTCATACCGTCTCGTGAGACCTTGATATCGCTACACCCCTGCTAACACATAATATATTTAGATCACCATGTTCCCTTTTATTGTTTTGAAATTTCTATATTCTTTCCGTCTGCCTCACTCTCTCTTTCTCTCTCCTGCTTTTCATTCTCACTACTTCTTTCCCTTCTTCCCTTTTTCTCTCACCTCTCATTTCAATTGAAAATTTAAGAACGCCTCGTCTTCTCCTCTCCTTTCTGTCTCTCTTCCTCTTTCACTCCATCACTTCCTCTTTCTCCTTACTCCTGCACCTCCTCCCGTCTGTCTCTAGCTGGCTACTAATTCTCCTTCATTTTCTCTTTCTCTCTCCTTTCTCTCTTTCTCTTTCTCGGAATATTGAAGGGGGAAACCTGCTCGTCACACTTCTATTTACAAACCAAACACATGTAATTATCAGTGACTCATCTTTTTTTCTAAAGTCAAGACAAATGAAAGCCACTCTACCCATGGTATGTTTGCCCCGGTACAGATACAATGAAAAAGCCACTCTTCAATATGCCTGTTGTGCTGTTTGTTAAAAATTGTATCTATAGCAAACCCAGGATGCAACACTGATGCATTGGTAGTGCTTGTTTTTAGTCGCTGAAACTCGTGAAATGCACAAACTTGTTGCAGTTAAGTATAAGTATGTTTGGAATGCACTAAGAATGTGAAGAATGACTGGACCAAGGCTTTAAGACACTGTTTAATCCTCTGAATGGTCCCGCGCATATAGAACTAAATGAATAAATCAAAATCAAGACGGCGCCCAAAGCTATAATGAGTTCTGTTCTGCTTTCCAATCTGTTTCAGCTGACTATAAACAATAAACTGCTTTAATTACCTTGCAGTAGAGACCAGGGATTCATTTCTTAAACCACCAGCATTTTTAAATCACTTTACTGGGGCCATATGGAGTTTCTGATTCGCTCACATCTGCCCATCTGCCCCCACTCATATAGAGCTCAGGGTGGAACCATACTGTAGAATAAAATCTGGAAGATGAACCCAAGATGGCACTGTATTGTTTTCAATGGCCTGTGTTCATTTGCAAATGGCCCCAAAAATAATCTTCTCTTCCACATTTACTTCCTCAGTAGGGGCGAGCTCCTCCCACTCATCTGTAACGTGCCAGTGTGGACCGTTTGGACCAATCAGAGCAAGAACTGCTAGACCGGAGATAGAGAGGTAGAAAAGAATTCCTACAAAATCCGACCTTTGTGAAAGTTGCCGATGTCATGTCAGCCGAAAACGGGCGGTTTGAATTCCCCAAAATTGCATTGCGCTTCTTTGGGAGAATTCTTTCTGGGCCCAAACTCCCAGAAGTTGCAGTACCTGGAGCGGCCACTAGTCGGTCTCACACCGGGACAGAGGGGGAATGCCTTATCCAGTTTTTATTATAGATCCACTGGTTAACATTAAAAAAATAATAAAAAAAACTAACAAAAAACACCATGACCATGGAAATCCGCCTTTTTTGTTGCAGTGAAGCAAAAACTCTGGAGATATTAGCCAAAATGATGTTAAAAAGTTTACAAAAGTGCAGTGGAACAACCCAATAAACTACTGTGTCGTTACTGGCCAATTTTTACTTTGCAGCTGGTGTCATCTACATTCCCTGGGGGTGTGATGTTAACTGGAGGCTCTGCTCTGTCTGAGGCTTTATTAGACTTTAATCTGTGCTTTATTTTAACACAAGCTGAGCATAATGAATAGACTTGGAACTACAACAGACACACATAAAATCATAGCCATAAGGTAGATTCCATTAGCCTGCAGTTTTTCAGTTAGTCACTCTCACCTTTTTGTTAAAAAATCACCTGAAAACGCCTAAACAGGACCAAGAACGCTTGTATTTATGACTCTCTCCTGAAAATCTGCTTGCTAATGTGTGCATTGTGTCACCACAGTAACTTCTAAACATCCCACTGTTAGAGATACATGTATAAACTGTATCTTGTGAAACGAGTGCAAAATTAAGAAAAACTGCACTCAGCCCATTCCCGACTAACATGAGTCAGTATAGTCATATTTTCTTTGTGTTTTCTGTAATTTTAGACAAGTACATCTGATTTTTTTGCCTCTCTTTACTGTTAGCAGGTATTAAATTTGTCAAAAATAGGGACACCAGGGACATTTCTTGTATAAAACTGGGACAAATCACTGGTTTTGGATAAATCCACAGGGACAGGGAACACAGGGCTCAAAGCTGAGACTGTAAATAGGGACGTCCGGTCACCCTTATACATGTAGAACACCCCCAGCATGACGTCTCTGCAAAGAATCAATAGCCTCTACATCTATCACTCTGTGAGAGGGGTCTCTAACCTTTTTCCTCCAGTGAGCTTCCTTTACAAAACAAAAATACCAGAGAGCTACTCATTTCAGCGGTCACAAAACCGAGTATATAAAACAGCCACATCCTTAGATGGGCTACACTTGGATGCTTTTAAAACATAAACCATTTATTACTGCACAAAGTTAGGCATCAAGATGATATATTTTCAATGGTAACAGCCATTTCATTAACAAAAATTTTGTTATTCAGCATAACACATATAGTTCAGAAATCTCTCAAGCTACTTGCAAGGGGTTGGGCACCAAGTTGGAGACTCCTGCTCTATAGCGTCTAAAAAAATGAAGTATAGTGTTTAGAATCTTAAAATCCCCACTGTTTTAACATTACGCTCACTGGAAACTCTATGAAGGCGTAACATCACAATTCTGAGCTACGATATTTGATTACTGCAATTGAATATGCAATTTACCCTGGCTTGGGACTGTCACCAGTATTATCTCGGTGTAGTAGCTTCATTCTCCGCTCTCTTCATTGACATGCTTTAGGGCACCAGCCTCCCTCCAGCTCCATAATGCGTCTATATCAGTATTCAGTGACTCGTGCTCAGTCGAAAGCATAATTTCATCTTGTATCCGAGGTCACGCCATTAGCTGTGTGCGATTGTTTCCGTGCGAACAGAGGAACGCAAAGAGGTCTGCTTCCTGTCACCTCACGCCCTCCGGAAAACCAGAGCGGAGCTGGAAATAATCCCCTCACAACATGCGCACGGACAAAACCAATCTGCCCATCTCTGACTCTGCACATGGCGGGACTGTCCAAAGTAGAAAATGTCAGATACTAATCGATACTAAAACTTGTAATGAAACTAGATGCTCATTTGTAACTTTTATCGTGGTAAAAAGTTGTGTAGTGATTTTCTCCTTGGACATGTTATTGCTTTGTCTGGAATGTCTCATAGTATGACATTAAACCTTTCTATCTCCATGGAGACCAAACTAGACCGAGTTACAGGTCAGATCTATGAAGATAAACCCTGCTCACAATCGGTTTTCTAGTTGTTTTGCACTATAAACCCCCTGTAATTGAATAAATGTAAGGTAGAGGTGTTTAATGTCATACTGTGGGACATTCAAGGCAAAGCAATGCCATCTCCATAGAAACAAGCAGGTGCCCAAACCAAAAAGTTGCACCTTTAAGTATTGATACTGAACAAAGAAATCATAGTTGTCAAACGCCGCAAAAGTCAGACACGAATTGATACTGACAATATTATCGAAGCTAGATACTCATTTGAGCAAGTATCCAAATATGTCCAAATAATTTCCCTTGTGGATCAATAAAGTTTGTCTAAGTCTAAGTATTGATGCTGAAAAAAAATGTAGCTGGACACAATCTGACTTTTCCTGAACAGTTTCATCTTGAGTTTTATCAGAACTTATCAGAGTAAGATAAAAAAAATGATAAAAAATACTATTACTTATACTTGTGTGTCTTTAGTATCGAAAGAGTTTGAAATGTTTGTATTGCGACAACACTAGCACAGGGCTTTTTAAATTTTTTTTTTTTTTTTATACTGCAGAGATTTAATGATACTTTGCAGCTGAAGTCATCAACATTCCCTGGCGGTGTGATGCTAACTGTAGGCATGCTCTGTCTTAGGATACGTTTACACTGAAATTAATCACCGTATCGAAAACGATTTGCGTCCAGACACGTCGTTTCTGTGTCCGCAATCAAAGCCTTTCCTTTCCACAGTAACGTGAAACCGCCTGAAATGCTAATCACATGACTAGGCTGGTGTCACGTTGTCACGATGTCACGTGGGTGGTAAAAACAAGGAAATGGAGAGCCATGTGTGAAGTTGCAGCTGCCGATTTTGAGTCGAGGAAGATGGCAAGTGTGAAAACAGATGTAGTAGTTCTAGCGACGCTGTTTCCCGTTTGTCTATGGTTTGTTTAAACTGTTTCCTCAATAGTGTCACATGATCAATGTCACAAACCCAGAAAATCAGGACGGCACAAGTCACACTGACGGTCCAATAAGGACGGCAACTAGAGCTCCTACATCAGAGTTTTCTATCGGATTAGTGTGGACGAACAGTGCATCCGCAACAAAAACAACTCTAATACGTACTAGTGTGGATGGAGCCTTAGGCTTTGTTAAAGTTTAATCTGAGCTTCATTTCAGCACAATCTGACCCGAGAGAATTGACTTAAAACTAGAACAAGTCCCACTCAAATAACATTAATTACAGCCACATTTTGTTGTCTTTTGTGAAAATCAAACCCCTAAACTGGACCATTCATGCTTCATTCGATCACGGCCTCCGGAAAATGTGTTATTATATCCAGTGTTTCTTGAGTTTTATCTTATCTTATCTTATCTATGTTTGCAAAAGTATACATTATATCACCATGGTGACCGATTAACACGGTAGAACACCCCCAGTGTGATGTCACAAATTGTGTCTCGATTAAAAGCTGTACAAGCTGTCAATATGTATTTCAAGCATATGGTAGGTTCTCTTCATTATCACATTGACGGCTTGATCCGTGTGTACTTGTGGCAAATATTGATGGTTTTACAACAGTTCAGTGCCAGTTTGTGGGAAAAAGTACAGTACAAAAGAAAAGTACAGTAAGTAAGTAGCAGTGAGTTCTAAAACAGAATACCTACAGTATACTTATGTTGTCAACACAGAAATTTCCATCCAAAATGCACAGACAAAGTGCACACAAGGGAACAGATTTTGTGGTGGAAAGGTGGACAAAGGTGGACAAAGGTTTATTCTTGTAACAGCAGGGCAGCATGTCCCTCCAACATCGAACCCCCGAGTATCTCCCCCAGTGCATCTGAGCGCTGAGTATTTATACAGAAATACAAGTTACATACATATCAAAGCAGAGTTGAGACTTGCTTCACAGACTAATCAACTTACTACTTACATTTGAGGACAGCAAAGACAACAAAGGGTTTCCTGAGGGTGGAGACAATTGTGTCTGCTGAGCCTTTACGTACACACTACTGTGCAAAAGTTTTAGGCAGGTGTGAAAAAATGGTGTAAACAAAGAATGCTTTCAAAAATATAAATAATGATTGATTGTTTTGATCAATTTACAAAATGCAAAGAGAGCGAACAAAAGAAAAAGCCAAAGTAATTCAGAACTCTCTTGAGTGTAAAGAAGAACAGAAGTTGTGTTGGTGATGGTCTGGCCCCCACAGAGCCCTGACCTCAGCATCATGGAGTGTGTCTGGGATTCATGAAGAGACAGAAGGATGTGAGGAAGCTCCATCCACACAAGATCTGTGCTTAGTTCTTCAACATGTTTGGAACAGCGACCAGCCCAGTTCCTTCACAAACTGTCTGCAAGTAAACCTAGAAGAACTGATGCTCTTCTGAAGGCAAAGCTCACACCAAATATCAAATATTGATTTGATTCAGATTTCTCTTTTGTTCATTCAATGCATTTTGTTGAATGATGAAAATAAATGATGAACACTTCTGTTTTTGAAGACATTCCTAGTTTACGGCATTTTTTCCACACCTGCCTAAAACTTTTGCACAGTACATAATAAATATGTATGATGCAATTTCTTTTCATGGAAGAAATTTACAAATGTTTTGTATAGAGGGAACTTAAACCTGGACTTTTTTTTCCCCCTCTCTCTTTTTAATCTTTATTTTATGTATTTTTAATGTGTATGTATGTATGTATATATATGTGTGTGTGTGTGTGTGTGTGTGTGTATGTGCATGTATACATGCATATACGTGTACATGTGCAGATGTATGTGTATATTCTATATACTAAATACATGCATATTGTATATGTATGTATATTCTGTATATGTATATTGTATATGCGTGTATGTATTCAGCATATGTATTTGTGTGTGTATATTTATGTTGTATATGCCCATGAGGAAATTTGTAGGGTGGGAGGTGTGGGTTTAAATAGAAGAAAAATGTGAAGTTTACTGCAACCTGTATAATTACAAAAAAAACAAAAAAAAACTTTTGCACAGTGCTGTATTAATGACTGGTCTGGTCATACGTAGAAATCACATTCATTTACACAAAGATAGATTGAGAGAAAACTTTCTACAATATAAATTTCCATCACACTTTAAACCAGGAAGTAAAATTAAAACTAAAAAGTAGAAACAGTTAAATATAATCGTAAGTTTTAGTGAAATGAATTGTGTAACCTGCCCTGTGCACTTTAAATAGCCGTGGTGAGCTGGTGTAAAGGGAGAGGAGGCTGGTGTGTGCTAAATGGTGCAGTACTGTCTAATGTGAGTGTGAGCTGCATAGAGATGTGCAGGACAGGGGAGGTCTGTGAACGCACCGCAGAGGAGGAGAGAGAGGAGGTAACCAGAGTAAATACACAAGCCATTTACAAGGCCATGCTTAAACCTGCAAGGCAACGCTTAACTAAATAGTCTTAATATAGCATGAAGAGACTGAATTGTCAACCAAAACATTGTAAGATATTAAATTGTGGAGTGATAGCCTCATTTAAAATACAATAAATGTTTTTTGCTGTATTTGCAATTCAAATTTCAGCTCAGGTCGGTGCAGACAAGAAGTAGCTGTAGATTAAAAACAACATTAGGGATTTTGGCACTCTCATATGAACATCTCATAATGTTTGAAATTCAATAGTGATTTGAAGAATAAAGAACAGTTACATAACACAGTTGGATCTCAGTTAATGCTTTACAGTGTGTTAAGTGTTTTAAGGAAGTAAGTGCCATTTTCCATCCCTACCCTGGTTAATATCGGTTAACGGCAGATACTTAAAATTAAAGTATAGATATCGGTTTTGGATCTGGAAAAACTGGATCAGCGCATCCCTAATCAATCAAGTTATTACTGCACCTTGTGTAGAAGTAGTATTTGCATCTGAAAACATAATTCACCTTCCCAACCAGATGACAACACTTGGATGCGCAATAAAAAATATATATATATATATATATATATATATATATATATATATATATATATAAAATTTGGTAATTACGGACGGGACAAGATTTCGTGTAACAAGATTTAGCGAGATTTTTTCCTTACATTTTTACAGGGAAAGGGATTAACTTGGCTGAGTAACTCCTTTTGAGAAGCTGTTATTCCAAGAAAACACTGCTACAATGGCACTTTTAGTGGCAGTAAACAGTGATGACATAGGCTCGGTGGTGCATGCATTTTGGCAACAGAAGTACGGCAGAACTTAGCTTGTCAAGCTCTACGAAAGGATTATCGTCAAAAGATCGTGAATATTTCCTCAATAAACTGACTTTGACAAACGGTGTCTGACTGCCAGATCCTTGTGCGATCGGCAAGTAAAACTTTAAAACTTTAGTCCGCTGGTAGAATATTGATTCTGACAACCACACACATAATAACCAGGCATTTTGGTGCTGGAAATGTTTTTATTTCCGTCGTCTTCTGTCTGTGTTCAGTCTGAATGAATGAGAATGAATGGAGAACAATAACACTTCCGTTGCCAAAATGCGCGCACAGCTTTTTTTTTTTTTTTATCGCTTCATAAGGGTCTATAAAGCAAACATTGTCAGTCTAAAATGATGAACTGAATTTGTCAAAAATGATATCAAAATTGATATTAGAATACGCAGACTATGATTTTTATCGGTATTGCTTGTTCAAATTAAATGTAAGCTTGACCGTGACCATGTTTCTTAAAGTAAAAACTGGACCCATACTTCTATTTTTTATTATTTGCATCAGTGTAATTGAATCTTGAAACCACATTACTTGAATGCATTCACTTTATCACTATAACATTTTGATTAATCCTAAAACTGATCTATGCAATTTGTTGTATAACTTAATAGTAATTGCGAGCGCTGTACAGGCTAAAATCTGGAATACAAAATCTGTAATAAAATAACATTGCCTAAAACGCGCTACACAAATGCAAGGATGAAAGAACGTGGCCAAGGACAGATAGGAGACACACAAGCCCACACTCTATCTCTGCTGTATTTGAACATTTTATCAATACTCACAGACTCTGGCACACGTAACGCTGACCTCCACAAACTTGTTGCTAGCACACAGCACAAAGGATGATGGGTATTTATGGAGGACGGGACACGGTAATCAATGTGTGCTTTCAATTCTCTTCCTCTTTGATTTTTACAGCAGCTTTTTTGCGGTAAATGTGTGTTAAGAGTTCATTTTGAAACGGCAACAGAAGTGGGTCAGATAGTACGCATGCCAGACCGGTCCTGCTATTTTCGTTTAATCATTTGTTTTATGTTGGTTTGAGAGTGTTTTATTACACCGAGCCTTTCTTTCTCCCTCAGTAGTCGATCAGGCTGTTGTGCATAGCTTTAATGGTTGGAGATGTCAGGAGACTGCTGCCCTGGGGCTCTTCCACATGATCAAGTTTAGTTTTATGTGGGAACAAAACACAACTTCAAGCGAACAGAAATCAACTCAATCTAGTGTTGAAAAGTGAATCGAGATAAAACAGTGACGCTGGTTAGAGCTTTGACATGCATTGGAAAACTGATGATATTGTAAATGTGTATCATAGACTCTATAAAGAAGTGGACTAAGGATCATGTAGAGCAGGTTAATATGAACATTTTAAGACCAAAATGACACTCACAGTTACAGAGAGAGGGGTGGACGATGTTTCAATGTAAAGTCAAGTGGAGCCAGAAGCGTCGACCTGCTCATTTCCTATTTGGAACGCAGCGTCTAGCGGGTTAACTGTGTACATTTATATAAACAGTCTACAGGAGGCATGTAAGATTATAATTAAAGGCACTGTAAATTCCTCACTTTCACAACACAGTCTTAGGGTGCATTTGTTTATGGTGGTTTAAATGACAATTTCAGTCACTCGTATTACCGCAATACTTTACTGCGTCTGTATCACAGCCTATGGGTATGGTAGTATAACCGCAATACTTTACTGCATTTGTATCATGGCCAATGGGGATGGTAGTATTACTGCAATACTTTACTGCGTCCATATCACTGCCTATGGGTATGGCCACTGCCCATCTCTAGTTTAAAATTTTATGATTATTTATGTTGTAATTTGTTTGTATTGTGATTTTAATGTATTTCTTATTCTGTAAAGCACTTTGAATTACTTTGTGTACGAATTGTGCTATACAAATAAACTTGCCTTGCCTATAGATATGGTAGTATTACTGCAGGACTTTACTGCGTCCGTATCACTGCCTATGAGTACGGTAGTTGGTGTTGCCCATGTTTTTAGCCCATTTCCTGCTCGCTAATGTGCCAAAAGGATATATCACGTGACACCAACACTTTCACTTCACTAATATACTGAATTATACTATTTATACAAAATTGTCCCTTGAGGTTGTGTAGTTGAAGCACATACTTATTTTGAAGCCAGGGCTAAAGCAACAACAGCTTTGCGGTTAGCGTCCAAGTTTTTCTCCGAGTCAGACACACAAAACATAATAAAACAGTTGAAGCTCGGACATGACGTTATATCAGAGATCCAAGTGGGAGACGGACGGATAAACGAACGCAGCATTAGCGTACAAATTACTCAACACAGTGAATTTAAAGGAGGAGGATCTGAGTTTTGTAGTCACAGTAAAGCTAACAATAATTATCATGCTAACAGCACACTTCCTAGTCTGCAGAGGATTAAAAACGCTTTATAATTTGATGCAGACAGTGCACAGCAGTCTCATTTTGACCCTATTAAAAGCTGCTTTTACATTATAGGTAACTTTTATTGTTTTGTATGGAATGTTTCACAGTATAGTATTAAACCTTTCTATCGTCATGGAGACCAAACCAGACCAAGTTAGAGGTCAGATCTGTGGAGAGGCGACCCCGCTCACAGTCAGAATACATGTTTTTCTAGGTATTTTTGAGCTACAAAACCACCTGTAACGCAATAACTGTAAGGTAGAGCTGCTTAATGTCACACTGTGGAACATTCCAGGCAAAATAATAACATCACCATGGAGACGAGCAGATGGCAGACTCTCCGCAAGAAAAGTTACACAATGCACCTTTAACTATTTTGCCTTATTAAAACAAAAATGCCACAAAAAGCTGATGAAAATAAAGTAATGTAATAAAACATTTTAATCCTCCAAACAAGGGCGACATTTCAGGATTTTTGGAGTTAATTTTTGCAGTTGTCTCCAATTTATGAGCAAGTTTTTGCACGTTTCTGTTGAATTGGTCTAAAATTACAGTCACTTGAAAATTACAATTGAGAGAATTTCTTTTTAAATAAATATTGACACTTCTAAAAGGTACAAAGCCACATAATTACCAGGCCTGATTACAGACCAGTCCAGTACACAAAGGTCAGTAACAGGAAGGAAGGAAGTCGGGTAAATAGAAAATGGGACAATGCTCTGACCATAACACTTTTAACATAACACTTTTCAAACGCACGTCTGCAATCAGGGAATATGAAAAAGTGTTAAACAAGAAGGTCCCAGGTTCAATTCCCAAACTATAAGAACTTTATGTATTGATACTTTGAAGTTACTATAAGGTGATACACAATAATATTAGAGAAGAAAGTCCCCGGTTCAATTCCCAGAGTTTATAAACTTCAATATATCGATACTTTGAAGCTGCTATCAGGTGATACACAATAATGTTAGACCAGAAGGTCCCAGGTTCAATTCCCAGACTATAAGAACTTTGTGTATCCAATTCAATTCAATTCAATTTATTTTGTAGCGCCCAAAATCGCAACAACAGTTGCCTCTAAGGGCGTTCCAAGATATGGATGAGTAAAACATACACAGAGACATATCAAAACAGGAATAAACAACATTCATGTAAGGCAGCAAATGAAACATTGTCCAGTCATCCCCAATCCATATTTTGAACCTGCTATGAGGGGAGACTCAAAAATGTTAAACAAGAAGGTCCCAGGTTCAGTTCCCAAATAATAAGAACTTTATGTATCAATACTTTGAAGTTGTTATCAAGTGATATTAAAAAATGTTAGACAAGAATGTCTCAGGTTCAATTCCCAGACTGTAGAAACTTCAGTATATTGATACTTTGCAGCTTCAGTGTATCAATACTTCGAAGCTGCTATCAGGTGATACTCCAAAATGTTAAACAAGAAGGTCCCAGGTTTAATTCCCAGATTATAAGAACTACTTTGCAGCTGCTATCAGGTGATACTCAAGGATGTTAGACAAGGAGGTCCCTGGTCCAATTCCCAGATTATAAGAACTTTATGAATTGATACTTTGAATTTACTAGTTTAGTTTAGTTTAGTTTATTTAATTAGACAGTGCACAATATACATTAACCTGAACAGGAGAGATGCTTTGTACCAGGTTGTAGCGCCAGTGCTCATTTCCACTGTTGTCCCCGGGGCAGGTTGATGTTATAGTTCATAAAACCAAACCTACAAAGAGAATCGCTTTATAATGACTGGAACATCATAACAATTATGTATTCTCATTCATACCCAGTTCTTTCAGCACCTTAAAATCATCGTCCTTATCAAAATCCTCATTCAATTCATTCACACCAGAACATCACACTCTCCTCAGTCCACATTATGGGCGCAGGTTTGGTTTGAAAGGAGCCACTTTTTCGCCAGGCGTGAGAACGTGCTGTAGTTTGTGCATGTGATCAGCTCTAGTGGAGGAGCAGCAGCATCATGAATGATCTTATACAGTAGACAAACTATCAGGTGATACTCAGTAATGTTAGACAAGAAGGTCCATGGTTCAAGACCCAGACTATAAGAACTTTATGTATCGATATTTTGCAGCTGCTTTCATCAACATTGGCTGATGGGTGTGATGCTAACTGTGGGCATTGGATTTTCAAAATAAAAAAATTGGGAAATCCCTGGTTTGTGGTGGTTGGTAATAATAAAACTGTGAAATGACTGCGTAATGAAGGAACAATGTTGCATTCTGCACTAATGTGAGTCAGTATAGTCACATTTTCTTTGTGTTTTGGTCATTTTTAGGCAGCTTTTCTGCATTTTACCTAAACATATGACAGTGTAAACCTCTCTTTACTGTTGGCAGGCATCAAATTGGTAAAAAATAGGGACATCTGGGACATTTCTTGTATAAAACTGGGATAAATCAATAATGTTAGAGAACTCTGCTGGGGCAGGGGCTCAAAACTGGGACTGCTCCACATAAATAGGGACGTCTGGTCACCCTAGCATTGCTCTGCCTTAGGCTTTGTTAGATTTCTATGCATGTATGAGCTTTAATGTACCATAATCTGACCATTAGTTGGAACTACAACAGATGAACAAATTTGTACTGGCTTAATTCTAGTCTAGAGGTCATTTATTTTAAGATAACTTGTCAAGTAAAATGATCTTCCTGCATGGACAGATAATTTCACTATTTTTAAGTAATTTTCTAATAGATTTAAATGTTTATATCCGTATATTTGTGTCTATATGTGTTGAAACTCCAGTTTGTTTTTTTAGCTAACGTTTCCGGCTGTTTGCTAATGTGTGCATTGTGTCACCATGGTAACTGCTGAACATTAAACCATATACACACAGGGAAAACACCCCCACCTTGATGTCACTGCAAAATATCAATAGTTGCTTTTGCTTCATATACTCCAGTTAATCCAAAACCTGCACAAAAACAGTTTCCATCCCCTTTTAGTCGTGCTCAAAATGTTGCAAAATTGATCTCGCAGTTGGTTTTAATAATTATCAGTGCTTGAAATTAGCGTTGGCCAAAAGCAGCCAGACGCTAACTGGTTTTCATTTTAGGGAGTATCCATTCACACCACAGAGACCAGATTTGATTAGATTTGGGTGAAGTGCCTTGAAGTATGATCGTGTGTTGAACCAAGCGTTATTTCATGTTTTATTTTTAATGCTTAGACAGGAATCCATTTAACCAGTAACTCGACATATTCTTTTACACTCCTGGTCCTGGTTTGGTGGGGTTATTTAGTAATAGTTCTGTTTTAAAGGTGCACTCTGTAACTTTACTGGCTCGGGGGTCCGTCGTCTTGGCATTAAACTTAGCTATCGTACTTACTTTACTTATTAAATTACAGATATTTTTATTACACAAAAAGCCTTGACAAAAAAAACATGCATTCCTACTGTGAGCATGCACGCCTCTCCATGGATATGACTTGTCACTTTGCCTTGTAGTGTCACCTGCTTGTTTCTATAAAGATAAATAAGGTTAATACCATACTGCAGAACATTTTATCATTTTGTTTTTAGGCCAACATTAACATCTCTCATGGGAATACAGATTAAAATAGCCTTTCTCATTCTGGCATATTTATAGAAACTTATTAATATGCACTGACTGAAATAAATAAATGCATCATAATTTCAGCCGTATTATTGTTGTTTTGTGTGTTTTTTTTTGGCCTGTGTTTGCATTGTGTCACCATGGTAACTGCTGAACATTCCACCATATACATACATGACGGACACCCCCCCACTGTCTCTGAAATACATTAATACATAATTTCAGCTGTATTATTGTTGTTTTCTGGCTACATTTGCTAATATGCGCATTGTGTTACCATGGTAACTGCTGAACATTCTGCCATATACATTCATGTAGAACACCCCCCACTCTCTCTGAAATAAACAAATACATCAATTCAGCTGTACTATTGTAGTTTTACTTTTCAGATTCCAAAATGTGATGAGGTCAAACTCCCAGATGGAGGGATTGCAGTGCATTTTGTCATGAAACATCCAAAAGGAACATTCATTTGTGTCTTGTATTGCACCAACTAAATCTGCGTTTTCACAATATTGATTTTAGATTTTACCCAGCCTCCATCTGTATGAAATATTCCAGAGAATATTGTAATGTTGTGAAACCAGCCACTGACATCAGCAGCAGTAAAACCACTCACCATAAAACCAATGACATAACATGACTGACTATAATAATGATAATTGGAGTGATTTTGTTGCCCCGCTCTGAACTGTGGGTCCGGACATTGTAAAGTCTGGTGTTTTTCCTGGCCCCGGCTCCAGTAAATCTAACCTCAACATTAAACTCAGTCAGCAACAGTTTATATGAACCTGAGCCGACTGCACCGCAAATGTGTCTGAGCAAACAAAACAATGTCCGGGTCTGAACACCCAAGACATATGCACACATCACATGAACAAAGCACCATGAAGTCATCGAAGAATCAAAATCAGGATTTTAATGAACGCAATAAGCAAATTAGTAAAGGCTGTGATTGTTTAAGTATCACAATTTCCTATACTAATAAAATAAGGAAAAAAGAGATTACTATTGCAACAACCCATCATCAATAGGGTAAAACTAACCTGTCTCACGATGGTCTAAGCTCAGCTCACGTTCCCTATTAGTGGGTGAACAATCCAACACTTGGTGAATTCTGCTTCATAATGAAAGAGCCGACATCGAAGGATCAAAAAAATGACGTTGCTATGAACGCTTGGCCGCCACAAGCCAGTTAAGCAAAGTAAACAAAAATCTCTTGTCAAAATCATTACAGAATATGTTCCAAATCCAAAACAGCCGACATGAGCTCAAAGGTACGGCCATGTTTAAAAGAAAATCAGAACAAACATTATGAAACATTTTCTGTTCACCCACAAAGACCTAAGGGCAATTTTAGTACATTTCTTCTCGCCTGGATTTTTTCCTTAATTTTCCTTTTAAAACTGCCCCTTTTACCCTATAATGAAGTGTTCTACATCCTTTTTTTCAGTACAGCCTGTCATTTCACAATCTACTGCTGTAGTTGTGTCATATGGCTTTAATAATAACTACAGGAACAGAAATGCCAATGAAAAAAACAACAACCAGAAAATAAAATTCACACTCTTTTATACAAAACACACAGCAAACGTATAATGTATAATCTTTTTGTACATAAAAGTGCTTAATTTAGTGCCTACAAAAATGCAAAATATCAAGTCTGTAAGTAAATTAAAAATATCCTTATTGCCCTAAAAACAAAAAAAAAGTGAAATCGCCCCATTACTTTCCCGGTGCTAGTCATGGAAACAGCTCCTGTCAGGTCCAGGGCCGGAGCCAAATCACTTCTGCATTTCCATGGTATTTATTACATTTGTATTTGTTCATTTTGAGTGAAAAAAAAACGTTCAAATAAAAATAGCAAGGGATGCGCAATTACGCACACCAAGATGCGTAATTTGCTATTTATTTGGAAAAAAAACCTGCACTTAGAGCGGCTTTTTCAATTGGTATAAACATACACGCTCGAGAGGAGACAACCATCTTCACTCACTTCAATCGTTGGAAAAGTTTTGGCCAATCAAAATCGACAGAGTGCATGCGTTTGACAAAGTTCCTATTGGACACCAGTTTTGTGAGTGTGACGTAGGATAAAGCTGAAATAATATGTACAGAAACCGCTATGTCTGCACTTTCAGAGGGAAAAGTAAGTTTCTCTCTGTTATGGTTAGAACGTTGTGCGCGGTTATATAAAACATACTCCTCTGTATCGTATACGATGTCGTAGGTCTTCGAGTGTTAAAGGGGTGGACCTCTGAACAACTGTACAGAAGATTTAAAACTGTGCGAGACTCTCTTCCATTTTAAAAAGAAGTTTAAAAGTTTAACTCTGAGCCGATACATGAACTATGAGGCTTAGTTTGTGCTATAGTACTCTGCTATACTGTTACTACTTTGTTTGTTTCCTCTTGCTGTACTTATGACCTGGTGTCAAGATGATGCAATGAGGAATAAAGGTAAAGGCATAATAAGCTCAAGCTTCAACCTACAGCTTTTCGGTCTGTATATGTTAAATGTGACTGCCTATGGAATAATGTCAGAATATGCTTGTGACCGAAATAAATTAATCAATAAATAGTTATCCCTGTGGTAACTTTTCTGATGCCTCCTGCTTAAAACCCAAAAAGTCAGAAGGATTGTGAGGCTCCGCTTTCATGGTCTGTATCCATACTGAAAATCAAGATTAAGCGAGCTTTTTAAACTGCTAATCCTGTTAAACTCTGTACAAACATGCTTGAAAATGTGATTCTGGTGTTCGTTTACTAATTGATTCTAAAACTAGAAACTACATAGTCATTTGAGAAAGTATCAAAACTAAAAAAAAGTCACATTTACAGGACAGAAATGAACCTTTCCTGAATAGTTTTAGAATGATCCTGAGCTGTATCAGAACAAGTATAAGAGCACATAGACTAGTGTATGTCCACAAAGGAATAGAAAAAAAAGTACTGTGATTTAATGCTGAAAATGACTACACAAAGAGTGTTTTGTATTATCATAGTGGTATCAGAATCAGTATTGAGTATCGAGTCTATTTCTTAGCATCAAAATCCAGTTCAAAATGTTAGTATCGTGACAATACTACTTTACATATCAGTTTTTTGGTCAACGCTTGTGATCACTTTTAAGATAAAACTTTGAACAGAATCCTAATGTTAAAGGTGCACTGTGTAACTTTTTTGTTGGGGGTTCTTCACATGCTTGTTTCTATGGATATGTAACTGCTCGGCCTGGAATGTTCCACAGTATGACATTAAGCAGCTCTACTTTACATTTATTCAAATACAGGTGGTTTTATAGCTCCAAAAAAAACCTAGAAAAAACATGTACTCTGTGAGTGGGGTCGCCTCTCCACAGATCTGACCTGTAACTTGGTCTGGTTTGGTCTCTGAAGATCGAAAGGTTTAATGCCGTACTGTGAAACATTCCAGACAAAGCAATAACATCTCCACGGAAAAAAGCACTAGAAAAGTCACACAGCTTTAAAACGCAAAATTGAAATCGCAATGAGATATTTTTCAGTCTTAGTCATTTCCTTTTGTAAATACCACCACGGGCACGCGTCACAGCTAGCTAAAAATTTTATATGCTCTGCGCGAGAAGACAAATGGTGTAACCTTTAAAACTCAATGAAAGAAATGCATTTTACTGTTTTATCAGATGTTCCTATTAAAATATGCCAGTGTGTGCTACCGGTTCAAGTAATTTACAATGGTTATCTAAAAAAACACAAGTGCTTTTGCCTGCATATATTTATGGACAGGAGGAAACTCGACAAGCGACCTTTACAATGGTTCATATAAATGTGTTTTATAACTTTCGTGATGTTGTGTTTTCCATTTATGAAGTAAGATGGAGGTTTATTTAAGACTACTCCCCGCTCTAGGTCTTAACGCTGATTATCTTTTATGTAGCATGTCTTTCCTAGAATTATTTTGTATGTTTGCAGAGGAAGAACAATGGCATAACCTTTAGTAATTTAATGGTTTCTTATTAAAAGAGGGCGTATAATGCGAAATGTTCTCTTTTTTTAGCTTTCTACCATGTTATAATGTTGTTCCTTCATCAAAAACAATGCCTGAAGAGGTTTTAGATGTCATCCATGCAGGTTTGGGTAATTTAGGGATGTAACAATAACCGAAATATGGTGATATTGTATCGCAAAGGTCTCACAATAATATTGTTGACCATCACAATATATCGAATAACAAGTTATCATTATGCTTAAATGAATAGTTCTGATGCAGAAATTGCTAAAAAACACCAGAGGGAACTACATAGACCATGATCCTTTGCTCCATTTCAGTGAAGACTACATGAAGAAATAACTGTTCTAAGCACTTTGAAACCTTCATTCTTTGGATTAAGTCTTGTGAAGGCATTTTTAGAGGAAAAAGGAGCACATTTACAGTTTTGTGAGCCTCCACAAAATATTGCAATAAAAATTGTATCGTGAGATGTACGTTACCACGGTAACTGCTGAACAATCCACCATATACATACATGAAGAACACCCCCCCACTGTCTCTGAAATAAACAAATACATCATTCCCACTGTATTATTGTTGTTTTGTTTTGTTTTTCAGATTCTACTATGTGATGAGGTCAAACTCCCAGATGGGGGAATTGACGTGTAGAGTATTTGGTCATGAAATATCCAAAAGGTAGATTTATTTTTTAAACCATTAACTTCTTGTATTGCAACAACTAAAATCTGCATCTTCACAATATCAATTTTAGATTTTAGCCAGCCTCTATCTGTATGAAATATTCCAGAGAATGTTGTAATGTTATGATACCCGGCCATTGTATATGGTGAAAATATCGTACAGAGAGATTTGGATATTGTTCCATCACATGACAATAAATGTTGTACCAAATGACTGGGCAAAGCGTTCTATAATGTCAGTCTTGTTATTATGTAGAATATCATAATATTGTGAGGTTTCCCATGATATCGCAATAAATATCATACCGTAACATATCGTGAGACTTGGATATCATTACGCCGCTATAATTTAGTTATCTCTCTCTGCTCTATTCAAGCCCTCCTTAAGTTAACAAGGCCCCCATACGTTTTACACAATTCTCCATAAATATACAAAAACATGACACAAAACTGTACGTAGCAACTGGACAGATGCGATGTGCAGTAGTTTCATTAGCAGGATGCACTCTAATTGTGTAATGATAGCGCTCTGAAGGGGGAGCAAAGGGAAGTAAAACGAAAGTAAAACGAAAGTAAAACATGGTAATTCATTGTTCATTACCATGTTTTTACCATTACCATTGTTTTCAGCAAATATAGCATTTTCAAAACAATAAAAGGTAACATGGTGATCTAAATATGTTATGTGTTAGCAGTTAATACCCCATAGAAGTAAAATACGTTCTTTATTTGTTTTTTCAATATGTATACAATTTGTGCAAGAAAAAAAAAAAAATCCCGTAGGCTTGTGGGCTGAACATTGCACAGCATCTTACAGCTTAAAAAGGGTTTGGGTTTGGTAAGGGCCTGAGAAAGATTGCTACATTACTCAAACATGCATGGATGACATCTATAACCTCTTCAGATATATTTTTATCACAATATTACATGGAAATCTTAAGAAAAATTTAACGTACACAGGGTAAAACCAGTTTAAATCAATAAACAAAGCATTCGAAACATTTGATTTTGCTCTGTTATCATTGTTTATGTAGAAAAATGTCTTAACCTTTACAATTGTCTGATAATTTTTCCTTTGACTATCACATTTAGTTTTATAATTTATTTGATTAATGGAAAATTACTGTAATTCAGGCCCAGTCTAAGTCAGGTCAGTCCAATATGATGAGCTCTAAAGCCAAGAAAAAACCTCCATAATCATCTTATGTTAGTCAGATAATAATGATAATATATTACAGTTTTAAATCATATCCCATTTTGCAGCATTAATTGTTAGATATGAAAGTTGCTGTTCATTTGACCCACTGACTCGCTCAACATACACTCCCAAATCTATTTAAATGCATCTTATATTTTTCCGTTATAGCGTTCAATGACGACAGCGTTTTGACCCATTGATTATCTCATTACTGCAGCAGCTGTCAGTGGGAGGAATCCATTATAAAGAACAAGTAAAAGCACTGCTCTTTAAAGAAATCTTCTCAAAGCTTAAAAATAAGGCCTTGCATAAAGATATAGTAAGCATCAGACAGCAGACAGATGGAGCAGGCCAGTGGAAAACAAGTGAAAGTACTGTCTGTATGTTCGAACTTTGAAAACCCCTGTTGTGTTTTCAAAGTTTTCTAACATGCATAAGGCACTTTCACTTGTTTGTTGATGTTGAAGACCTCACAGCTCAAGTTAGGACCTTTAAAACTGAAACTATCTTATGCAAAAATGACTCTTGTGAGCTTTAAGCCATGTTATAATGTTCTTATCTCCTCAAAAACAAACTTAGAATTGTGTTTTGTTTCATTCACACATGTTTAAGTAACCTTTTATTATCTATCTGCCTTTCCAAAGCTCAAAATGCTCCTTGTGATGTCCTGAAGTGGCAGTTTTCAAGTTAACTGCTACCCTTTACCTTTTGTTTAGTAGAGACTGGCAATTCCAGGGCTGAAATTATCCAAATGATTCTAGTGAACGTGTATGAAGTTTAAAAACACAATTACGACATGACATCACAAGTTGGAACAGAGTGTTTTTAGTCTAAGAGAAGAACTCACCTAAAATATTTAGGATTTGTGTGTTAAACGTGTGAATGAAACAAAACACAACTCCAGGTATGTTTGTGTTGAGGAAACAACATTATAACAGATCAGAAAACAGCATAATATGGATTATTTCAAGAAATCTTCTCAAATCTTAAAAATAAGGCGATGCATATATATGCATATATATATAATATAAGTGACAGACAGAAGACAGACGGATCAGGCATTGGAAAATAAGGGTACTGTAAGTACTGTATAAGGGTGACAAGACGTCCCTATTTACCCGGAACAGTCCCATTTTTCAGCCCTGTGTCTCCTGTCCCAGCAAATTTATCCAAACCAGTGATTTGTCCCAGTTTTATACAAGAAATGTCCAAGGTGTCCCTATTTTTGACCAATCTGATCCCTGTCAACAGTAAAAAGAGGCGTAAATTGACATTTGTTGAGGTAAAATACAGAAAAGCTGCTTAAAAATGACCAAAACACAAAGAAAATGTGGCTATACTGACTTACATTACAGTAGATGTCCCAGTTTTTTATTTTGAAAATCTGGTCACCCTATACTGATGTATAATGTAGTTTTGCTTTGCTAGTCAGGGGATTTCAGAAACAATCAGACATTATTTACTTGGAATTGAAAACCTGGAATTCACCTAAAATTCCCGGCAACCACCGTCTCACCAACTCATCTGTTTCTCAGGGAGTCTAACAATGTCGTAAATAACAGGAAGAGAAAGTGACATTAACAGACCTAAGAATGCTTATTGTACATACTGAGCTGAACTAGAACTTAAAGGTGCGTTATGTTACTTTTGGTTTGGTCTGTCACCTGCTTGCTCTGCCTGGAATGTCCCACAGTATGACATTAAACAGCTCTACCTTGTATATGTATTCAATTATAGTTGGTTTTATAGCTCAAAATTACCTAGAAAAACAGGCATTCTGACTGTGAGTGGGGTCGCCTCTCCACAGATCTGACCTGTAACTTGGTCTGGTTTGGTCTCCATGAAGATAGAAAGGTTTAATGTCATACTGTGAAACATTCCAGACAACAACAATAATAACATCTCCATGGAGAAAAGCATTTAACAGACCCTCCACCAGAAAAATCACACAATGCAGCTTTAATAGTAGATTGCATTGCCACCATAAAAGAAATATGCTTGTATTCCCACTTGGGCGATTCTCCGGCAACAGCTTGAGGTTTAGCCAACTTAAAAGGGCCTATATTACACAAAATTGACTCTTGTGAGTTTTAAGTTATGTTGTTACCTCATCAAAAACATACATGGAGCTGACTTTGTTTCATTCACACCTTGTGATGTCACGAAGCGGTGGTTTAAGCAACATTTTAGTCTTTCAGTAGAGATTGGAAATACCAGGGTTGAAACCATCGAAATGATTCTAGTTAAGGTGTATGGAGTTTAAAAACACAGTGGAGCACTTTCTGTATTACAACATGACATCACAAGGTGGAGTGTTTCAGTTTGAGAGACGAACCCGCCTAAATATTCAGGATTTGTGCGTTAAACATGTCTGAACGAAAACAAAAACAACGCCAGGTATGATTTGATGAGGAAACAATAACACAGAACAGAAAATAGCGTAATATTAGCCCTTTAAAAATTGTCATAGTGAGAATTTTTAAATAAGATAATTTGAATTCAGTCTACACTCCAGAAAGTGTATTATCAAACGTATGATCCTCTTAGCGTTCGGCTCCTCCATTGTTCAGAATTCGCTCCTTCGTCAAGCTTTTCGACCCGTCCGTACAACCCAGGCTTTTAAAATCTCTCCATACATTCTCAAGATTCACTCATCCCACTCTTCACAGGAGTAATGGATCAGTTGGGAAACTACCAAGCCCATTCCTTCTTGGGCTCTCGCTAAATCTTTGGGGGTCCCGTTCCTGCTGGGCCATGTGAAGATTGAGACGGAACCCCCACCCGGAGTCTCAACCCAACCGCCCCGCCTCGTCTCCCTGTAATAAACTGTGCGCTTGCTAGTGAAAGATAGCTCGTTTTAACACTCACATTTGATATTGTGACATTCCTACCTCATAAACCACATTCCCATTACACTTTGTCTTTTATATGCCCCAGTTTCCTTTAATCTCTCTCTTTACTCATCTTTTCTTTCTCATTTTTCCCCTGACAATAATTCTCCCGACAATAACGGCACCGCCATCACCGCCGCCTCATCGCCAAGGCAACAACCAGTCTGAAAATGTCATACAAACTTTTAACAGTCTTGTCACAGTTCACTCCTCAAAGGGACTAAAACAACACGAGAAGAACAAATCCTGTTAGAGGGGTCTGTAATTGTCGTCATGGGAACAGGGAAATGTCAGAGGTCAGCCCGAGTGCATCACAGTCTCAGTGGTCTGTCGGGGAGTTTGGTCCACTGGAGATTATCAAAATCTGGTAGAACTGATTAGATCTAAAGTGGTCTGGGATTTTTTTCATTTGCTTCATTGCTTTTGTTTGTTTTTTATAATTCATTTTATAAAATTACAGTTCAGAAGGTCACAAACGCACTCAATGTGAAGAAACATGGTCATGGTCACATTTTTCCACCTTCAACACACTCAAAGCGCTTTACAACATTCACACACACATTCATACACCAGTGTACGCAGACACTAGGGGGCTTAAGTGTCTTGCCCAAGGACACAACATCAGAATTCATCTGTGGGTCAGTTAAGGCTGTGCCATTAATTGAATTTTGATCATGATTTCGATGTCAAACAATCTCCAAACATATAATCGAATTGAAACGATTTAACAAAGTTGATTTGGAGATTTTTTTTAAATATATATATTATATATTGTGTATAAGTGTATTTATTTTATTTTTTTTTAATATAGAGATTGTAGTACAGCTGGATTTATACAGCTCTGGAAAAAAGGAGACCACTGCAAAATTATCAGTTTCTCTGATTTTACTGCTTATAGGCATTTGTTTGAGTAAAATGAACATTTTTGTTTCATTCTCTAAACTACTGACATCATTTCTCCCAAATTCCAAATAAAAATACTGTCATTTAGAGCATTTATTTGCAAAAAATGATAAATGACAAAATAACAAAAAAAGATTAAATGTTTTCAGACCTCAATATAATGTGAAGAAAACAAGATTATATTTATTTTAAAAGAACAGAATACTGATGTTTTAACTTCAATATTTGGTGGAAGAACCCTGATTTTTAATCAGAGTGGTTTTTCTCCTTTTCCTCCTTAAATCAGATTTGGTTCAGGTCATCACCTCATCAGTGCCTCATGAAGCAGAATGAGATGTGCCTGTGTTGTCACACATGTAGAGATGCTGATTTCAGAAAAAAAAAAAAGAAATGTGGTTCCATTTTTTTTTTTTTCCAGAGCTGTAGTTCATTTTGGATACAGTTTTTCTTTTTTTCTATGCCTTATTTCATGTATATAAGTATATTTTATTAATTTTATCTGTTATACATTGCAAAACTGCTCTAAGGTACATATTTGTAGCCCATATTTATTTTCAGTTTGAAAGTTTTGTGTAAGTTTTTGATAAAGTATTTTTTTTAGAGAAATGCTGAATAAATGCATCATGTAACTAAAAAATCGTGATAATGATTTTTTCCATAATCAAGCAGCCCTAGTGTCAGTGGATCTGACGCTCTTATCAACTCAACTGAGCTAGTGCCACCCTCATAGAAAATAGAAAGAGTTAAAGAGTAAAATATTTGTCTGTAGAATAATATGTTGGTTTAAAGTGCAGCCATGATCTGTGCCATCAACTGAATGATTCTCTAATGAGTGCAGATCGTGGCCATACCTGCTCGTCAATGCATGATCTTGTCTGATCTCAGAAACTAAACTCTGGGAATATTGGGATTTCAGATGACACAACATTCCAATAATGTTCAATAATGTTTAATACAGACGGTAGCAGGGAGCTAATATGAAACGAATATGGTTAAAATTGTATTATCAGTATTACAGTGAACTCTTGGATCTAGTCACAGATACAAATGATCAGGTTCAACATCTGTACACTTGCCTTTTGAATAATCCACAGCAAAGTAGGAAAAAACTGCCTCTCCACCAAAGCCCGGGGCCACAACAGGGAAGCAGAAGCTCTTGTGAAAAAACTGTTATTGTATCCTTGGGCAAGACACTTCACCCACTTGCCTAGTACACAGTAAATACGATGTGTTTGTGGTAGGCACGCTGCAAATTTCTCTGATTTGGCCAAGATTTAAAAACTTTTTATCTCATTTTCAGATTTATTATCTACTTACTAGTTCTGAGACTGTTTAATTCTAGTCTAGAGGTTGTTTATTTTAATATAACTCGTCAAGTAAAATTATCCTGTTGCATGGACAGATAATTTCACTGCTTTTAAGTCATTTTCTGATAGATTTAAGTGTTCATATCTTAAATTTTCAAGCTTTTTTGCAGTACGGAGGGGCCCATTGCAAGATTGGCAGCCTTTTTTCTGTCAGTCTACCCCAGGGCGGTCGTGGTTATATAGTAAAAATAGGATATACAGTGTTATGTTTACGCTTTACCACCAACAACAAGCTCAGACACTCAGTCATTTCAGGACAGGCATCGACACTGGGTAAATATTACACAGTAAGACCCCTCCACTCTCTTTCTCTTTATATCTATCCATCTCTCACACTCTCTTCAACACAATATAGTGCACAAAAACAGAGCAGAGATGGAGGAGGAGGAGAGGAGGAGGAGAGGGGAGGTCGGGGTTGGCATTGACCTCGCTGCTGCTCTGTTTAATTTCACCAAAAGCCCCTGTGACAAAAGGGTTCTTACTCAGAGCTGGCACTTACCGGAGAGGGAGGAGGGAAGGATCGGGAGGGAGTGAAATGTCTAGAATTATGTTTAGTTGGGATTACGTAACTTAAATTTGTAAATAAAACAAAATTGACTCATTCTGTTTAAAAGGGTCCATATTCCGCTATTTTCTGATCTATGTTATAATGTTTTCTCCTCAAAACATCCCAGGAGTTGTGTTTAGTTTCATATACACATATTTAACACACAAACCCTGCATATTTAAG
The DNA here is from genome assembly GCA_034769755.1 of Odontamblyopus lacepedii. Classification (NCBI taxonomy): domain Eukaryota; kingdom Metazoa; phylum Chordata; class Actinopteri; order Gobiiformes; family Gobiidae; genus Odontamblyopus; species Odontamblyopus lacepedii. The sequence continues at coordinate 11,427,948 of CM068362.1, forward strand.
CTTTAAGAGTTTTTCTATTACCGTATTTTTGGAACTATAAGACGCAATATCAATGAACGGGTCTATTTTCACACATAAGGTGCACCGGATTGTAAGGAGCATTAAGTAAGACTGATACCTACCACTAAATTAGTTTGCTTCACTTGGGTGTGTAAGTCGGCATGTCTCTGAACAGGGGCCATTTTGGGCTCCTTATACACACCCCGTAATATGATGTTGAAGCACAGTACATGTTACTCCACAAGGCTCCTGACTACCGTTGCCGTATAATCCTCAGATAGCTCCGATAATCCATCCAGTGGTGCAGCTTCATAGTTTAACAAAGTCATACAAAAACATTTTGACAGATCTTTGAGTGCCGTGTACCACATAGAATCGGTTTTGTAGTGCGCCTTATAGTCTGAAAATACAGTAAAAACACCACCTTGTGATGTCCACTGTGTTTTTAAACTCCGTACAGATTCACTTGAATTACTTGGATAATTTCAGTTTGATCATTTCCAGTCTTTACTAAACAAAAGGTAGAAAGTAGCTGTTAACTTGTAAATGACCACTTCATGACATCACAAGGTGGAACAGAGCATTTGGAGACAGACAGAAAATAATAAAAGATTACTCAAACATGTGTAAATGAAACAAAACACAACTCCAGGTATGTTTTTCATGAGGTAACAACACTATAACATGATTAAAAAGCTCACAAGAGTCAATTTTAATGTTTTTTTTTTTTCCATAAACATTAAATGAAGTTATAATAAATACAGCATTTTTTCCAGCCACATCTCCATGAGGCAGACTAATGTGGACGAGGCTGCCAGTCTGCACTGTTTAGACTTCATTATGTTGCATAGAGAAAGAAAATTCAATTCCGCAAATGGTTTTAGCCTAAAAATATAACTCCATTTTGTTTGACAGTGTAGTCCTGCTGTCTCTGTGTAGATGCATTCACTGGAGGCAGGGCTGGACCATCTCTATTCTGTGCCTGGCTCTGGTCCGACTCAGCGCTATCCCTCTCCTCTCATGACACCCGCGCTCAAGGTGTGAGCTAAGATACATTTCACTCCAGACGGTGAAAAAAGGAGGGAAAAAAGCTTTGTAAAAACATTTTCTGTGAAGTCAGATGAAGAAGAGAAATCGCTGAGTATGCGTGAGGAACGGCTCAGTTGTAAAAAGGGTGTGATGGACTGAAAATACTGGAAAGAAATGTAAAAGTAGGTATCTCTGCACTGATGTGGGACTGGGAGTGTTTTTAGTCCATTTTGGGGTGTTATATTTTTACCATACCTACTTTTCAATACCAGTATCAGTACTTGTATTTTTGTTTGTCTAATTTTGCACAATATAATGCAAAGAAATAAATATATACACTACAGGTAGGTAAGGTATTGTTGGATAAATTGGATTTGGAGATTTGGTGTGGAATGACCCAATAATTACTGTGCTACAATAAGATTTGAGCTATAGACAGATGAATATATAACTTATATAAAAAATAACCAAAATATTGTGATACCATATCGTCAAAAGTCTTATAATAATACCATGGACCATCACAATATATCAAAATTACAAGTTTATTTACTTAAATTCACTGTTTTGGTGCAATTTGAGCTGAAATAAAAACGAGGAAACTACATAGACCATGATCCTTTGCTGCGTTTCAATGCAGAGTACATTAAAAAATAACTGTTATTTAGCACTTTGGAATCTTAATTAGTTGGATTATGACAGAATCAAACTCTTGTCAAGGCATTTTAAAAGGAAAAAGGAGCGTATTCACAGTTTTGTCTCCATGAAATATCGCAATAAATATCGTACTAAGAGATTTCGATATTGTAACATCCCTAACATTTACAACACGTTTTTATGGTTGAGGGTTATTGTGTCAGTGTTTTAAATTAGTTTCAATATCATCATTTATTATTTCATTTCAAAATGTTTTATCATGATAGTCGTATATTGATAATTGTAATCTTTAACTTCACTATACACATATTTCAACCTTTATTTGGGCCGTAATGTATTTTTAAGATATAAAATATAAAGAATTGTTTGACTAGTTGAATATTAATCACTGACTAGTAAAATAATCATTAGTTGCTGCTCTGTAATAAAACCTGGTGTTGTTTTTTGACTTTATTCCAAAGAAGTGCCAAGGCTGACTGTAGGCACTACTCTGTCTGACGCTTTCTCACTTAGACTTTAATTTGAGTTTTGTTTTAACACAATCTGACTGTAAAGACACACACACAATCACACCCACAAGCTCGCATCAGCAAACAGTGTATCCGTTAGTCACTGTCAACTGGACCATGAACGCTCTAATTCACAGGCTCCTGAAAATGTGCATGTATTTTTTTTTTGTGTGTGTTTTTTTAGCTTTCTGATGCGTTTTTTTTCTTCTTCTACACTGTTTTGTGGGGGGATTCTGTCAATGTTTAATAGGGTTCGGCATTGGAAGTACTTTTACTTGAGCCTAAAGCCTTTCGGTCATGTTTTTTTATGTTTTCTTTTTGTTTTGTAGTGTTGTAAAATGACCAAATAAACTACTGTTGCTGCTTCTGCTGCTGCTACTGCTACTACTATTACTGCTGCTACTGCTACTGCTGCTACTACTGTGCTACTACTATTGCTGCTGCTGCTGCTACTGCTACTACTATTACTGCTGCTACTGCTACTGCTGCTACTACTACTATTACTGCTGCTACTACTACTACTACCGCTGCTACTGCTACTACTGTTGATGATCTTAAACCTTTTTGAGTGTTTTTGACAGTGTGCATTGGGTCACCATGGTAACTGCTGAACATTCCCCCCAGAGATGATAATAATAATCGTAAAAAAAAAAAAAAGTTTTATATAGTGCTTTTCTGGACACTCAAAGACTTTTTATAGATCATTATTCATTCACCCCAGACCAGGTGGTGATAAGCCACAGCTGTCCTGGGGCAGACTGACAGAAGCGAGGCTGCCAATCTGCGCCATCGGCCCCTCTGACCACCACCATCACTCACGCACACACCACTGTCATACTAGGTAATGTGGGTGAAGTCCCTTGCCCAAGGACACAACAACAGTTTTTTGTGACTGGCGCTCCACTGTGGCACCTGATTTTCGCACCGGTCTCCGATCCAAGTACTGACCAAGCCCGGCCCTGCTGAGCTTCTGAGCTCTGACGGACTCAGGCTTTGACAAACCGGTATGGCCACACATGAGATCAGATGTAGAACACCCCAGCACGATTGCAAACTGCACTGCAAAGTTTCATTAGAGTCAACATTCTCTTAATTGCACCGCCGCACACATACAACTGCACTCACATTATAAATGAAGCTAAAACATGCAGTATCCACGGCAACCGCTCCGGAAAACTCCCATCAAAAAGCCCCACCAAGCCACCTCAACCTCAATAGCGTGATTTTAATTTCAGATTCGAAATGCCTCGCAAATGTTTATGGAGGAGACGGGATTGGGCGAAAATCTGCAACATAAAGGAATCGATCTAAACTGGCCTTAAAAGTGAAGGATGTGATTAAAATTTAAAGATGATCGATTTGAAACGCTTCCAGGCAGAAAAGGAGGAAAATTAAGATGAAAACTCAGGCATACAGCACAATCACTCAACTGTCAACTGCTCTTCGGAGAGGCTGAAGGAAAAGTTCTAATTAAGTGTATTTCATGACACAAAATATTACCATCTTCTGCATTAGCATAAAGTATAATGTTTATGCAGCCATTTCCCTTTTGAGCAACCAATCAGACCATATTTGTGCTGTATTTGACTTTGAAACAGCATATTTAGATCACCATGTCACCTTTTTGAAACATTATTAACATGTTTAATATATTTCACTTTTGTGCTAAGTCACTCCCCTGATGAACTACTGCACATCGCATCAGGTTTGTCAAGTTGTTGTGTACAGTTTTTGGCATGTTTTTGTATATTTATGCATGGATGTTTTTTTCATATTTTTGTATATTTATGCACAGATGACACCCAAAACCTCTTCAGACATGGCTTTCTTGAAGGAACAACATTATAGCATGGTAGAAAGAAAAAATATCTATTTTTGTTTGTTTTTTATTCAAAGCATAATACCACCTCTTTAAGTATTGCACAAAGATGAATTGAACGTAAAATTAAACATTAACCCTAACCAAATATAGAAAATGTACATATATTTTTATTAATATATATATATATATTTTTGAATGTTATTAGTTTTGTTTTCTTGCAGGTTCGTAAAAGAAGTATGCATTATCAATGACATACTCCATATACAAACACATCTTTGATCTTTTCATCGGGTTGATCACTTAACCTTGAATTTTGATGACACTTAAGCCAATACGATACAAAGAAATGTCACTGCGGGCGGCACGGTGGCTGAGTGGCAACACTTCTCCGTGTCTGGATGGGTTTCCTCCTGTGGGCTCACCACCCGCAGAGGGGTTCATAGGAGGGGTCAGGTGCTATGAGTATTGGGCAGTAAACTGCCCCCGCGACCCAGCTGGATTAAGCGGGAAAAGATGGATGGATGATCACTTAACCTTGAATTTTGGTGACACTTAAGCCAATACGATACAAAGAAATGTCACTGCAAAAACAGGATTTCACAGACTTTTTGGAGATTTAGTTCGATTTGCACTTGGCTTTTCATGCCGATTAGAGTGGGCCGCACATTTAACACAGGTAAAGTGAGTCAAATGAGCCCAAATTCAAATCTGGGGGTGTTAAAAGCAGCAGATTCCTCTGGTGAGCCATTCAAAGCTCTCAACACGTATCAGTGGTCCTGCTCCAGAGGCCCATTACACTGAACGCCTCACTGCAGACTCACACTGGCACTGCACTGTGGAGCCAACAGGGCGCACTCGGGTACTAACCTCACTCATGACATTACACTGCTGCCTTTAACACCCTTTTAACTCAACTGTGAACCAGATTTCAGCTCCAATGGGATGTTTTAAGTGACATTTTTCTTTCTTATTTTGTACAGGTTTATAATAGTGCCCATAGTGTGATTTCACAGGGAAACTTGTCTACTCACGGGTATGAATAAAGTGGGAAACCTTTATTAGGGATGCAGTTTTTTCTGTCCCGATACCGATGTTGATACTTTGGCTTTAATTATCTGCCGATCCACAATATCAACTGATACTAGGGTAGAGACTGAAAATGTTTTGTGACTGTTATTTATAATTTAAAGTTTAATCATATGACACATTTTGGGTCAACATTGGCCAGTAAATCTTATTACACCAGTTTATAGATCAAAATGACATCAGCTGAACCAGTATCATGGAGGCCGATATCAGGTCTAGGGTTGGGCAGTAATACGGTACTATGGTATCTCGAGGTATCAAAAAGTAGCAACGGTATCAGTTTCATTACCGCCATTTTAAAAATCTGCAGCACATAAGGACCTAATATACTGTAATATTAGGAGCATTTTGGCTTCAGGTGAATGACAGGAGAGAGAGGGCAAATGTTGATGGAACTAAGACCCTGCGTCGGGCCAGAGATCCCACCACAGTCGCTTCAGACACTGGGCACAGTGTGGACTTTCTCCCCTCCGCTCTCTCTCCTCTTCAAACGTCGTTACGCTCGGAGATATAAATCCACACGCAGTGAGACTGACGCTTCATGTGTGACGTTGAGCCGAAAATGTTGCGATGGAGACATTTTATTGAACGCCGAGAGTCAAGAGGGGATGAGTGGCGCTGAAGAGGAGAAAGTTCCCGCTTAAGGGCGAAGTCAGACTTTCACAGAGGAGACCGTAACTTCTCCGAGTGCCGAGAGTGCGGGTCTGTCAGATACAACATGCTGCAGTGGAAAATATCACACGCCGTGGACTGTCGCCTTTAACTTTTTATTCTGGAATCTGCCTCTTCTGAGCTTTTCTTGTGTTGTCGTGTCCCAGATCATTAAATGGAGGGAGATACGCACTGGTGAAGTTTGGTTTGATCAGAACTTGTGCCTCATCTTCAAATATAATGCTGCTATTCTGTTTCTGAATGGTTTAGGTACAAACTACAAAATAATTCTTAATTAGTCACGGTAATACCGTATATCCTGGTAAAATGATGAAAAGGTTTAACGATGTCAAAATTTGGATACCGCCCAACCCTAATCATGTCCACCAAAATGTTCAATACTGCTGCCAGTATCTAATACCAGAATCTTATGAGTGCATCTCTACACTTAATTTAGGAAATTTTCTGGTGGGGTTTCCATCGCATGCTTGTCTCCATGGAGATGTTGTAGAATGTTCCACAGTATAAACATTAAGCGTATCTCCATAGAGACAAGGAGGCAATGCCATGAACCCAAGCAGCAGATCAGACTTAAGGAGAGGAGACCCTGCTTACAGTAATAATTTGGGGCAATTAAAGCATGCGTAACTGAATATATGCAAGATATTTATCTTTATAAGAGTGAGAGTGAATATATGGTACAGAGGAGGGACAGTGAACAATGAATATACGGCCAAAGAAAAGTGAAAGAAGTTTGTTGGAGAGAATGGGAGGAAGTGTTTTGGTGGTGAGCTGCTAAAACAGAAAAGCTTTATTCCCGTGACACAGACTCTTAAAGGCACTCGGCTGAAACATGGTGGTTGGCCCCTGAACTCCACTGAAGACACCATGATGCGTTCAGGACCACTCTTGACTGTAGGTTATCTCACCCTCTTAGAGCAGAGGAGGTATAGTGATGCACATTTAGTCCGTCTCATCTGGAGCAGGGCTGGAGTGAAAAAGTGAAGTGTTACTAGCAAAGAAAACGTTTTGGGCCAGATTATACATGTAGTAATTCGGTTTATCCTCTACCTACCTTTGGTTATTTTTAGTTAATCATTCAGAGTTGAGTAATTCAGCGAGTTGTTTCCCTTAAAGTCAAAACATATGTCGTAATTGTACTGGGAATAACAATAACAGGTGTCACATATGTTCTGTGTTGCATCTTAAAGAAAGAGAAAAACCCCTGATGTAGAGATAGACCAATATGTCATTTGGCTGATATTTGCACTTTTTAGTAGTGCTGCCACTAACGACTAATTTTCTAACGATTAATCTCTCGACTAATTTTTCGATTAGTCGACTAATCTAAACGACTAATTTAAAAAAAAAAACACACACACAAGTGTGTGTGTTAGATTTTCCCGGGAGGTTACCTTGTGTGTGCTGTGCGTGCGAGTTGCAAAGGTTAGTGCTGTTATGTCTGTTGTGTGTGCTCATTCGACAATGTTGAACAACGATATGCACACACAATTTAACGAGTATGCACGAGCAGCATATTGCAACGGTATTCTCAATACCGTTGCAATATGCTGCTCATGCATACTCGTTAAATTGTGTGGATATCGTTGTTCAACATTGTTTCAAAAACATTAACAAAGGAGTCGAGTTAGCCTGCTTAGCATTTCAAAAATAGGCACAACAGTCATAAAACAAACAAAAGCTAGCTTGACATTCAATAATAATACTTCACGTTGTCTTTTCCTTTTCTGAAACGCCTTCAGCAACTCGGTGTGTTTTCTTTTAAAGGTGCTCATGCATCGTGGTCGTGCTCCGTGATAAGCCAAAGAAGTCTTACAGAGTGTACAAACCACTCTATCACCATCTGTCCGAAAGTATTCCCAGACTTTCGAGGCTTTAGGTCTTGGTCTAGAAGAAGTCGCCACTGTTCTTGGATCCGGCTCTGACCCACCGGCCGCTGCCATTTTCATACCGCTCTCAAATGCTCAAATCGGGGGAAGGTGGAAGAGAGAAAGAGAGAGACCAGCCAGCAGAGTGCGCTTGGCAAATACTTCCTCAAGTTTGTTTTCTTTGGCGGTGCCATTATTTACCACTGCTGTTAGCCTTTGGTGAAGCCGAGGTTAGCCACCTCGGCGTCAACCCCGGATGTAGCTGCTGTCAGCAGCACCGGTGTCCGCCTGGGGCGCAGCCGCTGCCCGCCGCACCGGTGTCCGCCCTCGGTGCAGCCGCTGTTAGCCGCACCGGTGTCCGCCCTCGGCGCAGCCGCCGCGCGCGCGGTGTCACGCCTCGGCGCGCAGCCACTGCCCGCCCGCACCGGTGTCCGCCTCGGATGAACGCTGCCTGCCGCACCGGTGTCCGCCTCGAGTGTAGCCGCTGTTAGCCGCACCGGTGTCCGCCTCGGGTGTAAGCCGCTGTTAGCCGCACGGTGTCCGCCTCGGATGTAGCCGCTGCCTGCCGCGATTGTCCGCCTCGAGTGTAGTACTACTAGTGGTGTGGAGGGGAAATACCTGATCTCAGGCAAGCAAAAGGTCTCTGGATGAGCCGTTTGAGACCAAAAATAAATAAAGGCGAATATTCGACCAAAAAAATTGTATTCGACTCATTTTCACATTCGATTACGTCGACAGCGTTGAATAATCGCGGCAGCACTACTTTTTAGCATTACATTAAGCGTTGTGAACGCTTGCATATGAAGCAGTCTTGTTGTGTGATTGTGATTGGTGTCTGTCATGTGCTTTTTGCATGTTCTAATTATACTAATGTGACACAGTTAATATTCACTGATCTTAAAGTCTGTGTCATGTGTGATGGACTGAATATTATTTATTTATTATTAGGGATGGAACGATATCTCTCCAAATCTCTCTGTACGATATTTTCACGATATACATCTCCATCCATCCATCTTCTCCCGCTTAATCCGGCTGGGTCGCGGGGGCAGCTTGCTGCCCAATACTCATAGCACCTGACCCCCCCATGAACCCCTCTTTGGGTGGTGAGCCCACAGGAGGGTGGACATTATGGTCCTTGATGTTAGTTCATAGGGGTGCGGGCATGTTTTAGGTTGATGGGGGAAACCGGAGTACCCGGAGGAAACCCATCCAGACACGGGGAGGAACATGCAAACTCCACACAGAAAGGCCCGGGCGACCCGGGGATCGAATCCGCAACCTTCTTGCTGTGAGGCCTGAGTGTTGCCACTCAGCCACCGTGCCGCCCATCATATACATCTCACGGTACGATATTTATTGCAATATTCTGTGGAGGTTTACAAAACTGTGAATCTGCGATTTTTTTTTTTTTAATGCCTTCACAAGATTTAATCCAAAGAATTAAGATTTCAAAGTGCTTAGAACAGTTATTTCTTCATGTAGTCTGCACTGAAACAGAGCAAAGGATCATGGTCTATGTAGTTTCTTATGTTTTTTTTTTAGCTATTTCTGCATCAGAACTATTCATTTAAGCAAAGAGACTTGTGATTCGATATATAGTGATGGTCCACGATATTATTGTGAGACCTTTGACGATACGATATCACCATATTTCAGTTATTGTTACATCCCTAATAATCTGCCTTTCTTTTTGGCCCCAAAACACTGGCAGAGCTTAGTGGTTGGTATCTGTTGCCTTGTTCTAGAAATTGCTTTAAAAAACCTTATCGTTTAATCTCAAGCTCTGTCCTATTGGAGCTGTACAGGAGGGATAGTGAATATATTGGTAGTCTTATCTGCTTTTGAGTGGCCAATCTGGTCTGATCTCAATCTACCCCAGATATTTTACCACCACAGCATATGGAGCATAGACTGCACAGTATAAGGAGGTGGATTAAGTGAGTGTAACGGTACAAAAAGCGTTCGGCTCCAGCTAAATGAAGCCAATCAAGGCTAGGAGTTATAGCAGCTCATTTGGAATTAATTGTTCTGAATGGTTCAGAATTGAAATAGTTCAGAAATAAAATATTCTCCTTTGAGTTTACATGGAAATAATAATTGCAAATAGAGGTTTACATGGAAAACATAAATCGCCTTTATCTAATTCCACTCAATGTCTGGAGGTCGGGAAGGGTTCTGATTGGACAGAGACATGAACGTATTTATGTCGACAAGAAGAAAACACACACTTCAGCTGCTCCCGGCTTTTCTGTCATCTCGGTTTGTTGTTACACCGCGGACACAAACATGAGCCAAACTTTTTCCACAGTCATTCTGACAATAATGAAGCAGCAGCTGGACAATTCTCTCCTCACGCTTTACGTCTGTGAGCTGAGGAAGAGAAGGGAAGAGTGTCGGAGAAGGAGGAAGACAAACTGAGTCTGAGGCTGCGACACCTCAGCCCACTCCCACATCCCGCTTGCAAATCCAAAGAGCAAAGGATGAAAGTCCGAAGAGACGACTGGAGGAGCCGGATCGAAAAGCGACCCAACAAGCATGAACAACCGGAATTATTTTTAAGAAGTATAAATGTTTACATGATTGAGAATAAATTAATTCAGCTTTAAAATCAGAATAAACCATGTGCTTACTTTGGAATTAAGTTTATTAAATCATAATCATAATCATTTTCATTAGAAATTAAGTGTTTACATGGTCTTTTTAAAGTGGAATTAATTTAATTCAAAATTAAAACGTGACAATTAATTTGTAAAAGTGTTCTTTAAGCCCAGTGTATTTTTATGTCATTATCAGTAGAAAAATGCTGAGGTTAGAGTTGCAGAAAACAGGAAACCCAGAGAAAAACCAAAGAGGAGATTTACACATGTAGCGAGGACATAAGATAGAGGTTAGATACATGTTAGATAAAAGCAAACTGGGTTATAGAGTCACCCTGAGATTAAAATTCAGAAAAACATCAAAATTCTGACAAATTTTCAAAAACATAAAAACCCAAACTGTGGCTCTTGACGGTCAAAAGGGAGAGATAAAAGGGTTTACCAAAACAAGATCTTTTTTTCTTTCTAAAATGATGCTTTTTAAATTTGAAGTGGCCCGTTTTCAAAAAGAGGATATTCTGGGAGAGCACTGGCCTCCATTTGCTGCAAAAACACTAAAACTAAAAACCCTGCTCTCCGTGGCATCTGAGTGAAACGTTTAAAAGCAGGTTAAAGTCAGCTGAGTGAGAACAGGGGATGTATAATTATTCACAAAGCTTTTGATGGGTGTAATAAAAGCCTCCAGTCATTCCTAATAGAACAATTTCACACACATTTAAATAAACCATCATCATAATAACACATTTTGAGGTTCGATATATCGTTAAAGTTTGATATGTCCAGCTTCAAAACATTGTATAAACGGGCACTAAAAACCCATGTTAAAAACCTTGCTTGTGCAAAAGAAGAAAGAGATCCGCACTGCAGTTTTTTGAAGTTTCGGATCAAGCCCTTCGTCACATTGTGGTGTTATTGAAATAAAAATTTGGGAGCTTCAAAAATCTGTGGCTCTATTTTGTCTTTTGCACAATTTTTTTTTCAATGGTTTTATGTGCACTGTCCCTGATAAATAAACTAAACTAAATATAAGACTATAAACAATAATACTGAAAAAACATAAAGTAGAATTATTCACAAAAAACTAATCTAAATATAAGATATTACTGTTAAACTGTTAAATATTACTGAGCTGTATAAATAAATAGCAGTATACAACACTTAAAGGTGCACTGTGTAACTTTTCTGGTGGAGGGTCCATCACCTGTTTCTCTAGACATTACCTGGAAGGTTCCACAGTATGGCATTACACTTGTATATCTCCACAGAAACAGTAGGTGACACCGAAAGGCCAAGTTACAAGTCAGATCTGTGCAGAGACGAGCCCGTTCACAGGAAGAATAAAAGATTTTAGGTCAGTAATACAAAACGGATACATTTAGTGCCATATTGGGACATTCCAGACAAAACAATAACATCTCCATGGAGACAAGCAGGTGAAATGTTACACAGTTCACTTTTAATAATAAACTAAGTAATTAGTTTGTGTGGTTTTTGTTCATAATTCAGTCTCCTACAGCTCAAATGTGATGTATATTGCAGAGAAAATAATCCAAAACGTCCCAAAGTACAAAGACGATAAATATTGACCTCCATAAATTACAGTTTTGTTTATAATGTAGTGAACAATAAGTCGGTATAGTATTTATCCTGACAGGCCTCAGTACAGCAGTGTAGCATGTAAATAGGTCTGTCTAGAGCTGTGTTTATGGCGTGTAATGGTTACACATTCACTGATGCATTAGGAGAAGCCTGGAGCTACTTCAGAGACAGAAGTGCAAATGCAGCATATTAGACCACTTTGTGACCACATCTGACCATCACAACAGATTAACTGCACTTTACATGTGCGGGAATCAGACTGAAAAATCTAAACCCAGATACAAAATCAATGCTAAAACTAAGGGTGATACCAAAATATATAGAAAATTGAGCCTTTGGTGACTAGTTTAAATTATATTACACAAAATTGACTCTTGTGAGCTTTAAGTCCTGTTAAAATGGTGTTACCTCAACAAAAACATACCTGGAGTTGTGTTTTGTTTCATTCACACATGTTTGAGCAACCCTGCATTATTAGTCTGTCTACATCTCCAAAGCTCAAAATGCTCTGTTCCACCTTGTGATGTCATGAAGAGGTACACTGCAGTAAAGCTTGCCCAAAATTTAAGATATAAACACTTAAATCTATCAGAAAATGGCTTAAAAGTAGTGAAATTATGTGTCCATGCAGCAAGATCATTTTACTTGAGAAGTAATCTTGAAATAATCTACCTCTAGACTAAAATTAAGCAGTCTCAGAACTAGTAAGTAGGTAATCAATCTGAAAACAAGATGAATAACCTGATAGAAGTTTGAAAATCTTGGCCAGATCAGAGAAATTTGCAGTGTGGTTTCAAAGGTAACAGCTCCTTTTACCTTTTGTTCAGGTCATTGGTCATTTCAGGGCTGAGATTATCCAAATGAGTCCAGTGAAGGTGTATGGAGCACTTCCTGTCTTTGATCAAGACTTTGCGTATTAATAAACATAAACATGACGGATTGTAGACATTAATTTCCTGTTGCAGTCCTGCATTCACTCCCACAAACACTCCAGTGTACTTGGCCACTGGAGAATAGGTGGGTGAAGTGTCTCGCTCAAGGACACAGCAACAGTGTGAGAGGGGAGAAGGGGAAAAAACATAGAAGAATGAGAACAAATGTGCAAATGTATCACTCTTTTGAACACATATTGTTTTGAAAAGAAAAACGCTTTATTTTCGTGACCCCAGCCAACTTGCCAGACTACTTCCATCAGCACCAAAACCAGAGAAAAACTCGTCTCACCGGACGCTGTCGGGAGGTAAGTCGGTGCTGAAGCACGACACTGCTGACGGGGACATACAGATTCATGTCAAAAAACCCAAACTATCCCTTTAACAAAAGCATTTTCCTGTGCTTACATCCCACGTCTATGTCTGAGCAGCAGAAACAAAAGAGAAGCTGTTTCACCATCACATTAATTCGTGACCTGTGGGGATTCTGTCAAGACAATCTGATGCTCTTTAACTAAGGAGACAAGCGCGATCCACTCACATCTGTCAAGTCCATGTGTTAGATTTTAACAGAAACTCATAAATACAGGATCAAAACAGCGGAAATTGGCATAAATCAGGTACAATTACTCACTATACTATAACTCAAATACATTTACTTCACTAACTTTTTGAACAAATTGTCCTTGAGAGTAACACAGTGCTGGAGCAGACATCGGCTTCCAAATATCAGTTTTGCAGATATTCTGGCTGACATATAAATCGATGTAATGTGAGCGGGCCTTTTCTGAGGTCAGTCCCACACACTGGAACACTCTCCCTCACATTAAGACCGAACCTTCAGTCGAGGCTTTTAAGTCTTGGTTAAAAACGCATGCTTACTCACTGGATTTTAACACGGCATGAGAATTGTGTGGATCTCTGCCTCTCTTTTATTGATTTTACTTGCTATTTTTGGTATTTTTTCTGTTTTTTGTGTTGGTAAAATGTGCTACACAAATAAAGTTGGATTGGATTGGAATACTTACAGGTCATAGTTGGCCCAGAAAGTCTAATAATGTTTGAACTTTTATTTACACAGAGCTGTTCTGTTGTTACTTAAGAGATAAATAACAGCTACACACATTTGGATCAGTTTTGTCTTTATTTTTGGAAATAAACAGGAGTGGGACGAGATACAATTTCCATAACAGGAGACGAGGCACGAGATTGGATCAGCGAGAACAAGACAAGACGAGATTTTGACAATTTTATAATAAATAAACTGTGCAATCCAGGTCCCACTTTTGCCCTCACCATTTTTGACTTACTTATTCTAATATTTTTTGCTGTCATTGTTGACATTTTTGGGACTACAGCTTCTCAAAAAATGTAACTCGGCAGTACTTACTTTCATTTTTGCATTTTTGTATCCAATGCAAATGTAAAAACATGAGGGAAAATTTTCAGCATGTGTGGCAATTTTGTCTTGCAAGATCTTGTGGTACAAAATCTTGTCCCACCCTAGAAATGAATCCTGTTTTTAATCTCTGCACTGATTATAAATATACTTAAAGCTATAGTCGCAGAATCAGTATCGGAACTGAAAATGATGGGTTAGTGGAGCCCTAATTTCCAGGGAGAAAAGTGTGTGGCAAAACATCCCCTAAAAAGTTCAAGTGCAGCTCTAAAGTAACTGTACTGTCAAAAATTACTCTGTCAGCTCTACCCATCTGCACCAAAACCATGTCCCAATCAAGCTTCATTTCCTCCAGCGTTTTTAAGATAAAGAATCACAGCTCACATTGGTACATGCTGTATTATGCAATTGCGACAGGCGCGAAATGCAAAGCAGGATGAGTGACATTTCAGCATTGGAACAGCCCGCCCTCCCTCCGTTTTGATGTGAGACTACCGCGGCGACTCCATATAATGACCCATTCACTGCTCCTCACTGACGATTTGGGGACAGGCCTGACAGATGAGCGCACTCACACGCAGGTGAAAACAACAGGATGACACATTGATACTGACACAAGCGAGAGCAGATTTTCCCCTTTTTTTTTGTCTTGACAATCACTGGCTGAATCGTAACCTGAATACCTGCTGGCATGTATTGTACGGATGGTGCCAGTCAGAGAAAGTGAGAAATGAGACAATGATGTATCTATAGGGGAATCAAAATAGAGGGCAGGGGAAGATGTGCTCCTGGGTCTGTTCATGATCTGCAAATACATTTCTTATAATCTTTCTAAAATATTTATATACACTTTAATCCCAATTATCCTAATTTGTTGCATGAAATTAAGTTGTTGTTTACCTACTACTAGTGGTAAAGCTTTGGCCCTAATAGGACATGTATAACAAAAAAAGCACAAGACAAAAACACAAAAGTTTTCTGTGTAGTAGAAGTAGTCACTGTTGCTCGTAATACTTTGTAAAACTAATGATTACTCCTTCTTAAAGTAAGTCCTTCGTAAACCACTATTTGTTTTGTTTTGGTTCACATCCGATCTTTGTCTGACAACAGAAGAGACATCCGGTGCAGCCTGTTGTTTTTTACTGTTTAACAACACATTTCTGTGAATTACATGCTTATTTGAAAGGGAAAACTAAAAAATACATGTTTCTAGGGCAAGAAACTGTAATCTTGTTACTCAATTTTCCGTTTTAACTACACTGCCCAGCCCCCAAAAAAATCGCCACCTGGATTTAACTCAGCAAATAGGTATGAGGTTGCTGCAGTTGGTCAGGTCCAGGTTCAACAACAGTGTGTGCTCAAAGAATGAGGTCAGCTGACTACCTGACAATGGATTAATTGGACTGGATTGGATTCATCAGGCTCAAATAGTGAAAGAGTGGTTCAGGGAGCATGAGACATCATTTTCACACATGGATTGGCCACCACAGAGTCCAGACCTTAACCCCATTGAGAATCTTTGGGATATGCTGAAGAAGGCTCTGACTCGACCATCATCAATGCAAGATCTTGGTGAAAAATCAATGCAACACTGGATGAAAATAAATCTTGTGACACTGCAGAAGCTTATCCAAACAATGCCACGGTGAATGTGTTAATTTTTCACCAGGATCTTGCATTGCTGGTCATTCAGTATATTCAGGTTCAGCTGACCTCATTCTTTGAGCACACACTGCTGCTGAACCTAGACCTGACCAACTGCTGCAACACCATACCTATTCGCTTAGTTAAATAGTTAAATCCAGGCGCCTTTTCTTTTCTTTTTTTTTGGCCAAGCAGTGTATTTAAATTATTATCTTACATTAATCAAAACTGGTAATAGCAGTACAGGCAGTGGTGGTAGTAGTAGTAGTAGTAGTAGTAGTAGTAGTAGTAGTAGTAGTAGTAGTAGTAGTAGTAGTAGTGGATGTAACAGTATAGTAATAGTAGCTGTCATAGTTGCATGGGAAGTATTAATATTAGTCATTATCATTATTAGTAGCAGCAGTTGAAGCAGCGCTATAGCAAAAGTTAAATCACATTATAGGGCTCCACAATCAGACCTGATAAGAGCACTGCCACATTACACAAATCAATATTTGCTGCTGCACTCATCAAAATGTGATCTCACGATGCCAATACAGCAACATGACATGATTTTATGGTCAGTACTTTATTCTAGTACCTCTTCCATTGGGGTCAAAGTCTAATCAAAAGTGAATACACAAGGAAACACAATGAGTTTTCCCATAAGAGTTAATGCTTCACTTCACAAATAAACACAGGAATACAAACATAACTTCACCAGAGCGACACAAGGAAGCAGAGCGTGTTTGACTTTGCCTCGACTCTGGGTGAAGGATTGAGTCTTATCAGAAGCAGCTCTCTCCAGAACTTCTGTGGTAAATTTAGAAAGAAAGAACTGCAGCCAAGTGAAGGTGAAGTACACGGAGCAATGTGATTGGTCCAGCCCCGCACACTGTGGCCTTATGGGAAAACCCAGGGCTGTGACTGTGCAAGAGATACAGGGATTTTATCATGTTATGTATTTAAAATAATAGAATAGAAGACATTTGGTTGGTTTGAAATGGGGTGTCACGATAAATACACTTGACATTATACTGGACTTGTTGACATGCACAACAAAATCTCATTATAATCTGATTTGTGGATGTTTAAGATTACATAAGTGATATGTAAACTAGAAAATCTGTGCGAGTATTCAGAGGAACGCTATTCAGAAAAAAAATTGATGATTTTGCTGTTTACATGTCATCTGAATCATCCTAGAACTCCAAAAATCTCCTATTAATCACATTTTGAGTGTGTATGTAACTGCAGTCACTGTCCACTCTTCAAGTCTTGCAAAATAAAGAAGTCCCTTACAAACGTTCAGATTGTCAACATCATAGATCATATTTGAGTGCGTACTCTAGCACCATATGTGACATAAATATTTATATACAATACATCTCCATTAAGTCCAATTTAACATTTTGTTTTTTACTCGTTTTAATTCATTCTCTTGTCACGCTGACTTGTAGTTTCCATCAGGGCAAATTATCACTCAATCCCGCTTTAGTATAGTAAAACTCAAACACAGACAAACAAAAGATGAGTTATTTTATCTGAAATCGAAAACATATGGGTTTTGTCCAGGTAATCATTGATGCAACTCATTAAAGGTCCTATATTGCGCAAAATTGACTCTTGTGAGCTTTAAACCATGTTATAATCGTGTTATCTCATCAAAAAACATACCTGGAGTTGTGTTTTGTTTCATTCACATGTTCGAGTAATCCTTTATTATTACTTTGTTTACATATCCAAAGTTCAAAATGCAATGTTCAACTTTGTGATGTCATGTAGTGGTAGTTTTCAACCTAACAGCTACGATTTGCATTTAGTTCAGTACAGATTTGCAATTCCAAGATTGATCCAAATGACTCTAGTGAAGGTGCATGGAGTTTAAAAACACAGTGGAGCATCTACTGTATTACCATGACATCACAAGGTGGAAGAGTGTCTTCAGTTTGCGAGGAAAAACCCACCCTAAATATGCAGGATTGTGTGTTAAACGCGTGAATGAAACAAAACACAACTCCAGGTATGTCTGTGATGAGGAAACATTATGACATAGATCAGAAAATAGCGTAATATAGGCCCTTTAATGATATGTTTCGTTTCCTGGAATCCCTGAAGCAATACCAGTCTATTTCAACTGGTCCAAACGCTTCGATTTTAGACACAAAACCCTACAGAAACGCTACAACCCGGGAGTTATTCTAGCACAGACCCGTGTAGTTTCCATTATTGTGCTTATTCTGTGTGGCACTCAACTGGTGGGCGTGCACTAGGGTCTCTGGAGAGAGGCCAGCAGCACGCTCCACGGACCCCCGACGCGCAGGAGCCAAGAGCCGCTCATTTCCATCAGCGTCCTATAGCTGCGCAGCGCCGGACTCTACCTGAACCATATTACCCAAACACCGACACCAATCACGCAGGTTACAGTCGCACTTAAACGACCGCAGCGCCACCGACATCTTACGGGTCAGCTGCTATTGGAGAGTTGGTAAAAGGATCAACCGGGATTAGCTCCTGGAACGGCCACCTGAAGCACCGGGTACCGGGCAGAGGCTATACAACACCGCCACACCTTGCTTAGGATACAGCGTGCCTCCACTCCCAGACACAAACCACTACAAACTTTGACAACAGCCTCTCCGGTCGGTCTAGACACAAAGGAACGAGGAACGGGGCAGTGCGCGCTGGAGATGCCAAACGCGCGGGGGAATGCCAAGGACGTACCGGCGCTCGTTAGACCGCGTTAGACTCTTACCTTGAGCTGCGAGGAGGAGAAAGAGGAGAAGGTGGGTAGCCGACATGGAGAGCAGTCGGGTAGCACCGACCGAGCAGCGCGCGGCGTAATCTCTCGCCATTCTCGTAAACAGGAGTCAAGGTGGACGTAAAAATCCACAGCGCGCAGAGTGGGATTAAAGATTATTCCTTTTGCGGTGACTTCAGTTCACTTTCAGGCCAGTTCGTGACCGTGCCAAGTTTGTGTTTGGAGACTCCGCCGTGCCGTCGGATGTGTCAGAGCCGTGCAAACCCCTCCCCGTGTGGGTTGGCCGGAGAGCGCGCGGCCAGGTAGGGTATATATGCTCCCGACAAGCCTCAGTGACAGCGAGGGGAGCCAGACAAAACTGTGTGCGGGGCTGAGCGGAGGAGAGTGTGAGGGAGAGAGGGCGGCGTGTGCGTGTGAGAGCGAGGGAGAGGGAGAGAAGTGCGGAGAGGAGAGGGGAAAATCACTATGATGTCAGCAGAGCGTCACCAAGAGGACTGCGGCCGTATGAGCGCGCTGCACCGCTCCAGACCACAGCGATGTCCCAGAGCACCATACGAGAACACACGAGTAGTCATAGCTGGGGTCCATCCTTTTCACGTTTTTTCACTATACATCATATACTTGCACTCATTTCCTAGAGAGTTATCGTGACCTTAACCATTTTTAAAGCTCCTATATTACAGCAAATGGATTCTTGTGAGTTTTAAGCCATGTTTTAACGCTGTTACCTCATCAAAAACAGTTGTCTTTTGTTTCATTCACACGTTTGAGTAAGCCGAGTGTGTAGGATGACCATGTTCAAAATCAAAAACAGGGACACTCCCGGTTTGTGGTGGTTGGTAATAATAAAAATGTGAATTGAGTGCATAATTAAGAAGAATTGTTGCACTCAACACAGTCACGACTAACATGTGAGCCAATATAGTCACATTTTCTTTGTGTTTTGGTCTTTTTTAAGCAGCTTTTCTGCATTTTACCTCAACAAATGTCTTTACTGTTGGCAGGGATCAGATTGGTTAAAAATAGAGACACCTGGGACATTTCTTGTGTAAAACTGGGACAAGTCACTGCTTTTTGGATAAATCTGCTGGGACAGGGGACACAGGGCTCAAAACTGGGACTGTCCCGGGTAAATAGGGACATCTAGTCATCTTACTTTTTACCTTTTGTTCAGTAGAGACAGGCAATTCTAGGGCTTAAATCATCCAAGTGAAGGTGTATGGAGCGTAAAAACACAGTGGAGCACTTCCTGTATTACCACATGACATCACAAAGTGGAGTATTTTACATTTAAGAGAAGAACTCAGCCCAAACTTACAGGGTTTGTGTGTTAAACATGTGTGAATGAAACAAAACACAACTCTGGCTATGTTTTTATGAGGAACCAACATTATAACATAGATCAGACCAAATGAACCTGTATTAACCACGTTGCTAATCTAATATTAAAGGAGGGGAGACCTGATTTTCCCAACAAAGCAAATGGAGCAGTAACTGTATACCCCATATTTCCTTTGTGATAAACTCCCCATAGGAAAACATAAAGGCACCAGGGGAATGGACTCTGAAAGGGAATCCGATTTAGTTATGTCATGACTCATGTTACATAGGCTTCAATGTAAATAAAGACTGACATTTTAAAGGTGCACTGTGTACGTTTTCAGGTGGAGGGTCCATCACCTGCTTGTCTCCATGGAGATGTTATTGCTTTCGAATGTTCTGCAGTATGGCGTTAACCTAAACTAATCAGTCTTGCATTTACTCAATTATATGTGTTTTTTAGGAGCGACAGTAGCTCAGTTGGGAGAGCATTTGCCCACTGATCCAACACTGGAAAAAAATAATATCTAGGTAAGTTAAAATGACTTAAACTAAAAACATTTGACTTTATTTGAGTAGATTCAACTTGACAGGTACAATTATCTCCCAGTGGAATCAGTGTTTTTTTTCTTAATTCAAGCAACATTTAATTTTGTTTCTTATTTTAAGTGCAAAGAGTTGTTTTTCTTATTTTAGATGTATTTTCATAGTTTAAGTACAAAAAGTCTTATGCCACTGGCAGATAATTTTACTTGTCAAGTGAAATTTACTCAAATCATGGTAAAAATTTCTTAATTCAAGTCATCTTAACTTGACTAGATTTTGTTTTTTGCACTCAAAGTTTGGCGAATCCCGCTCTCGACGTAAACATCATTCATTGATCAGTCAGAAGATCCACGGACCCATAGGTTGTCTGGTGTGATTCCAGCTCCCACAGATGAGTGCTGTCATTGTGTCCTTGGGCAACACACTTAACCTTGCCTCCAGTGTCTGCGTACACTGGTGTGTGAATGGGTGAGTGTTTCCTTGTTGTAAAGCGCTTTGAGTGCCTTGAAGGTGGGAAAGTGTTGTATAAACATGTAACCAGTTACCATTTTATCAATTTTCTTATTCTTCCCATTCTTACTCTGAATGGGCTCGCCTCTCTGCAGATGTGACCTGTAACTTGGCCTTGTGGAATCATTTGTTTGTGGTTACTTGAGGCAAATAAAAATATGTGTAATGCCATACTGTGGAACATCCAAGCAACGCAAAAACGTCTTTATGGAGAGAAGCAGGTGCAGGACCCTACAGCAGAAAGGTTACACAGTGCACCTTTAATATGCACACGCTCACTCTCCTTATCTCACTGCTTCTTAGATTCATTAAAGGGAATTAGGGAATTAGAGTAGATAAGCCTATTACAACACTATATGATAATGCATAGGCTGGTTATGTTACTCAGTCGGCTGCATTTATTTGAGTCATTTACATATAGTTTTACTTCAACTTAAACCTGCTTAACTTGAATATAGGTAATAGCACTGGTTTACAGAGCGGACACTGCAAATTTCTTTGATCTGGCCAAGATTTTAAAACTTATATCAGGTTATTCATCTTGTTTTCAGATTTATTATCAACTTACTAGTGCTGAGACTGCTTCATTCTAGTCTAGAGGTTGTTTATTTTAATATAACTTGTCACGGAAAATGATCTGTCCATGCAGCAAGATCATTTCACTACTTTTAAGTCATTTTCTGATAGATTTAAGTGTTTATATCTTAAACGAGGCTAGGAATTTCAAGTCAAGACACTCAGTTATTGAAAAAATGTACTTAAAGATGCACTGCGTAACTCTTCAAATGGAGGGTCCATCATCTCCTTGTCTCCATGGTGATGTTATTGCTTTAGTAAACATGTATCTCTTGCATTTATTCAATTGCATGTCTTTTTGTTTCTCAAAACTACAGCAAAACCATGCATTAATACTGTCATCTGTCCTCTCCTCCACAGATCTGACCTGTAACTTGGCCTGGTGATGTGGCCTGCTTGTTTCCATGGAGACAGTTAAACTAAATGCCATACTGTGCAACATTTCAGAAAAAACAAAATTAAGTCAAAGTGGTGGACTCTCTACCCAAAAAGTTACACAGTGCACCTTTAAGTAAAGTACAGATACCTAAGATTTATGCTTAAAGGTGCATTGTGTAACTTTCTATTGCTTTGTCTCAATGTCTATCTCCATGGAAACCAAACTAAGACCAAGTTATAGGCCAGATCCGCGAAAAGGTGATCCCGCTCACAGTCAGAATACCTGTTTTTCTAGGTATTTTTGAGCTATAAAATGTAATAAATGTAAAGTAGAGCTGTTTAAAGTCACACTGTGGAACATTCTTAGCAAAGCAGTGATATATCTATAGAAATATAAACTTAAATATAAAAATATAGAAATATAAATATAAAAGCTTATTTATAAATATAAAAGCTTATTTAAGTACAGTATTTTACTACTTTTACTTCATCACGTTCCACCACTGCTCCCGATTGGTTGTTGATACTGGGTTAATTCACAATAAAGCCCAAAGATAATATCATGCTTCATGTTTAATTGAATTGCATCATTACCTCATTGCCTTGGAGGAAGTGGCAGATTTGGTCAAACAAATGTAAACAAAGCCAACACGCTAATGATGCTGAGTTTTGTCTCGCGCTCAAATCGCCTGAAACCACATCCTGTTTTTTTCCCCCCAAACAAATGTCCACAGTGGGTCTTTAAAGACTCAAACTCGTGTATATTCTCATTATAAACTGCGGAAAGTGTGGAGAAATAAATCAACAAAAAAAGCAGATTCAAAACAGGGAATAGTTGAGGTCTGTTTCGTCCTCTCTGTTGGAATGATAGGCATTTAAACCCCTATACCCTGTTATTACATCCTGTTCTAATCAACCACCAATTTTAATCAACTGGAAAACATGGGAGATTAGTCTTATACACTATAATTACTAATTAGACATGTCACTGCTACCACAATCAGTACATTCTGCTTTTATTTTATTAGTAAACCAGTGTCTGCCAACAGAGAAATAGAAATGTGTGTATGAAAAATAAATGTTTTTATGTGGTTTTCAAATATTACAGGGACAAGTTGGGAGGCTGAAAGATCCATTGGTACAGTATTTTATAAGCTGGACTGGAATAGAATACAATTAGCACTTTGTAGAGACATCATGCTAGGGGTGTTCTACATGTATATCTGGTGGAATGTTCTGCAGTTACCATAGTGACACACATGCACACATTAGCAAACAGTATCAAAAAAGAAACCGGGCTCACAGCATCCTTAAAGGGACAGTTGGGAATTTTGGACATAGGGCCTTATTTCCTAGTGAGTGTTGGAGACGTGTGGAGACACTTTTTTAAATCTTCCATCCAGTCCTTGTATTTGCAGAGGTTGCTGGTGCTAGGCTAGTGCATGTCAATGGCCATAGTTGTCCTGCCACTAAAAACAGTCTTACCCACTCCACAGTGCACCCGAGGTAAAACAATTATTGCATCGGACTGTCGATGTGAATGTCATTGTTGATAGAATAATGTTTGAAATAATACTAACTTTGCATAGCATAAATCGTTGCATGTTGAGGGACTATTTTCTCATATATCAGTCCACCACTGCCGAGCTTTCTATCAGGAAGTACAACTCACTGCTGCTGCTCAGACATAAATCCTTCAAATGCAAAGTTGGGTTTGGAAAATTATTCTATCAACACAGACATTCACATCGATAGTCTGGCATTATAACTGTTTTACCTCGGGTGCACTGTGGAGTGGGTAAGACTGTTTTTAGTGGCATGACAACTATGGCCATTGACATGCACTAGCCTAGCACCAGCAACCTCTGCAAATACAAGGACTGGATGGAAGATTTTAAAAAGTGTCTCCACACGTCTCCAACACTCTGGCTCATGAGGAAATGAAGCCCTATGTCCAAAATTCTGAACTGTCCCTTTAAGGACCCCTCACATCCCAACCATAGAGTTTTCCAACTCCTCCCCTCCAGAGGGCACTTCAGAAGCCTTCGGACCAAAACCAGCAGGTTCAGGAACAGTTTCTTCCCCACGACTGTTTCCTTACTGTACTTTATCTCCGGCAGAACACCCCACCATGTCACCACACTAGCCAAAAGGACTAAAATGAACAATATATGTATATATATATATATATATATATATATATATATATATATATATATATATATATATATATATATATATATATATATATATATATATATATATATATATATATATATATATATATATATATATATATATGTATATATATCTTTTGTTCATTTATATGTTATACATATTTTCTATGGCACACCTTGCATACTTATTCATAGTATATTTTAATAAAGTTTTTCATGTAAACCATGTTATTGTTTACAGTATATCTGCTCCTATACTCCGCATGTATATGATAACTAATTCACATCTGTTCATACTGCCATATTTATTTATAAATATTCACTACGATCTACACTGTAATATACTTTATATTGTCTATACTGGATATACTCCACATTCTGTATATATCGCACGTGCACTTCTGATTAGACGCTAAATTACATTTTGTTATCTTGTATTTATACATGTGCAATGACAATAAAGTTGAATCTGAATCTAAAACGTTTTTAAGAGCTTGTGATCATAGTCATGTTTAGGTATTTGATTTTCAACAAAAAACAGTGAGCGTGACTGATATTTCTAGCTATTTTGTGACTGCAATTTTATGTGTGAGACTTTTAGCTGCACACATTATCACCTGTTGCTCCGTCTCAGTCAGTTATTTATGGTCGGACTGTGTAAAAATAAAGTTCAGATTAAAGGCTAACTGTAATAGCTTTTTATCTGAGATCGGAGTTGGTTATGCACATGATCAACAGCAGTAAAAAACAAAAGTAGGTAACAAAAATCTTCATTAAATAAACTATATTCAGAAATGTTTAAAGGCCATGTACCATGTGTTTTTTTCTGTGTATTTGAGCAAAATTTGTCTTCCCCCAGTACAGATATACTGTATAAGCAGCTCTCAAAATAAGTCTAATGTGTACCTGTTTACATCTAATTATTTATTTTTATTTTATTGTCCCATAATCAGGAAGTCTGTTCTTATCATGCTAGTTGTTAGCTTTACCGTGAGTGCAAATTCTGGCCTCTAAAAGTTGTAAAAAATGCTTGTAAACTCACCAAGGTGAATAATTAGCTCAGAGTGCATAAGGTAAGTGAAGAATAACTTTGGACCGCTGCAAACTGTTTTTCAAGTTTTAGGTATAAAAATCAAGAACAGTGACATTAACAAAAACTTAAAAACATGACTAGAAATATATTAGGATAAGATAAGTTAGCTGAGTATCACTGCAACACATAACAGATTATAATTTACAGAGATGCCTTCATTACTTGCCAGGTTTAAAGATTATTATTTATGACCAAGCTCTCGGTTTAATCCTCCATTAATCATTTTGTCAATACACTTAGAGTTTGTAAACAGCGTAAAATCCATAGATCTTTACCAGAGCCAAAGTCCCATCCATAAAGTTTCTGTGATAACTTCTTTGTTCCTCGGCCAAAAAACTGAAAATGCTTCAGCAGCAAATATCTCCACCTCAAACTTGATTTTTTGCTAATTTATCTGGAAAACATCTGATTTCTGACAGTGTAGCGCTAATTTATCATAATGTGGCAAGGATCAGGATTTTCTGCACTTCTCTGCACTTTTCTACACAATTTAAAGGCGCTGTATCAATTAACACCCTAAAAATGTGAAAAACAGAATTTGTCCATTTTAAAGGGTCCATATTACGCCATTTTTCTATGTTATTATATTGCTTCTTCATCAAAAACATCTGTGGCGGTGTGTTTTTGTTTCATTTACACATGTTTAACACACAAATCCTGCATATTAAGGCTGAGTTCTTCTTTCAAACTGAAAACACTGTTCCACCTTCCACCTTGTGATGTCATGTGGTAATAAAGGAAGTGCTTTTAAAACTCCACACACCTTCACTAGAATCATTTGGATAATTTCAGCCTTGGGATTACCAATCTTTACTGAAGACAAGGTAAAACGTAGCAGATAACTTCATGAGATGACATTTTAACATGTATTAAAACTCAGAAGAGTCCATTTTGCGTAATATAGGACCTTTAAGCACTCCCAGCATCCATATTTAGCGTGATAAGTTTATAAGTTTTTTTCACAACTCTCAGACTCTACTGCAACTACTACCACTAGCATCCTAAGCGCACATTTCCTGCTTCTTGGACAATAAAGTGCTTTCTAATTGCAGGCGGTACACAGTGGACCTCTTCTGACCTCAGGGGATGCATATACAGTATATCTGTGCCAGGACAAGACGAATTCTGCTCAGTTACCTCGAAAAAATCAGATACAGGCCCTTTAACGCAGCGGAGCAGTAAAAGTAAAAGTATCAATTATTTACCAAATGAGCCAGAGCTTTCAAAGACACAACAGAAAGGCTCTTTCAATGCATTTATCTCATTAGTAAAGTGAGCCAGCCTTTAGAGACCATTCAAAGCCTATGTCTTTGGCTGGAAAACAATCGGCCTACAGACAATGTAACTCTGGGGACGCATGGGACCAGATCATCAGTGTGTTTTAGTCAAATATTGATGCTTTTGTGATTCTCAGGAGGCACTGATGGCTTAGAACAAGACAAAACTGGTTGTTGGTTTGTTTGTAGTTAAAAACCGCATTGGAAAAACGTAAGGTAGCTATAGGCTATGTTTAAAGCCACCGTTAAAGAAGACATACACATATAACATATGACACCATGGATCATTATGTTATAATTTGGACATTTTAAAACACAATGTTCATCTTCTGGTGCATTGTGTAACTTTTCTGCTTGTTTCTACGGACATGTCCACAGTATCAATCAATCAATCAATCAATCAGTTAAACTTTATTTATAGAGCGCTTTTCATACAAAAAATGTAACACAAAGCGAAAGCCAAACAATCCCACATAAAGCTAAACTAAACGAGTCTAACTGTGATATAACAGTCTCTATTTACTACTAACTGAAACAGGAAACTATGAAATTACTACCTGTGACTCTCTCATCTTTCATAATTCTAGTATGACTTTTCTTATTTCTTACACATTTATTTGTAAAGGGACAGCATATATTAATGAACGTTTAAAATATAAACATGTGAAGATTATAGCCAGCGTGGTTGATGTAAAATCATCTACACAGGACAGGGAAAAGTACAGCAACAATCACGTAAAAGTACGAACAGCACACTCACTGTACATACAGTTCATTTCATACAGTTCATTTGAAATTCAGAGTCAAGAGTTAACGACAATAAACAGCTCTACTTATTTATCCAATTACAGGTGGTCTAATAGCTCAAAAATACCTTGAAAAAACAGATATTCTGACTGTGAGGGGGGGTTGCCTCTCCACAGATCTGACCTGTAACTTGGTCTCGTTGGCCTCCATGAATATAGAAAGACAGAAAGTTTTAATGCTATACTGTGAAACATTCCTGACAAAGCAATAGCATCTCCAGA
This sequence comes from Odontamblyopus lacepedii, assembly GCA_034769755.1. NCBI lineage: Eukaryota > Metazoa > Chordata > Actinopteri > Gobiiformes > Gobiidae > Odontamblyopus > Odontamblyopus lacepedii. Next base: position 11,455,410 of record CM068362.1, read on the forward strand.
AAAGCATCCAGTACACCGTCCACCAGAAAAGTTACAAAATGCACCTTTAGATGACTTAATAAATCTGAGTTAGAAAACGGCGATGCCCAGTAGGAGCTGAGGTTACCAAAAATGTGTATCACCAATTAAGAAAATTACCGTATTTTTTGGACTATTAGTCGGACTTTTTTTCAGGGTTTGGGTGGCGACTTATACTCAGGTGTGACTTATATATGACATTTTTCACACTGATAGCCCAAAGTGCTTAGGATCTTGTCACTCCTCTCTCTGTATCTGCTGCTGTGGCCTCGTCATTTGGGTCTTAAAATGTTCGTATGAACCCGCTCTACATGGTCCTGAATTTTTTTTTTTTTTTGCTATTTTGTCCGTCCAAAAAATCCTCTTCATAACATAGAGCCTGGCTCCAGATTCGCTCCTGTAGCATTGAGCATCAGGGGCTTCATATGAGCGGAGCTGAACATTTTATTACTATAACTTGCCTTTCAAGATGACATTTCAGTTCTGGGTCTCTGATTTTATAAAATAAATTTCCCTCAAAAGTGCGATTTATAGTCCGGTGTGACTTATATATGTTTTTTTTTTCTTCGTTACACATTTTTTGGCTGGTGTGACTTATAGTTTGAAAAATACGGTAAACGGAAAAGTGAGTGGGCGTAAGTCGACGGAGGTAAAAACAATTAGTTGGCAAAATGGCTTCTTGAAAAGAAGTCATTAAAGATGTTCAGATCACTCCAAATACAACTTTGGGTGAGTAAATGTTGAGGGGAAACTACTACAACCTGAAAAGTTCATTTTGCGTAAGAGGTCTGCTTTAAAGGTGCACCGTGTTAACTTTTGGAGGGTCCGCCAACTGCTTGTCTTTGTTTTGTTTCTATGTTATTGTTTTGCCTGCAATGTTCCACAGTGAAGCTTTAATCTCATCTATCTCCATGAAGATAAGCAGAAATTAAACTAGGCCTAGATACAGGTCAGATCCATGGAGAGGCGCCACAATGTATCTAAAAATAACAGTTTTCCGTGGTATTTTGAAGCAGTAAAAACACCTGTAATGGAATAAATGCAAAATAGACTTTAGAGTTTAATACCTTATTGTGGAACATTCCAGACAAAACCATCACATCCCCATGGAGACAAGAATGTGGTGGACCCTCTGCAAAAAAAGCTGCATAGTGCAGCTTTAACTTAACACTTTGGGAACAAAATTGTGACAGTAAATGTGTATTTTCATCTCCTCCAGATTGAGTGTGTTGCATATTGTACTGATAAAATGATTACGCCAACGAAGTGATATATTAGGCTCAAACAGATGGAGAAACTGCCATATGCAAATATATGAATCCTCATTGGATGTTAAAAACTGTCTGAAGAGAGACGGGACTTTGTTGTCATCTCCACATAAAACCACAGATTCGTTTTTAAAGACATTTCAAATAGGGGAAAGTTGGAGGGAATAAATAGCTTTTTCCCCGAGCTCGCTGGGACACTCCCGCCTGCTGTACATGATAACAGCAACTTTGAAGAGCGCCGTACACCACTTTAAGTTTGGAAGTGGAAAAAAGGAAAAGTGCATTTGACTTTGTTCAAATAAATAACTTATAAAGGCACGGCTACATTGTGTCTGATCATTGCTCCCAGAACGCAACTACGAAAGACAAGAAGAAGAAGAAAGAAGAAAAAGAAGAAAGCTTTTATGTTTAAGAGTTTGGAAATGTTACTGCTCCATATGGATAAAGAAAAACTGTTTAGCGGTTGTATTTACAGTTTTCAGTTTCCATTTAAGTAAAGTTAGGTGTATGTAACTTTTCGGGTGGGGTCCAACTCCTGCTTGTCTTTATGGCTATTGCTTTGCCTATAACGTTCTGCAGTAATATTAAACTTTGTATTCAATTTCAGGTGTTTATTTGCTAAAAAAAAACATTGAAAAACATGGATTCTTACTTTGAGAGGGATTGATACTTTTTTATTGATCCAGGAGGCTGCAGCAAAATTTGTACTGCGCTTCTCAGTCGCCTTTGTGTCTTAGTCAAAGGTCTCAGTGCAGTTTAACAGGAGGAGGAGGAGGAAGGGTCAGCAGATCCTGTGGAAGTGTCCCTCTTTAGGCCACTCCCTCTTTCTTCGGGAAGGTCAAGAAGTATTTCCTCTGGAAGGTCTTTGCTGCCACATTTGGAGAAAAAAGCCTGTAGCACAGCGGACACCAAACTTTTTTCTCTGGGGGCCACATTATTGCTCCTGACTGTGATGGGGCCAGGGTCGTATAACAGAATCATATGACCCAAACCAAAATGACCAGCAGGCCTCATTGTGTAGCAGAAATGACCAGCCTGACAAAGCCATCCACAATACTATATCAACACATAATTCCTGGCATATATCTGTTTATTGTTACTAGTAGTTTGCAGAAGTAGTAAATACTTCACACTTTGTTTCAATTTGAAATACCACAGATTTATTTACTTACATTTGATTTATATTTACTTATTGTGTGTGTTGACTATCACACAAAAATTCAGCTGCAATTCAGCGGCCCAGTCCTTTGCGCACCTGACCCCTCCTATGAACCCCACTGTGAGTGGTGCCCACAGGAGGGTGGACGTCATGGTCCTTGATGTTATTTCATAGGGTGTTGCATGTTTTGAGTTGATGGGGGAAATAGGAGCCTGGAGGAAACCCATCCAGACACAGGGAGAACATGCAAACTCCACACAGACAGGCCCAATTTCAATACTTCATATAAATATAATTTTTTATTGAAAAAAATAAACAAAATACAAGATGCAGACATGTTATTTGCCAAAAGTACTAAAAAAATAGGCCATGAAAACTTTTGAGGATTGCCTCTTGGGGCCAGTTCAAGTGGTGGGGGGCAGAGGGGCTGGGGGGCCGGTCAAAGGGCCGTGACGGGCCTTAGTTTGATGATCCCTGCTGTAACATCTCAAAAATCCATAGCCTCTTGTCTAGTCTCCATGGATACAAGGGAAAAAGTACTAATTTTGAACAATCCAACAGTCCCTTTTACCTGTGTCCTTTGAACCGCACATGCTGCACTTCTTAGTTGGTTAAGATCCTGTGATATGATGTTAAAAAGTGAGCTCAAAAAAGAAAAAGTTTCACAAACTGCTCAGCCATGTAGCCAAAGAACAACCACAGGGGTGATGTTTAATTTAATGCCACACTGTGGAACATGACAGGTAAGGCAATAATATTCCCATGGAAACCACCAGAAAAGTTAGTAACACCAAAAGTACAATAAAAGAGGCTATAAGAAAGTAAACATGTACTGGTATCAATATTAATATTATAAACAAATTGTAGTAACTTGGTATCTGATGAAATACTTTCCAAAGTGCAGACAAACAGATAAAAGTTTGTTTTATAATAACAGATTATTATTATTATTTCCAGCTATTCAAAAGGTCTTTGATGCATTAGCTCTTTATTTTTGAAAGGCTGCAATAAGGAAACTAAACAGTCTTTTTATGCATATATAATATAGAAGAAATGATGCCGTATAGCATTAAAATGTCAAATGTCATTCAGATTAACACACGATTTAAACTCTCTGCAGATTAGCACAAAAGGAAACTCAAATATAACTGTCATGAGCCCATACACATTCTACGATATCTTCTTATAGTTATCACATACTATACAGTTGTTAAAAGCGTTTTCTGGTCAGACAGGGGAGAAAGTAGAAGTATAGTATATTTCATTGTAATGTTCTTGGCTTTTGACCCTTCCTCATTTTTCAGGAGTGGGCAACCGCAGAGGAGCTAATGGAGCCTGATCTCACCCACCTTGAAGCACTCAGTAAAAATCCCATTCTTATTTCCCCCCTGACGCTTGAAAAATGCTGATAACTTGAGTTTAAATGTACAACAGAGGTTAACCTTTATGGGACTTAAATGTGCACTGTGTATCTTTTTGTTTCTATGGATATGTCATTGCTCTTGAATGTTCCACAGTATGACATTAAAGGGGAACTCCGGCACGTTTTAAGCTAAAGTTCATTGCTAGAGATGGACGAATACTGTCAGAAGCCAAAAAACGGCACAGATCAGTGTTGTCTTGGTGGAGATCTCGTTGTGGCAGTGAATCTGTCAAGGTAACAAACTAGTGTAGTGACTTCTACGTAAAACAACAATTTGCACAGAGGAAGCTTAACACCACTTTAACCCATCTTACAACAGCCACAAATCTAACAAACAAAACGCTCTGCTTGGCTCACTCATTAGTGTCTGGAAACATTATAAAATAACTTTATAAGCAGCCTTAGCCTTACCTTTGTTGATTTCCCACTGCGCATGCGAAAACCAAAAAGACTTGATTGTCAACTCCAGTGGCAGTGAGAGGCAGTGAAGAATGATAGAAACTGAAAGTTGTTGAAAGAAAATGGTTCGGGACTGTATTTTTTTTTGCGTTTTCAAAAAATATAATTCACTCATAAATAAATGGGATTAGAGGTGGCTGAGTGGCAACACTCAGGCCTCACAGCAAGAAGGTTGCGGGTTCGATCCCCGGGTCGCCCGGGCCTTTCTGTGTGGATGGGTTTCCTCCAGGTACTCCGGTTTCCCCCATCAACTCAAAACATGCCCGCACCCCTATGAACTAACATCAAGGACCATGCTGTCCACCCTCCTGTGGGCTCACCACCTGCAGAGGGTCAGGTGCTATGAGGATTGGGCAGCAAGCTGCCCCCGCGACCCAGCTGGATTAAGCGGGAGAAGATGGATGGATGGATAAATGGGATAAATGGGATTAGAAACTGCATCGGTGATTGAGCCTTTTGGGCTTTCGCATGCGCAGTGGGAAATCGACAAAGGTAAGGCTGCTTATAAAGTGATTTTATAATGTTTCCAGACACTAATGAGTGAGCCAGACAGAGCGTTTTGTTTGTTAGACTCGTGGCTGTTGTAAAATGGGTTAGAAAGTGGTAATTGGTATTTTATGTGAAAGCTAAGAACTTGCCCCCAACACTACACTAGTTTGTTGCCTTGACAGACTCACTGCCAGAGTAAGATCTCCACCGAGGCAACACTGATCTGTGTCGTTTTTTGGCTTCTGACAGTATTCGACCACCTCTGGCAATGGACTTTAGCTTAAAACGCGCCGGAGTTCCCCTTTAAACAGCTCGACCTAACATATATTAAATTACAGGTGGTTTTATAGCTCAGAAAAAGTGCCATTCTAACTGAACTTGTAAACAAAGCCCTTAAAAAATGAAATCCTGTTTAAAATTTTGAGATTGAGAAGTTTCAGAAAATAGTTGTTTTGTATGCTCCTTACACACATACTGTAGCTGATTTGCCATGAGCTTTTCAAACTTTTTCTAGTATTTTTTTTTATTTATTTGAGAAAAATCAATGTGAATTTAACTTCTGGAACTGAAGAGGTGGGCAGGACTGTTGGAGTAAAGGACTGGGATTTGGAGATTTTTGCTGTTAAATAAGAGTTAGACAAACTTTATCGATCCACAAGGGAAATTATTTGGACACAGTAGCTCACACATCACAATATGATATAATAACAAAAAGTTAAAAAATATAAGTCGTGATAAGAAATTCTAATTAAGTAGCAAAAAGAGCAAGAGAAAGATGTGAAATAAGACATAATTATGTAAATGTGTATGTACAAGTCAAATTAAAATGGAAAAATAAGTAATAAAATAAAAATCTCAAGAGGTCATAGGAAGAAAATGCAATAATGATATGATTGACAGGACATAGGGTTATGTTGCATAAAGGTAAGTTGTTGTAGGGAGTATTATCTGTTATATAAGGGTGAGCTGTACAGTTGTAGGGAGTATTATCTGTTCCATAAGGGTGAGTTGTTGTACAGTTGTAGGGAGTATTATCTGTTACAAAAAATTTAGTTGTTGTAAAAAAAAAATTTTTTAAAAAACCTGAATAAATAAGGTAGAGCTGTTTAATGTCACACTGTGGAACCTTCCAGGTGGAGCAATGACATATCCGCAGAAACAAGCAGGTGATGGACCCCTCACCTGAAAAGTTACACAATGCACCATTAACACCATATAAACTGTAACTGTTGTCATAATATAATGGTTCAGTCAGCAAATCTTGGACACAGACTAAACCTTTTGACGTTAATGAGTATCTAAGGTTACAGCAGGTCACTTTTGTTTACTCAGATAGTGTTCAGTGTAATGTGATTTTGCTGTATTGTTTCTACTTTCTGTTTGTCGGCATAATTTTGAGGACTTTTAATCATTCAAATGATATAATATTTTGTTTTGAAATGTAAATTACTATAATACAACAACTAAATTATACCTGATTAGGGGCACAGAGAGGCACACAGAGATTTTTAACATCATTTTACTTTTTATAAAAGTTTTTATACTATTTTTGTATTCTATGTATTGTCTGTCGCAGTCTTCTTCAATCTTTTTTTTTATTTATGCTCCTGTACAGGGTCCCTGTCAAACAAACTAAGTAATAAACAGAAAATAAACTGCAATTCAACAAAAGTGAGAAAAGTACAGCATAAGTATAACATGATTTGGAAACCAAAACAACGATCAGTTCTGCAGCATCTTTGTTTTCTAAACCTTATAATTTTCTCTAATTCATTTAAAAAGTCTTTTCTATAGCATCAGCACAATTATGCACTCATCCATTACACCAATACTTTGTCATCAACATTTCCTGGGGGATGTTGCTAACTGTAGGCACTGCTCTGTCTGAAGCTCAGTTATTCAAGTTAGAGTTTAACCTGAGCTTTGTTTTCACACAATCTGACGAGAAGGAGATGATTTAGCTGGAACATTCTGCAACACTATTGTAGTTCCAAGGATTATTTTGTTATTTTAAACAAGTCTCTCAGATTTTTTTAGTTTGTCGCTCTCTTTTTTTAGTTCAGAATCAAACACCTAAACAGCACCATGCCCACTTGTATTGATCACAAGCTTCTGAAAATGTGCGGTTTATATTAGTTTTGTATTATTTCAGTTTTCAGACAATTTAATCTTTTTGGAATGCTAGCTAAAGTATGCACTGTGTCACCGTGGTAACTGCTGAATACTCCAACCATAGAGACACGTTAGAACATGCCCAGCATGATGTTGCAAGTAGTGGGTGTTCCATAAAATTTGACATCATTTTGCAAGACACCAATTTGGCAATTCTTGTTTAAATAACCAAAATTTTCACAGAATGTGCAGAAACAGATCAAGATTTTATATTTAATGTTTTATTTTTGTTCTGCCGTTCACTCCCAAAGAGAAGTCATTTTGCGTCTTGGAATCTGCTCGAACACAGTCACCCAAGACAGTGCAGCCTTCAATGCAAAATTTGGAAAAAACTTCACCACCTGGAAAACAAATCTGGACTTGGTACCAAAAATGTAAAGAGGAAGGTGCTTATGCAGGGCTAAAGGATCTGGGAGACCAACATCAGAAGAGAAGGTCGAGCAAGTTCATGAAAAACTCTTGCGAAGTCCCAAGAAGTTTGTAAAGAGAACAAGTTTGAAAACCCAGACTCCTCGAATGACGGTTTGGTGTTTGTTCAAGTTTCTGTAACATGTCAACACAGAGTTCTTGACGTTTTCGCTGTCATCTGCTTTTAAAGCCTGAAGGAGCTGCAGACGGTAGGGTTTTATTTCCAGTTGTTTCCTCAGCATACGCCATTCGCTCCATAGTCTTGGGTGACTGTGTGCGAGCAGATTTCAAGACGCAAAATGACTTCTCTTTGGCAGTGAACAGCTCAACTAGAAAACAGAACAAAAATAAAAATTCAAATCTAAAATCTTGATCTGTTTCTATACATTCTGTGAAAATTTGAGGTTATTTCAACAAGAACTGCCAAAATTATTGGCCTGCGAAATTACCGTCATTTCTCACTATAAAGCGCTTGCTTTCGCGGCCTCGCTGTTTTGTGTATTATTTTTTTTGGTCCAATTTTGCATTGTGACGGAGCAGGTCCATACCTGAGAGCGCGGCCCCCGGGGGAAAGCATGGGAAGACGCACGTTCACCCGTTTCCTTGTTTGCTGCGCTCTGCGCCGCGAACTCTATCTTCCAAACACACAATAAACTTCACTTTTACATATCCTCGGCCGCGACTAAGAGTGCACACTTGGAAGTGCCAGTAATATCCTCCAAAACCCGCAGTAAATTGACCCTTTATTCACCTTCGCGCTGCCGCCTGCTCCCTCATCCCGGTGCGTACTGGCAAAGCCAGACATATCCGCGCCGGGAGCTTAAATCCTCCCGTTGCGCGCGCTCCGGGGTCATGTGAGCGACAAGCGACTGGTCTAGACAATTAACTGTATTTTATTTTTTATGTGAACTGTTGGAGGTCATTTATGGATGTGAGATGAAAGCGATTCTCTGTGTGTAACTGTTGGCCCCTGTAATATTTCTCATTCGGTTGTAGGAATGATGTAGTTAAGCTTTTAGAGGGGAGTTACGTGAGGTGGGAGAGGCGAGGGGTGTATAAAGGTGCGCCCTGCAGGTAGGGATGGGCAAAACGAAGCCTCATGAACCAGCAAAGCACTCAAAACAAATGATTCGAGGCTTCGAATCACTGTTCGAATCATGACTCTACAGTGGCCTCTGGTGGTGATGCCTCAGTATTTCTCCACAGTGGCTCAACAAAACATCCTGATCTGACATGGTTTCTAATAGCTTGTTCTAATAAAGTTTGTGTAAGTGCATGCAGGTGTATGTTACGAATTCATTTGTGTAAATAAAATTACATAAAGCAATGGAAGCTATGCATTAATCAGATTTCAAGGTTTTAATTCAAAAATCCATTTTATGGACTCTTGCCAAATGGCGTATCATTGTAGATGTATTATTGCAATAAGCAAGTTGCTTATCACAAATCATACACCTGACTTGGTTTGGGGTTTCCAAATGGAAATGTTCCCATGTTGAGTCTCCATGCAAATGTTACACTGAATATACCTTGTTGAATAATAATAATAAAAAACTCAGTACCAGAACGTCGAAACTAAAACAGGCTTCATCAAAATACAGTCAAACGAAAACAACTGTTGCTTAGGCTGTCGGGTTCTTTGAACAACCATGAAGGAAAAGTGAGTTGTTCACTGTTGAGGGCTTCAGTGTCTCTCCTCCAGTCTGTGACCAGTACGCTGAAGCCCTCGGATGGTGCGCTGGAGCCTGGAACGCATAGCGCGTGCCGTGGACTGTATATTTTACTTATATACTTTTACTTTTATACTTTTTTTTTATCTTACTTTTATTTGACTCAATTTAGTTTGCGGGACTGCTGTTTATCATCCCACCCGCTCGCTCACGCATCGTGCGGTCGCGCGCCCGCAATGGGCTTTCAGAATCTGTCCTGCGCCACACTGATTTGTGTTGGGTCCTGCGGGTCCCGCAGGGCTCTAATCTGTGGTCTAAACTAGCTGCATAAACTCACTATCTCACTATTAATCAAAGTATCAGTATCTCTGTCAAAATCTCACTATCTCTCGCTTCTCACAAACCCACATTGGGCAGCGTGCCAAAATATCTTTTAAACTTTGTGGGAGTAGGTTGTGACAGGTGCGCTGCTTTGTGGTTCGTTGAAATCCCTGTCAATCAAACTTTGGTTTGGAGACGTGAACGTGAACCACTTGAGTGACGTCACGCGTTTCGTGACATGACTAAGTCACGTGACCAGTGTTTTGACTCACGTTTTGGAATACTGCGCATATGCTTCGAGGCTTCGAAGCAGTGTCGAAAAGCATGTTTCAAAACTGCCATCACTACCTGCAGGTCAGTTTTGTCTTAACTCTCGTCTGGTCGTGTTGTTGTGTCGTGTCCTGGCTACAATGAAGGGAGTGCTTTGATGAAAGTGCGAGGCAGTGAACAAATGACAAAGAGACTGAGTGAGAGAGAGCAAAGGAAAAAGACTTGAAGTCGATTTTTTTGTACATGCTTGTAAATAGACTTTTTTTGTCACTCTACTACTGTAAATATTTCCTGTACTCATTTTTGCTCCTGTTTTGCACTGTGGAATAAAAAACAAAACCCCCCTGACATGCATGTTTTTTTCCTTTACATCATATGAACGTGCATTGTGTTCTATGCTCTGATTGGCTGTTCTGCGTAATCGAAGGTGGCATGTCTGTTTATAAGAATCTTCTCGCCCAGAAGAAAAAACAGCGCCAACAACTCCCCATAACCATATTCTTCACTCGGAAAAAGAAACCTGCACAAGGCCCTCAGTAGCACAAAGAATAATAAATAAATAATTAAAAGTATAATAATTGTAAAAAATAAAGCTGACTACTTCACAGATTTCTCCTATTGCGGGTTATTTTTAGAATGTAACCCCTCAATAAACGAGGGACCACTGTATGCCACATTTTCTGGCACACCCTGTATTATTAAGAGTAATGCTTATAAGAAGGAAGCCAAAATTTGCATCCACTCATCTTCTCAGTCTTATTTTTGTAATTTATTTTTACCCTCAGACTTTCACAGTCAGTTTTGTTCTCGTATTAGCAGTTTGAGTTGCCAGCGCGATGCTAGCTTGTGTCTTCCAGTGATTTTGAGCCTTGGATACAGAACAAAGTCAAAACTGATATTTTCCACTATAGCACAATCAACCACCTGCTTTCTGTAATGTTACACACTACGCCTTTAGCCACGCGTCCAGACCCTGCGGCAGCTCTTATCCGCTCCTCCCCTGCAGTTTGTGGGTACGATTCTTACCCCTCCCCTTCTCCCTGGCGCTTCCTCTCAAGTTTTCCCCATTCTGGACCCCCTCTTCCACCTCTCCATTATCACCTCATTAGCAGGCTGTAAACTGGCCCACCCTCCTCCACAGAAGCAGCCACAATCACGCCATTAATCACACAAGAGAAGGGGAACCGTCTGTCCAGTGAAGCCGAGCACCGGTCTAGACCCCCATCGGGAAGCTATGTGTGTGTTAGTACTGAGGGCATGTTTCGGAATACAAATGACCCAGAGACAGCCTGCCATCTGTTGACTGTTTAGTGTTACTGCAGCCAGAGGTGGGTGCCAGTCAGTTAGATTTACTTTATTTACTTGAGTAACTGTCTAATGTGAAATTGTACAATACTTTTACTTGAGTAGTATATTTCAAAGTGTTGCAGTAGTCTTGCATCAAAGTTTTGGTAACTATGTGTTTATGCAATTTGATACACTGCAGATTTCTCTGATCTGGCCAAGATTTTACAACTTATTTCAGGTTATTTATCTTGTTTTCAGATTTATTATCGATTTACTAGTGCTGAGATTGCTTCATTCTAATCTAGAGGTAGTTTATTTTAAGAAAACTTGACAAGTAAAATGATCTTGCTGCATGGACAGATAATTTCATTACTTTAAGTCATTTTCTGATAGATTTAAGTGTTTATATCTTACATATTAGCCAAGATTTTTAGCAGTGTGAAGCCTTTATGTTGACCATAATAATTAATTGTTTCTTGCATTAATTTAGTAATTTAGTTTTTCTAATTTTTGCGTCTGTCCTTGGAAAATACTACATTTTCTGATTCATTTAAAGGACTTATTACACTATTTTCTGATCTATGTTATATTATAATGTTCTTTCCTCATCACAAACACACCTTGAGTTGTGTTTTGTTTCATTCATATATGTTGAATACACTGACCCTACATATTTAGGAGTTCTTTTCTCAAACAGAAAACACTCTGTTCCACCTTGTGATGTCATGCGCTAATACAGGAAGCGCTCTACTGTGTTTTTAAACTCCTTCACTATAATCGTTTGAAATTATAATTGTAATTTCAGCCCTGAAATTGCCAATCTTTACTGAACAAATGGTAACAGGTAGGCATTAACTTGAAAACTACCACTTCATGACATCACATTTTGAGCTTTAGAGATGTAGACAGACTAATAATAAAGGGTTACTCAAACAAAACGCAACTCTGGGTATGTTTTTGATGAGGTAATAACATTATAACATGGGTAAAAGCTCACAAGAGTCACTTTTGCGTATTATCCAGTCACGTGTTTACTGGGAACTACAATATGTGTGTATGGGGCTTTACTTGAGTAATTTCCTGAACCGCTACTGCGTACTTCTACTTATAAAACATAATATAATGTCATGTAATATTATTTTGAAGTAACAGTACAGTATTTGGCTTCTCTCCACACCTCTGATTTAATTGTGGCCATTTTACAGTGTTCCTTATGGCTCCCTCCCTCTTTCTCATCTCTTCAATGGCCAAAGAAATTAAATTACGGAGCAGAAGATGTTTGGGGGGGGAAAGGCACAGCTGGAGATCGGTGCAATCGGAGCAGCAGGTTCAGTGATTATTCCAGCGAAGAGACGATGTTTGTGTACAGCAGAAAGGAAAAGGAGGGCGGCCATGTTGTGAATGGTGCTTAAAACCACAGGGCTCAATACGAATATGTGAGCAAAAGAGAAACTGCAGACTAAGATTATATTGGTTGGTTTTGAAATGTAAAGTGGAAAAAAGACCAGTGATTATGTGTTCAAACCCTAACGCAAGCAATGTCCTTGAAATAAATTATGAATCAGGGACTGTCTCTGCTGGACACGCAATCAATTGAAAATGTCATTGAACGCGCATATTTTAAAGCAATACCGTGTAACTTTCACATCGCATGCATGGATCCATGGAAATAGGAAGTTAAAACCATACTTTGGAATGTTCTCCATGGAGATAGATGTGTTTTATGTGATACGATGAAATATTATAGCGAAAGGGACAACATTTCCACATAAAAAAAGCAGGAGGAGGTTCCAGGACCAAGTAAGAGTCAGGTTTGTGGAGAGACGAGCCTGCTCACAGTAAGAACACATGTTTTGCATTGTTTTTTAGTGCAGTAAAAACAACCAAAATGAAAAAAGCTTACATTTTATTTAAAAGTTGCACAGTGGGGGTTTAACTACAGTTTTGTGTTGTGAATTTCAGTTATCCAGATCCTTTGTGCTTTATAAATGCTTTTGTTTTTATAAATTTCAGTAGTCTTTCAATCACCATCATCAGTCATTTTAAAGCAGACCCTCCCCTCACCATTTTCTCAAGTATTTGAAGTTATTTGTGTATGTTTGAGTAATTTTTGATTGCTTATTTTTAAGGCATCACATCATCAACTCCTGTTTTCACTGCTACCGGCAAACGCCCACTGCTCTGTACTTAGGTAGGATTTGGCAGCGTTGCATGGTCATTTTGGTGGAAAAAAATCTCAGACTTCTTTGTGCAAAAACGGCAATGCGGCACTGCCAAATCTCATGTGTAAACTCGATTAAGAAAATAACAAAGCAAGGAAGATCGGAGCAATAACGTCTTGAATACGGGAGTAAAAAGATGACTCAAACAGGCATGAATCACTCTGAATCCAACGTGAGGACAAAGGAGAAAGGTACGCAATTATATAGTTAATATAGTTAAAAGCTCTAGAACATTGATTTTGCATAAGAGGTCTGCGTTAAAGCTGCACTGTGCAAGTTTTCTGGTCGTGATTGTTTTTTCTGGTCGTGCTGGACCTGCTTGTTTCTATGGAGATGTTATGGCTTTGTCTAGAATGTTCCACAGTATAAAATAAACCTCTATCTATTACAAGGGAGACGAGCAGGTTACAGCCTTATCATATTTTTGAGCTGTAGTCTCTATTCACACTTCACACAAACCAGGAACACGTTTGGAAACATGCAATGACAACTTCCAGTGTAGTTCCTAACACTGGGCTCGACCGACTGTGATCAAACCCACTGAAGTAAATGTGATCATTGGTAAAATGAAGACTGCGTACGTATGTGCTGTTTGGAATCATCTTGAATTTGGCGCCCTTGTCTCTTCTAATCGCATGTACCCAGTGGGCTCAGAGTTGTGCATCAGTGAGGAAATGATAAAAACTGAGATATGGTTGGAATAGTTGATTAGCCTAACATAACGGAACACTGCAATGACATTTAGATGAAGAAAACTGGGATGTTTTCTCACTTTTTCTAGATTTTGTCAGACTTACTACCGCAAACAGAGCCCACCAATGGTGGCATCTTTCCCATGGATGTATAATAAGACAAATCAACCTGCCCATGTTCGGCTGACAGGGCATTAACAGCTTTCATAAAGGTATTTTTGTGGGGATTCTTCTGTATTTTTACAATATGAACTTTAAAAAATGTTAAATCGTCAAAAAAATCAGCTTTATAAGCGTTTGCCTAGCCCTGCTTTGAGCCCGCTCTAGCTCCGCCCTAGCAGCTCGTGCTCTGATTCATCAGAGCACTGCATTTCTGACATCACACGTCGGGCTACGTTGGACTGCGGAAGTAAACGTTTTTGGGGTCATGTACCAATGAGCACAGACCATTGAAAACAATACAACGCCATCTTGGATTCATCTTCCAGATTTGATTATAGTTTTATGATCTTTCCAAGCATCTTTGTGACGTAAGCGTAAATAGAGTCTACAGAAACACTTGCAATGACTAAATGCTATAGAAGACTAAGTTTAATGTCATACCATGGAACATTCCAGGCAAAGCAATAACATCTCCATGGAGACAAGCAGGTAGCAGACCCTCCACCAGAAAAGTTACACCTTTAACTCGAAGCACAACATGCAAAAATATATAAATGCTAAAGGGTTACATAAATAAAAATATATTGTGACAGATAAACCACTCATTCTAAGCGGATTAGATTGCTGTGTAAAGTTAATCTGGCAAAATATTAGCTTCTTTGCCCCGTTCTTATAGTCTGTGTTTTGTCTGAGCCGTTCAGATCTGTGGCGTCTTCATTTTACAGCCCGAGTTCGTCCCTGTGGCTGTCTGCAGATGACAAAGTGCTGCTCAGAGCGCGTCAATATCTGAGGATCTATTCAATCCCCTCCTCCTCTACGGGCCAGCGCCAGCGTGTCATTAGTAAAGATGCAATAATGATATGCAAATCTCACTGTACGATACTGTCACGATATTCATTTCACAATTTTACAAGATTTGTTGCGGTATCTTGGAGAAGCTACGATAATTGAAGAAATCATACCTTTTCATTTTAAATAGTCTTGATTACTTTCTTAGTCCAAAGAATTAAAGATGCACTGTGTAACGTTTTGGTTGGGGGCTCTGTCACCTGTTTCTATGGATATGTCACTGACCTGACTGGAATGTTCCACAGTATGACATTAAACAGCTCTACCTTACATTTATTCAATTGCAGGTGATTTTATAACTCAAAAATACCAAGAAAAACAGGCACTCTGACTGAGCGGGGTCGTTTCTTCACAGATCTGACTCTCTCTAACCAGCAGGCTGTTAGGATGATGAACTCTCTCCCCTCTCTATCCAGCAGGCTGTTAGGATGCTGAACTCTCTCCCCTCTGTAACCACCAGACTGTTAGGATGCTGAACTCTCTCCCCTCTCTAACAAGCAGGCTGTTAGGATGCTGAACGCTCTTTCTTCTTTAACCACCGGGCTGTTAGAATGCTGAACTCTCTCCCCTCTCTCACCACCAGGCTGTTAGAATGCCGAACTCTCTCCCTTCTCTAAACACCAGGCTGTTAGGATGCTGAACTCCCTCCCCTCTCTAACACCAGGTTGTTAGGATGCTGAACTCTCTCCATGTTAGGAAAGTATAAATCTGTTTCTACCTAAAGAAGAACACTTGGACTTTTCCTGTTATTTTGTTATTATTTATTTTAGAAGATGAGCAAAAATACAATTTAAATTTGTTCATGTTCATATAAAAATTGACATGAAACTTTTTTGAACTGAACTGAATTGAAATGAATATTCTGCATATTACTCACCCGGCCCTTTCAAGCATTATTATTAAGTAGTTTTAAGTCTCACACAGATGTCACGTAATCTCCTCTGGCGCTGGGAGTTGGATGGTGGAGCGAGTACATTTTGGTGAATTTGTGCAACATAAACAGTGACTAAAGTGTGGTTCTAGGACTGTGTGACCCTGAGGATAAAACAGGCAAAATAAGTCTCCTCTGCTCTCGAGACGATGTAAATGAAACCCGAATCAGTCCATAAGGAGCGTCATTGCGTTTTACATGGTCTATTCACTCATTTAAAGGTGCACTGTCTCCATGATGCTAGAAAAGTTTAATAGGCAGGTTTCTAAATGTGTAAACATTGTGCACGCTTATGACTGAAAGGTTTTCATTTTTCATTCTGCACTCTTCTCTTCTCTCTAATTTAATGTCCCATCTCTAAAATGTTATGATGATTATTTATGTTTTGATTTGTTTCTATTGTGATTTTAATGTATTTCTTTGAATTACTTTGTGCACGAACTGTGCTATACAAATAAACTTGCCTTGCCTTCTGATATGTGCGTGCAAATTGGCCCCAAAACATTCCCGTGTTTACAGTCGTGACAATGGCCGATAATAACAATGACTCTGCTTATTTAAAGTCCCTTCAGCCAACAGATTGGGATGGTTACTTAAGGAAGTTAACCTTAAGTCCAGGTATGCAGTGACCTGACCCTTACAGCCTACCTGATAACGAATGGGAAGCGGACGTAACTAAAATAACATCAATTGAATGGCCATAATCTATATGTATCTCATAAATTCACCAAGTGTGTGGACCATAGACAGCATATAAAAGTGCACTAAGCGAGTGTGACGTCACCCACAGCGTTCAGCGGCTTACAGGAGCAAATTTGGCGCCAGGCTCTATGTTATGAATAGGATTTTTTTCAGGCACAAAATACAAATTACAAAATACAAATTTTAAGACCAAACTTACAAGGCTCACAGCAGCAGTCACAGAGAGAGGGCCCACAAGATCTGAATGTGATCAATGAGAAAAAGAAAGAGAAGGAGCTGGAAGAAGGAGCCTTCTGGAGCACTTCCTATTTGGCATGCAGCGGCTAACGCGTTAGCTATGTCCTTTCATATATACGGTCTATGGTGTGGATGAAAGAAAATTTAAGAGCATATAACTCTTTGGAAGCTTATGATTTTGTGGAATGTGGTCATGTCCAACCTTTGAGGATGCACAAAATGACAAATGAAGTAAATTTTGTATTGTAATACCCCAAATATCACAACCATAGCAACTGTTTTGCCTTAGGCCAACTTAGACTTGCAAACTCTTAATTTTATATTACATACAAATTAGGTGCAACTAGTATAAATCCCTAATATAAAGTGCTCACTGCAAACATGAGCCTTGTCGATCAATTCCTTGGATCAGTCTTCTCGTCTAAAGGCTTGTATCCTCAGACAGCGGTGGTATTGTTTGAATCCACCTTTTCCTTTAGGAATCCAATCAAATTTCAGTCCATTTCCTTTAACCTGCCTGTGAGTACAATCAACGGCACAACACAATGACATTTTGGTAAAATACAAGCAGTCAGAATGTATGAAAATAAAAATCAAAGCACACTGGAAACTGACATATCACATGAGCTCATTATATATGTGTGACGTGCCATGAAATCCAGCTATACCATACTGTGAAACCTTCCAGACAAGTTACACAATGCACCTTTAATGTAAAATATTGTTAACAAAACACACACACAAACTGCAATAAATATATAACAGAATGCAACATTTAAATAGCTAGTTTGTAAGTTCATCCTCTACAGTTGAAATCTCCAAAAATTTCCACTATTGCATGTAAAAAGTATCCATGATAAATACTGACCCCCAAAAAGTACCGCTCCATCATGTATTGAAGTATATGTCGATATAGTATTTCTATCAGGCCTATTTATTGTGAAGTGAGAGTATTGTTAATTACACAAACAATACTAACATATAAAGGCCTATCTATGACTCAGATAAATAGATGCCACAATACAAAGCTTTTTAGGAAAATAATAAAGGCCAAATATTCTGCTCATGATTTATTTTCATTGTTAAGAGTTTGTTTTGTTTTGGAGATTTTCAAAAACAACAAAAAAGGGAGGATCGCAAGCCAATGTTTTCTTACAATGCCAGTTTGTGTGGAGAGGTGAACTTTGAATAGTTTTAATGAATGGAAGAAAATGTGATTAATACAATGGAAGCGTAGCATTATAAAACATAAATAATCTCATTGTGAGGTCTAGACACAGGTGGAGAAGAGGAAGAAATTAATTTTTACATGATTTTGAGATGAGATGATGTGGTGACATAGGGAGAAAGTTACATAGTGGAGCTTTACAGAGGCATATTACACTATTTTCTGATCTATGTTATAATGTTTCATCATCACAAACAGACCTGGAGTTGTGTTTTGTTTCATTCATGCATGTTTAACAAACAAATTCTACATATTTAGGATGAGTACTTCGCTCAAACAGAAAACACTGCACCACCTTGTAATACAGGAAGTGCTCCACTGTGTTTTTAAACCCCACACACCTTGTCTAGAATCATTTGGATAATTTCCATCCCTGGAATTGCCCATCTTCTACTGAACAAAAGGTAAAAGGAGCTGTTAACTTGAAAACTACTTCATGACATCACAAGGTGGAACAGATCATCTAAAGGCCGCCACACACGACAGGAGAATTTGCCTGATTTTGGCTGTGATTTCTTCTTCCCAAGTTCAGGGAGGCGTGACCCGACTTTTTGTCTCCGTGTGCACTTTTGAAGCTGCTGCTCCTCATGTGTGGAGTCAGTGTCAGATCATAACCACCAAACATCAACAACGCTACAGTAACAAAACACGGTAATAAAACTGAGCGTCAGGAGCAGAAAAGTGACAGAGACGCAAGATACAAACTCAAGATATAGTGAAAATAAAGACTTTATTACTCACCTAATGTAAAGTGGTACATTTAAAGTGCAGCGTTTCACCCACATTATCCATAGAAATTGTCCTCTGCAAATAATGACTCCACTCCACAAAACTGTGCTATTAATCCAGTTTGCGGTGTTCTTTAAAAGTAAAAAGACAGTGTTTCCTCATGTGTTTGTTTACGCAGACAGTGTGCAGTGAAGCTGCAGATTAGCGACAGTGACTCTACTTCCTGTGGACTTTGTCTCCAATCTTTTATGCTTTTAAAAATCATGCATCTGAAGTGTTACACCACTTTTCACAAATAATAATAACACAGTTTTGACTTGTATCTAAACTAGAAGTGCAGAACTCTGATCTTTTGAACACTTAAGAGTCTCAGAGCGAGTGGTTTTACTGTAGACAGGAAATGGCTGATGCGATTGCACTCACATCTTTATATCCTGTGGTCCTCAGACAGATCCCGCTGCAGTGTTTGCGATCAGAGATGTTTAGTCTCATAGGTTTCCCCTCATGTGGACAGGCAAGCATAAAAACACCTGTAATTGAATACTGTACATGTGTGGCAGTATAGCCTACAGGTGGGCTCTGCCACTTGGGTGCAGTCTAATTATTGGTTAGCAGTGACATCAGTCCATCTATAAAAGCGTTTCCATCCCCTCGCCCTCTGACCTCACTCTCTTACTTCTACTTCCCATTGTTGACATCACTCGTTCACCACTCTCAGGTAGTATTACAGATTCAATGTTAAGTTCAGGATTCAATAAGATCTGTAGCGCTGATTACTGCTTTTATTTAGCGTTTGCTGCCATGGGCGGGCATATTAGCTGCGGTGTTTGTGTACCGCCTGTCATGCCGGCTAGCAGGTGGGCGGGTTGTTTGGCGTCTGTCCTTCGCCGCACTCGTCCAGCGACTAATACAGGTGTGTGGGGGGGGCCTAATATTGGGCCTACAAACAATCGCTTAGTTGTACAATCGGGGGTAATGTGCATTTTACTTTCTAGATCTCAAGTCTTGGAGTTGAGTGCACTGCCGCCGCCTCTTTGTCTTCTTGTTGTCTCGTCTTGTTTTGCCTTGTCTATACCGTGTACCGGTGTTTTCCTGAGATATGAACTCGGACTGGATTTACGAACAAACCTTGCAACAAAGAGACATTCAGTGAAATGTGAACCAAATTGCCAAAATTATGTGTGAATTATGCCTCTGTCCATCAACAATGAACCTATGTGCCTTTTATATTCGCTGCTCCTGGGCCAACTAACTAATTATTGGTTTCAGCCAGTACAGTCATGCCCAAAAGGTTTGAAAATGACACAAATATTCATTTTGGTTCCAGAATATCCTCCAAGAGCAACTTCTCCCAACCATCCAAGAGCAGTTTGGTGATGAACAAAGCCTTTTCCAGCATGATGGAGCACCTTCTCATAAAGCAAACATAATAACTAAATGGCTCAGGGAACAAAACATAAAGATTTTGGGTCCATGGCTAGGAAACTCTCCAGATCTTAATCCCACTGAGATCCTCAAGAGGTGGGTGGACAAACACAAACCCACAAATTCTGAGGATGAGGAATCAGGATTTGGTCCAGAAGTTGATTGAATGCTGCCAGGGAGAATTGCAGAGGTCTTGAAAAAGATGGGAAATATTGACTTGTTGCATGAACTCAGTGTAATTGCCAATAAAAGGTTTTGGTTTGAAATGCTTGTAATTATATTTCAGTATATCATATATCATATATCATATATATCATATAACATCTGAGAAAACACATAAAAACCCTGAAGCAGCAGACCCTGTGAAAATGTAATATTTGTGTCATTCTCAAAACTTTTGGCCATGATTGTAGTTACCACTAGACAGCAGGGTAGAAGCCGCTCGGATCGCCAAACATGCAAGAGCGAAAGGATTTATGTCACAGCCTACCATTATTAGTTTTTCCATTCAAACCAAGCCTCCAACAGTTCTAGAAATATTTGTATGGGCTGAACAATGGCGTACAGGCTTCCTTTGTGTGGAGAATGGAGGGTACTTTGCCTAAGGTTTGCGCTTTGTGCTTCATTGAAAAGACACTAGAAGGTTACACATGAGAGGGTCACATTCTTACAGAGCTGAAATTGCACTGAATGACTTTGGTTTGGAGCGATGAGTGGTTTTGTGGCAGAGAAATCAGTCATCTGAACCTGAGAGGAGGAGGAGGAGGAGGAGGAGGAGGAGGAGGAGGAGGAGGAGGAGGAGAAGGAGAAGAAGAAGAAGAAGAAGAAGAAGAAGAAGAAGAAGAAGAAGAGAGTTGCTGAGAGGAGGAGATAAGAGACTGCAGATCAGAGCTGGGCCGGGGCTGTAGGTTATAACGTGTGCAGTATAGATTATCACCCCCAAATTGCGCCAAAGCAGTAACACACAGCATACAGGCAGGTATATATCGCTCTTCATTTGAACCGGTCGGTCATACTCGTCCAACAGCTGTCATTATGCTGTCAGATGTCCTTTCAAAATACATTCTCTAAAACCACTACAGCCGTGTAAACACTGCGTTGCATCCAGGAGCTCGGGGAATGACTCATGATGGACTACAGAAAGTTTACAGCCGCGGAAGATAAATATAAAATACTTTACGAAGTGAAACAGGAACAAAATCTGAAGGAAAAGGCGTGTGAAGCAGACAAACTTAAACGGGGAGTAGCCTCATTAATGCAGCACCACAGATACGGCTCGTTATCGCTGCAAAACATCGTCTCTTTTGTTGTCAGCTTTTGTTTTGTGATTTAAAACATAATTCATCCAATCTACAATATGTAAGCAATATAAAAGAGTTTGAAGTTTAAACGTGAGAGCAGTG
This sequence comes from Odontamblyopus lacepedii, assembly GCA_034769755.1. NCBI lineage: Eukaryota > Metazoa > Chordata > Actinopteri > Gobiiformes > Gobiidae > Odontamblyopus > Odontamblyopus lacepedii. The sequence continues at coordinate 11,476,934 of CM068362.1, forward strand.
TTCCACAGCATTGCATCAATCACACACGTGCCAGAATGGGGTCGCCAGCCTATTGCAACATCCCTTCATTCCGACATGCCTATATTTAGACATACCGCATTTATGACATGTCTATATTTTGACATACTGCTATTACGACATGCCTATATTTAGACATACTGCTATTACGACATGCCTATATTTAGACATACTGCTATTATGACATGTCTATATTTAGACATACTGCTATTATGACATGTCTATATTTAGACATACTGCTATTATGACATGCCTATATTTAGACATACTGCTATTACGACATGCCTATATTTAGACATACTGCTATTACGACATGTCTATATTTAGACATACTGCTATTACGACATGTCTATATTTAGACATACTGCTTTTACGACATGTCTATATTTAGACATACCGCTATTATGACATGCCTATATTTAGACATACCGCTATTACGACATGCCTTTATTTAGACGTACTGCTATTACGACATGCCTATATTCAGACATACCGCTATTATGACATGTCTATATTTAGACATACTGCTATTACGACATGCGTATATTTAGACATACTGCTATTACGACATGTCTATATTTAGACATACCGCTATTACGACATGTCTATATTTAGACATACTGCTATTACGACATGCCTATATTCAGACATACTGCTATTACGACATGTCTATATTTAGACATACTGCTATTACGACATGTCTATATTTAGACATACCGCTATTATGACATCCTTATATTTAGACATACCGCTATTACGACATGCCTATATTTAGACATACTGCTATTACGACATGCCTATATTTAGACATACTGCTATTACGACATGCCTATATTCAGACATACCGCTATTACGACATGTCTATATTTAGACATACTGCTATTACGACATGTCTATATTTAGACATACTGCTATTACGACATGCCTATATTTAGACATACTGCTATTACGACATGTCTCTATTTAGACATACTGCTATTACGACATGCCTATATTTAGACATACTGCTATTACGACATGTCTCTATTTAGACGTATTGCTATTCCAGCACGTCATTTATTTTTTTTAAAGAGTTGCAATCGTCTACCCAGGCGCGTCTTTCGCTGTCCATGGTGCTGGGTGACTTGTTCGGTCATGGACGTGGACACATCAGTGCGATCACACATTTGAAATGTAAAATTAAAAACAGCTTAAAGCCATCAAAAACCACAGGGTATTTCGTTCTTAAACGATTTTTAAATGTGCAACAAAATGTGCACACCACAGACACGAGGCTGTGCAGGATATAAAGCTGTGAGCGCGATGGCGTCAGCTGTTTCCTGTCTACAGTAAAACCACTCGCTTTGAGTGTTCAAAGATCAGAGCACTGGACTTCTAGTTTAGATACAAGTCAAACCTGTGGTATTGTTATTTGTGAAAAGTGGTGCAATACTTCATATACATGATTTTTAATGTACACAGGAAGTACAGTCACTATCACTAATCTGCAGCTTCACCCCGTGCACTGTGGATGTAAACAAATACACAATGCTCCTCTCACCTTTTTAGTTTTAAAGAACACCTCAAAATGTATTAACAGTTAGACATAGGTATAGGTAGACATTACAAATTTCATAATTTTAACCCTTTTAACTGAGGAAATTGCAATTGGACAGCGTCATGTCATTGACCCACATGTTAAAAGCAGTATATAGTCCTTTTAAGTCTACCTAAACCTTAGACAGAGTGTGGTCCTGTAAACATAAAGTTAGCGATCAATATCATAATCCTAGTTCCAACTTTAACGTGTCACTGGGCAAGGCACTAAACCCATTTTCTGAGAGCACTATGACTATATGAATATGAATGTGAGTACCTGAGTGACTGCTTTAAGATAAATTGAATTATATTGTATCTCACTCTGTTTTAATCTATTTTTGTAGGTAAACTGAAAGTAAACTTGATTCAAATGCAACTAAAGCACTAAAAAAATCAAATCGTTTTCTTCTATGTATGCATTTTTACACATTAATGCCAAACCAACACAAAAATCATCACAGTAGCAGAGTAGACAACACAAGAAAACATATTTGCTTTTGGGCATCATAATAACAGCTTAAATTATTATTGTAGTGCAACATTTTATGTCGATTACGCATCATTTCAAAGGGTAAACACACTCTCTCATATTGAACCATTTTAAACTAATCAGTGATTATTTTGTAGATAAAATGAGTTCACATTGGCTTCTGTCATATAAATACTACACAAAAATGTTTCTTGTGAGCTTTAAATCATGTTATAATGCTGTTATCTCCTCAAAAAAACATACCAGCCTAAATATGCAGGGTTTGTGTCTTAAAAATCACAGCTCTGTTTGTGATGGGGAAACATTACAACATAGATCAGAAAAGAGTAATTTGAGCCCTTTCATTTCATTTCTAAATTTCATTTTCTTGAGAGACATTTTTTTTCCACAGTGTTATTAGTCTAGTCGCCCTAAAACACCATTCAATATCGAGTTTCTTCTTCTATCTTCTTTCCAAACTATCATTTAAAAACATCAGCCTAGAGGAAACATTTGAGCCTTCATGTGTCCACGGGTTGTTTTCTTCGTCTTCACTTCCTCCCTGTCACGCTGGCACAAATCACCGTTGCACCATCTCTTTATATTCAGGCAGATTGGAGCAGATCATCTGTTTGGCCTTGGCTCCTCCATCACCTGCAGCCCAGCACCTCTGCCCCTCTCCCCCACTCAGGGCCTCACCTCCTGGGCTCTCTCATCCATCTCTCCCCCTCCTCCTCTTCCTCCTCCACAGCGGCAGCAGAGCCTTTGATCCAGCGCTGGCTCCTGTCATCCCAAAGAGCAATATAAATCAACCAGGGGCTTTCTGACAGGCTGCCGACCACAACACTGTGTATTTACCCCAGTCTAAGCCATTACATCCAAACATCTATACACACAAACACAACAGAAACATGCACACACACGAAAACACACAAACACAGAGTAAAGCAGTGATTTGTTCCATTAAAGGAGGATTCGTTTTCTGGCATTAACATCGCAATGGAGACAGGACGGACTCTCCACTAGAAAAGTTACGTGGTGCAGCTTTAAATTTGCCATTAAACTTTTGTTAAATCCAGTTAGGAAAACATTGCCATCTTTTCCATCCAAAAATACACACATTTCCCTGTATGTCCCTATTTCCCGTGAAGGTTAAAGGTGCAATGTGTAACTGCTTGTCCCCATGGAGATGATATGGTTTTGTCTAGAATTGGTCTATGTCAGAGGTACTCAACTAGTGGACTCCGGTCCGGATCTGGACCCAAATGCAATGACATCCGGACCGAGACAAAAATGTCTCTCTCTCGAGCCTTTTTTTCATAGTGTTCCGGATCCACTCCGTATTTCATTGGCCTGTACTTTGCCATGAAGCTGTGTTCTCCATCCCCATCTTTCCCCAGTCCCTCACAAGTTTCTAGCTCACTCCAAACATTCTTTCTGCTGCTCGATTACCATTTTTTTCAGTGGTACAGAAGTATTCGTGCAATTGACTAATACCAGACCGGACAGCGGCTCTTTCTGCAGGAGACATGTGCCGTAGAGCGACAGTGACAGTGGTGCAGGAGGAATGTGTGTGTGTCAGCAGATACTGACACACAAGCCGAGAGCGCCTCTCGCGACTTATGCAAATTAGCCATGTGGTTTTAAGTTTTGTTTCTGCAAAATGTAAACAAATGTGCGCAAAGCTGCACTAAACACATTATTACTCAATGTATATGTTGAGCGAAGTACTGGAAATGTAGAGCGGTGGTCAAGAAGACCAATCACAGCCTTTATTGTTTATGTCACTTCCCCTTGCTGTCTGTCGTTTTGACACGTAGTTAGAAAATTTCAGTGGTACATGTCGATGCAGATGTTTTGATGCGGAACAATAAATTAGCCTTAATTCGGCCTTTAGCTTTTCACACTGATTCAGACAGAACACACAATACTTTATGCATACTTCAAATGTTCCATGTGGATTTACTACATTTTTTGTTAGAAGTTCTAAGTTTGGAAATACACCGTCACTTTTTCACTGTAAATTTGGTAAGTGGACCTAATTGAGTACCCCTGGTCTATGTCATCTTGCATTAACTCAATATTGATCTGTAAATGTGCATTCTGACTGTGAGTGGGCTACTCCGCAGGTCTGACATGTAACTTGGCCCTGTGGTGTCATCTGCTGCTTCCATAGAGATAAATAAGTGTAAAGCCATACTGTGGTTTAGTTTATTTGATTAATTTGACAGGGACAATGTACTGGAGCATTAATCACAAAAAATGAAAAGATTTTTTGTACCAGACTTCAGCTCTTGGAGCTCATTTCCATCTGCAATCCCTGAGACAAACAACATTAGAGACAATGTTTGCAACAAGTCAGGCTAACAAAGAAGAAGCTTAGAATGAACATAAGACATAAAACAATGCAATTCATAATATTTACAGTGTTGGTGATACATTTCATCAGTTAGTTAAAAATGATTAAAACTTGTTTCCCGATACCTCCCTTGTATATTTATATATGGAGCTATTAAAGGCAATATCTCCATGGAGAGAATCAGGTTTTGGACCCTCCACCAGAAAAACTATGTCACAGGTGTGTCCGCTGGAGTCGCCATGTTTGTTTTGGGTCGTGTGGGCGCTTCACCTTTGGCTCCGTCCATACCACAATGCTGCTTTGTGAATGGTCACAATAATTCATCTTTATCTGCGACAGAACTCATCTTTATCGTTATCGCGTCATCACCCATTTTAAACCTTGGAATCATGTAAAGAAAACTCACTGCCATATTTAGCATTTACCCCTCACAGTGAACACAGTGAATTTTTAACTGCTTATTTACCTCACTGTTGCCTCTAAACTATCATCTCAACACACACACACACACACACACACACAGCACATAGCAGCACACACCGCCTGTTCTGCGGCATTAACAGCTCTGCCAGGGATTTTTCCATTATTATTTCTCACCTTCTGGGCCAGATGGAGACATGGGCTGGGGTATTGTGTGTGTGCGTGGGGGGGTGTCTTTACAAGGGGAAGAAAGAGGGAAGAAAAAGGGACAGAAGGTAAAAGAGAGGGAGACTAGACAGAATGCAGGAAAGGAAAGAGAAAATAGAGTGTAAAGAGTTGGGGGAAGGGTTAGGAGGGGAAGAAGGACGGAGAGAAATTTGGAAAGAGTTGTTGGAGGAAAGTCTGAAAAAATGCCCGCCAAGGAAGTAGTGGGTGAAGGGAAGGGAGAAAGGGCTGGAGGGACAAAGAGATTGGCTAATCCACCTGTCAAACACGCTCATCTGAACTAGGTGAGATCCACCAGTGACCAAACTCACATCTTCATAAAATATTGAACAAATGTGTTATTCTTCATCAGAGGCAAAGATGGCCCGAGGCTGGACTGAAAAAAATATCAAAAAGAATACACACAAAAACAGAAAATAGTGGAAGTTCTTATCGCTTACTTATCATGCTTATTTCACTCTTGAATTGGGGTTCAACTGAGCACGAACCCAGAACTTGACCTTTACCAGAACTGAACCAGGATTTACATTTTAAGCCATGTTATAAAGTTGTTATCTCCTCAAAAACATACCTGGAGTGTTTTGTCTCATTCACACATGTTTGAGATGTCGGTCTACATCTCCAAAGCACAAAGAAAAAGCTCCCATTTGCTGATTGTTTAGTATTCGCAATTCCAGGGCTGAAATTATCCAAATGATGAGTGAAGGTGTATGGAATTTAAAAGCAATTCCTGTATTACATAAAACCTTAAGGAGTGTTTTCTGTTCGAGAGAAGAACTCAAACACCTAATTATGCAGGATTTGTGCGTTAAACAAGTGTGAATGAAACAAAACATAACTCCAGGTATATTTTGGACGAGAAAAGAACATTATAACAAAGATTAGAAAACGGTGTGTCCTTTAAACAAGTGAAAGTGTTCGGTGATTGGTTCCTCTGGTGCGGCGGACTTCATTATCACATCTCTGCCCTTTTCTTTACCCCCACCTACCTCCTAAAGAATTTCAAAGCTATTCCATAAATATAAGAGGGTTCATGCTAAAGTCACCGACAAGAATTTCCTCCAACAGTATAATGAAAAGAAACTGAATGTGAGATTTCATTTGACAGAGAAGAAAGATTATCCGTCATTTACAGCGGTGTATATATAAGCATACATTTCAGCTCTGAAAGGTGCCCTGTGCAGATAGAGAAACTAAAAATTGTACTGAACATCTCAAGTACAAGTATAGTAGTGATCCATGAATGTGAAAATAAAAGCATTTGGGACTACTACTACTACTGCTACTTTTGCTGCTACAGTAATTGTACGGGTAACTGTCTAGATTTAAGATCAGACTTATAATATCAAGTTAATGTCATTAGAAGAACAAAACCCTAAAAAAAAGCACCAAATCTTTCAATCTCACCAAATATTTTCAAAGGATAGATTATAAAAACTAACAAAAAAAATGTACTCAACTATGACACTGTAACCCTACAAAACATTTGACTTATGTAGGAGAGAAAAAAAAAAGGATAAAAAAACTACAGTAAACATGGCTGAGTAAAAAAACTACAGTAAACATGGCTGAGTAAATGAGTACACACCTCTGGGCACTATGTAACTTATACTGAAAGATGGTAGTGCTTTGTTGAAATGTTCCACAGTATGGCATTAAAGGTGTCTATCTCCAAATACAGACAACTCTGGTCAGATCTGTGGAGAGACAGCCCCGTTAACAGTAAGAATGCATGTTTTTCATGGTACTTTAGACTGAATACATGCAAGATAGATTTTAGGTTTGTATAGAAGATTTTTTCAAAGAAAGAGAAATACAGCACCAACCCCAATCCTTCACATCTCCCTAGAAATGCCTCCTCCCGCCTCCTCCTTACTCGGCTTGTTTACAGCCGCTGAATGAATTGCTGTTGAAGTTTCCTGTCCAGACGTAATGTAGAGACCAGCGCGTCAGGCTTTAGACCCTTTGTCTACTTCAGTCGCGCCATCATGTAATCCCAGCCAACAGCGAGTCAGTTACTCTAGAAGTGTAGGGAGTTTGATTGATGACCTAACAGCCAATAAATAACGAGGTTGTCTTGTTATCTATTGGCTCATGTTTATCTGGCCTCACCACATCCACAGTTGATAAATTTTCATTCTTTCTTTTTTTGTTCATCATAATTACAAGGCTGTTGCATCTCTGCTATTTTGAACTTTCATTGACAATTTGAAACAAAAAAATCTACCATATAACCTTTAAGTTGTTTTAATGAGGCAAAGCAATAACACGGTGTCAGAAAAGTTACATACTAACCCATACCAACCCAAGTTGCAGCTTTAATGAACAGGGTCTCGTCCCAGATGCCATTAGCAGTCAGCTTCCATCATGCATCTTTTTGTCATTCGTTACACAAACAAAAAACTGTTTACTTTGGATCAGGCTGTAATGGGACTCATAATGCAAACTCTAAACCAGGCTTAATTCTGCACATTTCCCACCAGGCCGCCATTTTACCCAGGTTTAAATAAATAAAACAACAACATTCCCAGGAAGCCGCAGTCCCAGTGGTTAGACTCATGCACGGAATACTAAGACTCGGATTTGGACTGCTGTATAAAACCAGATCCAACAGACAGGTGTGGAGGAGAGGAGGACTTTAGAGACAAGATTAACACCAAAGTCAATGCATAATACATTTTAAATATTAAAACTACATGAGGTAGCAGTGATACGACCTTGTCCACTGTGAAATCATTAGTGCTGCTGTAGCTGATTTTTACAGTCTTGAAAAAAAACAGACTTGTATTTTAAACATTCTGCAGTGGTCTAAAGTTATTCTTCACTTACTTTATACACAAGGCCAGTTCTGGGTATTTGGTGGCCTCTGGGGATGGGACAAAATCTCATGCCACAAAATCTGTTGTACACGTAAACATGATCTCCTGAGAGTTTTCCTCTTGTTTTTACGTTTGAATTGAACAAACGGAGTACTGGCGAGTTACATTTTTGGAGAATGCATAGTCCCAAAAGGCAGAGTGACAATGAAAAATAGAAGAATTAAATCAAGTAAATCAAAAATGGAGAGGCTAAAACAGGGACTAAAATGCACAAAGTATTTATTGCAGCCTTAATAATATCAAAATCTCATCTTGTATCATTTTCGTAGATCCAATCTCGTCCCGACCCTAGTGGCCCCTGATAATTTGGTCCTGTAATTGGATACACAGTCACAAAAAAAATACCGCATTATTGTTTATGCCAACACTAGGGAGGGGACAAGATCTCGGGCCACAAGATCTCATGAGACAAAATTGCCACAAGAAAAAAAAAACATTCTCATGAGATTTTTTTCCCATTTGATTGGACAAAAAGGGTTAAGTGCTAGCTACTTATTTAGAGGAGTTAGTTGAGAAGCTATAGTTTAGGGTGACCAGACGTCCCTATTTACCCGGGACAGTCCCAGTTTTGAGCCCTGTGTCCCCTGTCCCAGCAAATTTATCAAAAACCAGTGATTTGTCCCAGTTTTATACAAGATGTCCGTATTTTGGACCAATTTGATCCCTGCCAACAGTAAAAAATTGACATATGTTTTGGTAAAAAGCTGCTTAAAAATCACCAAAAGACAAAGAAATGTGACTGTACTGACACGTTAGTCATGAATGGACCAAGTGCACAACAATTGTCCTTAATTACACACTTGATTCACAATTTCATCATTACCAACCACCACAAACCAGGGGTGTCCAAGCTTTTTATTTTGAAATTCTGGTCAACAGGGACGTGCACAAGGGGGTTGGCTCTGGTTGCCCTGGCAACTGCCCGTATGGCGTCCTCGACTGAAGTTGTCCATCCGAGGGGAAAAATTAATTAATTAATTAATTAATACATAATAATAATAATAATAATAATAATAATAATAATAATAATAATAATAATAATCATCTTTTTTTTTTAGCGGTCGAAACATACAGGTTTTCATGTATGAAAATGTCTGCGCCTAGATTTAAAAGTGAAAATAAAATAGTCGCCATGATTGCAAGTCTGGAGGGAGGGGCTCTATTCTGTTTACACCTGGCAACTGGGGGAGCAACTGTCCCTAAAATTCCTATGCACGTCCCTGCTGGTCACCCAACTATAGTTCCAAAACACAGGACTATAGTGACAACAAAAATGTTAAATGAACTGGATCGCACAATGTGTTTATTACAAATCATGTCAAAATCTTGCCTTGTCTTGTTTCATGGACCCAACCTTGTATCTCATCTCATCTTGAGGGAATTGTGCCTCATCCTAACCTTGCTGGCTAACACACTAACTTAACATAACTATTCTGTCCTCTCTATGAGCTAAATACAACTAGACAGCTACTCCTTCTCTGAATAAACACAAGTAAAGTTGAACCTGAAACATAATCACAGTGTGCACCTTCGACACGTACACAACTAATATACTGGGCCATGTCTCAATTACAATTTGGCAGAATTGTTATTGCACAGGTTTTAGCTTTTTATCATATTGATAACTTTAAATGAAATGCACCGTTTTGTCACATGAAACAAAACATATAATTGCACCTTCAAAATCATTCTTATATGAACTAAAATGGCTGCATGCTTTTTATCTTCCTTTTCTAACTTAACATTTTACAGTTTTCTATAAAATAATGCTGTGGTAATGATGATATTGTAACATAGTCAGTACATACCCAAGGTGCTACCAAAGGCATAAGATGTTTCTAGATGTGTCTGGATTCACTTGAATGAAAACCACCTCTAAAGCCTTGTTCACACCAGATGCTTCAGGTGTGAACAAGGCGAATGCTTTACATGTTAACCCTATGGAAAGGCGCGTTGACGCATGAATAAATTTCTGTGGTGCGAATGAAGCTAATTGGGTGTTGCAATTCATGCGTTTTGAGCATTTTGAGCGGCGTGAATTGGCAAATCAGACTTTTGACATGTGAATGCCCAAAAGGGAGGGGCTCACGAATTTCGCCAAAGTTTAAAAATTTTTACTTTCTGTGAATATTCATGTCTCGTTCACCAATCAGAGGCTGTGTTCTAGTGGTGACGCAGAGCTCTCAGAGCTCCGCAGCTCCATGCTCTAGACTGCAGCTCCATGCTCCGCGGCCGCATTTAGTCCTGCTTTAGTCTGCAGCCAAGCTCCAGGCTCCCTGGCTCCGTTTAGTCCTGGTTTAGTCCTAATCCTGGTTTAGTTCTGGTTTAGTCCACAGCCGTGGACCTCTGAGCTCTGGTTCTCGAGTCTTTCTCTTTCTCCTTGCACAGGAGCAGTGGCTCCTCCTTACGCGAATAGAACAAATGTACTCCCACAACCAAATTCGCAAACTAAAACACCTCACATTTGGTTCTGTGGGTATTGGGTTTTTGGAGGCACTTGAACAAAAATTCAGAAGGCATAATGCGGTCCACAGGAAGATCTTTATTCTTGGTTTGAGTAGGACAGGCCTTGAATCAGCCGGTGCTAAACCCCCATCTCTGAACCAGCACACTGCAGAAGTCCTCTTATATAGCCGGACTCAGACATTACCCCACCTGTTGATGCATGCAGCTGCTGTTCTATCCTTGTTGTCTATGTATAGATCCCATAAGTTGAGCTTCTAGCCCACCATATAAGGTAGCACACAAGTCCTTGCAGAGACAGCACATCTATTTAAATAGCACCCTTCAGCTGTCACAAGGTTCATATGTTCAAGTTAAAATAGAACAAAGCACTCATGTGCTTCCTTCAATCATTCCTTAATATTAACACAAGAAAATAATTCACAGTTCCCTCAAAGCTCTCAGGTCTGAAGGTGCTGCATGGCGACAGCTGGTTGGCAACAGTGTCTGGAGAGAATTTTCTCATACAGCACCCGCCGGTTTTTGCTCTCTGGCACCAAGGATCGCGTGTTCATCGAGAGACTGAGGATAGGACAATGTGTTTGCTGATGTCTATGTCAGACTGTGTGTCCATGTTTTTCACTGTGAAGCCCATTGGGGCAACTCTTGTTATGATTCTGGGCTATAGAAATAAAATTTAATTGAATTAAAACAGTACATTGAAATTATCAGCAAAAAAGCTGTACCTCACCTTCCTCATCCTTTATCCTCTTTTTCCTTGCTCCAGTTTTTTTCAGTCCCACTCCTAAACTTTCTTTATAGGCCATTTCATTATCTGATGAAACTGATACGATGTTAAAACAATGCTTTTTCCCCTTTTTTTCTCAAGTGGGTGCGGTGTACTTCAGATTAATTGAAATACATTTGGTCAGGCCACAGCGATTCTACCTGAGGAAACAATAATAATAATACATTTTACTGCACCCCCCGCAGTGGCCATAAACAACTGCTTAGTATGTTTATGCCACAGGCCGGCCCTACGTATGTAGCATGCTAACTCACAATTCAGGACTATCGCTCAATAAAATGCTTCAAAATTAGATGCAGACTTCACACACTGCACTTTTTTTTAACCTCATGAGCTGGTTATGTTATATTTCTGTATGGGATAAGACACATTTTAGACTAGCCCTAACCTGATGTATTTGAGATACACCTGTCCCCCTGATCCCATCCCGTCCACCCTCACCAAACCTTGTCTGCCTGCTCTGGCCCCACTCATCACCTCCATCATAAACTCCTCTCTGTCCACGGGCTCCGTCCCATCTGCACTCAAGCTTGCCGCCATTACACCTATCCTCAAAAAGCCACGGCCTCCAGTTCCACTGCTTTGCTGATGACATTCAACCCTACCTATCCACCAAATCCATAACCCCGGCCACACACTCCACCATCACAAACTGCATCTCCGAAATAAAGTCTTGGCTCCAATCTAACTTCCTCCAACTCAACTGCGACAAAACCGAAATAATCATCATTGGCCCCAAAACACTTACCAAAACCCACAATAATCTCACCCTCTCCATTGACAGCTCCTCAGTCCCCTCCTCCTCCCACCTCCGAAACCTTGGCATCATCTTCGACCAGAGTTTTTCCTATGAACAGCATGTCAAACACATCATCAAAACTGCCTTCTACCACCTCAGGAACATTGCTCGCCTCCGCCCGTCCCTCTCCCCTCAGTCTGCTGAAACCCTCATACACGCCTTTATCACCTCCGGCCTCGACTACTGCAATAGTCTGCTCTACGGTTCACCATCCAAACTCCTCAATAGACTCCAGTACATCCAGAACTCTGCTGCCCGCCTCCTCACCCGCACCTCCTCCCATGAACACATCACTCCTGTCCTCAGAGATCTCCACTGGCTCCCCGTCCCTCAGCGCATCCAATTCAAGCTCCTCACCATTGTGTATAAGTCCCTCCATAACCTGGCCCCCACTTACCTCTCTGAGCTCCTCCACCATCACAGGGCCTTCTCCGCTGGAACTCCCTGCCCAAACGCATCAGATACTCATCCACACTCCTCATGTTTAAAAAAAGCCCTAAAAACCCATCTCTTTAAAACCACCTTTCATTAATTATCTTATTTCTTTTGCCTTTTTCTCTCCATGTAAAGTGTCTTTGAGTATCTTGAAAAGCACTATACAAGTGTTATGTATTATTATTATTATTATTATATAAAAAAAAATAAATAAATAAAAAACTGGTACAGTTTTTAAAGAAGACATATTATAGTGGTTTGAAGGGTATGTTTTGGTTTGAGGGGTATTTATTAAAGAAGACATATTATACTGGCTTGAGGGGTATTTATTCCATCCATCCATCCATCATCTCCCGCTTAATCCAGCTGGGTCGCGGGGGCAGCTTGCTGCCCAATACTCATAGCACCTGACCCCCCCTATGAACCCCTCTGCAGGTGGTGAGCCCACAGGAGGGTGGACAACATGGTCCTTGATGTTAGTTCATAGGGGTGCTGGCATGTTTTGGGTTGATGGGGGAAACCGGAGTACCCGGAGGAAACCCATCCAGACACTGGGAGGAACATGCAAACTCCACACAGAAAGGCCCGGGGATCGAACCCGCAACCTTCTTGCTGTGAGGCCTGAGTGTTGCCACTCAGCCACCGTGCCGGGGTATTTATTATTGAACTATAACATGCTTAGATCCTTATTTTACTCTTTGTTCATTGTAAATTACGATATTGATCTAAAACATAATTCATAATAGATAAATCTCCATTGACTTTGTGTCCAAGACGAACTGAAATAAATGCCAACAATACAGGGTTACTCAAGCATGCATAAATAATTACTAATTTTGAAGTTAATGATGAGGGAACCAAGTTATAACATGGTTAAAAGCTCATAAGTAATAAAATATGTCCAATTAAAGGCTTTTGGTTAGAAATTAATCTCACCATATGTTGGGCAGCTGACTTTACAAACACCAACAGCTTTTCCCAGTCATCTATCTGAGTGCATGAGGATGGGCATCTGGCTTTAAAAAAAAGGCTGAATCACTACGTGCTTGCAGGAGTGAGACAGCTAAAAATAACTAAAATAATTTTCTTCCTTGTGTAATGTTGTTTATAGCAATGTCTTTCAATAGACGTTACAATATAAATGCATTACATGGAGACAAATTCAATCAAATGTCATAACAGATCAAACCAGATTGTCGTCGTGTACAGAGGCAGTTCCCTTGTTAATAATATAAATCCAGATTTAAGAGAGGCTGTAGAGAAAGACTGTAGAGACTGGTGACTCATGTTGTTTGGCTCTCATTTTAAAGCTGACATTTCTCACAAAGAGCTCAGATTCACCACCGTGATCTCTGACCTCCACTGGACTCTAATGGACTTTTAAGTACCGGCCCACCACAACGCCGCGCTTACTGCTGGATTTCAGGCGACACCGCAGCATTCAAGGCCGATACTATTTAATGCAGATGGAGAGCAGCTAAAGTCATGTTAATACTGCTGGAGGAACCACTACTGAAGGGGGTAAGGCTCGTGGGGGGAAGGGAGAGTCACCCCTCTTTTGCTGCTTTACAGAAACATTTAGTGCGTTTGCTGGAGTCTTTGTAGTTCCTCTGCTTCTGGAGCTCGATGACAGAGATGTATTTTATGCTGCAGTTGGAGCACGTTCATAAACAGAAGCCTGATGCGCATAAACTCTCTGTCACAGCTCATGTTTGTGCCTCTGTTGATCAGTGCTGATGCTCCTTTCGGCGTTTATAGTTTTCCAGTGAACCGTAGCAGTTTTCCTATGAATTACATTTGTACTTTTCTGTTGTGGCTCCCTGTGTCTTTGGAAAATAAATAATGAGTATTTAACACTCAAAGACCTATGACATCATATACGATACCGAGGAATATGTTTTATATAACCACACATAACTTTCTAACCATAACAGAAATAAAACTTACTTTCCCCACTGAAAGCGCAAACGTAGTGGTTTCCGTACATATCTGTAGCATTATTCTATGTCACACTGATGCTGCCTGATGACATGCGCAAAACAAGTGTCCAATAGGAACTTCGTTTTCTGCCAAACGCATGCGCTTCAATCCATTTTGATCGGCAAAAACTTTGCCAAAGAGTGAAGTGAGTCAAGATGGTTGTCTCCTCTCGTGCGTGTACGTTTATAACAATTGAAAAAGACGCTCTAAGAGCAGTTTTTTCTCAAATAAATGCAAATTACGCATCTCGGTGTGCATAATTGTGCATCCCTTGCTATTTTTATTTGAAAGGTTTATTTAACTCAAAATGAACAAATACAAATGTAATAAAAGCCATGGAAATACAGAAGTGATATGGCTCTGGCCCTGGACTTTACAGGAGCTGTTTCCATGACTGGCACTAGAAAAGTAATGGGACCATTGCACTTTTTTTTTGTTTTTAGGGCAATAAGGATATTTTTAATTTACTTACAAACTTGATATTTTGCATTTTTGTAGCTAAGGCGCTAAATTAAGCATTTTTTATGTCCAAAAAGTTGTTTATACATGTTTGCTGTGTGTTTTGTATAAAAGAGTGTCAATTTTCTTTTCTTTTATTACAGCCACATGACACAACTACAGGGTGTGGATTGTGAAATAACAGGTTGTACTGAACAAAGGGATGTAGAACACTTTATTATGGGGTAAAATGGGCAGTTTTAAAAGCAAAACTAAGAAAAAAATCCAGGCGAGGACAAATGTACTAAAATTGCCTTTAGGTCTTCAGGGGTTTTAATTACTATGCATTTTTAATTTAGCTTGTTGATTCTAAATGTAATTCTAAATTGGTAGATAATGGTAATCTTGTAACATTAAAATAAAATGTTTTAAATATTTTTGTCGCTCAAAATATGCATCACAGCCGCCAATGTGCGACACCTAGCACTATCTGGCAGCCGATTTATTGAGCTGTTCGACCCCTGGTAGGTAAATGATGGATAAATTCAGGAAAAGAAAAGTTTCTGAAGAAAACAGAACATTTAATGCTACGTGGGCAGATTCATTTGTTTTCACGGCTAATGAGACTGGTTTACACGCGAGAAAGTAATGACGGAAACACAGAAGCAGACGCATTTTTGGTTCGCTGCAAGTGGATAATTTAAGTTTGGATTTTTATTTCCTATGAGGAGGACTCAAACAAGCACTAAGTATTTCATTTGTAAGTAAGCATCAATCAAGTGTCTTTCTTTTCGGTGTTCAAAATGTTGTTTTTTACTTGCAGAAATAAAATCCTGTGTTCTCTGTAGCGTTTCATTGATTTCATAAATGCAACACACTATTGTCCTTTATACAGAGCATAAAGGTAAAAATGATAGGCAGTGTTCTCCTCATTTTAGATGTCAAAAGGGTTTTGTGGTGTTTTCTTTTCTGTGGGAGACGCTCCAAATGGCTCTTTGAGTATTTAAGGTTGCGAGCCCTGGACTAGACCGAAGATGATGCTGTATTACAACAAAAATCTGCAGTTGGACAATATTAATATTTTAGATGCCCCCCATCTGTAATAAATAATACTGGCCTATAGTACACTGTGATGTTTTCTGATACCCAGCAATGTTTTGTTTTATGTTCCACCATAACACCAAGAAAGTTCCTAGAATTTCACTGACAATAGCAATAAAACCTATTCTGTTGTATTCACGATATATCACATGTTCATAATCTTTTCAATGGTCAAAAGTCCTCAAAATGTCCCCTGTATGAAACTGAAGCCCATGTATAGTATTTAGTTAAAGGGCACACGGGGCCCATGCTTGAAATGCCCCGGCAGCAGTGACATCATTTGGTTCTGATCTGACACGAGGTTTATTTTTCTGAACTAAATGAGACGTCTCTTTAAACCCCTCGTGTTGGTTTTTCCTCCTCTGATGTGAGTCATTACAGAATTCAAAAAATAAACAAAAGTCAAAGCAAACACATTACGGCTGAAAGAATAATATTTCACAGAGAGTTTACGCTCCCCGACGTCGGTCAGTGTTGTAAATTACTTAATTACTTCCACATGGACAGAACAGTTTGTCTTATTATTAAAATGGTCAGAGTTTCTTTTATACGGTTCATACAGGCTCAGAAAATGTGATATTAACCAAAAGTAATTAAATCAATCTGATAAGTAAAATATTTTAAGATGAAATAAATAAAACATACAATACTGCATTTGACATGTCTTTGTGGAGACATTAATACACATGGAATGATATAAAAGCTTTATAGGTATGTTTAATGTCGTCTGCGGGACATAAACAAAGCAATGGAATCTCCATAGAGACAAGCAGATGTCAAATCCCCCTCTGGAAAAGTTCCACAGTGCATCTTTAAAGGCCTTAAATGCTGTTTCCTCATCAAAAACATACCTGTTTCATTCACATACATTTAACACACAAACTGTCCATATTTAGGCTGAGATCTTCACTCAGACTGTTCCACCTTGTGATGTCCAATACAGGAAGTGCTCCACTGTGTTTTTAAACTCCACGCACCTTCAGTAGATTCATTTGGATGATTTGAGCCCTAGATTTGCCCATCTCCACTGACCAAAAAGTAAAAGGAGCTGTTAACTGAGAACGACTGCTCAAAACGCTCTGTTCCACCTTGTGAACAGCGTCTTTTGAGCATTGGAGATTTAGACAGACTGTACAGTAGAGCTGGGTGATTTACCTACCAAAATATCTTAGATTTTTTAATTAAAAACTCAATTCAATTCGATTCGACCGTGTTTCACCATGTTGTGAACACCTCTCGTCTCCACCGAATAAATGGGAAGCATTTCATCCACAGTAGGGATGGGCTTTTGATTAAATTTTCTTAATCGATCGCTGAGAGAATGAACGATCGATTATTGATTAATCATTAATGTTTTTATATTAAAATTATCCTTATTATTATTAATATTACTAATCTGCATAAATAAACTCAACTCTGTAGAGCCACATCAGCCCGTGTGAGATTAGAATGAGTTTAATGCAGCTTTGGCACATTTGCTTACGTCTTACAGAAAAACTTAAAACAATTTGCATAAACTGTAAATGCTGGAAAAAAGCAGCTCTTTCCTTGTGCGCTGATGCGTTCAGGTTCTGTCGGATTAAAGGACACAGTGGATTATATGAGTGTTCTTTCTGAGACAGAGATTTCTCAGGGGAAAGTGAGAGAGATGCACTGCAGGAAGTGCTCTACGGAAAGCCGATAGGAAGTCTTGGCCAATGCAAAATGTACGCTCTGTATAAAAAAAAAGCTTAAATATTGATTTTCCAAAAAAAAACGAATCGATTTGATTTGCCAACATTTTTATTTTAAATAGATTTTTTTTGCACAGGCCTTTTGTAGAGATAAAGAGTGAATGTGTGAATGAAACAAAGCACAACTCCCGGTAAATTATAGATGAGGTAACAGTATTATAACACGGCTTAAAGCTCACAAGAGTCAATTTTGTGCAATATAGGACGTTTAACCTTTAACAGGAAACCAATGTCATTATTTAGTTTTTAATTCTTTGTCTTAAAATGATTTCTTATTCATGCCGGTTTATTTATTTAATTATGATATCAGGGGTCTCAGTGTTCAGAAACATTCCTCCGATAAACGCTGCTGTAGTCTGCTCTTTTGTAGCGGCTGTGAAGGAAAAGCACATTTTAAAAGTCTATAAAGTTCAAAGAGTCTTTTTCCCGCTCATTCTCACTTAGCTCCTCTGAGTCTGGGCCAATTCTGCAGAAAAGTTCAGTCCTGTCTGTGAAAGTCCTGGTCCAGGCCAGACACTAGTGATGGCGCCACTTTGGATGAAATGTCAAAGAGGAGAGAGGGGAGAGGACAGGGGGAAGAGGGAAGAGAGGGAAAGGGGAAAGAGGGGGGAGAGGGAAGAGAGGGAGAGGGGGGAGAGGGAGGAGAGGGAGAGGGGGAAGAGAGGAGAGGGAGAAGGGGGAGAGAGAGAGGAGAGGGGGAAGAGAAAAGAGAGAGGAGGAAGAGAGGAAAGAGGGAGGAGGGGGAAGAGGAGAGACAGAGGAGAAGGGGAAGATGACAGAGAGGATAGAGAGAAGCGAGAGAGGAGGGGGAGAGAGAGTGGAGAGGGGCAAGAGAGAAAAGGAGAGGGGGAAAAGAGGAAAGAGGGAGGAGAGGGAGGAGAGGGAGAGAGGAAAGACAAAGGAGGGGAAGAGGGGGAAGAGAGGCTAGAGGGAGGAGAAGGGGAAGAGAGGAAAGAGAGAGGGAGGAGAGGAAGAGAGGAAGAAGAGGAGATTGAGAGGGAGATAGAGAAAGAGAGGAAGAAAGGTAGAGAAGAGTGGAGGAGAAAGACGATAGGCTGAGAGAGCAGAGAGAAGAGATGTAGAGAATGGGAGGAGGAGAGAGTCTAAAGGTGAGAAAGGGGGAAAGCATGGGCAAAGGAGAGTAGGAAGAGAGGAGCGGAGGAGAAGAGAGAGCCAGAGAAAAAAGGAAGGAGAGAAAAGAGGGCTGAGAGAGAAAGAGGGAAAGAGAGAGAAACCAAGAGGAAGAAAGGTAGTGGAGTGGAGGAGAGAGACGATAGGTTGAAGAGAGAGCAGAGAAAATAGATGAAGAGAAAGAAGGGAAGAGGAGAGAAGATGAAGATGAGAGAGCAGGAAAGGATGGGCAAATGAGAGTGTAAACAGATGGATGGGGAGGAGGAGAAGAGAGAGAACCAAAGAGAGAGAGGAGGAAAGGTAGAGAAGAGTGGAGAAGAGAGAGAAAATAGGTTGAAGAGAGAGCAGGGAGAAGAAATGGAGAGAAAGAGAGGAGGAAGCGAGGACGAGGGATGAGGAGAGAGGAAAAAGTGTGAGGGGGAAAGGATGGGCAATGGAGAGTGAGAACAGAAGAGAGAGCCAGAGAGGAAAGACAGAAAGAGAGAGAGGAGGAGGGAAGATAGAGAAGAGTGGAGGAGAGAGAGACAATAGGCTGAGAGAGCAGGGAGAAGTGATGGAGAGAAAAGGAGGAGGAGGGAGGAGAGAAGATAAAGATGAGTGGGGGAGAAAGGATGGGCAAAGGAGAGCGAGAACAGATGGACAGGAAGGAAAAGAGAGAGCCAGAGAGGAGAGAGAGAAGAAAGAGAGGGGAGGGGTGAGAGAGAAAGGGGGAAAGAGAGAGAGACAGAAAGAGTGAGTAAGAAAGATAGAGATGATAGGCTGAGGAGAGAGCAGGGAGAAAAGACAGAGTGAAAGGGAGGAGGAGGGAGGATAAAGGTGAGAGGGGGAAAGGATGGGCAAAGGAGAGCGAGAACAGATGGATGGGGAGGAAAAAAAGAGCCAGAGAAGGGGGAAGGAGAGAGGCGAGAGAAGAGGGTTGAGAGAGAAAAAGGGAAAAAGAGAGAAAGAACAGGGGAAAGGTAGAGAAGAGTGGCGGAAAGAGAGATGATAGGCTGAGAGAGCAGGGAGAAGACACAGAGAGAAAGTGGAGAGAGGATAAAGGTGAGTGGGGGAAAGGATGGGCAAAGGAGAGTGAGAACAGATGGAAGCAGAAGAGAAGAGAGAGCCAGAGAAGAGAGGAGTGGATAGGAGAGAGGGAATAAGGAGAAGAGAGAAAGATAGTAAGACAGTGGAGGAGAGAAAGGAGGGAAAAAGGAGAAAGGAATTAGAAAAAAGGGGAAAAAGAGGAGACTGTAGGGCATGGACGGCGAAAGACGGGTGAAGAGAGACAGAAAAGGGACGAGGGAAGGGGGAAAGACGAGAGACGCAAGGGAAGAGTGGAGAAGGAGAAGAGTCAGGTGAAGAGGGAGAAGAAAAGAAACGAGAAAAGAGAGAGGGGAGTGATCGTGATCCACGTGTGGGCAGCTCTTCGTCGCCTCTGTGTGGTGAAAAGGTCAGATGTGCAGTTCAAAAGAGCCACTTCTACAGACAGAAGTTAAACTGTGTCAGAGGGAACAAGGGAACAAGGAAGCAAGGGAACAAGGGAGAGCCTGGGGGAAGCAAAGAGAAGAGACGTGTCTACAGAGCTGCGATTTAAAGTGGTGGTTTGAAAAATATTTCACAAGTTCAATTTAAAGTCATGTCTGGATGCAATATAGAAATGCAGGTAACACTATAATACACGATAGAAAATTTGAACAGCTGGAAGCATGAATAAAGATGAATCATTTATTAAGAATGATTCAAAAATAAGTAACCCCCCCAGTTTCCATGCGCGAAAAAAATTCCAACAATTCCTGAAAGCAGAGAAGTCGCGCTTTGTCCCCATATCAGGTTATTAGGGTAAATTTCTGCAGCACCCAGCACAGAGCCTGTAGTATCGAGTGCAGAGTGGCAGAGATTTGGAGAGAACGGCGGTAGTTTACAAGTGGTTTTTCTGGTACTTTTTCCTTTTTTTGTGTGTGTTTTTGTGATTTTGTGTTTTTCTTCTGCAAAAGGACATTTTCTGACATTTTTTAAGTCAAAGGAGCACAATAAAATCCAGGTGAGATTTTGATGCACGGAAATAATAGGGCTAAAAGGATCAAAAGACAGGCATTCTCACTGTGCGTGGGGTCACCTCTCCATAGATATGACCTGTAACTTAGCTTGGTGGCGTCACATGCTTGTTTTTATGGAAATGGCCAAGTATAATAACATATTGTGGCACATTCCAGGCAAAAGCAATAAGTAGAGAGAGTATCCTCCACCAGAAAAGTCACACAGTGCAGTTTTAATACCCTAACCATATCTCCTTAATTAAGTACTTACTAAGCCTGAACCATTCTTGATGAAAAAAATGTTCATAATTAAGTTTTGGTTCATGTTTTATTGTGGTATAAGTCAGTGGTCCCCAACTCCCCTGTGTCGTTTCCGGGCCACACAGAAAGAATAAAAAACTTAATTATTTCTGTTTTATTTATTATCTGAGTCTGAACAATGTTTTATTTTGAAAAATGACTGAATTCTCTCCGTCACAGCCATCTATGACTCACTCTTGACACATGTCCAGATGCTCGTCTCGGTCATGCTAATATTAAACCGACAAGCTGCAAAATGAGTAAAAAACAAACGTCTTTTATTATACTCACAAAATACCACAGTTTTTCGTATCACAGTTGCTTGTATCATTTTATTTTGTCGTATTTATCCGCCACACCTTAAAGGCTCGTCTGTGAAAATACTGTCTGACAGTAAACCGGTCCGTGGTGCAAAAAAGGTTGGGGAACGCTGGTATAAGTGAAACCAAAAGTTATTATAGCCAATTAAGAAGGATTATTTCACTGCATGTGTCCACTTTGAAACTGTAATCTGACTAAAGTGCACTCATTTAAACAAAATGAGTTCCTGGTTGGTCTTCAGATGCAGACAAGCCAATTCCAAATGGTATTAACAGAGATATGTCGCTCAGAGAGACTGGAATAGCAAATAGGTGCCAAAACTTTACAGAGGCGCTATATCCTGTCTTCTTGATTTCGGAGGGTGTGATTTACAGGCGGATTAACCAATCAGAGAGAAGCATGTCAAAAACAAACATGGAGGCTTACACATAAAAAAGGAGAAAAATCGACATAAAGGCCTGAAAAACTGCAGATTTTTACAGAATGAACAATCGAAGCACCAAACTATTACTTATCTCCGGTAAAAGAACTGATACACTTTGTTCTGAAAGTTAAAAGAATTTAGGAGAGGAGACGTCTTCCACATTTGAGAGTCACGTGATAAAAATAATCACCTATAGTTGGATCATCTCAAATTTGGACAGAGGATTTTCACTATAGACTGGCTTGTCAGGCAACAATATTACAAACCTGAAAACCACATAAAAGTGATCTCTTGATTTTTGTGACAAGAAATAGTCATAAATATCAATACTGAACAACGAAAAGAAGGACAGGTGGCCAGTTTCATAGCTCCAACCGATGCAGACCTGAAAATAATAAGATGATTTAAAACAAGCCAAAAGCCTTTTCAAAACACTCACAATAAATCTATCTTAAATTACACCAGTTCAAGGGGTTTGCTGTGAACTGCCCTTTGGAAATACCAACCATGACCACGGCTTGTGTGAGTAAATGGTGATTAAAAAGAGGTGGAAACACAATTACACTGTTCACCCAGGGTCAGGCCTCCCCTCCACAGCAGCTGCTCTCTCCATTTGTCCTTGTGACTGCTCCAGGCTCAGAGACTGGAATGAACATGGCTGCTCTCTCATCTGCACTAAACAAACCACACTACGATCTTACTGCTGCACAGACGAGTACCCCTTTTGTCTCAAGTACCCCATAATCTCAGTGCCCTCTCCTCTGTACCAGTGTAACACTGGTCTCCTCTCCACAGCAGCTGGTCCTGCCTGCTGCCCAATCCAGTAAGATCTCAGAGGCTAATAAAGGGTGGGCTTTGTTAGTACTTGGATGGGAGCCTGCTGGGAATACCAAGTGCCAAAGTGGGGCAGAGGTGACTCTAGTGTAAACTGGACAACAGTGGCCCCCCAACCCAATGATCAGAGTACTGGGTCTTGTTCTGTCAACAAGACACTTCACCCTTCTTTCTTAGTGTGAAGGTGCTGTGTGCCTGAGTGTTGGTGGTGGTTGGACGGGTCGAGTGTTGGCTTTGCTTACAGGGCAGATGTGGCTACAGGATTTTATCACCACTGAGTGTAGAGTGAATGAATCATGACCACAATTAGCACAAATGAGTGTAAGGCATTAATATATCACTGTGTCCCAAAGCTTACAGTCACTTTTATTCAAACTGTAAAACATAAAATAAACAACCCATTAAAATCAATTAATGTCAATGCCCCGTTGTTTTTATGTGTAAAATACTTCAGTTGGTGGTGTTTGTGATGGAAATTTCTTACTTTGTTAAGATAAAGAGTGTATTGTATGGGTTTAGATAACTAGTAACTAACAACTGCTAAAGCATCTGTGTATTCCTGGTCACATGCAGTGGTGTGACCTGCTGTGTCTGGGCTACTTCAAAGCAGTCACTCTGCTCTGTCCTTATTTATTATTATTATTATTATTAGGGTTAAAACAACAGGTTGTTGCTCTATTCATTCTCATGATTTAGAATTATTGGTACCTTGGGTTCAATCTAATCTGTGCCCCAGTTGACCCAGACAAGTCGTCTCCTTTTGAGAACTGTTTAAATCAGTACTTTCATATGTTTTACCTCATGCTGATTTCATGACGTTTGTCAACTGTGTAAGAAGCCTGTTTTTGTTTTGCCCTTCAAGATTAGGGAGAGGGACAAAGGTTTTGTTTTCTATACTTCTTTGTAATTGTGCGCACAATTGCTTTAATAAATCCAGACTCTTTGATTTAAGACAAATTTTCTCCAGTTTTATTCTTCTCAGATTTAAAAATCTACAACAGTGTTATAATATTTATTATGCCTTAACATTAGCATTAGCGTAAGTATTGAGACACAAACATCTTTCTTTCTAAACATGGAAGTACTCATTTATTTGTGTACTTTAACATGTTGTTAGTGACATCCACCTGCAGCTCCCTGTTCACTGCCTTATCTTTATTGTATTATAATATGTTATATTGTAAATTATAAATATAATATTTATTCATTTTAGTATGACTCAACAAAACCTCCATAGAAACACGATTGGAAACAGTGAAGTTCCTGCTTTTGAGCACAGAGTCTATTCTGTTAGAGAGTTTGTAAAGCAATAAACCCAACAACCATTTTGCTATAAGGGTGTTTGTCTCTATAGCTAAGGATATGATACCTACAGAATACTACAGCTACAGAATACAATATCATACTTTGATATTGATTCACACGTCCCTTTTCCAGTCCATAAGCCCTCGCTGTATGTGCCCGTCGACTTCACAGACCTGCGTTAGTCCCAGTCCTGTCAATGAGGCTTTGAAGAAGACCTTATCTGAATTTCAACTCTCTTCTCTGAGCTCCAGAAACGTTCTGACACCTCAATACACCTGATACATCAGCCTCTGCCGTGGTCCCCTTCTCCACTCTCAGCATGATGGGCTGTACTTTAGCTGCTCTCTCCTCTGGACTTAAACACAGATGATGGTGTGAGGAGTCTGGAGCTTTTACAGTGTGTGTGGTGAGAGCATTATTCTCACTGAACTGTCTCCTCTGACCCTCACCTCAGGCAGCTAGCATCCAAGTGAAGTGAACAGAAATCCTTTAAACCCTTCTGTTGTCCAAACACACTCTCTGACACACGGTAAACTATTGAATTTCAACACCCACTTTCTTTAGAGTTATAGCAAAAAAAGATGTTTGAGCAGATTGTTGTTTGCGTAATTAAATTTAAGTGTGAGAATTGGCTTAATATCCGATAAAAGTAATAAAACCCTCCCCTTAGAACAGACATGTACAAACTATAACCTGGGGTCGAAATGCCCCTTGGGCAAATTTTCTTTTGCCCTCAGACTTCCAGGTTAATGTGTTCATACCATGCAAAGTACATTTTACTGAGTACGTGTTGAGTGTAGTAAAAATCTATTTTAATGCTCTGTTGAGGATCTAAGCACAGAGAAAGGTCTGGAGGCTTATTCTAACCTGCTATAAACACACATATTGAATTATTCCCCATATTGACCAGTCTATTGACCAGTCTATTTGTGGCCCTCGGAGAAAAAGAGCTGTCTTAGAATTATAATATTCTACCTGAAGTTTTAGTCCAAATTGACATTCTTCCTGAACACCGTCTATGGAATAGTCTAAATGAGGTTAATAAGACCGACATCAATAAAGGCATTTTAATAAAATTCCAAATTTAATTCATTTATAGACAAATACAGAGTGTTACAATGATTTAAAGACATATTCTTACTACACAGAGACACAATAAAATAATAATGTAGATTCTGTAGGCTACAGAAGCAGGTTAGTATATAGGATAAATGTTTAATGAGTATATAGGATATAGTATATAGGATTAGTATATAGGATAAATGTTTAAATGATTTTGAAGGAAAAAAAATGTTGTTTTTTTTGTTCTGTTCTATCCAATTTGTTGCTTGTTGTTTGCTGACAGCCATATTTTTAGCATCAACATCTGTATGGTCATAGTTTTATGTGAAATGTTTGTAACATCTCAATGTCAACCCTAAACATGCACTGTAGGTGTGAAAGTGGTGTATGCGGGACGGTTGGTGGTGGCTTACTACCATTGCGTCTGGAGTGAATGAACAATGCTCCGTTAATAAAACTCTGTAAAGCGTCTTTGAGGACATGTGTCTGTGAAAAAGCGCTGTAGCTGTTGTTGTAAGGTGACCTTAGGTGTCCAGAAAGGCGCCAAATAAATAAAAAATGGAAAAAAATGCAATGTATCTATGAAGTACATGATTAAGTACATGACTGAAGAAAATAAACTACTACTACTACTGCGGCAACGTAGAGTTAAATTTGTCAACTGGACCAAAGTTTTGATAGAAGACGTTTCGCCGCTCATCCGAGCTGCTTCTTCAGTTCTGAAGAACTGAAGAAGCAGCTTCTTACCTTTTGTTAAGAAGAGCAGAGACTTTCAAGGGCTGAAATCAAGTGACTCAAGTGAAGATATAGAGTTTAAAAACACAGTGGAGCTTTTCCTGTATCACCACATGACATCACAATGTGGAGCAGAGTATTCTGTTTTGTGTGTGAGAGAAAAACAGCCTAAATATGCAGGATTTGTGTGTTAAAAGGATAGTTCAGGATTTTTGACATGAATCTGTATGGCACTGACTTACCTCCCGACAGCGTCCGGTGAGCCGAGTTCTTCCCCGGTTTCGGTGCTGACAAAAGTAGTCCAGCAAGTTGGCTGGAGTCACGAAAATAGCGTTTTTCTTCTCAAAACAAAATGTGTTCAAAAGAGTGATACATTTGCATTACAAAACGTGAACCATGAAAAAGTCAGACCTCATAATCACTTGGTACTATATTCTCTCCGGTCATATCACTCCCCGCTGCTGCCAGGTGACGCCGCGTACGAATCCAACACTTTTTTGAGTAGTTTGGCATTGTTTATGTGCTCAGACTGTTGACCACCGCGATGTGAGAGAGCTAACGTATATATATATACTGTATATATATATATATATATATATATATATATATATATATATATATATATATATATATATATATATATATATATATATATATATATATATATATATATATATATATATATATATATATATATATATATATATATATATATATATATAATGTGATGAGGAAACAGCAGTATAACACAGATCAGAAATAGCGTGAAACAGGCCCTTTAAATGATTTGTTTTGTGGTCATTCTGTAAACGCAGAATTGGTAGTTTGACTCCTTCTCGCCTTAGCAACAACAACCCTTGAGCAATGCACTTTATATTGCCTGTAATGGAAGTATTCTAAGAGTCTGCCCTGAAGCGACTATGGCTGCACAATCCACATACCACCTGTGTCTATTTAAATTCGTTTTTCTCCTCCATTTACTTCAGCACCAGTTTATCCTTTGTTTTTAGCCGTCTTCTTGTTCTTTCTCTCGAGCACTTTTAATGGTGAACAGACAACAGCTGGCTAATTATCGTGCTGCAATTAAAGCCGTAGAGATTACACTGCCCTGAGCACGATACACCTCCACGTTTTTAAACTCTCGCACAAAGAAACAAGAGAGGCTCAAATGGTCTGATTTTTTTTTTTATGTCTGGGGTAATAGTCCAATCAGAGAGGACATGTTTCTGCTCCCGTGTTTCATTTCAGTCTGGCCCCAAACTGTTGTATTTGTTGTACACTCAAAGACAATACAAATAACAAGAGGTATCACAGGTTGCCACGGTGAAGTTGAAGTATCATGGGTCGAATACAAAGAATAAACAGGTAAAGTGTACAATCTCTTTTGGATAAAGTAGCCAAATATTCTACTGATTAGTGAGTAGTGGGCCTAGAAATTACTCATGTATAGGTGAAAAAACGAAAACAAAAACCCTTCAACTTATACGTCTTTTCCACTGGCACTGTTTATCACGGCACAGCACGCTTTGTTTGCTTTTCGACTGGGGGTTGGACCTGGGAGCTGTTACGATTTTCCGTACTTGTTTCAGAGTGGTTCTAACCGAGCTGAGCCGATATGACAACGTGACTTGGACAGAAGCTCGAGGATCTTTAAATAATCACTCAAAATGTGTAAAAAAAAACATACTGACAACACGACAACAGCGATCACGTCAACAGAGGATAAACAACGGAGCAGATTGTGAAGATGGAAAACAGCAGCAGTGACACCTTGATGTCATCCAGTGCCTCCATTGTTGTGTTTACTGTACTGGCCGCGATGTGACACTAATAATGTTGCCTAAAAACAACGTCATGGCAGTGATGACCCCGCTACTCCACCCACTTCCAGGTGGTAACAATGACATGGAAAAGCTTCACTGTGTAGTGGCGTGCTGTGCTGTGCTGTGCCGGTAGTGTAGTCAAAAAGCCCTAATAGGTGTACTGTGTAACTTTTTGGTGGAGGGTCTGTCACCTGCTTATTTTATAGTTAGATATTTATTTCAGGGCCGGGTGCAGAGAGATCTGGGCGGCAGTCGAAGGCCGGGGCCTCGGCGACCGGATCTCCGGACATGGAGACTAGCTCTGGGGACATGGAATGTCACCTCGCTGGGGGGGAAGGAGCCTGAGCTTGTGTGGGAGGTCGAGCGTTACCGGCTAGATATAGTCGCCCTCACCTCCACGCACAGCTTGGGCTCTGGAACCCAACTCCTTGAGAGGGGTTGGACTCTCCATTTCTCTGGCGTTGGCCGCGGCGAGCTGGTGTGGGCCTGCTCATAGCCCCACAGCTCAGCCGCTGCGTGTTGGAGTTTACCCCGGTGAACGAGAGGGTCGCGTCCCTACGCCTTCGGGTCGGGGACAGGTCTCTCACTGTGGTGTCGGCCTGTGGGCCGAACAGCAGTGCGGAGTACCCGGCCTTCTTGGAGTCTCTGGGAGGGGTACTGGACAGTGCGCCGACCGGGGACTCCATTGTTCTACTGGGGGACTTCAACGCCCACGTGGGCAACGACAGTGACACTTGGAGAGGGGTGATTGGGAGGAACGGCCTCCCTGATCTGAACCCGAGCGGTGTTCTGTTATTGGACTTCTGTGCTAGTCACAATTTGTCCATAACGAACACCATGTTCGAGCACAAGGGGGTCCATCGGTGCACGTGGCACCAGGACTCCCTAGGCCGGAGGTCGATGATCGACTTTGTTGTCGTGTCATCTGACCTCCGGCCATGTGTCTTGGACATTCGGGTGAAGAGAGGGGCAGAGCTGTCAACTGATCACCACCTGGTGGTGAGTTGGGTCCGCTGGCGGAGGAGGAAGCCGGAAAGACCTGGCAGGCCCAAGCGTATCGTGAGGGTCTGCTGGAAACGTCTGGCGGAACCTTCTGTCAGTGCGGCCTTCAACTCACACCTCTGGGAGAGCTTCTCCCAGATCCCGGGGGAGGCTGGAGACATGGAGCCCGAGTGGGCTTCGTTCTCGGCCTCCATTGTCGATGTGGCTGCTCGTAGCTGTGGCCGTAAGGTCTGTGGTGCCTGTCGCGGCGGTAATCCCCAAACCCGGTAGTGGACACCGGAAGTAAGGGATGCCGTCAAGCTGAAGAAGGAGTCCTACCGGGCCTTGCTAGTTCGGGGGACTCCTGAGGCAGCTGACAGGTACTGTCGGGCCAAGCGTGCTGCAGCTCGGGCGGTTGCAGAGGCAAAAACTCAGGTCTAGGTGGAGTTCGGGGAGGCCATGGAGGAGGACTATCGGACGGCCCCAAGGAAATTCTGGCAAACCGTCCGGCGCCTCAGGAGGGGGAAGCGGTGCTCCACCAACATTGTTTACAGTGCGGGGGGAGAGCTGCTGACCTCGACTGGGGATGTTGTCGGGCGGTGGAAGGAATACTTTGGGGATCTCCTTAATCCCACCGTCACATCCTCCCAAGAGGAGGCCGAGGCTGGGGACCCAGAGGTGGACTCATCCATCACCCTGGCCGAAGTCACTGAGGTTGTCGGAAAGCTCCTTGGTGGCAAGGCTCCGGGGGTGGATGAGATCCGTCCTGAGTACCTTAAGTCTCTGGGTGTTGTGGGGCTGTCTTGGCTGACACGTCTCTGCAACATCGCGTGGCGGTCGGGAACAGTACCTCTGGACTGGCAGACCGGGGTGGTGGTCCCTCTGTATAAAAAGGGGGACCGGAGGGTGTGTTCCAACTATAGGGGAATCACACTCCTCAGCCTCCCCGGTAAAGTCTATGCCAGGGTACTGGAGAGGAGAGTTCAGCCGATAGTCGAACCTCGGATTCAAGAGGAGCAGTGTGGTTTTTGGCCTGGTCGTGGAACACTGGACCAGCTCTACACCCTCCATCGGGTGTTCGAGGGTTCATGGGAGCTTGCTCAACCAGTCCACATGTGTTTTGTGGACTTGGAGAAGGCATTCGACCATGTCCCTCATGGTGCCCTGTGGGGGGTGCTTCAGGAGTATGGGGTCCAGGGCCTTTTGCTAAGGGCTGTCCGGTCCCTGTATGACCGGAGCAGGAGCTGTGTTCGCATTGCCGGCAGTAAGTCAGACCTGTTCCCAGTGCATGTTGGACTCCGCCAGGGCTGCCCTTTGTCACCGGTTCTGTTCATTGTATTTATGGACAGAATTTCTAGGCGCAGCCAGGGGCCGGAGGGGGTCCGGTTTGGGAACCACATGATTCCATCGCTGCTTTTTGCGGATGATGTTGTCCTGTTGGCTTCATCAAACCAGGACCTGCAGCGTGCACTGGGGCGGTTTGCAGCCGAGTGTGAAGCGGCTGAGATGAGAATCAGCTGTTCCAAATCCGAGGCCATGGTTCTCGACCGGAAAAAGGTGGATTGCCCTCTCCGGGTGGGTGGGGAGTCTTTGCCTCAAGTGGAGGAGTTCAAGTATCTCGGGGTCTTGTTCACGAGTGAGGGGAGGATGGAGCGTGAGATTGACAGGCGGATTGGTGCGGCGTTGGCAGTGATGCAGTCGCTCCATCGGACCGTTGTGGTGAAGAGGGAGCTGAGCCGAAAGGTGAAGCTCTCGATTTACCTGTCAATCTACGTTCCTACCCTCACCTATGGTCATGAGCTCTGGGTAAGGACCGAAAGGACAAGATCGCGGATACAAGCGGTCGAAATGAGTTTCCTCTGTAGAGTGGCCGGGCGCTCCCTTAGAGATAGGGTGAGGAGCTCGGTCACACGGGAGGAGCTTGGAGTAGAGTCACTTGTCCTCCATGTCGAGAGGAGCCAGCTGAGGTGGCTCGGGCATCTGGTCCGGATGCCTCCTGGACGCCTCCCTCGGGAGGTGTTCCAAGCATGTCCCACCGGTAGGAGGCCCCGGGGAAGACCCAGGACACGCTGGAGGGACTATGTCTCTCGGCTGGCCTGGGAACGCCTCGGGGTCCGTCCGGAGGAGCTGGAGGAAGTGGCTGGGGAAAAGGAAGCTTGGGAGCCCCTGCTTAGACTGCTGCCCCCGCGACCCGGCCCCGGATAAGCGGAAGAAGATGGATGGATGGATGGATATTTATTTCAAACCTGCACATACAATTCGTGTAATGACATAACAATACAGACGAGGATATAAATATGCATAGTTTAAAAAGGGGAATGGATGAAGAACAACACTTAATATACTATTATACATGACAAGACAAGACAGAAAACAAACATTCACACACACATCCAGACACAGCACTGGCCCAACACTCTGACCTACACCTCCCTCCCCCGACCTCAGCTCTGTGCTCAGGGCATCAGGGCGTCTCTCCTTCGGGTATTTTTTCATTATACCTCTTTTAAATCTTTTTTTGTTTTTTTTTTTACTGAACCAGGCTCCTAGACACTTTTAGTTCGTCTGATAATCCTTTCCACAGATGAACTCCATGCACTGAGATGAACATTGACTTTAAAGTAGTTCTACATTTCGGCTGTGTTGACTTCTGTTAAATTCTTGCAAAAATAAAAGAATAGAATAGAAAACATGCATAAGCCCAAACGAGCAAGGTAATAACAAGCCCCGGGTCAATGCGACCTCGTTGCGCCCCGGAAGTGGAGTGGAGAAAGGCGCAAAGGCACGGAGATCGTCCTTACAGTACCTTTAATGATGTTGCAGCAGGATTCAAGGCATCAGGGTGACACACTGGCAAAAAATGTCTAAAGCAGGCATGTCCAAACTATGGTCCAGGGGTCACATGTGGCCCTCAGACCAGCTGTTTCGGCCCTCAAGCTTCCAGATGAATTGGCCCATACTACCGCAAGTACTACTTTTTACTTTATGTTTTTGAAATCTACCTTGATCAAGCAAATTTAGTGTGTCCTTTTGAGGGTCTAAGCATGAACAAAGGTCTGGTGGGTTATTCAAACCTGTTTAAATACACATATTTGAATTACTCACTGTTTTGACCCTCACGCTGGTCTGTGTCTGCATAATATGATGAAAAAAGTTTGGACACCCCTGAGAAAATCCCGGAATTTCTACAGTTTATCTCTGAGAAACAGAGCACCGTTCATTGTGAGGCTACAGCTGTAGTTTGTTTCATTTAAAGTTAATGAACAGAACATTTTGGACTTTAGCTGTAGCAAGAATTAAGTCTGTCAGAGAGTACAATAAGATTACTGTTCACAGCTGCTAACATTTTTATTACCTCTAAGTTTGTAGTTATGATGAGTATTTTGATCTTGAAGTACAGGGTATCCCCAGGTTTGACTACCCCAAATTTAAGACCACTTAAATGAAAATTAAGACCCACATCACACCCATTATACGGGCGAAAAACACCAGATCCAATTCTAATAATGAACATTACTCACTGCTTTAACTAACAAAGACTACTTTAATTATAAAATCTCATTCAGAACTAATTTATTCATTCTAACCTTTCACATTGTTGATTGAGTATACAAAAAAATAGGCTAATGAAATCTAAGACCTTTATGAAAAAAATAAGACTTGAACAACATAATTTAAGATTTTTTAAGGCTTTAATTTAGGAGCATGAAATTTAAGACCTTTTAAAGACTTTGAAGACCCTGTGGCTACCCTGAAATAATGTACTTAAATGAGCTGGAAGAGAGTTGTTAGATGGCCTGAACATAATTTGAGCTGTTTTAAAGTTTACACGATCAAGAAGTTTTAAGTCAGAGGCTTTTAAAAGCCGTGGGTTTGTTGGATGCAGATAGTGAACCTCGTGAGCAATCCTAATGGCTCTTTTCTGCAGTGAGATTACAGGCAGTAAATGAGTCTGACAGCAGTTTCTCCACACCTCGACACAATCATTTAAATAAGACAGCACAAATGAACGATACAATAACAGTCATTCATTCTGGCTCAGTAAATGCCTTGATCTTTTCATCACTCCCACGTATTTAGCAACTTTTGTCCGCAAGTAATTTATATGAGGTTTCCATGACATTTTCTCATCTATTAATTAATTCCCAAAAATACATTTTGTTCAACTGTATCAATAAATGTGTTAACAATGGTTATTTTGACTAGTATGGAACTTTTACAAGTTTTTTTTTTTTAATTCAAAGATAATTTATTTTTATCAAACTATTTTTTAGCTTATTCATTTCCACAGTTACTTGAGCCAAAAGCTGCTTCAAATTATCCCCTTAACATATAATATTAGTATCATCAGCCTAGTCATCAGCCAAGTCTAAATTTCATTAGATATTTTACAGATGTCATTTATGTACGTTATGAATAATGTAAGCCCCAATATGGAACCTTGATGTACACCACACTTTATGTCCCTAAGCCCTGATTTGTGTTGATCAGTCTGCACCACTTGTCGATGTTTTTGTCAACCTCAAATGCCATTGTTTCTATTGTTGACATTAAACAACTCTCCTTTACATTTATTCATTTACAGGTGGTTTTAGAGCTCAAAAATACCTAGAAAAACAGGCATTCTGACTGTGAGCGGGATCACAAATCTGACCTGCAACTTGGTCTGGTTTGGTCTCTATGAAGATAGAAAGGTTTTAATGCCATACTGTGAAACATTCCAGACAAAGCGATAACATTTCTACTGAGAAAAGCATCTAATGGACACTCCAACAGAAAAGTTACACAATGCGCCTTTAATGTAGTCTAATTGGAAGGACAAAATATTAAAAAGAACCAAACGTGGTATTTTCAAAGAATACACACAAAGAAGAAAAATGAAATTATATGTGAAGGAGTGATGTATGAGTACTGTTACTTCTATAGATATGTTACTCAAGTAGGAGTAAAAATATGCTGCTAGAAACGTAGAAAAGATGAAAATCAGTCATGTGATCACCCCTCATCTGTCACACGATCAGGTGTCCAACTGTCCTCTTGCTCTACACACACACACACGCACACACACACACACGCAAACACACACAGCCACACTATGCGGAATACTTTTCCATGCTTATTGCAGATATTTGTCGGTGCTTTATTCTGTTGGTAACAGTGTATCAGCAGTCTAACAATTTGGCTCGATTATAACACGTTTGCATTTAATAGGTTTATATTGCATTGCAGCTCAATATTATCAACCTACTTACTCCCTCGGTGGTGAAATAACTTCTTATATCCTGTTTTTTGGGGGTGGTGGCAGGTTGTTGATTGTTTTACCTGCTTCATCAGCTGGTTTCGCTACTTCATGGTCGCTGGAGAGAAATGAAATAGAGCGGACAGCAGCAGCACTAGTGTGAGCAGCAGCAGCACATGCGGCGCCTCCAGTTTACCTGGCGGCACCTGCGGCCATTGAACAGCGGCCTGGGTAACCCTGTTGTCATATCACTAAATACATCTCAGAACATCTAATAAACAAAATGTGAATTAAAATGTGTTAAATTAATACTATAGAGTTTGGATAAATATCTGAATAAATGTATATTTTTGTATATTAAAATAAAATGGCAAATGTTGGTAGGGACTATTTTGTCTTCCCCAAATATTGGTTGTGACATGTCCCACTGTCCCTGTGCAAATCTATGCCCTTGTCTGTGATCTTGAAGTCTCCTGGTCACTCCATCCCTCTCTTCTCTCATTCCATTTGTGATGCCTGTATCTACACCCCTCTACCCTGTTTTTTTTTCTTTTCTCTCTTTCTCTGTGCTGTTTCTATCTGCCCCTTCCTTTCTTTTTCCTCTCCTTCTCTCTTTTAATTGTGCTCTCTTCCTCTAAACTCACATACTTGTTATTTTTGCTCCCTTTCTTTCTACTTTTCATTCTCTTTTCTCCCTCTCTATCTCTTTTTCTCTATTTACTCTCTTTCTGTCTCACACATTTCATTCTCTCTCACACACACTCACTGTCTATTTCTTTCTCTCTGCTATTTCTATCTGTCTCTCACTTTCTTTTCTCTCTCTCTCCTCCTCCTCTTCTCTTCTAATTGCGCTCTCTTCCTCTAAGCGCACATTATTTTTTGCCCCCTTTCTTTCTACTTTTCATTTTCTTTTCTCACTCTCTCTCTCTCTTTCTTTCTCACTTTATCTACTATCTCTTTCTGCCTCACACTTTTCATTCTCTCTCTCTGTCTGTCTTTCTTTCTCTTTTTCTCTCATTTTTCCCCTCCTCTCGCTTCTATGTGCTCCCTTCCTCTAAACCCACATACTTATGTTTATCTGCTCCCCTCTTTCTATCTTTCATCCTCTTTCTCTCTCTCTCTATCTTCCCACACTTTTCATTCCCTCTCTCACACACCCACTATCTTTCTCTTTCTTTCTGCTATTTCTCTCTCTCACACACACACACACTATTTTTTTCTGTCTGCTATTTCTGTCTCTCCCTTGCTTTTTTCTCTCATTCTTCCTCTTCTTTCTCTCTTCTAATTGCACTCTCTTCCTCCAAACCCACATCTTTGCTATTTCTATCTGCCCCCTTTTTCTATCTCTCATTCTCTCTTCCCTCTCTATCTCTTTCACTCTAACTACCTACTACCTACCTGCCTCTATTTATCTCTTTCTCTGTGCTATTTCTATCTACCCCTCCCTTTCTTTTTCTCTCACTCCACTCTCCTCCTCCTCTCTCTCTCTTCTAATTGCACTCCTGTCCTCTTTCTATCGTTCATTCTCTTTTAGTCTCTCTCTCCCTCTCTATCTCTCTAACTCTCTCTCGTTCTTTCCGCCCCACCCTTGTCTCTGTCTCCCTGAGCTTTGAACCCTCTCTCCTCTTTCTTTCTCCACCTCTCTCTCCTCGTCATCCCTCCTCTTTTCCGTGAGAATCGGAGGAGTGAAGGATTCTTTGCTAATGGGACTCTGAGGGAAACCCTGATAATACTGTGGCTTTAATTAAACAACATTAAAGGCGGCAGAGACACAGGGCCTGGGGTAGACTGTTCCATCACCTCTGCACACCTCCGCTCATTCTCTCATTCTCTCTCTTTTTATTATTCTCAACCCATCTAACTTTCAAACTCTTCCTATCTTTCTATCTAATTTCCTCTGTTTCTCGGGTATTTTCCTTTGAGCTCTCCGCCTCTCTGTCAACCCTTCCATCCTCTCTCTCTTAGACTTTAGACTTTTATTGTCCGCAAGGGGAAATTCATTTTCACGCACACCTAGCTCGTTTGACACATACAGTAACAACACAGCACAACAAACACAGACACATCACAACAGACATTAGTTGTGGTAAGGTTATGGTAATGAATAAAACATAAGTAACTTGTTCACTGAGACTGATTCTACAATAAAAAATAAAAAAAAATCATGATGTCAATATTAGCATAGACAGATTTGTGCAGTTCAAATGCGAAAAATCTGGAGCATTATCATAGCGTTATTTTCGTTCAGTAGTTCACTAATGTTAGTCATTGTGCTCCTTTAAAGGGGGACAGCACATTTGAAAGCTAAAGTCCATTGCTAGAGGTGGTTGAATATTGTCAGAAGCCAAAAAACAGCACAGATCAGTGTTGCGTAGGTGGAGATCTCGCTGTTGTATTGAGCCTGTCAAGGCAACAAACTAGTGTAGTGATGGGGGCAAGTTCTTAACTTCCACATAAAATGCCAATTTGCACACTGAAGAAGTTTAACACCACTTTCTATCCCATCTTACAACAGCCACAAGTCTAACAAACAAAACGCTCTGCCTGGCTCACTCATTAGTGTTTGGAAATGTTATTAAACATTAAACGTTATTAAACGTTATTAAACAAGATTTATAGATGAGGCAGATTTATGAAGCTGGTGGAGAATACGCAAGACATTATCACAGACATTTTGTCAGAGAAAACCATTAACTGGAAATTCTACAAAACTACAACTGTACTACTGTTGTGAAAAAGGTCTGTGCTTGCTGTCCGAATGGAGCTTGTTTAACAGCATAGATCAGCTCACCTTTTGTAGTTCCATCTAAATCATTTCTTCATGGTCCAACTGTGTTGAAATAAAGCTCAGATTATAATCTAACTTGAGTAACATAGCCTCAGACAGAGCTGAGCCTCTAGTTAGCATCACCCCCCCAGGCAACGTTGACGGCATCAGCTGCAAAGTTTCAGTTGTTCTCCCGTTCCTCCCCTTGTATTCCCACTGAATCTGAGCCCTCCCCTTTCTTCACAGCTCCCTTTCCTCTTCACACATTCACTTTTGGTGCCAAGAACTATTTTTTCCACAAAAAGAACCTCTCTCAAAGTGAGATGTTAATCCGACTGTTCATGGTTTTACCATGTAGCTTCAGCGCTGCACAAAACACATCTATTTGTGATCTATATTTAAAAACGCTAATTATAACATCTTGCGTTAATACACACTCACTGCACAATCCAAAATGTTTTTCACTGGTTTATTTTTCTTCTGTTCATGGGTTTTAGCTTGCTATTATATGTTTTTCCATTCAAAACATATATTATTTTGTTTTAAATAGTTGGTAAATGGTCACTTTTTTCCACCGCCAAGACACTCATCAGAAAGAGGATTAGCAGTTTTTCATCTTTACATCAAGGAACCACTTTTATTCACAAACACACACACAGACTTCACCAGAGTACGCAGACACTGAGGTGGGTTAAGTGTCTTGCCCAAGGACACAATGACAGCATTCATCTGTGGGAGCTGGAATGGCACTGCCAACCTGTGGGTCCACTCAACCATTGATGTTTATGTCAAGAGCTGGATTCGAACTGCCAACCTTCAGATCCGTGGACAAGTCAAATGACCTACTCTCACTTAGCTTTAATCACAAGAAGACATTTGGAAGGATGTGATTAGAACTTCCGGTGAGCTCTTTTCATGGTAGTAAGTCTGACAAAATCTAGAAAAAATGAGAAAATGTCCCAGTTTTCCTCATCTCCATGTCATTGTAGTGGTCTGTTATGTTAGGCTAATCAACAGTTACAACCATACCTAGTTTTCATTTTCATTTCCCCACTGACACTAACTAACTACACCAGAAGCTGTCCCCGCATGTTTCCAAACGTCATCCTGGTTTGTGACGTAAGCGAGAATATAGTCGTGGCCAAAAGTTTTGAGAATGACACCAAATATTACATTTTCACAGGGTCTGCTGCTTCAAGGTTTTTAGATGTTTTGTCAGATGTTACTATGGTATACTGAAATATAATTACAAGCATTTCATAAGCATCAAAAGCTTTTATTGACAATTACACTGAGTTCATGCAACAAGTCAATATTTGCAGTGTTGACCCTTCTATTTCAAGACCTCTGCAATTCTCCCTGGCAGCTGTCAATCAATTTCTGGACCAAATCCTGACTGATGGCCGTCCATTCTTGCATAATCAATGCTTGGAGTTTATCAGAATTTGTGGGTTTTGTTTGTCCACCCATCTCTTGAAGATTGACCACAAGTTCTCAGTGGGATTAAGATCTGGGGAGTTTCCTGGCCATGGATCTAAAATCTTTATGTTTTGTTCCCCGAGCCATTTAGTTATTACTTTTGCTTTATGGGAAGGTGCTCCATCATGCTGGAAAAGGCTTTGTTCATCACCAAACTGCTCTTGGATGGTTGGGAGAAGTTGCTCCCATGGCTGTGTTTTTAGGCAAGATTGTGAGAGAGGCCACTCCCTTGACTGAGAAGCAACCCCACACATGAATGGTGTCAGGATGTTTTACTGTTGGCATGAGACAGGACTGATGGTAACGCTCACCTTGTCTTTTCCGAACAAGCTTTTTTCCAGA
This sequence comes from Odontamblyopus lacepedii, assembly GCA_034769755.1. Lineage (NCBI taxonomy): Eukaryota > Metazoa > Chordata > Actinopteri > Gobiiformes > Gobiidae > Odontamblyopus > Odontamblyopus lacepedii. Next base: position 11,515,379 of record CM068362.1, read on the forward strand.
TGCCCCAAACAATTGGAAAGGGGATTCATCAGAGAAAATGACTTTACCCCTGTCCTCAGCAGTCCAATCCCTGTACCTTTTGCAGAATATCAGTCGGTCTCTGATGGTTTTTCTGGAGAGAAGTGGCTTCTCTGCTGCCCTTCTTGACACCAGGCCTTCCTCCAAAAGTCTTTGCCTCACTGTGCATGCAGATGCACTCACACCTGACTGCTGGCATTCCCAAGCAAGCTTTGCACTGGTGGTGGCCCGATCCTGCAGCTGAAACAACTTTAAGAGCCTTTAAGAGCCTGTTTGGCAACAATTGAACCTCTCTCCTTGAAGTTCTTGATAATCCGATAGAAGGTTGACTGAGATGCAATCTTACTAGCTGCTATAAATTTCCCTTTTATGCCGTTTTTGTGCAATGCAATAATGACTGCACATGTTTCCTTGCACATAACCATGGTTAACAGAAGAGGAACAATGATGTCAAGCACCATCCTCCAGTGTCCAAGTGTCCAGTCTGTTATTCTAACTAAAATCATGACAGACCAATCTCCACCCACACCAGGAGGAATCTTTGAATTGATGTTAGCTGGTCCTTTTGTGGTAGGGCTGAAATGCAGTGGAAATGTTCTTTTGGGGATAAAGTAAATTTTCAAGGCAAAGAGGGACTTTGCAATTAATTGCAGTTGAGCTGACATTCTGGACATATATTCTGGAGTATATGCAAATTGCCATAGTAAATACTGGAGCAGCAGACTTTGTGAAAATTAGTATTTGTGTCATTCTCAAAACTTTTGGCCACGACTGTACAGCCTATAGCAACACTTTTTTTTTCATCATTCTTAAACCTGTGGAAAGCTAAAGCTGGAACCAAAGTTGCCCGTGATCCCCTCCAACCATTCATGGGGGGTGTATTGCTCAAGAACGTCTTTCAGTGCTGTATGCTTCTTTATGGGTCTCAACTTCCTATTATATGCATTTTTTCCCCATTCAAAATATGTATTTTTCTGTTTTCAATAGTAGCAACGCTCATTTTTCATCATTCTGAAACCTATGGATAGCAGCAGCTTCCTTAATAACACCAAAGCTGCCGATCTGCACTATGATCCCTTCCAACCATTCAAAGTCAGAGGGGGAAGTGTTGTGCCCAAAGACAGTATGACCTGATCAAAACTGAAATTGAACCACTGACCTTGATTACCTGAAATTTGACTATACTGTAGGGTTGGGCGGTATCCAAATTTTGACAACGTTAAACCTTCTCAGCATTTTACGGGGTTATACAGTATTACCGTGATTGATTAAGAATTATTTTGTCACTGCACCTAAACCATTCAGAAATAGAATAGCAGCATTATATTTGAAGATGAGGCACAAGTTTGAAGAAGAGAGAGGGCGGAGGGGAGAAAGTCGGCTCTGTGTCAGAAGTGACTGTGGTGGGATCTCTGGCCTGACGCAGGGTCGTAGCTCCGTCAACATTGGCTGTCTCTCCCCTGTTATTCGGCCTGAAGTCAAATTGCTCCTAATATTATATTAGGTCCTTATGCGCTGCAGATTTTTTAAATGATGGTAATGAAACTGACACCATTGCTACTTCTTGATACCTCAAGATACCATATTACCATATTACCGCCCATACCTACTATACTGTTGTTTCACCAAGTCAAAAATAACAAAACATGAAAACAGAACTATAATTTTAAACTGTTTGCAGTGATCCAATGTTATTCTTCATTTACCGTTTGTATTTCGAACATCTGAATTATTCACCATGATGAGTTTATAAACACTTTTCAGACTTTGATTTTGAGAGTGAAAATAAACTAAATAATAATGACAACTATCCTGCTAATGTGCAGCTCCTGACTATTGAACAGCAAAACCCCGAACATGTAATGACCGGTGAACAGTGGTTTTCACATAAAATAAATACATTTCCTGTTATGTTTTTGCGTTACTTTCCAAAGGCAGCGCTACAGAGCTGTGGTCCTATATCTGCTGCCACTGAGCTGTGAAATTACACGTCCCTCACTGTTATGGCGGCTACACAAAAGCACTTTATTTCCTTTTGGCTTTCAACATCACATGGATTCATCTAACTTGAAAATTCACTCTCTCTTTGTACCATATATTTACTGTCCCTCCTCTGTACCGAATATTCAATCATCACCAAGTGTAATGTTCCACAGTCTGGCATTAAATTTTGTGTTTATTTAGTTACATGTGTTTTCATTTCTAAAAAAGAACATACGAGAAAAAAATATGTATTCTTACAGTGAGTGACCTCACCTCTCCACAGATCTGACAACCTGTAACTGTAACTGCACCTGTAACCTTCTGGTCACCATGGAGATCAGCTTAAAATCATGCTGTGGCACATTCCAGGCAAAGTAATAGTCTAACATCTCTGTGTAGACAAGCAGGTGACAGACTTTCCACCAGAAAACTTACTTAGAGCACCTTTTAATTCACTTCACAGTTGTTTCATTCACATGTTTCTACATTAGTTTGCTTTATTGGTCTGTCTAGATCTCCAAAGCTCAAAATGCTCAGTTTCACCTTGTAATGTCATGTAGTGGTAGTTTTCAAGTTAACAGCTACATTTTACCTTTTGTGTAGAACAGGGGTGGGCAATTTATTATTTATTATTTCTTCCATGGGGCCACATGAGAAACAGAAAATATTATGGAGGATCGGGCCAAGATACTTAACTTAATTCTGCATAATATTAATTGTATTTCATTATAAAAAAGCAGTAAACCACTAGACCCATTTAGCCTTAGTTTAGACCTGATTTAGACCCGATTTAGACCTGGTTTAGTCTTGGTTTAGTTCTGGTTTAGACCTCATTTAGACCTGGTTTAGTCCTGGTTTAGTTCTGGTTTAGACCTGGTTTAGAACTGATTTAGACCTAGTTTAGACCTGGTTTAGTTCTGGTTTAAACCTGGTTTAGAACTGATTTAGACCTAGTTTAGACCTGGTTTAGTTCTGTTTAGTTCTGGTTTAGACCTGGTTTAGACTAGGCATTGCCTTGAGTTGAGAAAACAATGGACGATATATTGCAATTTATCAATAATTACTTCTAATAATATTGTCAACTACACTTTCACGACAACAAAACTGTATGAAATATATTTTATTACCTATTTTAAATCCTGAGAACAGTGAATGCAACTAATGAATTTTAGTAAAAAATATTATTTAAGAAATCAATTTATCACTGAATAGATTTTATCTTACACCCCTAGTTTAGACCTGGTTTAGACCTGGTTTAGTCCTGGTTTAGCTCTGGTTTAGACCCAGTTTAGACCTGGTTTACACCCGATTTAGTTCTGGTTTAGTGTGGTTGCCTTACAAAAAATGTTATTTTAAAACAAACACCTCTAAAATAAAATAAAAATAAAAGCAATGCATCTTTAGTCCATGCATGAGGTAAAAAGATAAAATATGTTTATTTTGTAATTCTAAATTATCTTAAACAAGCGGTCAGAGTATGTGGCCCGGGAGCTGAACAATACCAGGTTTGGTCTGGAAGATATTAGAAATTCCAGGGCTGAAATTATCCAAATGATTCTAATAAAGGTGTATGGACTTTAAAAACACAGTGGAGCACTTCCTGTATTATATGACATCACAAGGTGGAACAGGTGTTTTCTATCTAAGTGAAGAAGTCAGTCTAAACATGCAGGATTTGTGTGAATAAAAAAATAAAACACAACTCCAGGTATGTTTTTGATGAGGAAACAGTATTATACCAAATCAAAAAACATTGTGATATGGGCCCTTTAATCCCATTTGTGGATTTGTAAAGAGCATATCTCTGCATAATTAGTTTTTCAGTCCTCCATCTGAAATTCAGTGAAGAAAACCTCTGATGAGAAAACAAAACTGAGTCCAGGTTCTTAATTTCTTGACTTGAAAAGCTCCAAAGCCATTCGTGTTAATGATTTTTGGCTTCGCCTTTGCTCCACTTAAACTCTGAGTCTCCTCATTTGCAGAGGCCCAGATGTTCAGGGCTCCTCCAGCTGCAGCCGCTCCACTAATCATCTGCACCAAACACACACACACACACATTACCTCACACACACACACATACACTCACACACAGGTACACACACAGGTACACACACACACACGCACATATACACACACACACACCCCAACACACACACACACGCACATCCTGACACACAGGTACACACACACACACACCCATTTGTGATTTTGTTTTTTGCAGTGTGTTCCAGATAAAGCAATAACATCTCCACGGAGAAAAGCATTTGATGGACGCTCCACCAGAAAAGTTACACAAATGTAGTTAAAATGATTAACTTAGGTTCAGGAGCAGGACCACGCCTCAACCACCCTCGCCTCTCCAGTGAATCACAGTTCACTTCTACCACACCTCAATTTCCCAGAAGCCTATTCATAGCTGCCTGTCCTGGAAAACTCGAGCCCACCTTCCCAAACACATATCTGTTTGCCTACAAGGCTACGCCTATGAGACTGAACCCCCACCCTGAGTCTCAACCCAGCTGACCCGCCTTGTTTCCATATGATAAACTCTTTTCACTTTGCATGTGTTGATGTTGGCATGGTCCTTACTAGCAAACACACTTTAATGGCGAGAGGATTTTGAGTTCTGAACAGCATTGCAGGAGGCAACTGGAGAACTGAAATTATTACGTGAAAATCTAAAACATGCAGGTAAATGCACAAATGTTGAACCTGATGATTCAATTATCAAAACATGCTACATAGGTCCCAAGTCGTTACTGTAAATGTGAAGCCGTTCTCAGTTAACTTACCTGGTAAAATATCAAATAAATAAATCAATAATGAAAAAAATAGAACTTAAATTTGCTGTATAAAAAGAAAAACCTGGATTTTAAAGGTCCTATATAAAGTAAAATTGACAACTGTGAACTTTAAGCCATGTTATAATGCTGTTACCTCCTCAAAAACATACCTGGAGTTGTGTTTTGTTTCATTTACATGTTTAAGTAACACTTTATCTACATCCCCAAAGCTCAAAATGCTCTGTTCCACCTTGTGATGTCATGTAGTGGTAGTTTTCAGCTACCTTTTAGTTCAGTATAGATTGGCAATTCCAGAGTTTAAATCATCCAAATGACTGAAGATGAAGATGCATGGAGTTTAAAAACACAGTGCAGCTCTTCCTGTATTACCACATGACATCACAAGGTGGAACAGTGTTTTCAGTTTAAGAGAAGACCTCAGCCTACATATGCAGGTTTGTGTGTTAAACATGTGTGAATGAAACAAAACATGACTCTGAGTATGTTTCTGACAAGGAAACAACATAACAATCAGAAAACAGCATAATTTGGGCCATTTAGCAATTATAAATTTATCTGCTCCATCTGTATTAAATATGGGCTTAGAGAATGTTCTGATGCCATTTTAAAGCCAGTAATTTGAGAAACCACTCCAAATACCCCCTGAGTCTCTGGTCGGGCCAAAAAACAAGAAACAAACAAACAAGAAAACCTTTCGAAAGTACAAAGAAACTCTCTCTTCCCGGCCTCAGCTCTGCCCCTCCACAGAAATCAGGCTGAACTCCTGTTAGAATAAAATGCTTATAATGAGGTTATTAAAAATGTACATCAAACAATCTCATGGTACAAGGCAGGCTCAGAGGATAAAGGGCCTTTGTTAACCTATCTCTGCTAAAACCAGATGTGTGACCTCTTGTGACCTTTTCCCTCCTTGCAGGACTGTTCACATCGTAAATTTGTTCAAATGTAAAACAAAGTCATGATATACTTCACTATGTTATCTGTGGTAAACTTAACGAGATTATGTATACGTTGATCAGGTTGCCTTTGTACTGACATGATGGATTGTTGGAAATGAATAAAGGTGTACTGCAAGGGGAGGAGCTTTGGAAGAGCAGCGTGGACGAGCCTAGTAAGCGCACGCACGGCCATGCTTTCCCCGTGCAAAAAGGCACGTAAAAGAGATCTGACTCAGCGGTTTAATCCCAATTGGTAGGAGACTGGAGTTTAAATGTCAGAAATACTGTCACTGGATTGTGATTGTATAAAAATTCATCCCATAATGGTCCTTCGATCGGATTCGGTGTACTTCTGCTTGGAGGATGAACGACAGAGATTGGAAAGCGCGCACCCAGCTGGAGCTGAAAAACTGCCTTTCTCGACGGCAACCCCTGTGGGGCATCCTCTTCGTGGAAGGACCCGGTCAACCAGATCCAGTTATATCACCTGAGGTCAGAAATTTAACTTCTAGAGAGTGAAGTTATATAGAACTACATAGAGATTTGTAGTTATTGTAGAGTGTGAATGTATGGAAATTCAAATTGATCATTGTTAAGATGTATCAAGGTTGAATCTCATTCAGGTCACAGGTCGATGTTTTGTTGAAAATTGATTCAGTGTCCTTCTCGGTGTGTGAATTAACACCCAGTTTATGACCGCCCATCGTGGTAGAAGCTTGTCATAAAACACAGAGAAGTTTCGTTGATCAACAGTAGGCAAAACTTAGACACAAAGTATCATGGCAGAGAGAAAAGAAAAAAAACAGTAAAAATAGAAACAGACTCGCAGAGAGTTGCAAATTCCTATGAAAATGAAAAGTAAAATATAATTTTGGTGAAAAATTAGATGAAATAAAGTTAAGTGAGCTGATGATGAACCTATCAATTCATGATAAGTAAAAAGCGTAAAAGTGCTTAAAACATTTAAAGTGTCTCGTCCGAAGGGCTTATGATAGCACAGTGGTGGGAAAAGCCCTACAGGCAGGACAGGTAGAGGGTGGTGAGGAACAAGGCGAAAATGGGAAATTGGGAAGAAAAGAAAAGGAGGAGTTTAGGACTATGGGGCTTTATCCAAAACTTCCAGAATTAGAAGTATGAAAAACACAAGCCAACCAAAATCTAGTTTGGGCACTTCCCACTGCTCCAGAGGCCCAGCAGAGCCCTCCACCCGCATATGATAAGAAAACTCAACCCCCCTGCGTTTCCCATCTCCTAGGTCAAAAGGTGACAGAAAGGCAGAGGCGCGAGGCCTAGTCAACTGTGCCAAGAGAAGAGAGGGAGAGGGGGAGGGGGGGGGAAGATAGAAAGAGAGGAAAAAGTAAGAGACAGAAAGACAGAAAGAAATCGAAAGTGAGAGAGACAGTGAGAAAGCAAGAATAGAGAGAGCGATAGAGAGGCAAAGGGGAGATAGTGACAGTGAGAAAGACAGAAACACAAATTCAGTAAGCATGACTAAATAAGAAATACAAATATAAGTGTCAGGAAAATAAAAGAATATTGACACAATAGGCTTTGCCAAATGTGTCAAACAGGGGGAAATATGGTTAATACAATAGGTTTTAATAAATACTAAAAAAAAATTTTTGTAAACAATGCCTAATCTGTATTAAAAATAATGCACAAAGACAACAGAGATCTAGAGGAGATTCCCTACTCCAGAGCATCCTTTTCACATGCTACACATGGACTCATGAAGACAAAAGAACAACCAGACTCTGATCAAGATCTTATTGACTATATGAGAAAAACCCTGTTAACAAGAAATGTTGTAAACAACAATAAACTGCCAGAAAGAACTATTTCTCCACAGGGCAACACGGCAAAACCAGGAGACCACGTGTTCATAAAGACTCTAAAGCAGAGGAACAGGACCAGTCCAAGGTGGGACTCATCAAGTCGTCCTGGCTACATCTACTGCAGTAAAGGTCAAGGAAAGGTCAACCTGGAGCCACATCAGTCGCACTGTAAGTGAAGGAACCAGTTGGACCTGACAGATCCAGACCCAGCCTCCGAGAACTCGCAAACGCAGAACGCCTAGACTACTGGACCTCCTAGACTCAGGACATCACTGACCCAGGACTCCACGACAAGAGTGAGCAGTAGGTAAACAACTGTTCACTCCAACGGTGTTCTTACGAGGAAGTTAACCTCGGGCACTGAAAAAAGATGACAGCTCCATCCATCTCAAGGGAAAAAGAACTGTCTGAGAGAAGAGAAGACGTCAGACATGACACCCAGTTAAGATGGTTAAATAAGGTGTTATTGTAATGATTCTATTCATGGTGCACATAGCAATATTGTTTGTGATACATATCAAACATACACACCCTGACTTGGTAGTGAGTGCACAATTCACACAACACAAATGTAACGACTGTCTTTGAGACTGTGACACAGCCTACAACCGCACTGACAAAAGAGGACAAGACAGAACTGACCCTGACGAAGACAACCAGGACTTTGAACACAAATAAGCAAATGTAAACACAAGTTAAAATGACTAAGAGCCAACATTATCCTCAGTGTATGATTTTACACATTTTTGTGATGACATGTGCTAATATAAAGTGAAATGACATGTTCTGATCTTATATGATGTAATTTTTATAAACAGGGGGAAAATGTTAGAATAAAATGCTTATAATGAGGTTATTAAAAATGTACATCAAACAATCTCATGGTACAAGGCAGGCTCAGAGGATAAAGGGCCTTTGTTAACCTATCTCTGCTAAAACCAGATGTGTGACCTCTTGTGACCTTTTCCCTCCTTGCAGGACTGTTCACATCGTAAATTTGTTCAAATGTAAAACAAAGTCATGATATACTTCACTATGTTATCTGTGGTAAACTTAACGAGATTATGTATACGTTGATCAGGTTGCCTTTGTACTGACATGATGGATTGTTGGAAATGAATAAAGGTGTGCCGCAGGGGGAGGAGCTTTGGAAGAGCAGCGTGGACGAGCCTAGTAAGCGCACGCACGGCCATGCTTTCCCCGTGCAAAAAGGCACGTAAAAGAGATCTGACTCAGCGGTTTAATCCCAATTGGTAGGAGACTGGAGTTTAAATGTCAGAAATACTGTCACTGGATTGTGATTGTATAAAAATTATGACAACTCCACAGGCAAAGCCACCATTGTGGATCGGCCAAACACACATTCATATTCACACAAACGCCCAAACAAAAGCTCAAGTTTTATTTTTTTAAAATATGTCAAACCTTGGCATATTTGAGCAGATCTAAGATAATAATGTAACTTGTTTTGTTTGGAATTGAGTTATGTTTTGAAGCAGTGCATTTCCATTATTGAGTTTACGTTTTAAATAGAAGCAGTGTATACATTTTAGAACATATTCATATATATATATATATATATATATATATATATATATATATATATATATATATATATATATATATATATCCATTTAAAAGAACATTCCACAGAAATATTGCTCTGATATATTAAATTAAAGGTATTTTAAGTTACTTTCTGGTTTTTTTGCTGGATATAAAAGAACTATTATGACCTTTTGAAACAGTTTATTTTCCACATAATGAAATCTTTTTATGTAATAGTTACCCTGAATATTGATGTGTTTATGATGATAAGGTTGTACTTTTATGAAATACTGCATCAGTGTACTACTTTTTTTTTTTTATTAAAGTGTGTTTCATTAAAGGTGCAATGTGTAATTTTTTAGGTCAGGAGGCCTTTTTTATAGTCTACCACCATATCTATGTGTTTCTCTCCATATAAAGCAAATTCACTTGGTAAACATCAAATATATGTATTCATTTATGCATTAATTAATTATACTTTTTTTTAAAACCATGGTTTAAGGTGTATTGTGTAACTTTTCTGGTGGAGGGTCCGGCAAATGCTTTTCTTTATGGAGATGTTATTGCTTTGTCTGGAATGTTTCACAGTACACAGCAAAAAGTGCAGTGTTAAAATTGACTCTCACAAAATCAATTTGAACATTTTCTCAGGGTTTGTATGAGTTCAATCTGTTTTAGAGTTAATTAAACATTTTTGGAAATGTGAATCAAGTAGCCCCCGAAATCAAGAGTTATATTAATGTTTGGAGAGTAAATGGATGCCACTTTGTAGGGTTATCCTGATTTAGCTGAACACACACACAGAGGTGTTTTATTTTTACACTTTATTTTAGATCATTTAAGATGAAATTATGCACAAAACTTTTCTCACGGGAGTTTGCAGTGGTGGGTGGTGCCAAATTAACACTAAGGGAATTAACTTCAACCATATCAACTCTGGCAAATAATATCATCTCAAACCCCCATTTAACCATCAAATAGTTAAAATAACACTTTCTGTGTTAAAAACAAATATTTTACTCTGAAATTTTAACTCTCCAGTTTTTGCTGTGTGTGGAATTAAATCTTTTCTATCTTCATGACTAAACCAGACCAAGTTACAGGTCAGACCTGTGGACAGGCATTCTCGCTCTCAGTCAGAATATATGTTTTTCTCAGTATTTTTGAGCACCTGTAATTGAATAAATGTAAAGTGGAGCTGTTTAATGTCATACTTTAAGCAGAGCAGTGACATATCCATAGAAACAACCCTCAACCAAAAGGTGGCATACAGTAGTACACCTTTGAAAGTGTATTTGTATAAACATTACTGTATTCTGACAGAAATCACGGTATAGAAAGTAAGGAGACCAACTGTATTTGACGATAGCATAAAAGCTGTGATGTCTTTGCTGCAGACACTTGAGAAACATCCAGAAAGTGTCCATTATTTTGAACCCAAGTGAGCAGAGAGCTGTGTGATATTTGTAGCAGCAGTGGAGCTGGTGACAGCGTCAGCGCGGAGCTGTTTGACTCCAGTGAAGAGCCACAGAGGCCCATTACATGTAAATATACAGAGCTTGGGGTACTGAACCAACTCCATCTTCACATGTTCTGACAAAAACTGCTTTCAATGTAAAACTGTGCTAAAATGTATTGTGTGTGTGTATTTTCAAATAGTATTTCTGAAACTGCACTCACTCAAAGCTTTCTTTTGTTTGAAATATCGGAAAATGTTATAGGGTGAAACTGCTTCCTGCTTCCTATTTATTCATGTTTTATTATTATCCATGCATCTTCTTCTGCTTATCCGGGGCCAGGTCGCGGGGGCAGCAGTCTAAGCAGAGGGTCCCAAGCTTCCTCCTCCCCCAGCCACTTCCTCCAGCTCCTCCGGAGGGACCCCGAGGCGTTCCCAGGCCAGCCGAGAGACATAATCCCTCCAGCGTGTCCTGGGTCTTCCCTGGGGGCTCCTACCAGTGGGACATGCCTGGAACACCTCCCAAAGGAGGCGTCCAGGAGGTATCCGGACCAGATGCCCGAGCCACCTCAGCTGCTCCTCTCGACGTGGAGGAGCAGCGACTCTGCCCCGAGCTCCTCCCGTGTGACCGAGCTCCTCACCCTATCTCTAAGGGAGCGCCCGGCCACTCTGCGGAGGAAACTAATTTCAGCCACTTGTATCCGCGATCTCGTCCTTTCGGTCACTACGCAGAGCTCATGACCATAGGTGAGGGTAGGCGCGTAGATTGACCGGTAAATCAACCTCTTCCACAACGGTCCGATACAGTGACCGCATCACTGCCGACGCTGCACCGATCCGCCTATCAATCTCACGCTCCATCCTCCCCTCACTCGTGAACAAGACCCCGAGATATTTGAACTGCTCCACTTGAGGCAGAGACTCCCCACCCACCCAGAGAGGGCAATCCACCTTCTTCCGGTCGAGGACCATGGCCTTGGATTTGGAACAGCTGATTCTCATCCCAGCCGCTTCACACTCAGCTGCAAACCGCTCCAGTGCTGCAGGCCCTCGTTTGATGAAGCCAACAGGACAACATCATCTGCAAAAAGCAGAGATGAGATCCTGTGGTCCCCGAACCAGACTTCCTCCGACCCCTGGCTGCGCTTAGAAATTCTGTCCATAAATACAATGAACAGAACCGGTGCCAACATGCACCGGAAACAGGTCTGATTTACTCCCAGCAATGCGAACACACCTCCTGCTCCGGTCATACAGGGACCGGACAGCCATTAGCAATGGGCCCCGGACCCCATACTCCCAGAGCACCCCCCACAGGGCACCACGAGGGACACGGTCGAATGCCTTCTCCAGTTCCACAAAACACATGTGGACTGGTTGGGCAAACTCCCATGAACCATCGAGCACCCGATGGAGGGTGTAGAGCTGGTTCAGTGTTCCACGACCAGGCCGAAAACCACACTGCTCCTCTTGGATCCGAGGTTTGACTATCTGCCGGACTCTCCTCTCCATTACCCTGGCATAGACTTTACCGGGGAGACTGAGGAGTGTGATTCCTCTGTAGTTGGAACACACCCTCCGGTCCCCCTTCTTAAACAGAGGGACCACCACCCCGGTCTGCCAGTCCAGAGGTACTGTTCCCGACTGCCACTCGATGTTGCAGAGACTTGTCAGCCAAGACAGCCCCACAACATCCAGAGACTTAAGGTACTCAGGACGGATCTCATCCCCCCCTGGAGCCTTGCCACCAAGGAGCTTTCCAACCACCTCAGTGACTTTAGCGAGTCCGCCTCTGGGTCCCCAGCCTCGGCCTCCTCTTCGGAGGACGTGATGGTGGGATTGAGGAGATCCCCAAAGTATTCCTTCCACCGCCCGACAACATCCCCAGTCGAGGTCAGCAGCTCTCCCCCTGCTCTGTAAACAGTGTTGGTGAAGCACTGCTTCCCCCTCCTGAAGCGGAATTTCCTTGGAGCCATCCAATAATCCTCCTCCATGGCCTCTCCGAACTCCTCCCAAACCCAAGTTTTTGCCTCTGCAACCGCCCGGGCTGCAGCACGATTGGCCCGCCGGTACCATTCAGCTGCCTCAGGAGTCCCCCGAGCCTGCAAGGCCCGGTAGGACTCCTTCTTCAGCCTGACGGCATCCCTAACTTCCGGCGTCCACCACCAAGGTCAGGGATTGCCACCGCGACAGGCACCATAGACCTTATGGTCACAGCTATGAGCGGACGCATCGACAATAGAGGCCGAAAACGAAGCCCATTCGGACTCCATGTCTCCCCCGGGATCCGGGAGAAGCCCGTCAGTTGATAGCTTTGCCCCTTTCTTCACCTGAGTGTCCAAGAGACACGGCTGGAGGTCAGATGACATGACAACAAAGTCAATCATGGACCTGTGGCCTAGGGAGTCCTGGTGCCACATGCACCGATGGACCCCCTTGTGTTCGAAAATGGTGTTCATTATGGACAGACCGTGACTAGCACAGAAGTCCAATAATAGAACACCACTTGGGTTCAGATCAGGGAGGCCCTCCCAATCACCCCTCTCCAAGTGTCACTGTCGTTGCCCACGTGGGCATTGAAGTCCCCCAGTAGAACAGCGGAGTCCCCGGTCCCTCTGCACTGCTGTTCGGCCCGTAGGCCGACACCACAGTGAGAAACCTGTCCCTGACCCGAAGGCACAGGGACACGACTCTCTCGTTCACCAAGGTGAACTCCAACACGCAGCGGCTGAGCTGTGGGGCGATGAGCCCACACCAGCTCGCCGCTGCTCCCCGCGGCCAACGCCAGAGAAATGGAGAGTCCAGCCCCTCTCAAGGAGTTGGATTCCAGAGCCCAAGCTGTGCGTGGAGGTGAGGCCGACTATATCTAGTCGGTAACGCTCAACCTCCCGCACAAGCTCAGCCCCCCCCCCAGCAAGGTGACATTCCATGTCCCCAGAGCTAGTCTCCATGTCCGGAGATCCGGTCACCGAGGCCCCCGCCTTAGACCGCCGTCCAAATCTCTCTGCACCCAGCCCCTATGGCTCCTCTCGCGGGTGGTGGGTCCATAAGAGGGCGGCCCCACGTCGCTCCTTCGAGCTGAGCCCGGTTGGGCCGCGTGGGGAAAGGCCTGGCCACCAGGCGCTCACCAACGTGCACCCACCCCAAGCCTGGCTCCATGGTGGGCCCCAGTAGCGCAGATCCGGGTGACGTCACTGGCCTTGTTCTATCTCTTATCATAAGGGCTTCTGAACCGCTCTTAGTCTGACCCGTCCCCCCAGACCTGTTTGCCTTGGGTGACCCTACCAGGGGCATAAAGCCCCCGACAACAGAGCTCCTGGGATCATTCGGGCACTCAAACCCCTCCACCACTTTAAGGTGGCGGTTCGAGGAGGGGTATTATTATTATTATTATTATTATTATTATTATTATTATTATTATTATTATTATTATTATTATTATTATTATTATTATTATTATTATTATTATTATTAGAACCATTGCCATAGTGATTAAAAGTTATATTACACACTATATATATTAAAGTATATTACACAGAATTTACTCTTGTGAGCTTTAAACCATGTTAAAACATACCCAGTGTTGTGTTTTGGTTTATTTACACATTTGAGTATTCTTTATTATTAGTCTGTCTACATCCCCAAGGCTCAAAATGCTCTGTTCCATCTTGTGATGTCAGGAACTGGTATTTTTTAAGTTAAAGGGAAACTTTGGCACGTTTGAAGCTAAAGTCCATTGCTAGAGATGGTCACATACTGTCAGAAGCCAAAAAACGGCACAGATCAGTGTTTTTTTGGTGGAGATCTCACTGTGGCAGTGAGTCTGTCAAGGCAACAAACTAGTGTAGTGATGGGGGCAAGTTCTTAACTTCCACGAAAATCTAAAACACCAATTTGCTTCACACTGAAGAAGCTTAACACCACTTTCAAACCCATCTTACAACACGAGTCTAACAAACAAAACGCTCTGCCTGACTCACTCATTAGTCTGGAAATGTTATAAAATAACTTTATAAGCAGCCTTAGCATTACCTTTGTTGATTTCCCACTGCACATGTGCCCAAAAGACTCAATCACCGATGTCGTTTCTAATCCCATTTACAAGTGAATTATATTTTCTTGAAAAACGCTGTGGCTGAGATGATTTAAATCATCATCACACTATTGCAGACCCTGTAACAACATGGATAGGGTCATGCTTTCTAGCTTTTGCAGTCTATCCTTCTGTTCTGACCCCAAGCTGAACTCTCGCTCTGAAATTAGGTGTGAGTTGGTTGATGCAGGAAGAGATCCAGTGGCGACAAGCAGCTAGTAGCTGCCAGAAGTAACAAATTATATAAATATAATATAAAATATAATTCCCTCATAAATGGGATTAGAAACAACATTGGCAATCGAGTCTTTTGGGCTTTTGGACACAGTGCGATCTCCACCGAAGCAACACTGATCTGTGCCATTTTTTGGCTTCTGACAGTATTCGACCACCTCTAGCAATGGACTTTATCTTAAAACGTGCTGGAGTTCCCCTTTAATGGCTCCTTTTAAATTTAGTTATGTTTTAGTTTGAGAGAAGAACTCAGAGTAAATGTCTGATTTGTGTGTTAAACATGTAAATGAAACAAAATACAACTTCAGGTATGCTGTGATGACGATAGAACATCAGGAAATAGTGTCATTATTGTAGGAATATTTGGGTGAGAACGAAAGAGACTTTGAGTCAAACTAATGTCTTTGTGTGGTTTATTCTCTTGCAAGAGAAGAGCAAGTAGAGAAGAGTAGATCAGGTATAAGAGAGAGCGCATGGGGCAGTCCCACACTGGGTTTATACAGGCAGCTCAACAAAGAGATGTACACAGGTCATTGTGACAAATACTGAGGATGACTGGACAGTGATGCATCTGACAGAGGAAAAACTAATTTCAATCGAAAAGTACTGACTGAAACTGGGGCCAGATTATTATAACAGTAAATATGTTTAAGGACATGTTAAAACATATTTTACTCCTGCATAATATAGGCACTTTCACTGTTTCAAACAAAATACAGCTTTTGAAAGAGGAAATCTCAAAGTATTGCCTGCAACAGGAAATTCAAAGCCATGAATCAGTCATTTTGTGAATGAAACAAAACACAACTCCAGGTACAGCATTCTAACATGGTTTAAAGCTCAAAAGAGTGCATCGTGAGTAATACAGGACCTTTAAAGTCTATCTTTGGTAACAGAACTTTAGAGCATTTAGCATCACCCACCAGGGAATGTTGATGGCATCAGTTGAAAAGTATAAATGGATTGTATGAAAACACAAATAAAATAAGCTTAAATTAAACTTTGGCAAAGAGGAACACGGTGTACTCAGTAAATACGCTTAAGGACATGATAAAACTTATTTTGCTACTACATAATACAGGCCGTTTAACAGTTTCAAACAAAATACAGCTTTTAAAAGAGATTTCAAAGTATTGCCTGCAACAGGAAGCTGAAAGCCACGAAAATGTGCCATTCTGAGGACTTTTCATCACTCTGAAACCCATAGAAGTGTATATTTGCACACTGAGCTAGAGGCAATGGGCAGACAGAAAGAATTCATTTTGTTCAAAGGCAGATTTTATGTGTTGAATGGAGCTAAGCAATTATATTAAAGTCTATGTACATTTTCCCTCCATGTATTAGTGTAAAAAGTCTTGCCCCAGATATATAAGGAGCTCTTGATATTCTTGGTTGAAATAATGTTTGATATTCAGGAAGTGCGGGTTAGCATGCTAGTGAAAGTCCAGTCTGGTCTCTGAAAGTTGCGTAAAGCACTTATAAACGCATCCGTAGCGACTTGTTAGGACCTTTTTTCACTGAATTCCCTGTCATTTATTTTATAGCTATATTGAAATATCTACAGGCATTCTGACTGAGCAGGGTCGTCTCTCCACAGATCTGACCTGTAACATGGTCCGGTTTGGTCGCCATGAAGACAGAAAGGTTTAATACTGTACTGTGAAGCATTCCAGATGAAGCAATAACATCTTTATGGAGAAAACAAAAAGATCTTTGTATGAAAAGTCACACAAATGGTAGACTGTGCGGTAGTGTCAGTTATTACTGTTTTTTTTATTTGCAGGAGACTTGGAAACACATCAGATCCTTTTCTTTTCCACTTTGCAACTGACGTCACTATTTTGAGCTGCTGAGACAACTGCAGAGATAAATAAAAGCCAGACATTCTACTTTCACACCATCTGTAGCCAGAAATCATCCGTGAAAAAAAGAGTTAATGTTGAACTAAAAATGGAGGAGCTTGTTTTAGCGGAGGAGGTGGTACAGGGAGCTTTACTTTTTTGTAATCCTGCTAATTATCATCTGCCAACACTCAAGCGATGTGCACATTAGAACAAAATGAGAAATAATTTTTTTTTAGATTATCTAAAACTCCAGATAAAAATACAAAATGTATAACTGTAGCTTCTGACTAATGTTATTTAAAGGTGCATTACAGTATGTACAGGGTGACCAGATTTTCTAAATAATAAACTGGGACACTATTGGTTTGTGGTGGTTGGTAATAATAAAATTGTGAAAAAATGTGTGTCATTAAACAAAACTGTTCTGCACTCGGCCTATTCGCGACTAACATGAGTCAGTATAGCCACATTTTCTTTGTGTTTTGGTAATTTTAAAGCAGCTTCTCTGTATTTTAGCTAAACAAATGACAATTTATGCCTCTCTTTACTGTTGGCAGGGATCAGATTGGTCAAAAATAGGGACACCAGGGACATTTCTTATATAAAACTGGGACAAATCACTGGTTTTGGATAAATCTGCTGAGACAGGGGACACAGGGCTCAACACTGGAACCGTCCCGGGTAAATAGGGACGTCTGGTCACCCTATCTATGTAGCTTTTTGGTTGGTCCGTCACCTGCTTGTTTCTGTGGATATGTTATTGCTCCGACTGGAATGTTCCACAGTATGACATAACACCAACAACAACATTGTATGAAGAAGTTTACTGATAAGTGTATGAGGAGAGGCGGAGATGGCTGGGTTGAGACTTAGGGTGGGGGCTCCATCTCAATCATCAATTGGTTGTTTGGTTGAAGTGAACTGTGGTTCGCTGGTGAGGAGAGAGTGGTTGAGGCGTGGTCCTGCTCCTGAATTTCAGTAAATCATATTAATGCCACGTATTCGATTACAAGTGGTTTTCTAGCTCAAAAAATATCTAGCGGAGTCGCCTCTTCCCAGATCTGACCTGTAACTTAGTCTGGTTTGGTCTCTGTGAAGATAGAAAGGTTTAATACCATACTGTGGAACATTCCAGGTGAAGCAATTGCATTTCCATTAAAAAAAGACCCTCCATGAGAAAGTTACACAATGCGCCTTTAAGACAGACTTGTTAAACTGCACAAATCGGATTACATGTCTTTTTTTGTCAAATTGTGTTAAAATAAAGCACAGATTAAAGGGAGCATATTAAGATATTCTCTCATCTATGTTATAATGTTGCTAACTAATGACGCTAACTAGAGGCACTGCTCTGTCTGAGGTTTTGTTAACCCAAATCAGACTCAAAATTGACTCTTGTGAGCTTTAAACCATGTCAGAATGTTGTTACCTCATTAAGACATACCTGGAGTTGTGTTTTGTTTCATTCAGACATGTTTAACACACAAACCCTACGTATTTAGGTATTTTGGGAGTTTTTCTCTCAAAAAGAAAACACTGTTCCACCTTGTGATGTCATGTGGCAATACAGGAAGTGCTCCAATGTGTTTAGAAACTCCACACACTTTCACTAGCATCATATGGATAATTTAAACTGTGAATTTCCAATCTCTGCTGAACAAAAGGTAAAAAGTAGCCATTAACTTGAAAACTACCGCATGTCCTCACAAGGTGGAACAGAGCATTTTGAGCTTTGGAGATGTAGACAGACTAATAATGCAGAATTACCCAACCATGAAACAAAATACAACTCCAGGTATGATTTTGAGCAAGCAGCAACATCCTAACATGGTTTAAAGCTTCATTGTGAGTAATATAGAACCTTTAAAGTCTAACTTGGGGCACTTCATACAGAGCAGTGCCTCAATTTAGCATCACTCACCAGGAAATGTTGATGGCATCAGCTGAAAAGTATAAATAAATTGTACGAAAACACAAATAATACAAGCTTAAAATAAACTAAACTCAATTCATATTTTTGGGGAGCTTTGGCAAAGAGGAACACGGTGTACTCCTTGGATGTCTACTGCACCATTGTCATGGTTACACTGGAGGCAACAGACTCATTATTTTCAAAAACAATTAAAAAGTCAGAGAAAAGTGGGATGGGAGAAACGAACAAGAGCTAAGTCAATTACCACCATGAGCACAGTGTGGAGTCACCCTGCATATATTTACATAATGACAGTGTATGCATTGACCTTTTAATCATGCAGGATGTATAAAAATTTATAAATAATCATTTCAGTTTTAATTAAATGGTTATCATCATAGTATTCTACAGTCTGCAGTTTCTAATGAACATGGAGGACAGGTTAGGGGTGTATGGTGGAAATGTTTCTGCACATTTGGAGTCCTGGTTTGTGCTGACAGAGAAGACACAAGCTTTGACATAGAACTTTGGACATTTTTTTTTTCTTTCTTCTCCTTTCATGCGGATAGATCCAGTAATTACAGGGATGTTAATTATAAATCAGGTCAAAACATTGAAGTCTCAGCAAAAATGAAATCAAATAATTTTATACTTCTGTCTTCCCTTTTAAACTATGAGCAGTTTAAAATGTTATGGGACCACATGAACACAAAGCAAAACCTTCTCCGTGGACACAAACAGGACCCTCACCAAAAAAAGTTACATAATGCACTTTTAAGTGTCTCTAAAAGAAATTGAGCCTTTTAACAATATACAGTAAACCTTAGCTGCCTCCCATCTGTATCGCATATTATTGGCCATAGAACGTCATAATGTCATCCAAAATCTCATGACCTCTTATTTTCCTTACGACCTCTTGTATATAACTGAGATATATTTGTAGTACTATATTTTATGTTTTATTTTTAGTTGTTGTTACGACTGCTCACACATGTATATAGTTGTAAATATGTTACTTGAACTATTTTTATCTTTTATCTTATTGTATTTATCTTATTTTTGAAAACTTGATTCTAACTACATGTTCTTGGTCGGTTGCATCTGTAACGAAGAAAATTGAATGAATAAAAGTAATTCTGATTCTGATTCTGATTCTGACCCAGGGGCTAGGGGCAGGGTGAGTAACAAAATAACCAAGATGGAAAATGGAATAAATAAGGTAATTTAATTAAAAGAAACGTACAAGGTTAACAAAAAGGGGATCTAAAATATAAACAGAAAACAATATATAATAAAAAGGATAACAAAGGACAAAGTAAACTAAACAACTAAACATATATCAAAGAACTAAACAAACAAACAACCACACAAAACTAAATGAATACATGAAATACCAAAACTAGTGCCTTTTTTCTGAGTTGACAAAGGCATAAACAAAATGGCAGACTGTCCACAAAGACCAGCAGGGGGAGGAGCTGGAGGTGAGGTGGGAGTGACTGAGTGTTGAAGTTCCAAGTTCCAATCAGGGACCAGGGCTTAAACAACAGGAATCCATATGACAAAACAAAGAAATTAAAACACACAAAACACAAATCAAAGAACTGGAGGCCTGGGGACACAACACTTGTACATATACATTTATATTAAACCTTATTTGATACCAGCCTCTTGCTATTTTTGCTGCTTATTTAAATGTATTACTACCATAAATAGTTATATTGGTGCTCTGTTATTATAATATATTGTGATGTGTGAGCTTTTGTGTCCAAATTATTTATTGTGGATCAATAAAGTTTGTCTAAGACTAAACCCTGCAATTGAACCCAGAACCTGTCCGTTATGGGGTGAATGGTGCTCACTATTACATTAGACGCTCTCAGTGTTTTGTCTGTATCTTTGCTGTAAAACTCAGATGAGAACAGCTGTGGCCCCAGAGGAGACTCACTCTGGGGGAACCGTCCCACGAGGCGTTCGGTGTCGGCTCAGAAATACGAGCGTCTCATCTGTGAGGCACAAACACAGGTTTTAGAGAAGAGGACAGCAGCAAATTAGCAAGACAAAGAAACCCAGGGCTAGACAAGTAACAGACACTTAGTAATTTAGAGGGAGAAAGCCTCTGGAGTCTCTCTATTCCCTGCACTGACTGTCTTTCTACTCAACATTCCTCAGCTGTGTGTGTACAAAACACCTCTATTCAAACTAATATTTGTCATAATAAATAACTCCTGTCTTTTGGGGCTACTTTCTCAGAGATTGAAAAGTAGCCTAAAACAACAAAAAAGTGAAAAACATAATACTTGGATATAACAACAGAAGTCAGATGGTAGAGTGTTTGTCCACTGATCCGAAACTTGGTGGTTCAAATCCTGCTCTTAACATAAACATCATTGGTTGAGTGGTCACATCCATTGTCCCACAGGTTGGAGGTGAGATTTTGGCTCCCACAGATGAATAATGTTGTTGTGTCCCTGGGCAAGACCCCCAGTGTCTGTGTACTCTGTCCATTTACCTTTTTCTTTTTCTTTTTTTTACCATTTACAGGAAGAGGTTACAGGGGGTAGTGAAGACGGCCCAGAGGATCATCGGCTGCCCCCTCCCCTCCCTGAAGGACATCTACACCTCCCGATGCCTCAGCAGGGCGGAGCGGATTATCAAGGATGTTTCCCACCCCGCGCACCACCTCTTTGAACTGTTGCCATCAGGCAGGCGCTACAGGTCCATCAGGAGCCGGACCAATAGACTGAGAGACAGTTTCTTTCCCCAAGCCATCATTAGACTGAACTCACGCATGCACTAACCCCCTCCCCCTATCCCCCAACTGCACCATAACACACTACCTCTCTACATCACAACACACTACCTCACTACATTATTAATTCTGTGAATTATCTGTATGCCAAGTGCTGCTGCTGCTGCTGTTTGCTGCTACTGTTTGTTTTATTGTTTTTACTGAAGTTCGTTGTTTGCTGGTCAAACATTTTTTATTTATGTATTTTTATCTATTTTACCTACACCTGCGGAGAGCTTTCCCAATTTCGTTGTGTTTTTATCGAACATAATGACAATAAAGACTATTCTATTCTATTCTATTCTATTTTACCATTTACTTGTAGAGTAATAGGTTGGGTCAGGGACTACTTAAAAATAGAAATTAACATTCATACTTGAGACCAGTATCTTTCCTATGACTCTCATCTTTATTGGTGTCATTTCATGTGATTGGAAGAATACTTTGAAAATGTATTTAGTTACAGAAAACTGGATACCGGAATCAAAATGTCTTTTAACATATTCTTATACATGGTCCAATGAGAGTACTGTATATTTTGCAGTATTATAGAGTAAACATGCAACCCATCAAAAATCAGTTTTTTCACCACCAGCCTCAGACTATGTTTACACTGAAACAAATCACTGTATCATCGTATTGGAAAATGATTTGCATCCAAACGACATTTCTGGGTCACCTGAAACGCTAGCCACATGACTAGGCTGGCGACACGTCGTCACAACGTCACGTGGGCAGTAGAGGTAAGATCTTAAGCCCGAGCCCGAGCCCAACCCGACCTGACCCGAATTTCTCTCTCGCTGACTTTTTAAAAATAAATAAACAGTTAAATTCGTGCGCAGAGCATGAGCCAGAGCCAGAGCAGAGCATGCTCTGCGCACGTGAACGACGCCCTCTTAATAATCTTCCCCTCCGCAGGTCCGCATGAAATTTCGGGTTTGCTTCGGGCTCAGGCCTGCAAATCAAGTTAATTGGTCGGGCTCGGGTCGGGTCGGGCTTTAATACCCGCGGGTCGGGTCGGGTCGGGTCGGGCTGGATTTTTTAGGCCCGATCTTACCTCTAGTGGGCAGTAAAAACAAGGAAGTGAAGCACCATGTCTGAAGTTGCTGTAGTTCTATGGAAGTTGCAACAGCCGATTTAGAGCCGAGGAAAATGGCAAGCGTGAAAACAGTATTTTCGTGGACCGACGCTGTTTTGCAGTTGTCTAGGGTTTGTTTAAATTGTTTCCGCAATGCCTGATTCACAAACCCAGCAAATCAGCAAGGTGCAAGTCACAGTGATGTGGCCCAATAAGGACGACAACTAAAGCTCCTACGCCAGTGTATCAGCATTTTCACTCGTCCACACAGCAGCAAATTGCTCTGTCTCCGGGGCCATTTTCTATTGGATAAGTGTGGACAAACACTGCATCCGCAATGAAAATGACTTGAATACGTACTAGTGTGGATGGGGCCTCACTAACATCAGGCTGTTAGGATGCTGAACTCTCTCCCTTGTCTAAACACCAGGCTGTGAGGAAACTAGGGCCCTGCACCTCCCCAAGAACAGAACTTCCCAAAGAACACTTGAACTCAGACCCCCCAACTCCACCAAAAATGACTGTCTTGTGACTTGCACTTTTGCACTATTTCCATTTATTATTTATTTATATACACATGGGAGTGAGAAGCACAATTTTGATTCTTTTTATGTCATTTGTATGAAGAATTGACAATGTACTTTTGAACTTGAACATAGGATTAAAAACAACTTTATGTACATTTCACTATTTGTTATGCATTGTTATTTATTTATCGCCGTTCAGAGAAGGAAAAATACAGCAGTGTTTTAAATTTTGCTCACTATGCAGTTTGAAGCATCAGCTGCGTGATCAAATACTGCTGTGTATTCTTTTTATTTTAGAAAAGAAACTGTATTCTGAATACGTCCAAATGAAAGAGTATACCAGAACACTTTTACTCTGTACATGTATTCACTTCCCAACATTGATTGTTGTGCACTAGTTGATCAGAAACATTAATCTCACAAATTACTGAAGGTCCATTCAAATCTTTAGTATCTATTAGTCACCTGTTCAGTCTGTTTAGATCTTGACTAGTGTTGTTCCTGTATGCATTGTATTCGTATGTGAAAGTGTGTAGACTTTAACAGTGTGTGATATAAATAGCTGGACTTGTAGGTGGACAGATGGACAGGCGGACAGGTGGAGGTAGTTTTAATGGAAGATGGAATAGAAACAGAAATTGGAGAGAGAGCGGCATACCCTGATGGAGCAGTGAGAGCCTGTGTCCAGTGCTTTGGGCTGGGCTGGTTTGGTGGAGGGCTGATAGCTGCAGGGACATTGGCGGTCTCACTGGTAATTATCCGTCCATCTTAAACCTCCTCCCAACTTGGACAACTTTCAGTGCAGCTCATGGCTCCCAGGGACATTTAGTATTCACAACCCCAAAGCGACAATGTGCTTAAAAATGTCAAATTAGAGAAAGATTTGGGGAGGAATTTTTACGCCATTGACCAGGTATGCTACACTACTTTCTGATCTATGTTATAATGTTTCCTCATCACAAACATGCTTGGAGTTGTGTTTTGTTTCATTCACACATGTTTAACACACAAGCTCTGCATATTTAAACACTCTGTTCCACCTTGTGGTAATACAGGAAGCACTCCACTGTGTTTTTAAACTCCATACACCTTCACTAGAATCATATGGATGATCAAACCTGGAATTGCACATCTCTCCTGAACTAAAGGTGAAAGGTGGCTGTTAACGTTTATGTTTAAAGAGTAGGCTCAAGACCCACTTTTTTAGCCTAACTTTTGATTGAAATTTTTGTCATGGTTTGAGTGTGGTTGAGGACCCCAAAGCAGAGACAGAGGCACAGGTAGCTGTTAAACAGGTTTATTGCCGGGATTGAAGGATGTGGTGATGGAAACTGGCTGGAGACATAGACGGAGGAAGACACTGGGGTAGACTCACGGGTAGACAGACTGGACAACAAGGTCAGGCAGGATGACAAGGGCAGGCAGGACGACATGGACAGGCAGGACGAGGACGTAGACAAGGGATTGACAAGGAATGAACTGACACAGAACAAAGGACAAGGACAAGACTAAGTACTGGGGCTGATTAGACAATGAGCTGCAGGTGAACCACCGAGCAGGTGATCCACACTGCAGCATTAGCCCAGCCAAGCCCCCGAGAGGAGCAGACAGACGCAGAAGGGAGGGGGAACACACAACAAACACCAAACCCTGACAATTTTATACTTTTACTTTTTTATTATACATATTTTACTATATTTATTTATTTTAGGCACTTGTAGCTTCAACTCATATTCCTTTATCATTTTTAGGATTTCCAGTGTTTCCTCTGTAGGAGCCAGCGTGCGGTGGTTGGCTACGGGGGGTCTGTCTCGTGGGCTCCTGGTGGAGGGACTGTGCTTGGGCCTCTCATCTGGGTCCTGGTGGCAGCGGGCGGCCCTCTACTCCTGGTGTAGACGGCTCCACTGATGATGTTTTCTCAGCATCATTGGCAGCACGGTGGCTGAGTGGCTAGCACTCATGCCTCACAGCAAGAAGGTTCGCCTGGGCCTTTCTGTGTGGAGTTTGCATGTTCTTCCCGTGTTTGGATGGGATTCCTCCAGGCACTTCGGTTTCCCACATCAACCCAAAAACATGCTCTGTAGGTGTGAAAGTGGTGTGTGAGTGTGTTGGTGGTAACTTACTACCATCGGGTCTGGAGTGAATGAACAATGCTCTGTTAATAATGCTCTGTAAAGCATCTTTGAGGACATGTGTCTGTGAAAAAGGGCTATAGCTGTTGTTGTAAGTGACTTTGGGTGTCCAGAAAGGCACCAAATAAATAAAAAATGCATACAAATCAAACATCACGTTCTTCCTTCCATTCGGTTGTGTTACTTTTCTGGTGGAGGGTCCATCAAGTGCTTTTCTTCATGGAGATGGTATTATTTATTTATTTAAAACAAGATTACACTCATAAGCTGTTTTCAGGCCGGCCAGAATGGTGCTGGTTCCCGCACCAGTCCTACTGGGAACCAAAGTTCTCACCTGTGAACAACCCGCGTTAAAACCAAATAAGTGAACCCATGATGCGCCATCGACAGAGGGTGTGGATATGACACCAAATAAAAACAAAGCCATACGAAATAACAATCATGGATTGCATCATCAACACCGGCGGGCATTTGGACTTATTATCTGGGCCAAACTCTGCTGCAACACCTGTGGCAGCAACGTCGAATCCAAAGATGGAACCTTATCAGGCGAACACGGATATTTGCAAGACAAATGGTACATAATAATTTGTAGACTTAAAACTTTTTTTGTCATACTTGAAGATTGTGCTGGCAGACACATTAAATCTCCTTTCAACAGCATGTCCAGATGTGCCGTCCACGTGTTGTTTATTTTACCGCGTGTGACCCGAATGAACCTGCTGATGTCGTCGGTGTTGTCATGGTCCGTTAGAAAAAACAAGTTTTACTTGGTTCCCATTGGGAACCAACTTTTCAGTTCCCGAACGGTCTGATTTTCAGTGTGAACATGTCAGTCAGTTCAAGATGAGGTGCAGGAACCGGCACCAGCACGGTTCTCTGTCGGCCTGAAAGGGCCTATGGATGCTCTGTGCCAGATTTTGCTAAATGCTACTTTCTGTCTGCAGTCCTCGAGCAGGTACAAAATACATTAAGAAAACTACTTACACATTAAAAACTATCAACTTATCAACATCCTTCAAAATGCACATTAATCAAACTCATCAGCATATTCATTTATCCTCCAAAAGACAATACATCAAGACAAATGTCACAAGTCAAACACAATCAAACAAATGCATTTGCATTGTCACTGAGAAAGTGATGTTATTGCTTTCACATTATGGTATTAAACCTTTCTATCTTCATGGAGACCAAACCAGACCAAGTTACAGGTCAGGTCTGTGGCGAGCGCACTGTCAGAAAGCCTGTTTTTCTAAGTATTTAAAATAAAATAATAATAATTGAATAAATGTAAAGTAGAACTGTTTAATGTCACACGGTGGAACATGCGTCTTTAACTTTAGACTAACTGAAAAAGCAAGAGTTACAACAACACAATCACAAAATCTACTCATGGATTTCAGCTTCCTGTTATACGCGTCATTTTGAGAATGTTTCCCCATCGAAAAGACATAACATTTCGCTTTAAATAGATAATAGCTATAGCAACGGTCCCCTGCTTTTCCCATCATTCCGAAACCCACGGATAGGCATGGACTTTCAGCGGGGGTTCATTAGACATTACACGGACACATACCGATTAATTATAGTGAATGATGATTAGATTGAGGGCTTTGTAAGTGAAGTGAATGGCAATAAGTGAGATGAAGAGAGGGCCACAGATGTTTTAATAAAGAGAACAGTCATAGAGAACATTACAGGGTCTCTGCAGTCAAGTGCGCACAAGTAACAGTGAATAATGCTATGTACTTGAACTTTAAATCTCATACAGGATTTAATGGCTCAATGACTAACATATCTTACACTGAGGAGTACAGCTTTGAATGGGTGAAGGGAGATTTACATGTAATACAATGGACAAACTGAGAGAGTGAAATTTGTATATATTAGTATTATTATATTTCTATTAGGACCCGACCGATGAATTTTTTTGCGGCCGATATGATACCAATAAAATGGGAGTTGGAGCTGCCAATAGCCAATATAATTGCCGACCTAAAAATTCACTGTAAACCTTCAATTGTTTATAAAACTTAAGTTTAGCTCTATTGGATTTTCAATTGGGTTTATGTAGGTGACATTTATTGCTATTCTGCCTCTTTACGGCATATTTAAAGACAGTAGGTCGGCCTAATGGCATTTTTGTATGACATTCTAGCCAATGAGTAAACTACCCCTATTAGCTTTTAGCGGTAAATGCGTGTGCGCCACAGTAATTAATGATCTGCTAAATGCAGATAATTCACACTTCTATTCACAGCTCATTTACATATCAGTGTGTGTCCAGTAACATATATACGGCCACTATAGTCACTTTACAGTCACTAACAGAAGAGAAAACAGCCTGTTTATGTGTGCGAGCTACAGCAGCTAATCGCTAACCAATGAGAAAGAACCAAAACGAGCTTCAAAACTGACACATTTCCAACACTCAGCCTCACACAGGCTCCTCTCAGATCACAAGTCTGCACTAAGAACTTAATCCAGACTCAAACTACGTCAAACATCCATAAAAAGAATATAATCTCAGTGTTGTGCACATGGATCTATGCGCACAGTGTAAACAAGCGCACGTGGTGATGCGTTCAGGGGCAAGATGGACACAGACAAATGACTCCTCAGATAAATACTGATGCGGCTTTATCTGTCTGTAAATTGGATTAAATGGGCAAAATATAGAGAGTCTATAACAAGGAACAACATCCACGTGGAATATCGGCTCATATCGGGAAGATTTTGGCCAATAGCTGATATGTTTCCAAGAGTCAGTATCGGCCAACCAATATATCGGTCGGGCCCTCATTTCTATATTTTCAAATCAAATCAGTCTATTGTCATATTACTGTGCAAACAACTGTAGTGCAGTCAAGACGAAATTGCATTTCTTTATCAGTTCAAAGAACATAATAGAAAACACACTCACGACACATCCCTGACCCAACACATCCCTGGAACAGATCCGGTTAGAAACCTTATTGCAGTTTAACATGACCATAATAGCTGTCTGTGTATAAAGTGTCATTTTTTCGGTTGGTCCACAATTCTGCTGCGTGACTTTTAACTGGAAGCAAAAAACATGAGCACATTACGCCAATCTTAGCGTCTTTTCATTGGCTTCCAGTTTATTTTAGAATTGATTTTAAGATTTTATTGTTTGTTTTTAAAGCTTTGAATGGACTGGCCCCACAATATGTCTCGGACCTTCTCCAAATTTACATCCTCGCCCGCACAGTGAGCTCCGAGGGTCAGCTCTAGCTCGTGGTGCCCAAGATGAGACTTAAAACCAGGGGGGACGGGGCCTTTTCTGTGGCCGGCCCCAAACTCTGGAACGTTCTGCCCCCACACATCAGAACACCCACAGTGAGGTGTTTTAACTCTCGTTTTAAGACCCAGTTTTATTCTCTGGCTTTCAACACTGTGTGAGTTGTATGTTTTTATTTTACTTTTTTTTATTATTTTATGTATGCTCTTGCTTTTATTTGATTTTACTAGTTTTTTTTTTTTTTTTACATTAAACATATCCATTTAGCATTTATTCATTATGGGTGTTTTAGTTGCTCAAAAACACAATAATTCCTTCTGTAAATAGGAGCGACTCTCCACAGATCTGAACTGTAATGTAGCGTAGTGCTGTAACGTGATTGTCTTTCTTGTGATAGATTAATCTGTTTAATCTATACTGTGGAACATTCTAGACAAAGCGATAACATTTCCATGGAGACAAGCAGGTGGAAATGTTACACAGTGCACCTTTAATAAAACAGCATAGAGTCCGGCTCACTTCAAAATGTCTCAAATAGTCAATAACTGATCAACAATTACTCAGAAATATTTATACAAAATCAGTATTAGACAAATGTAAATATAAACACATATACATTTTTAGCCTCTTTTAAATGTGCTTTTTCCAGCTCTTCTAAACGATATGTTCAATATTGTAATTTTACTTGCCTCAAAAACAACAATGTCGATATTACACATTCTTCATATAATCACATTTTACTGTATATATGTAAATTATTAATCTCATTTTATAACACTATTCAGAAAAGCACAAAATCAGAATTGGATTGAAACTAAATTTGGACTAGAACAGGACTAAATCTCAACTAGAACAGGACTAAATCTCAACTAGAGCAGGACTAAATCTCCACTAGAACAGCACTAAATCTCAGCTAGAACAGGACGAAATCTTGACTAGACCAAGTGTACATTTGGACTCAAACTAGGACTCAAAAATGACAAGAATGAATGCACCTTGAGCTAATCCTGGACCAGCTCCTCTCCATCTTCTCTCAGACATTTGTGTTCAGTGTATTTATATCCAGAGATGCAGCCAGCAGCCTTCAGTTCCAGTAAAGATGATCTGTTCAGATTAATTTTTCAATTCAATTCAATTTATTTTGTAGCGCCCAAAATCGCAACAACAGTAGCCTCTAAGGGCGTTCCAAGATATGGATGAGTAAAACATACACACAGACATATCAAAACAGGAATAAACAACATTCATGTAAAGCAGCAAATGAAACATTGTCCAGTCATCCCCTGTCCTTAGACCCTCCTTCTCAGCAAGGAAAAACTCCAAAAAACCCAGGGTCCTGGGAAAAAGAAGAAACCTCGGGGAGAACTACAGTGAAGGAGGGATCCACTCCCATGGACGGACACGGATTAAAGCTGCGAAGAAAAAGGAACACAATAATCCCCTGTAACATTTTATAGATTTGTAAAGCTTGAGGACGCCTGGTTTAAACCGTCTTTGGATAGAAAACAGTTGGATCAGAAACACTTTTTATGGAGCTTGTATCAGGAGGAGGCCTGGTTCCGTTAAACATTATGAGGGCTTTTATATTCAGTGTTTTCCCGTTTAATTATAATGGATAATGGTTACAGCTAATGCAAACTGAGAGATCATTTCAACAAAGATTTCTTGTCTTTCTCATTGTTCCTTCTGGTTTGAACATGAAGAATTCTCTGCTACTGGGAGCGTCTATTTGAGTGTTTTAATACCAGATATCCTTCCTAACACAATCACTGTCATTCTTGATCAGGTCTTGGGGCCAGCAATAGACTGTTTATATAAGTGGACATTTCTAAACCGCTATCTGTCACATTCAAAATAGGAAGTGAGCATGGGGGCACTTTTGGCTTCCAGCATATAGCAGAAACTGTCACCTCTTGTTCTTAAATTGTTTGTATTAACCTGCTCTACATGGTTTTTGTGTTTTTGTTTCGCTATTTTATCTGTAAAATAAATTTCAGTCCCTAATGTAGATCCTTTTAGGGAAGAAATGAAAACAAAAACGCGCTCATTTTGGCAAGTGTTATTGTTCCCTATTCATTCCAATTCATTTTGACTGAACACGGACAGAAGAAGACGGAGATTAAAACATTTCCAGCACCAAAATGTCTGGTTGTTATGTGTGTTTGTCACAATCGATACTCTACCGGCGGACTAAAGTTTTAAAGTTTTACTCGCCGATCGCACAAGGATCTGGCAGTCGGATACTGTTTGTCAAAGTCGGCTTGTTGAGGAAATATTCACGATCTTTTGACGATAATCCTTTCGCAGTGTTCAACAAGCTGCTGAGTTCAGCCACACTTTTGTTGCCAAAATGCATGCGCAACCAAGCCTACATCATCACTGTTTACTACTAACACTAAAAGGGTCTAAGCATACTAGTATTTAAGAAGTCTCTCACTCAAATAATCAATAACCATCACTTTGAGTTGAGCCTAAGCCTGGATCAATAGCTATGACTGTCAGGGCTGTACCATATTTTGGGGCAAATGTGAACTGAACAAACTGTATTACTGCCTGATGAACGAACTGTGAACCCGTTCATTCTGGTGTTTGTGAACGGGCGGCATGTGCGATCTATTTAAAACCTGATAACCCCCACTGCCCACAGGTGATTTTACGACCTTAAACAGTCAGGCCAGATGTTCACCTTCATTATTAAGCCACTATTGACATGCCATACATCGTTTGTAAGATTAATTTCTCAATTAAACAACCATTTCAGAAGAAGAAGAAGAAGAAGAAGATTATTACTGTTACACTAACCATCGTTATCACTCAGCTTCCTCAGACCAATGCAGCCCGGGCTCGTGAACGTGCACATCCCACAGAGGAGAGTATCTCCAAACAGCAAAGCACAGCCCCTCCTGCTGCCAGGAAAGTGCCACATAAACTGCCCCGATCTTCTGATGATGAAGACGAAGGAGTGACTTCTGCAAAAAGGCCAAGCCTGTACACCGGAGTCTGCAGCCCACCTGCTTTTTTACAGCAATGAGGATGAGGAGGAAAAGGAGCACATGGAGGGTCTTGGGCTCAGAGGCATCTTCAGGTGCCACTGGTCCAAATAGGTTCACTTTTATTAAGATACCTCCCAGCTCATTTTGGCGTGTGCACAACAGTAACACATACCCAAATGGCATAGCTTATGCTTGTGTGATGCATCGTTTTAAAGCTTAGACCTTCTAGTTTCTGTAGCTATGCAATGAAGACTGTGAGTGCAGCGAACTTACAGTACAGACATTCAAAAATGTTTTAAAATGTTTTGCCTTGGGGAAAAAAATAAAGGCATTTGTTACTCACTACACTCACTGTTCAAGTTGTTGGCAAGATCTGTGTAGAATTTCAGATCTCTAGGGCTAAGGGTTTTGGTGCTTTTTGTATACAAAATGACAATTCCAAATGACAATGCCAAATATGTGCCAAATGTTCCAAACTGTGTTATATGCATTTTAGCACTCCTCTGACCCTAAAAAAACACATTTTGATATCTTGGTGGCTATAAATTCTCTTCCCAGCTTATAATTTCCAATTTTCAGATATTCATATTTTATCCATATAAACATGCATTTCCATAAAATCCCATCCTATTTAGGCATAAGAAATAAACTGCAACAGATCCGATTTTCAAGCTTCAGACATTTACCAATATAATAACACAATCATTACTATGACATAAAGGAACACTTTACTCTTGTTCAATAGGGCACCCGATTTCTTTAGTGTTCCAGGCAAAAACCCGGCTAAGCACTCCATAAAGATCCCTTAATATTTAGCAGAAAAACATTCAATCTGGCAACAACACGAGCCACCAGCATCACATCACCACATGTGTCATCAAAAAAAGAAAAAACAGAAAAGCAGCAGAGAGGTGACTGCAGCAGGAGCTACAAGGATTCATCATATGAACATTTAAAAGAGACAAGGTCGGAGAGGAAGGAAATAACCTGACTATGTGAAAATAATGATACTGAAAAACAATAGTTCGTAGCAACATATTGAAAAAAACAACAACGAACTAGTTCATTTTTTGGAACTATGAACGAACTATTAACTAGAAACATTTATGAACTATGAAAGAACTAGTTTATTTTGAAATTTGTGAACTGAACTTTGAACAAGTTAATGTGGAAAATGAACTTTCCCAACACTCATGACTTTTTTACTTAAAGGTGCATTGTGCATATTTTCAGGTGGAGGGTCTGTCACCTAAGTGTCTCCATGGAGATGTTATTGCTTTGTCTGGAATATTCCATGGTATGGCATTAAACTGATCCATCTAGCATTTATTCACGACAGGTGTTTCCATTATAGTATACTGTGTATATAGTAAAATAATGATAAGCTGAACACAGAAGTTGGTGAAAACAGTATCGATAGATCTATTTACTGTCTATAACTAATTTCAAAAGTATATTAAACATTGGTTCTTAGATTAAACTTTCTAAATGGCATCTTTTTACACCAGAGAATATCACGCTTCAGAGGATGAAACGAACAACACAGAGGTGTCTAGAGTCCTGTATCCTCCATTGTCCCATTAAATAGAGAACAGAGGGAGGAGAGAAGGTGAGGAGAGAGGAGAGAAGAGAAGGATCCTGTGAACAGCTGCCACTCAGAGACACTTTCAACAACACTACAGCCAAACTCAATCATGGACAAACTTAACTAGATCAGCCAAAACAATACGACACCAGATCAGTGGTTACCCAAGCAGCAGAACCACATGATTTAACAAAACTTTACAAAGACGAGTGGATCTGGAGCTGTATCCTCTTTCTCCCTGATTTCAGAGGGTTTGACTGAGAGGTGGATTAACCAATCAGTGAACGCATGCTTCTTACACATATAAAAGGACAAAAATCTACATAAAGGTTTTTTTTTACAATCAACAATCGAAGCACCGAACTATTATGTCACATAAAAGCAGTTATATATAATTACCAGATTTTTCTAGAGGTGTCTTGATTTGAGAGACACGTGCTACAAATTCGAGGCTGTGTTCGGACCATCTCAAGTTTGCTTTGAGGTTTTTCACGCTCTGTTTTGGGTTTCATACTGGATTTGAACAGAATGTAGAAGAGACTGGCTGGTTAGGCAAGACCAGAGGTGGGAAGTACTCTGACACATTTACTTAAGTATTGATTGAGTCGTTTTTAATTCTGAGTTCGGGCCAAGAGAGAAACATTAATCATACACATACTACATACACACGGTAAACAATAGAAAAGCACATTTCTCGAAAAGGAGCGGGAAGAAGAAAAACTTGTATAAAGCCCGCCTCTGTTCATGACATAGTTTCAAAAATGATGTGGTTTCTTATGTATATTGATCACGAAACTTTACAAATATTCACATATAGCAAAATAAATTACATACTATGGTCCTACAAACTAATAATAATGATAAAGAAGAAACTGAAGTTTATCATTTATGATCGTATCAAAATAAGTAAAATGAGAATGAAGAATGTGAGGATTTGTTTTGTTTTTTCTTTTTCTGTTTATAGTTGTACAAACTAACAATAATGTTAATGAAGGCACAGAAGTTTGTCGTTTATGAGTGTACAAAATAAACCACAATGAGAATTAAAAAATGTAAGGATTTTTTTGTTTGTTTGTTTTTGTTTATGGTCGTACAAACTAATAATAATGTTAACGAAGGCACAAAAGTTTATCGTCGCTTCACCCACAGGGGTCAAAATCGCTGTACATCAACTAGAGAAGTGCGGCATTAAATGAAAGCTGAATTTTTTTGATAACTGTCACGGTTTACGTGTAGCGAAGCCGCAAAATTTATTCAGATTTTTTGCAATTTTCCAATGTCAAAATTTCCTCCCGTTCGGCCATACGAAGTCCGATTGGGCTCAAATTTGAATCACTTCTAAAACTTTTGTGCCAAAGCCGACTAACTGTGACAGGAGCAAAAATGGTGTGATAGCGCCCCCTGCAGGACACAATCAAATTTTGCATGGACGGTCAAAATTTTTGTTTTTCTAAAATGTACCAAATTTTGTACAAAATTACTTTGGGCCATCTCAATCAAAAAAGCCAACGTAAACCATATGGTATTTTTAACCGTGTTGCCATGGTGATGCGCGAAAGCTCCAATGTTATCCTAATGGGAAAATTTCTACAATTTCTTACATTTCAAAGTGATATAACGGCTTAATAGTTTTATTGAAGAACGTGAAATTTGCCACAGTGATTCTTCAAGTCAGCCCGAACAAAAAAGTCCTGAGGGCCAAAGTTGTATTCTGCACGGTGTTGCCATGGCGATGTCCCAAACTGTCCATGTTTGTCTATGTTGGCACATCAGCATCTCCAGTGTGTGTGGACTTTATGTGTTTAGTGACACGTTCAGCCCAAAGCCACAATCACACAGAGACAAGAGGCTCATCAGCGCCACCCGGGGGAGCGTCAGCGCCACCCGGGGGAGCGTCAGCGCCACCCGGGGGAGCGTCAGCGCCACCCGGGGGAGCGCCGGGTCGGCCGAGTGCGACGCACGGCCCGCGAGGGCCGTTCGATGCCGCTTGCGGCTTTAATTTTATTTTTACTTTGACATATACATTTACATAATTGTGTCTTATTCAGCACCTCTTGCATTTATATTTTTTACTCTTTGTTATTATATATATATATATATATATATATATATATATATATATATATATAAAAAAACGCATTTCTCACCTTCCACGGTGGTTGGTCTCTCTCACCCTCATCAGCTCGGGTCCTCTACCAGAGGCCTGGGAGCTTGAGAGTTCTGCGCAGTATCTTTGCTGTTCCCAGTACTGCACTTTTCTGGACTGAGATGTCTGTTGTCCTTCCTGGGATCTGCTGCAACCACTCCTCTAGTTTGGGGGTCACGGCCCCGAGTGCTCCGATCACCACAGGCACCACCGATGCTTTCACCTTCCAGGCTCTCTCCAGCTCTTCTTTGAGCCCCTGGTATTTCTCTAGTTTCTCGTGTTCCTTTTTCCTGACATTGCCATCGCTCGGTATTGCAATGTCCACCATGACTTGGTTCTCCCGCTTATCCAGAACCACGATGTCTGGTTGGTTCGCCATCACCATTCTGTCAGTCTGTATTTGGAAGTCCCACAGGATCTTGGCCCGCTCATTCTCCACAACCTTTGGAGGTGTTTCCCACCTTGATCCTGGGGTCTCCAGCCCGTACTCTGCACAGATGTTTCTGTACACTATGCCCGCTTACTTGGTTATGTCGCTCCATGTACGCTTTCCCTGCCAGCATCTTACACCCTGCAGTTATGTGCTGGACTGTCTCAGGCACTTCTTTGCACAACCTACACCTTGGGTCTTGTCTGGTGTGGTAGATCTGGGCCTCTATTGCTCAGGTGCTCAAGGCCTGCTCCTGTGCAGCCAGGATGGAGTGCCTCTGTGCTGTCCTTCAGACCAGCCCTCCAGCCATTGGTAGAAGATTTCTTGATATCCCAGCCACTTCAGTTATGTTCGGTGTGTACGCCCCGTGTAGGAGTTTGTCCTGCCATGATGGTCCCTCAGCACCTCTTCCTCTGCGCCCCCACTGTCTGAGACATTCTCTGAGCACGTCATCAGTCTGGGCCTTGTCACTGATGTACTTGTGGAGCTTGGATGTTTCATCCTGGACAGTGGTTCCCCACACTCACTAGTCCTCGGCCTCCTTCCTTCGGCTCGTGTACAGTCTCAGGGTGCTGGACTTGGGATGGAACCCTCCATGCATGGTCAGGAGCTTTCGTGTCTTAACATCTGTGGTCTGTATCTCCTCCTTTGGCCAACTTATGATTCCTGCTGGGTATCTGATCACTGGCAGGGCGTAGCTGTTTATTGCCTGCGCCTTGTTCTTGCCATTGAGCTGGCTTCTTAGGACCTGCCGTACTCCTTGCAGGTATTTGGCAGTCGCCGCTTTCCTTGTTGCCTCGTCAAGGTTGCCATTTGCCTGTGGGATACCAAGGTACTTGTAGCTGTCCTCAATGTCTGTTATTGTTCCCTCTGGGAGTGAGACCCCCTCTGTGTGGACTACCTTCCCTCTCTTTGTCACCATCCTACTACACTTCTCGAGCCCGAATGACATTCCAATGTCTGTGCTGTAGATCCTGGTGGTGTGGATCAGTGAGTCGATGTCTCGCTCGCTCTTAGCGTACAGCTTGATGTCATCCATGTAGAGGAGGTGACTGATGGTGGCCCCGTTTCTGAGTCGGTATCCATAGCCAGTGTGGTCGATTATTTGGCTGAGGGGGTTCAGACCTATGCAGAACAGCAGTGGGCACAGTGCGTCTCCTTGGAATATACCACATTTGATGGTCACTAGTGCAAGTGGCTTGCCATTGGCTTCAAGGGTGGTTTTCCACAACCGCATCGAGTTTGCAATGAACGCCCTTAGAGTCCTGTTGATATTGTACAGCTCCAGGCACTCAGTGATCCATGTGTGTGGCATTGAGTCATAGGCTTTCTTGTAATCAATCCAGGCAGTGCACAGGTTGGTCTGACGGGTTCTGCAGTCACGAGCGACTGTTCGGTCAACCAGGAGTTGGTGTTTGGCTCCCCTGTTGTTTTTGCCGATGCTCTTCTGTGCTGCGCTCATGTATTGATCCATGTGCCCACTTATCTTATGATGCCTGACATGAGCTTCCATGTTGTGGAGAGACAGATTATTGGCCGATAGTTGGATGGGACTGTACCCTTTGCGGGATCCTTCAGGATCAGGATAAATGCATACGCCCAGGTTAGCCATTCAGGGTGAGTCCCATCCCTTAGCAGCTGGTTCATTTGTGCTGCTAGGCGCTCATGGAGAGCAGTGAGCTTCTTTAGCCAGTATGCGTGGATCATGTCAGGGCCTGGTGCTGTCCAACTTTTCATGCCTGAGACTCTTCCCTGGATGTCTGCCACTGAGATGGTAACTGGATTCTGTTCAGGGAGGTTGCTGTGGTCTGCTCTCAGAGCCACCAGCCACTGTGCATCGGTGTTATGTGATGCTTATATATATATATATATATATATATTGTGATGCGTCAGCTACTGTGTCCAAATAATTTCCTTTGTCGATCAATAAAGTTTAACAAGAAAGTGACGGATCCCCACCGAAAAGTTACTCAGTGCATCATTCTCTTCCAAAAGTGAGTTTACAAGTTACAAAAAGTTGATGCTGACGATATTAAATGATTCTATAATAATGTGTTTGGACTCCCAGTTGTCCAAGCTAAAATTTGGTGTCTTCAGTTCCCCTTTGGAGAAGTTTCTTGAGCCTTTTTACATTTTTAGCAGATTACCAGTTCTTACAGTTTCACAGCATCTGTTCTGTGGAATAAATTATGAAGCAAATGAACATTTTGTCTCAAAGTCACTGAGTAAGAATTTAATGAATGTTCTTTGTTCTCCCCTGGTCTGCAGCAGGAACAGGAGTGAGCGTGTTACTGACAGCATGAGGTATCACAAAAGATCTTCCCCACATCATCTCCACCAGGGGACGCCGGACTCAGGAGGTAAATGGTTTTTACCCAAGAGTTATTAATTTGTTATATTATGCAAAATTGACTGTTGTGAGCTTTAAGCCACGTTATAATGTTGCTACCGTTTCAAAAGCTTAACTTATGTTTTGTTTCATTCACACATGTTTGAGTAACTCTTTATTAGTAGTCTGTTACATCTCCAAAGCTCAAAATGCTCTGCTCCACCTTGTGATGTCAGGAAGTTGTATTTTTCAAGTTAGCAGCTACATCTTACCTTTAGTTCAGTGGAGATCGACAATTCCAGGGCTGAAATTTTCCACGATTCTAGTGAAGGTGGAGTTTAAAAACACAGTTGAGCACTTCGTGTATTGCCACATGACATCACAAGGTGGGCCACAGTGTTTTCTGTTTGAGAGAAGAGCCTTAAATATGCAGGATTTTTTAAACATGTGTGAATGAAACAAAACACAACTCCAGGTCTGTTTGTGATGAGGAAACATTATAACAGAAAACAGCGTCATATGGCCACTTTAATTTCTTATTTAATTAGAGATTAGAGATCCATAGCATATATGTTTACATTCTAGTGTTCTGAACTGCTTAATAATGCTATAGTTTAGCTTATTATATAGTCCTGAAGTATGGTGACCAGATGTCTCTATTTACCCAGGACAGTCCCAGTTTTGAGCCCTGTGTCCCCTGTCCCAACAGATTTATCCAAAACCACTGATTTGTCCCAGTTTTATATAAGAAATGTCCTTGGTGTCCCTATTTTTGCCCAATCTAATCCCTTCCAAAGAGAGGCAGAAATTGATATTTGTTTTGGTAAAATACAGAAAAGTTGCCTAAAAATGACCAAAACACAAAGAAAATGTGACTCGACTGACTCACATGTTAATCATAAATGGGCTGAGTGCAGAACAGTTTTCCTTAATTCCACACTCGTTTCACAATTTTATTATTACCAACCACCACAAACTGTCCCAGTTTTTGATTTTTAAATCTGGTCACCGTATCCTAAAAGCTCCACAGTGCTATATATTTCTGAGCATCCAGTTATTAGCATAAATATAATGGCGCACAGACTACCATTAGAACACCAATGTCCAACTGCTAACAATGACAGTAATATTACACGCCTGAGCTGTCTTTTGTGTCCCTGCT
This sequence comes from Odontamblyopus lacepedii, assembly GCA_034769755.1. Lineage (NCBI taxonomy): Eukaryota > Metazoa > Chordata > Actinopteri > Gobiiformes > Gobiidae > Odontamblyopus > Odontamblyopus lacepedii. The sequence goes on from CM068362.1 coordinate 11,554,479, forward strand.
ACGAGGACGAAGTCAAGCAGGGAGAGGAAATTTTAACAACGAGGGGAATAATACAGTGAAGAATACAGGACAAAAGAGTGAAATGGTGAAGTGAATTGAAATTCTTTCATCCTACTTATTTGCTGAGCAGGTTGGAACAAAATGAACAGCAACTGGAGACAGAGGGAGGAAAAAATGGAAAACCACAATGTGTAACTCTTTAGTAAATTTAAAAAGTCTGGTGAGCTATAAACCATGTTATAATGATGTTCCTCCTCAAAAACAGACCTGGAGTTGTGTTTTGGTTCATTCACGCAGGTTTAATCCTTTATTAGTAAATGCTCTGTTCCACCTTGTGATGTCATGTGGTGGTTTTGAAGTTACCACCTTTTAATTTTTCTTCAGTAGAGATGGGTTCCAGGGCTGTAAGTATCCAAATGATTCTTGTGGAGATGCATGGAGTTTAAAAATGCAGTAGAGCATTTCCTGTATTAGTCTAGTATTAGGGTCTGGAGTGAATGAATAATGCTCTGTAAAGCGTCTTTGAGTGTCCTGAAAATCGCTATATAAAACTGATGCATTATTATTATTATTATTATTATTATTATTATTATTATTATTATTATTATTATTATTATTATTATTATTATTATTATTATTATTATCACATGACATCACAAGGTGGAACAAAGTGTTTTCAGTTTGAGAGAAGAGCCTAAATATGCAGGATTTGTATGAATGAAACAAAACACAACTCCACGTTTTTGTTTTTGATGAGAAAACATTATAACATAGATCAGAAAATAGCATAATATGGGCCCTTTAAAAGACAGATGGGGGTTATGTTTACACTGAAACGAATCACAGTATCACCATATCCGAAACGATTTGCATCCAGAAACCTCCATGAAACCACCTGAAACACTATTCACATGACAAGGCTGGTGTCACGTCATCACATGGAAGGTAAAAACAAGGAAGTGGAGCACTGTGTCTGAAGTTGCAGCAGCTGATTTCAAGCCGAGGAAGATGGCAAGCGTGAAAACAGTCTTTTTGTGGACCAATGACGAGGTTCAGTTTCTAGCTATGCTGTTTCTTGTTTGTCTGTGGTTTGTTTAAACTGTTTTCACAATAGCGTCACATGACCGATGTCATTTACCCGTCAAATCAGGAAGGGGCAAGTCACAGTGATGGTCAAATAAGGACAGCAAGAGCTCCTATGTCAGCGTATCACCTGTTCAGGCGTCCACACGGTGCCGGATCAGATCTGTATTCAGAAGAATTCGTGGAAGTTGGTGGCACCAGATTGTTCTATCTCTGGAGCCATTTTCCATCAGATTAGTGTGGACGAACACTGCATCTGCAACGAAAACTACTCAAATATGTACTAGTGTGGATGGGGCCTAAAATAGAAGCATGCTATATTTTAAATTTATATTATATTATATTGCTATATTGCTGCTATTATACTTGGGAAAATGACCTTACTGTGAGCAGGCTTGCATCGCCGCAAACCTGTCTTGGGCCTGCTTGTTTCCACCTCTTCTCCTATTCAAGAGTTAGCAATGAAGATTATAAACTAAAATACCCACCAGACAATTGAACACCTGTGTGCAGTGAAATTCAGGATAAATAAACATTTTCTTAGGTACAATTGTTCCATTCTTTGGAAATTGCTGCCATTGTGTATCCCCAAAGAGAGGCGTTCAGGTGTCATTTATTTTCAGGTTTTTATCTTCGAATTTTGCAGCATTTGTTCATTTTGTTCAATAGTGATTTCCAGAGTCTTGAGCTCATCAGTGCCAAATACGGCTTATGTCTTTTATGCAATTACTTAAAAGATATAGGTAACCAGGAAATGGCTCTGAACATGTTTAAAGGGTCCAGACATTATTTTTTGATCTAGTTATAATGGCATGATATGTGGGGATATGCCGTCCACCCACTTCTCCCGACGTCAGATAAAAAACAAAAAATACACAAATATAAAATCGCCTACAACTTAAATGTCAAACTGGAGCTATTGGCAATGGTGAAGACAACTGCATAGGCTCATGGTATCTCCAGTACTGTCCTAGAGTGACCTGCGGCATGAGGGGGCGCGCACAAACACCCACAGCCTGCCACACACACCCACAGACAAACACAAACACCCACAGACTGCCACACACCCACAGACAAACACAAACACCCACAGACTGCCACAAACACCCACAAACACTCACAGACACCCACAGACTGCCACACACACCCACAGACACCCACAGACACCCACAAACACCCACAGACACCCACAAACATTCACAGACACCCACAGACTGCCACAAACACCCACAGACACCCACAAATACACACAGACTGCCACAAACACCCACAAACACCTACAAACACCCACAGACACCTACAAACACCCAAAGACGTCCACAGACACCCACAAACACCTACAAACACCCACAGACACCTACAAACACCCACAGACGCTCACAGACACCCACAAACATTCACAAACACCCACAGATACCTCCAAACACCCACAGACAACCACAGACACCCACAGACACCTACAAACAGCCACAGACACCCACAAACACCCACAGACACCCACAGGCACCTACAAACACCCACAGACACCCACAGACACCCACAAACATTCACAAACACCCACAGACTGCCACAAACCTTGGTGATCGTCATCAACCTGAGAATTCGCGGACCATATCTCCTCTCATGCACCTCTAAACCAGAACTAAAACCAGGACTAAACCAGAACTAAACCAGAACTAAAATTAGGACTAAAATTAAGACTGAAAGCAGGTCTAAACCATTCTGCGCAGACCGTGTACCTCCCGTATGCCGCGCTGTTTGCTAATGATTCTGCATCATTTTGAGTAAAAAGAAAACGTCAAATTACTCATTTTTGCCTGGCTGGTGCCTTTATGTTTGTACTGAAAGTTTTTTTTTTAATAAACAAACATGACACGTGTATTTTCGCATTGTCAAGTTGAGTATATGGTGTACGGGGGGTTCATCACATCGATGATGTCACAAATCGCAAACCCCCACTTAAAAAAAGCCCCACTACACGACTGGATCTCCTGTAGTAACCCCGGAAGAAAAATAAAACAAAATAATAATAAAGAAAATGTCGACATTACTTTTAGGTTGTTTTGAATGATTTTCACTCGATTTATGGGTCTTTTTCTCACTGTAGAATTGAAACACGCTTGTTAGTATTACGTTAATTAAAACTTTTGAGCACACAAAACTTTTTTAATTTCAACAAGTTTGTTTCACGGAAATTAATCAAAGTCTTTCCAAGAATGTGTACTACTGCTCACAGCAAGAACATGTTTTTTCAAGGTGTTTTGTGTGACTTTAATTTGTTTCCATGGAGATATCTTTGTTTTGTCTTGAATTTTCTACAGCATGACATTAAACATGTACATATACGCTACAGGGCCAAGTTACAGGTCAGATCTGTGGAGGGGCGACTACACTGACAATAGGAATGCATGTTTTTAAGGAATATCGGAGGAATAAAATACATGTAATTCGCTTTACACGAGGCAAATAGGTTTAATCCCATACTGCGGGATATTCCAGGCAAAGCAGTGACACCTGTAAAGTTGCACAGTGCCGCACTTTAAAACAGTAACTGGTTAAATCAATAAATGTGAACTTAAAAAAAATAAAATAAAAAAATTCAGCCCAAACTGAAAACATAATAATGATTCAATAAATACATGAGTTAATATATTTTTATTGTAGAGTTTTGTAGTTTAAATTCACCAAAGTAACACATGTCCACTTGTAAACAGATGAAGAGCCCCTATACAGATACTGATAGAAAAAATGACTTAATTAACTGTGTACCAAGGCCACAGCGTAAGACTTAAACTAAATAATAAGAATTTCTTCAGAGTAATTAAACTTATAAAGGTGTGTGTACGGTGCGTGTAGAAACCCTAACTTTGGTCCAGTTGACAAATTGAACTCTACCCGTTGCCATAAACTTATAAACATTTCACTGAATGTCCAGCTGTTTTAGACTTTTTTATTTATTTTTTTTTACCTTTATTTACCCAGGAAAATCCCATTGAGATTACTAATCTCTTTTTCAAGGGAGTCCTGCCATGCACACACCACTTTCATACTAGGCAATGTGGGTGAAGTGTCTTGCCTGAGGACACAACGACAGTTTTTGCCACTGGCGCCCCACTGTGGCACCTGGAATTCCCAGTGGTCTCCTATCCAAGAACTAACCAGGTCCGACCCTGCTGAGCTTCTGAGATCTGATTGGATCAGGCTTTGACAAGCCGGTATGGCCATATATTGAATGTCATGTTAAAAACTAACGTGTATGTATTGATATTTTGCAGAGACAACATGCAGGGGGTGTTTTAAATTTACACTTTATGCAGGAATCACTGGTCAGTCTGGTTTACTACAGGGGGAAAAGAGGAAGGGGGTGTGTACCAGGGGCAGTAAGTCGATATACTACCCCCTGTGTGTTGGATCAGAGGGGCAGCAGACAGAGCGCATGTGTGATTGGACTGGACATTTTAGTAGTTTTATATTTGCTGTTTTGGGGTCAAGTGGAGGAAGCAGGCGGAGAAAGGTGGAGAGAAGCTGGAAAAGAAAAGAGAGGGGGAAATGGAGGGGAGAAAGAAGGAGAGAGGAAAGAGAACATGGCAGAGAGAAGAAGGAATGAGGAGGGAGAGAAAGAGGGGAAAGAGGAAGAGAGGTGGCTGGAGGTAAAGTTAAAAGGAGGAAGAGGCGGAAGAAAGAGGGAGAGGGGAGAGGGAAGGAAAGGGAAGGGGAGGGAGGAAGATGGGGGAAAGAGGAAGAACGAGGAAGAGATGACGTGAGAGAGGAGAATGAGGGGGGAGATACGGGGGGTGAAGGAGGAAGAAAGAGAGAGAGGGGGGAGAGAGGAGAAATAAAGGGCATACGAGGAGAGAAATGGAGGGAGAGGAGGCAAAAGGGGTGGAGGGAGGACAGAGAGGGGATAGAGATAAAGGAGAGAGAAAGAGGAGGAGGAATACAAATGGAGAAAAGAGAGGAGAAAGAAAGGGGAAAGAGGAAAAATGGAAGAAAGAAAGAGGAAAAAGGTGATGGAGGGAGAAAGGAGAGAGACATGGAGGAGAGAGAAAAAGAGAGAGAGATTCCAGAGAGGAGGGAGGACAGAGAGGGGATGGAGATGGAGGGAGCGAGGACAGAGAAAGAGGAGGAGGGGATTTAAACTGCTAGGCCCGCTCCGGTGGCAGGTGAACAGACTCACTGCTCAAATTCAATTCCAGACTCATAAAGTGCAGAGATGGGGCTGTTATTGTTTCGTGTCCTCCATTTTGAAGCCGTCCTGGTTTGACACAGCGGGACACGAGGGGGACACAAAATACAACACCGAACAATGAGCTCCAGGCTTGAAATATACCGGATAAATATGACTTTTACTCATGATTACTGAAACTGAGAGCAGACAGAGGTGGAGTGTATAATTTTTCTTTCATTCATATTGTGTCATTCCTCCATATGTGACCAGCTTTGTGAAAACAAATAATAATAATAATAATAATAATAATAATAATAATAATAATAATAATAATAATAATAATAATAATAATACAATTTATTTATATTGCACTTTTCATAAAATAATCTCAAAGTGCTACAGGTAAAAAGAGCAGTGAATAAAAGTGCATTGGCATAAAAGTTCATGAAAAAAAAGCTAAAACCATGTTAGCACACAAACCAACCATAAAACCAATAAAAACAATTAACAAAAAGCTTTGGTAAAAAGATATGTCTGTCTGGTTATGGTACACCAGGCTCTATTCACGCTTATGTCACAAACCAGGAAGACGTTTAGAAAAGATGCGATGACAACTTCCGGGCTCTTCGCTGTAGTAAGTCTGACAAAATCTCAGAAAAATGATCAAATATCCCACTTTTCTTCATCTAAACGTCATTGTAGCGTTCCGTCATGCTCGGTTAATCATCAATTACAACCACACCTCAGTTTTCATCATTTCCCCACTGACACACAACTCTGAGCGCACTGGGTACATGCGATTAGAAGAGACGAGGGCGCCAGATTCAAGAAGATTCCAAACAACACATACGTATGCAGTCTTCATTTTACCAACGATCACATTTACTTCAGTGCTTCAGTGTACTTATCACAGTCGGTCAAGTCCAAAGTTGGGAACTACACCGGAAGTTGTCATTGCATGTTTCCAAACGTCTTCCTGGTTTGTGATGTAAGCATGAATAGAGCCCATATGGTAATACATACAGTGTTATGTTCTAAAAATAACCGGCAATAGGCGAAATCCGTCAAGTAGTTAGCTTTATTTTTTACAGTTATTCTATATGTTTTAACGCTGTAAAACCCCTCACCACACACTTTATGCACTTTTCTCAGACAGGCTCCTTTATCTAAACTGAGGAGCAGTGGTGCAGGAGTCTTTTTCTGAGTGAAGAACATAGTTATGGGGAGTTGTTGACGCTGTTTTTTCTCCTGGGCGAGAAGATTCTTATAAACAGACATGCCATCTTCCATTACGCAGAACAGCCAATCAGAGCGTATAACACAATGCACAATCACATGCTGTAAAACAAAAAGCACGCAAAATTGCAAAAAAAAAAATCCGCAAAAAAACCCAATTTTTTATTTTTTTTATTTGTTTATTTGATTGAGACAATGCATGTTAATGAACAGACATGACAAAATGCATGAATGTAAACATGCCGGATTGTAGCCACAAGGCTAATTTCCATCCGTAGTCCCACAGGTCAGGGTCACAGGGGTCAAAAATACATCAGAACATTTAGTAAAACAATAGAATTTACATTAAACAATAATCAGACCCGATAAACAATTTTCCAGACTCACCAACTGCACAATCACACAGATAATCACATGGTTCATAGTCACTTTTACACAAAATTCAAGTCAGTCTTAAAAGGTCCATAAGAGACACGTTATAGTGAGGGACGACTGTTAAACTTATATAAGATGCATTTTTTTCAGTTATATGTGTTTTATTCATCAAAAACACCTAAAAACATGCATTCTGACAGTGAGCGGGGTCGTCTTTTTACAGCTCTCACCTGTAAATTGGTCCTGCTTGCTTCTATAGATACTGAAAAGATTAAGTTTGTCAGGTAACTGACGGGCCCTCTACCAGAAAAGTTACACAGTGCACCTTTAAAAATTACTTTACACGTGTGGTTGATATTTGTGGAGCATATTGAACTGAAAATTTGCTTCCCTTGATAATTATTTTTAGTTAATTTGCTGATACGGTGTGTGACGGAGCAGGCCCGTCCCTAAGCACATTGAACTTTCATCCCCAAACTTTAAACATAATATTGCACAACTTCACCAGCATGTTCTGCTGCAACTAAGAGTGCACACTTAGCGTCAGTTTGGACACTCAAAATCGCACAAAAAAGCGATCATACCTTACACTCGCACTGCTTTGCCGTTAGTCTGAGCCTGGTTGCAGTGGAAGTAATGTGCGAGAGAGAGCTAAACCGAGAGACTTAAAGAGGAAGTCTACTCTATTTCTTTGTTGGCCTGTAAATTGAACTCTAACTCACTGTCCACTGTAAATATCTTCGGTGATCGACGTAATTTCCGGTGAGTGAATTCTGTTTTGCGAGCGGTATTGCTAGCGTCTCTCTACTGAATCTCTACTGAATCTGTTAATCCACAAATCCAACATCTAAACTAGTGCCTGAGTACTTCGTCAAACCATCGAAGTTTATTCAGCATCTAGTGCTTCGTAATTCATGGTCTAAGCCTCTCTCTCTCTGTAGTTTCAGCTTGCAGTTTCAGCCTGATCTAGCCTAGCCTAGCATCATGGCTAAAACTATCGCTCTGCCCTGTTCTAGCTGCCACATGTGGAGTGAGAACCCTGGCTTATTTGACAGTGACAGGGATAGTTGCTCTAAGTGCAGCGTAGTGGCAGTCCTCGAGCCCAGGGTTACAGAGTTAGAAACGCGGATCCGCTCATTGGAGGCGCTGAAGCCGAGTTATAGTCAGGCAGTAGCAGGGACCGCGGACCGCGTTAGCATTAGCACAGCTAGCGAGAGCAGCCCCCCGGCGCTTCCCGTGCAGCCGGGACCAGACCAGGACAGGTTTGTGACAGTTAGAAGCAGGCGCAGGGCTAAGACTAGGACTGCAGGAGATCAGGGACACATAGCTGAGTGTAGGACTGCAGGAGACCAGGGACACAGGGCTGAGTGTAGGACTGCAGGAGACCAGGGACACAGGGCTGAGAGTAGGGAGCTTCCCATCCAGAACAGATTCGCCCCCCTGAGCTGGACGCGGGACACTCTAGTCATAGGGAGCTCCATAGTCAGGGACGTGGAACTGCCTGCAGCTTCCACACGGTGTTACCCTGGAGCCAGACTGGGTGACATCGAGGGGAATCTGAGGCTTTTAAAGAGAAGTAAGAACAGGTACCGCCGGATCGTTATACACGCGGGGGGTAACGATACTCGGAGCGGTCAGTCAGAGGTGGTTAAGTTGCAGATAGCAGCAGTCTGTGAATTGGCTAAGTCGATGTCGGAGTCCGTGTACTTCTCTGGCCCCCTTCCAAATTATGCCAATTGTGAAATGTTCAGCCGCTTTTCAGCTGTCAACCAGTGGTTGTCCAATTGGTGCCCGCAGAATGGTGTCGTCTTCATAGACAATTGGAGGGCATTTGAGGGGAAGCCCAGGCTTATACGTAGCGACGGCATCCATCCCACCCAGGCTGGTTCCTCCCTTTTAGCTCAGAATATGATTGCTAGTCTTAGATGACCATCAGGTAAGACTAGCACACAGAATAGCTCAGGCAGTGTTAGTGACGCGAGGGAGCAGAGTAGACTAGTGAGGCACTGCTCTGTTAGCGAGAACAGCTCCAAACAGGCTGAGACTGTGTGCCCCACGTACAGGGGCCTCCTCTGAGCCACCCTGCATGAACAATTCTCCCAGACTGGTTGAGGCTGTGTATGTCCCACACACAAAAAGCACAAATAAATCACAGCTAAACTCTGATAGGAAAGGCATCAGATCTCCTAAGTTAATAAAAATAAATACATGTGTCGCAAATAAACAAAATAAGTGTGTAAAAAGCACAAATAAAACTCAACTAAACTCTGACAAGATAGGCGTCAGGTTTCATAACTTAATAAAAATAAATAATTGTGTCGCAAATAAACAAATTAAGCATGTAAAAAGCACAAATAAAACTCAACTAAACTCTGACAGGAAAGGCATCAGACCTCATAACTTAATAAAAATAAATACATGTGTCGCAAATAAACAAAATGATAAGTGTGTTAAATGTGGACTGCTAAACATCAGGTCCCTCTCCTCCAAATCTCTTTTAATAAATGAATTAATTGGCGACTTTAATATTGATCTTCTAGCTTTAACTGAAACATGGCTTCAGGAAAATGATTATGTTAGACTAAACGAATCTACACCTCCAAGTCACGTGAACTTTCAAAGTGCCAGGAGCACAGGTCGAGGTGGCGGTGTGGCCGTCATTTCTCACTCCAGTGTAATTCTCAGCCTCAAATCTAATTATACATTCCGCTCCTTTGAAAGCCTCGCACTATCTATTACATGCCCCAACTGGAAAAACCAAAAAGCTGTTATATTCATAACAATCTACCGACCTCCTGGTCCATATGCCGAGTTTCTGACAGAGTTTTCTGACTTTATTTCAAGTTTAGTTTTGGAATGGGAAAGGATTGTTATAGTTGGAGATTTCAACATTCATGTTGATAACAGCAGTGAGTGCCTCAGCAATGCTTTTGGTGCTCTCCTGGATGGGGTCGGTTTTACCCAGAGTGTGAACAAGCCGACTCACTGTCACAATCACACTCTTGATCTCGTCCTAATTTATGGTATTGAGATTAATGATTTAATTGTTCTTCCTCAAAACCCTATACTCTCTGACCATTTTTTAATTACCTTTCAATTCATACTAAAAGACTATCCAGCTCTGCAGGAGAAAACTATAATGAAAAGAACAATATCAGAAAAATCGGTAGCCGAGTTCGAAGAAATAATTGAGCCAGTATTAAATGATATGCCATGTGACATTGAGAACAACTTTAATCCAATTATCATGGATCAGTTTGTTGATAAGACAATGCTCACCTTAAAATCTGCTCTCGATGTTGCAGCTCTGCTAAGACAGAAAAGCATTAAACCAAGACCTCCGGCTCCATGGTTTACTCCAGAACTGCGATCACTCAAACAACACGTGAGAGAAGCTCTGCCGCCGCTCGCGCTCCGAGCAGTCTCTGAAGGCATGGAAGCTCTGCCTGCTCTCTAATAAGGCCGATCTGCGAAAAGCGCAAACCAGATACTATTCAAACCTAATAGAAGTAAACAAAAGCAACCCCAGATTTCTGTTCAGCACTGTAGCCAGGCTGACAAACTCGCACACTGCCCCTGAGTCTCTTCTCCCCTCGAAGTTCAGTTGTGATGACTTTCTTGAATTCTTCGATTACAAAATTACAACCATTAGAGACAAGATCAACGAAGCCACTCCAAAAATCAACACCGAGCAAATCCAGCAAATCCAGTCCATAACACCAATATCCCACGTGAATCCCCTAACAGCATTAGACAAATTTACTCCTGTCGATGAGGTGGAGATTACCTCAGTCATCATGTCGTCCAAACCATCAACTTGTTCGCTCAACCCTATTCCAGTCAAACTCCTCAAAGAAGCTCTCCACCTAATATATAGGTTCCATCCATAACATAATAAATATGTCATTAGAAAATGGCTATATTCCTCAGTCCTTTAAATATGCTGTAATTAAACCGCTTTTGAAAAAACCTATCTTAAATCCTGATGAACTAGCCAACTACAGACCTATCTCGAATCTTCCATTTCTGTCAAAGATTCTGGAATGAGTTGTGGTGAAACAGCTTTGTCACCATCTGCAGGACAATAATTTATTTGAAAAATTTCTGGTTTCAGAGCTCACCACAGCACAGAAACTGCTCTGCTTAAAGTGACAAATGATTTGCTACTAGCTGCTGATAATGGGCTGGCTTCAGTCCTGGTCCTACTGGACCTCAGTGCAGCGTTTGACACCATTGATCACAACATTCTACTGCAGAGGTTAGAATGTGACATAGGTCACAGGGACTGCCCTCAAATGGTTTAAATCCTATCTATCAGATAGGTACCAGTTTGTTAGTGTAAACCAGTGCACCTCTCCCTGCTCTAAAGTAGCTTGCAGTGTTCCACAAGGATCTGTGCTTGGTCCAATCCTGTTTACTCTGTATATGTTGCCATTAGGTAACATTATCAGAAAACATGGCATTAATTTCCATTGCTATGCTGATGACACTCAGCTGTACTTATCAATGAAACCAAATCAGACTGATCAAATCAATAAGCTCAGTGCCTGTGTGAAGGACATCAAAACCTGGATGACCCTGAATTACCTGCTCTTAAATCCTGAAAAAACAGAGGTCATTGTTGTCGGTCCTAAAGGTCAGAGAGATTCTCTGTCCGACCAGATAATCTCACTTGACAATGTGAGTATAGCCTCTAGCTCTACTGTAAAAAACCTTGGAGTCGTATTTGGCCAAAATCTCTCATTCACAGCTCATATAAGCCAAGCTTGTAAAACTGCATATTGTCACCTGCGAAACATAACTAAAATCTAAAATATTTTGCCTAAAAATGAATAAATTGTGAATTTATTAACACAGAGTCTGTTGGTCGGGTTAAAAGAAAAAGTAGGACCAAATTGGAGATAGGGATGTAATGTAATAACCCAAAACCACAAAATATGAGGGGGAGTCCATTGTGCTTCACTGGCCCTTTTATTTTGAATCGTGCAGCAAATCTTCAAATCATTTCTTGAACCAGTCACGTGGTACAGCCGCTTTGCAAGGCTTTGAACGTCACCGAACACATCACCGATACAAGCCTCGATATGCCCTTCACCAAAGCCTTCCTGGATTACTCGGCACACGCTTCGAAGCCTCGACACGGAGGACACATCACTATCATTCACACATGTTTGAGTATTCATTTATTATTAGTCTGACTACATGTCAAAAGCTCTGTTCCACCTTGTGATGTCATGAGGCAGTAGTTTTCAAGTTAACAGCTCAGTTTTACCTTTAGTTCAGTAGAGATCGGCAATTCCAGGGCTGAAATTATCCAAATGATTCAAGTTTCTGTATTACTTCTGTATTATTCTGTAAGGATAAAGTTATCCAAATGATTTTAGTGAATGTGTATGGAGTTTAAAAACACAGTGGAGCACTTCCTGTATTACCACATTTGTGTGTTAAACATGTGTGAATGAAACAAAACAGTATTCCAGGTATATTTATAGATATATAAAATAGCCTAATATGGGCCCTTTAATATGGCATGTCCCTGGAGCCAATCCCAAACAAATAATAGTTACAAAAGAAATAATAACAAATAATTCAATATCTGTGGAAGATTAATGAAAATATCTGCTGTAGATGAGCCTAAGTATTATGGGTATACAGTCTGGTGCTTTGGCTCTTACACAAACCTACCTGCTGCACTCTCACACTCACATAGTAAACCCAGAGAGCACAGAGTCATCAGTGAGACCCGGAGCAGAGCTGTGGGAGGCGGCCGTCGTGTGCAGGCTGAGGTCCACAGGCGGTAACACAAACAATCAGCTCCTCTCCCCGTGACGCCGCTCCACTGCGCCCCCCTGTGGCTCATCTGACTTCAGTGACAGTGGAGGAAGCGCACATTCACTTTCCTCTTAGGGGCCACTCTAAACTCTGTGATAGTGTCAGCCTCACCGGTGGTCAGACCCATCTACAATTTAAGAGTCAATTTAGAAACGAAACTCAACGGGACTCACAAATAGAAAAAAACGACTGTATCATTTCATCGACTTGGCTTTTTCAATAGTTTTGGACAGTTTGGTTCACTGTACTTGATCATTTCAGAGCTTAAAGGGCTCATATTACACTATTTTCTGATAATCATATAATATGTCGTCAAAAACATACCTGCAGTTGTGTTTTACTTTTATTCACATGAGTTCTTTTCTCAAACTGAAAACACTCTAGATGTCATGTGGTAATACAGGAAGTGCTCCACTGCGTTTTTCAACTCCATTCGCTTCACTAGAATCATTTAGATCATTTCAGCCCTGGAATTGCTCATCTCTACTGAACTAAAGGTGCACTTCTAAAAAGCTTAAGATATAAACACTTAAATCTATCAGAAAATGACTTAAATGTAGTGAAATTATCTTGCTGCATGAACAGATAATTTTACTTATTTTAAATTATCTTAAAATAAACAACCTCTAGACTAGAAATAAGCCATCTTAGAACTAGTAAGTAGATAATAAAACTGAAAACAAGATGAATCACCTGATGTAAGTTTTAAAATCTTGGCCAGATCAGTGAAATTTGCAGTGTAAAAGGAGCTGTTCACTTGAAAACTACCACATGACTTCACAAGGTGAAACAGAGCATTTTGAGCTTTGGAGAGCTTTGGAGATATAGAGAGAGTAATAATGCAGGGTTACTCAAACATGTGAATTAAACAAAATACAATTCAAGGTCTGTTATAACTTGTCAAGGTCAAATTTATTTATGAAGCACATTTACAAACAGGTACACTGCCCCAAAGTGCTGTACAAGGGAAAAAACAAATACAAGACAAAAACACTTTAATACTGATTAAAAGAAAACTTTGAGATCATTGTATTTAAATCATAAATCATAAAATGTCCAACTCAGCTTGAATTAAAAGCCAGTCCAAAAAGATGAGTCTTTAACATTGACTTAAAAATTCCAATAGAGGTAGCAGCTCTTATGTTCAGAGGAAGAGCATTCCAGAGTTTAGGACCAGCCACCGAAAAAAGCTCTGTCTCCTCTAGTCTTTAACCTAGACCTGGGGCAGTCCAGGAGCAGTTGGTCAGCTGACCTCAGAGCTCTGCTCGGAGTGTGCAAAACAATCATCTCAGACAAGTAGGAAGGTGCTAGATTGTGCAGAGACTTATAAACAAACAGTAAAATCTTAAACTGAATTCTAAAAACAACAGGTAACCAGTGTAGGGAGGACAGAACAGGAGTGATGTTGTCCTGACGTCTTGTCCCTGTGAGCAGGCGTGCAGCCGCATTTTGGACCAGCTGTAGTCTGCGGACCGAGGACTGGTGGAGGCCAACATAAAGAAAATTACAGTAGTCCAGGCGAGATGTTATTAATGCATGGACAACTTTTTCCAGTTGACTTGAGGGCAGATAGGGCTTGGCTTTTCCCAAAAGCCTGAGCTGGAAGAAGCTACTTTTCACCACTGAGCTGATCTGTTTATCAAATTTAAAATGGTTATCGAAAAAAACACCAAGAGTTTTAACAGCTGGGCAACAGTAAGAAGAAAGCTCATCAAGAGCATTTTTAGAGCCTTCTGTATTATTATTATTCAAGAGCCTTGAAATGAACGCTTCTCAATGGTTAGTGGGTTCACTTGTAATTATATACTAACAAAGGTGCATTTCTAGCCAGCTCGAAATAAATCGTTTAGTTTTTATATGCTGCTCAGGATTTGATATAGGCTAGTCCATATAATGCATGTTTTGTTGTTCATAGGTTTTCAATTCCATTTACATGCTTCTCTTCCATAACAAATTAATTTAACAAAAATATAGTTAGCTTGGCTATATAAGACTCAAATATGACTGAAAGTGATACATAAGACTCTGTCATAAACCACGTGTGCATACGATGTTTGTTTACAAGTGCGCACAAGGCGTACCTCACAGCAGAGCCTTCAGAATCTGTACACAGATATATACATGCACTTGCTGTAGTTCATTTAGTTTATTTCGTGTCTTTAGGTGCACATGTGGCAACTGCGCTACAATGCCTACAAAGTGGAAAATAGATGCTGTCAAGAAACCCCGAAGGTGCGTTTGTTTTACAAAAACTTGTTTTCAGTTACTGTATGTTATGTACACTCATGTTATTTATAATATATTTGGTAGGTGTGAGCAATAATGGAAGAAGTCCCCAGCCAACCCACATGCGTGGTGAAACATCCAGGATTTGAACCTGTCTCTCAATATCTATTCCCTTCAATGCCATTAATGTGGACAAAGCACAGTTTGGCCCATTACATCTAAGAGGAATGGTGAATTCACTTTCATTACGGTGCCATTTTATAGTACACTTTTTATACACTAAAAGTTACAATAATAAAAACATATTATTGTATTAATAAATATTTTAAGTACTTTACTGACACTACAAAACACAGACAATATGAACTTATTTAACAAGTATTACACACTTTATAACTATATACAGTATAACTGTAGTCTCACTTAAAGCACACTGAATAAATTGTAAACATACAAATAGAATAAAGTATAGTAAAGTATTGTACACTGTAATATAAATACGCATTTAACTTTTTAGAATAAAAAATTACTGCATGCTATATAACTTATTTTCACTGCAAAACAAAAATGTAAATGGATAAGAATAAATTAATAATTATTGCACACTGTATAATGAGTTCTGTGCTTTAGTCGTTACAGGTACTGTGCATACAGATCTTTTGTGTCTCGGTGCTGGCTGGGTCGGAGAGTTCGTGTGGTTCTGCCATCTTGCATCGTCCTCCGAATACGGCAAGAGTTCCCAGATGAAGAGGGGCAGTATGTGGGTTTCAGACCGGTGCTGGATTAAATCGTGATGTGAACGCAGAGACGACTGTTTCTTTGTCTGGACGAGGTGCTGAGATCCTTAGCATCTCCTGGACAATTGGAGCTGGGTCTGGAAACACCTCTTTGAAGATCAGCTCCAGAATGTCGTCAACATATTCTGCAAAAATGGACAATCATCTGTTATTTTTACCTGTTTGACAGTTTCAAATATTCTATTTATAATGTGTCTGTATATACATTTTCTAAATTTTGGAGTTGATATTATTTATGGTACAGAGATTTTGTATTCCTGCTTTGTAAGTTATTTGTGACATTTGATATTTGTTGTTTTGTATAGCTGTTATTAAAATATTGCATATATGGCACAGTACTATATAGTTTGTGATGGTAAATTTTGAGACACAAAATTAATGAAAAACAGAGCAATTACTTCAGAAAAGTAGCCGCAGTTTTGAGGGGCCTTGCGATGCCTTCTCCCTTTTTATACTTTGGGTAAAACACCCTGTACATGTATTCGCCAGTTGCTTTTGTAGCTTTTTCACGTCCGGTGTTCTCATTGAAATGCATAGCTGCCAGGTACAGTATAAAAAATAAAAATAAATAAATAGCAGTACTCAGTGGCGGGCCGTGCATTTCACCCTTAGGCCTTCAGTGACGTCCCATACGTTAACATCACCTCAATATAGGCTAGTCAAGCAGCACTTAATTTAAGGACCATTTAAAACCATCAAATATGCATTCACAATTAAGAGTAAGAAACTAAGTTTACAGATATTGTCAAAAATAAAAAGGTGATTTAAAAATACTAAACAAAATGCCACCAAAATTACTCTGTGTGATCTTAAACAAGTCTGTCCAATAAATTGCGCAATGTCGCCGTTTCATATAAGATGCATTTACTCACCAACATAGTTCTCCACAGCCTCTGCTTATTTGAAAATAAAGTCGATCCTCCTTTCTTTTCTCAAGAACACTTCAGTGGCTCTGTTGTACAGTTTATCTGCGCATTTCAGGTCCATCAGTAAGTCCTTTTCTATGGACATGGAGGCTAATGCTGAAAGCCGTTTCTGTCCGGTCGTATTTTTGGCATAAGTTTGAATACGCTTTAACGCTGAAAATGATCGCTCGACAGATGCAGTGGACACAGGGACAGTAACAGTCAAACAGGCCAGTGCGTAAAGTTGTCCCATACTCTCACTCAGATTTGTGCTCCGAAGAAAAGCATGAAGATCAGCTGGACTTCTCCCTTCAAAATCAACCATGGCATACATTACGGTCAGTTCTGTTTTAAGTCAGGGAAGATCAAATCTGCAACCAGATCAATGTCTTCTCCTTTGGCCATTATTGGTTAAAATACAGTGATAGCTCTTGAATTTCCGTGTTTAGTTCGAATAGATATTCTCCAGATTGCCGCTTGTCAGGCCCTAGCAAGTGCGAATCCAATCACCGAACGCGCATATGTCGAGTTCAACGTAAGACCTTCTCGCTGGCCTTGGTACGCAGAATCGAGATCTGATTGGCTATTGCAACCTGACTGTGCCCGTTCACTCACAGTGCACAGGGGCCTGCTCTGTTTATTCTGAAGGTCTCAAACAAATGTAATTTACCTGACAACACAAGCTAGCTGAAATATAATTGGTTAAAAACTCTACCATAATAAATAACACTGGAAGCCACTCGACTAAGTGGAAATAATATGACGGAAAGAATACAGATAATAGAGCATAATTTTGTTTACATATTTATGAAAATAAAATAACATAAATTTACTTTTCTGAGCATGTTTAGGCCAGCAGAGAAGGCCTTGCTGGCCCTGACGGCCCCCCACTGGCAGTACTGTTGTTACATAATTAAAGTACTTTCAAATACTCATCTACCTGCAAAGCATTCCCTGGAAAGGAAAAGATGCACTTTTTGGCGCAAAGTGCAGAATCACACTGTGGAATGATTCCACTGCTTAAGTTTGCAAGTGTGGGCTCATCTTTTTCATTGTGGGATTGTCCGAGTTCCTATATAGAAGAAAAACAAAAACAATAATATTAGCCTTTAAGTTATTTTAGCCCAAGATCTATACTCTACTCAAACTCACATAAAAACATACATGCTACCATTCATGTGTTTACCTCTTTATAGTATAAATGGTCACATACCTATACTCCTGAAATGATGCTGGAGGGTTTTCTTAGACAGCTGTGTCCCAGTTGTGCCTGTTGTTATCATTTTGGTCTGACAGCTCGTTGAAACAAACGAGGGCTGCACTGGAAGTTCCCTAAACAACAACATGCTAATTTTACAATATGCAATCAATAAGCAACATTTCTTTAGGATCCATTAGGTATTCTGTTTTAAAATTAATATTTAGGAAGACACTTTTCCATCGTGATATCAAAATAAGGGAATAAACTTTGCATTGTCGGTCCATACTATTATTACTCGACGCTACACGAGACTCCAGGCTAGCTAAATACTTTATTTATTAATTTATCACTAAATACTCCGATACAGTAGCTGATGTTTTCTTACAACTCACATGTGGTCGCTTGGTTGTCATTTGCAAAAACACTCTCTGATAGGAATATTTACACGTTTTTGTCGCTGCTCGTCGTGCTGCCTGCTCCTCCACTGAAATGCACCGTATGTTTTCCTCCTATCCTGCGATAACAGGACAGGCTCGTAAAGACCACTGTGTTTCTTCTTGGTAGTGGGTTGAACATAACGTTACGCATTAAAACTAGTTTGTGAAGATCCACAGTCACATAATATTACCCAAATCTACATCTGACCAAGTAGCAGCCTGCGCGCATCGCGTAAACAAGCGATTAGCCTATAGTGTAGGCTACACATAGCTAATGCTAAAGTCAAAACCATTACATAAATCGCAACATCATATCAACAATAGTATTTATCGTTATTTTGGTGTTATTTTTTTCTTACTGCATCAGTTGGATAGATTGAAGGAAATGATCCTTCTATAAAATGAAGCATTTCTGCAAATCCTTCGCTGTACTGGTGCAGGTTTGTGAAGCAGTCCTCCTTGAAGTGGTTAGCACATACAAATAGCGTCTTGGGAACTTTCGCAGGCACATTTCCCCGAAAAATAAACGTAATCCATATACTTCTCAACAGTTCCGTGGCTGGAGGGCAGTGTAACGATGTGTGTTGGTTAATACAACCAAAGCTACGGACTTTCCTCATCATGTTGCGCATGGACTACAAACCAAAAACAAGATGGCGGACCCGGAGAGCAATTAGACGGAAGTTATTGAACTTGTATTTCTTTTTTAGGAGATTTCAGCCGAAATTCTGTGATGTAACACATCGAGAAAACGTAACAGATGAAAATGGCGTGTCTGGACCGGAACTGAAAGATGTCTAAAAGATATAAAGATATCTTTGCAACTACTGTATGGTTGAAATTGAGTTTTTATGAGTCAATAGACACCATATATACCCAGGGAACACTACCAAAGAGCTAAAAAAGTTGATTTAGCATAATATGTGTTCTTTAAGAGCTGTGCCTTTAATTCCAGCACACAATTCAAGGTGAGACAGTAAAACATTATGATCGACAGTGTCAAATGCTGCTGTCAGATCTAAAAGCACCAACATAGAAGACCGGCCTAAATCAGAAATTAAAAGGAGATCATTAAGAATTTTTAAAAGGGCAGTTTCTGTACTGTGACAAGATTTAAAACCAGATTGAAATTTTTCGAAAATATTATTTCTTTTAAGGTGCAACTGCAGTTGGGCGTAAACTACTTTTTCTAAAACTTTTGATAAAAAAGGAAGCTTAGACACTGGCCTATAGTTTTCCAAAACTGATGGGTCTAGATTTGGCTTCTTTAAGAGAGGTTGGACTATGGCATGTTTCACTAAAGATGGAACATGCCCAGATGCCAGAGACAAATTAATCACATTTGCAATAAAAGGACCAATAGAATCAAAAACAACTTTAAAAACCCTGGCTGGAAGGCTGTCTAGAGGATAGTTTGAAATGTTTAGGCTCTGGACAATTGCAGAAAGCTCAGACAGGGAAGCTGGCTCAAACGTTTCATAGTGTACTGAGCATATTGCAACAGTACTGGGATCTTTGGCTGTACAAAAAGTTTGGGCTCTGATACCCAAAACTTTATCAGTGAAAAACTTACAAAATTGGTCACACAATGCAACACAAGGAAGAATGCCAGTGTGTTCAGAAGGATTGACAATCTTGTTTAAAACACTAAAAAGCACCTGGGGCTTATGGTAGATTCAACAAGATTAGACATATATTGAGGTTTTGCTGTTTTAACAGCATTCTGGTATTTTTTCTGGCAGTCTCTGAATATTCCTAGGGACACGTGAAGCTTGTCTTTGTTCCATTTCCTTTCAGCACGGCAACATTCACGTCTAATAGAACGAGTAGTGTCATTGTGCCAGGGCTTTCCAGGTTTTGGGCGCATGTACATAATCGGTGCTATAGAGTCAAGAATAGCCGTACACGTCGAGTCAAATAGGGTAACCAGCTCGTCTATGCCCACATGTAATATAGATGACGTATTCAGGCTGAAGTTATTGAATGCGCTCGAAACACTGGGGCCAGTGGAAGAAGTGATAGCTGGTTCATAGTGACGCACGGCTTGTTTGAGTGGAAAGGTACCGACACAGAAAACAGTACTGCTTTGTGATCTGAAATACCCATGTTGTAGATGTCTTTGATGTTCACCTCAATACCATACGAAATGACAAGATCCAGAATATGACCTTTATTATGTGTCGCCTCATGCACCGATTGAGTCAGGTTGAAAGAATCCAGAACGTTTAAAAAATCCTTTACTAGAGGTTTATCAGCGCAACAAACATGGACATTCAAGTCGCCTATAATAATAAAGCGATCCCATTTAAGAGCAATGTCTGACAGAAGTTGCGAAAATTCCATGATAAAGTCCTTATTGGATTTGGGTGGTCGGTACAAGAGCGCGCATAACACAGAACTGTTTAGTTTGAGTTCAAATTGTTGTAGCTCGAAGCTCGTAAAATGATCATGCGGGATCTTACTACAGTTAAGAGACTTTTTGAAAACAGTGGCTAATCCACCACCTTTTCCAGTGGTACGTGGGGAGCTAAAGAAAGAGCATTCCGGAGGAAGAAGCTCTGAGAAGGCAAAGCACTCACCGACTTGTAGCCACGTCTCTGTCAGAAGCAATTCAATTCAATTCAATTCAATTTATTTTTGTAGCGCCCAAAATCGCAACAACAGTTGCGTCTAAGGGCGTTCCAAGATTTGGATGAGCAAAACATACACACAGACATATCAAAACAGGAATAAACAACATTCATGTGAGGCAGCAAATGAAACATTGTCCAGTCATCCCCTGTCCTTAGACCCTCCTTCTCAGCAAGGAAAAACTCCAAAAAACCCAGGGTCCTGGGAAAAAGAAGAAACCTCGGGGAGAACTACAGTGAAGGAGAGATCCACTCCCATGGACGGACAGGCTATAGATGTCCAGGCCCGTGGGCCAGTTCGGTATGGCCACATCTACCCAGGTGGGGAAGGAGCCGGGGAGGAGCCAGGCGAGGAGGAGGAGCCGGGCGAGAAGGAGGAGCCGGGCGAGGAGGAGGAGCCAGGCGAGGAGGAGGAGGCCGGGCAAGGAGGAGGAGGCCGAGCGAGGAGGAGGAGCCGGGCGAGGAGGGGAGGCCAGGCAAAGAGGAGGAGGCCGGGCGAGGAGGGGGAGCCGGGCGAGGAGGAGGAGCCGGGCGAGGAGGAGGAGGCCGGGCGAGGAGGAGGAGAGGGGTCCAGCTGCCATCAGGTGTCTGAAAGAGTTACACTCCACAGGGGGAGTGGGACAGGGGACAACATGTGAATTTCACATGAAAACATAGTAAGTGATGCTGATGACAAATTAGGAGGAAACAGAGGACAGTGCTCAGGTTGCCACACTTCCCCCAGCTTGTTATCTCCTGCGGCACCTTATCTTAGTAACATCAACTAAGTAACCTGGTCATAAACTATTCCGAAGAGGAGGGTTTTAAGCCTGGTCTTAAATAAAGAGACTGTGGATGCCTGTTTAACATCAACAGGGAGTTGATTCCATAACACAGGAGCTTGGTAACTGAAGGCTCTTCCCCCCACTGTACATTTAGACACTCTAGGAACCACTAATAATCCTGCATTCTGAGAGCGAAGTGCTCTATTTGGCTGATAGGGGACAATGGCATCCTGAAGATATGATGGGGCCATATTGTTTAAGGCTTTGTATGTCAGGAGGAGAACTTTGAATTTAATTCTAAACTCGACAGGAAGCCAGTGAAGTGATTTTAACACAGGACTGATGTGATCACGTCTTTTAGTTCCTGTTAGGACTCTGGCCGCTGCATTTTGGACCAACTGGAAGCTTCTTAAAGTACCTTTAGCGCAGATGGTGAGCAGAGAATTACAGTAATCTACTCTGGATGTAACAAATGCATGGATACGTTTTTCAGCATCATTTTAGGCAAAATATTTCTGATTTTAGTTATGTTTCGCAGGTGAAAATATGCAGTTTTACAAGCTTGGCTTATATGAGCTGTGAATGAGAGATTTTGGTCAAATACGACTCCAAGGTTTTTTACAGTAGAGCTAGAGGCTATACTCACATTGTCAAGTGAGATTATCTGGTCGGACAGAGAATCTCTCTGACCTATAGGACCGACAACAATGACCTCTGTTTTTTCAGGATTTAAGAGCAGGTAATTCAGGGTCATCCAGGTTTTGATGTCCTTCACACAGGCACTGATCTTATCGATTTGATCGGTCTGATTTGGTTTCATTGATAAGTACAGCTGAGTGTCATCAGCATAGCAGTGGAAATTAATGCCATGTTTTCTGATAATGTTACCTAATGGCAACATATACAGAGTAAACAGGATTGGACCAAGCACAGATCCTTGTGGAACACCGCAAGTTACTTTAGAGCAGGGAGAGGTGCACTGGTTTACACTAACAAACTGGTACCTATCTGATAGATAGGATTTAAACCATTTGAGGGCGGTCCCTCTGACACCTTTGTCACATTCTAACCTCTGCAGTAGAATGTTGTGATCAATGGTGTCAAACGCTGCACTGAGGTCCAGTAGGACCAGGACTGAAGCCAGCCCGTTATCAGCAGCTACTAGCAAATCATTTGTCACTTTAAGCAGAGCAGTTTCTTTGCTGTGGTGAGCTCTGAAACCAGACTGACATTTTTCAAATAAATTATTGTCCTGCAGATGGTGACAAAGCTGTTTCACCACAACTCGTTCCAGAATCTTTGAGAGAAATGGAAGATTCGAGATAGGTCTGTAGTTGGCTAGTTCAACAGGATTTAAGATAGGTTTTTTCAAAAGCGGTTTAATTACAGCATATTTAAAGGACTGAGGAATATAGCCATTTTCTAATGACATATTTATTATGTTATGGATGGAACCTATTATTAGGTGGAGAGCTTCTTTGAGGAGTTTGACTGGAATAGGGTCGAGCAAACAAGTTGATGGTTTGGACGACATGATGACTGAGGTAATCTCCACCTCATTGACAGGAGTAAATTTGTCTAATGCAGGGGTGGGCAAACTTTTTGGCTCGAGGGCCACAAAAGGTTCTAAAATTTGATGTTCGGGCCGGACCAGGAGCAGATGGACGGAGAGTTCTGGTCTGACTACATCAGCTCAGCAAATAAGACGAAAATAACTTTCAGGATCCAACGATTTCCATGTGGCAGATTCAGACGTCTCAATTCAACTTGTGCACCATATTTAGGGCCAATGATTTTCTGCTTCAAAAATTAACATTTTCCGTTTCAGAAATTTTGAATTTTGTTTCATTGTGACACATTTGATAATTCAGTTAACAGTGTTGGGAAGGTTACTTTAAACTGTATTCCCTACAGATTACAGACCCCAAAATGTAGTTTGTAACGTAATCCATTAAATTACTTAAATAAGTAACTGGATTACTTGATATTGTCATGTTTTTTAAAACTACATGAATGTAGCAACCACCTCCTGCAAATTCTTGTTTGGTTTTAGACCTGGTTTAGACCTGGTTTAGACCTGGTTTAGACCTGGTTTAGACCTGGTTTAGACCTGGTTTTAGTCCTGGTTTTAGACCTGGTTTAGACCTGGTTTTAGTCCTGGTTTAGTCCTGGTTTTAGACTTGGTTTAGACCTGGTTTAGACTTGGTTTAGACCTGGTTTTAGTCCTGGTTTAGACCTGGTTTTAGTCCTAGTTTAGTCCTGGTTTTAGACCTGCTTTAGACCTGTCTTAGTCCTGGTGTTAGTTCTGGTTTAGAGGCGCACAGGAGGAAGCGACAAGACATGATCCACGCTTGGTGTCCACGCCGCACAAGAGAAGGTGTGGTGTGCGCGGCACTAGACGTATACTTGACCCAGTGCTTTATGGGAAGGTTTTCAGACCATGAGTGAGGAAGACGTGTTCAACATATAGTTCTACCCCTAGGAACTGTGCCACGGGCCCATGTGGATAATTTAGTTTTATGTATCAATGTATCTAGTGTGCGCCATCTATTGGGAAACGCCAGGATTGCAGGGAAAATGAAACAAATAACTTTTATTACAGTTCATTCATGTTTGGCGGGCCGGATTAAAAAGGTTAACGGGCCGAATTTGGCCCCCGGGCCGTAGTTTGCCCACCCCTGGTCTAATGCTATTAGAGGATTTATGTGGGTGGTATATTGGTGTTACGGACTGGATTTGCTAGGTGCTGATTTTTGGAGTGGCTTTGTTGATCTTGTCTCTAATGGTTGTAATTTTGTAATCGAAGAATTCAAGGAAGTCATCACAACTGAACTTCGAGGGGAGAAGAGACTCAGGGGCAGTGTGCGAGTTTGTCAGCCTGGCTACAGTGCTGAACAGAAATCTGGGGTTCCTTCTATTAGGTTTGAATAGTATCTGGTTTGCGCTTTTCGCAGAGCGGCCTTATAAGAGAGCAGGCAGAGCTTCCATGCCTTCAGAGACTGCTCGGAGCGCGAGCGGCGGCAGAGCTTCTCTGTGCATCTCACGTGTTGTTTGAGTGATCGCAGTTCTGGAGTATACCATGGAGCCGGAGGTCTTGGTTTAATGCTTTTCTGTCTTAGCGGAGCTGCAACATCGAGGGCAGGCAGTCTAGATCCCGGGTCACAAAAAAGTAATTCAGGATGAATGTCTTGTTCACCAACGATCTAGTATTAAGAAGAGCCAGTTGAAGGGAAACATAATCTGTGGTCTGGGAGGTTTGAGCTCGGGTTAGCGAGCGAAGATTCTGTGGATCCACGCCGTGGTTAGCTTTCCGGGGTCGATGGATGAGATACTCCTCCGCTGTTATGCATGGTTTGGACCGCTTCTCCTCTCTGTCATCGCCGGACAGGACTGGGAGGATCCATCGCTGAGTGTAATCCAGAAAGAGAGTTTCCAAAAGAGGAGAGTCACATCGGATCGCTGGACCTCTCCGGGCAGGTAGGCTCTCATTCTTATGACCAAACCACTGCGCTTTCCCCGTCGCCTTGGGCGTTTCCTCCTCAGGAGTGCGCTGTAGGTGCGCAGGTACGGCAGAGAGAAGAGGAGGGGGAACACCAGATTGATTCTTATGATTGCTTAAGAAGTAGTCCATGTTGGTCCCGAATAGCAAGGAGGGACTGACGATCATAGACAAGCAGTGCTGAGACATTTTTAGGATTTATACTAATGATCAGAGCGAACAATAGCACAAACAGAGCAGGGAGATGCATCGCCGTGCACACTGCTGGCGCCATCTTGCCCCAGATGCCAGATGAACTTGTAACTCACAAGAATCAATTTTGCATAATATAGTACTGTAATCACTGTGCATATAATAAGTGCAGAAATAGAAGCAACGTTTTAAATTTGCCAGCGGTTCTGTAGCTTGAGTGCTGCTTGACACAATAGCAGTTAATTGGCTGTGGGCTTTAAAGGTGCACTGCGTAACTTTTTGATTGGGGGTATTATAGAAAACTTTACATAATCATAACTGAGGGCTTGCTTGAGGACTTTCAAGATACAACAGACCAAGCCCTATTCGCACGGGATTAGTATTACCTGTGGACCTTTGGTGATTTGTAATAATTGTGGAGGATGTCTGAGCTCTTAATCCCGTGCGAATGCGCCATGTCTGTAAATAAAAATTCCGCCGCAAATTACCTACTATATTTCAAACACAGATGTCCAGTGATAATACGAGTCCCGTGCGAATCTGCATGCCAGTGTTTGTTGTTGTAATTGCACGTCTTTTCTGTCTATTCCTTTTATTTCCACAGTCTTTTCTATATATATTGTGCGCATTTTATATCACTTTGTGCGCCTTTTATATCTCTTTCCGGATTGAGTAATGGAGGCTGTGGTAGAAATTTTGATTAGCAGTTTTGAGCTTTTTAGGGGCAAATTATAATACAGCCTCATAGCCTCTACATGGAAACCGATCCACAAAAAGGGCAAGAGATCCAAGAGGAGAGACAATTCTCGCAGGATGTTGACCTGGATGACATGTGTAGCAGCAGGCGGTAAGGAACATTTATTATTTATTTATTTTTTGCATACTTTATTAATTTACTTACTTAGCAGTGCGAAAGAGATAGAAACAGATGTGATGTTACGACATATCCGGTCGTAATTTCAGTAATTTACGGACTTTGCTTATCCTGCGCAAAAGCGCTGCAAGTAACACAGAGGTGGGGCGGGAATTTGCAAATTACCAGACATCCCCAGGTTGTACTTATCCTGTGCAAATAGGGTTTTAGTCATAATATATCTCCTTTAATTATGTCTTTCCATCTTTTGTTGAATTCAACTTGCTTCCATATGTTATTTTGATTTCTAATGACCCAGCATTGTGTCTGACTTCTCCTTGACACTGTTTGGGAACTAAGCTCCTGTCTGTGTGTCTCTTGGGGTGGTATATATATGCTCTGGATGGTTACTGTAAACACAAGAGACAAGGAGAGACTGCTTTGTTAGGGACAGTCAGGGCTGTGATTGTGCGCACAATTGCTGAAATAAATCAGACTCTTTGATTTAAGACAACCTCTCAGTTTTGTTCTTTATACTTTAGAAATTCCACAACAATCGTCCATCACCTGCTTGTTTCTAGCTCTGCCTGGAACACTCCACACTATGAAATTAAACAGCACTATCTCACATTTATTCAATTACAGGTGGTTTTATCACTCAAAAATACCAAAAAACAGGCATTCTGACTGTGTGCGGGGGTCGCCTCTCCATAGATCTGACCTGTAATTTGGTCTGGATTGGGCTCCATAAAGATAGCAAGGTTTAATACCAAACTGTGAAACCTTCCAGACAAAGCAATGCCAGAACATTTACACAATGCAGCTTAAATACTGTGTAAAACCAAACTATTTTTAGCTGGTCCTGGTTCATACTTGGAGCCCTCTGTGTGGGTGGGAATGAACATGAGAATGATCTAATTCTTCATCTGCCTTCAGTTTATCTTTGCTTCGCATCTGTCCACCTGCTCAAGACTAATCTGTTTACATTGTTCCTCCCACATCACTGTCAAGCCAGAACAAATTAGTAAATCGTTCATTTAAATCGCAATGCTGTGCTTCTTACGTCTATGGTTCATTACTCAAGACTTGACTGATACCTTTGTATATTTTGAAATGTAAATGTGTCCTAATTAAATTCAAATTGTGTTAATGAGACATGCTTTTATGTTAAATTTGGAAAATAAATGACAAGCTTTTAAAAAGTGATGTGTGTATGGAAGTGATGAATAAATGCATGAACAATAGATACGTTTATAGCATTCCTGGAAAACTAACACGAGAAAACACCTTTAATTTCTTTAGATTAATGTTGATAATGACAGATAAATTGGATTTAAAGTTAAAGGTAAATTATTTTGTTACATTAAAGTTTGTTCTTAATACAGAAATAGAACAGTTACAGTAAACACAACAACAACCTCCACATATACATTGCAGGGACAAAATACGCTTAGAGGGTTGTCAGATGCTTTTCTCCTGGAGATGTTATTGCTTTGTCAGGTATAGTACATTATTAAACCTTTCTATCTTCATGGAAACCAAACCAGACCAAGTTACATGTCAAATCTGTGGAGAGGCAACCCAGCTCACAGTCAGAATGTGTGTTTTTCTATGTATTTTTGAACTATAAAACCACCTTTAATTGAAGAAATGTAAAATAGAGCTGTTTAATGTCATACTGTGGAACATTTCAGTTAGAGCAATGACGTCTCCATAGAAACAAGCAGGTGATGGACCCCCAAACAAAAAGTTACACAGTGGACTTTTAAAATGACCTGACTTCAGAATATTTTTCTTCATTTGCGTAATTACAACATAGTTACATTTTACAGTTTCATAAACATTTCTCTCATGATTTGAATTTGTATTTTCAATTTCAAGAAAAGAATATCTGAAACAAAACAAAAGAAAGTTGAGGGTAATATTTAAAGGCTCCAAATGTAAAAACAAACAAACAAAAACTGTAAATGAAAATCCACTACTAGTGATAGTCAAAACAATTAATTCATTTCATTAATATATATATATATTCAGGATAACATTTGACAATGTTGGATAAAGTACACAATTTTGTTACTTAAGTAAAAGGTAAAAGTACAAATAGTGGACCAAAGAAATACTCAAGTATGACATGAAAAAATTGATCAACTTAAGTAAATGTATTTAAGTACCTGTTTAGGAAAGCACTTAAAGATTAAAAAGTATTTTCAACTGATTTTGAGATCTAATAAAGCTTCAGATGTAGTGATTTTGATTCAGATTTGTGCTGAACTTTGCTCAATAGAAACCAATGAATCAATTGTTTAATTGTAGTTTGTACTACAAACATGTTAAAAAGCCCTAAGCAGGTCTCAAACAATAATAAAAATATAGCCGCAAGCGGCGATGATCGGCCCTTGCGTGTGCCTACGCCGCGACCCGCAAACACAGCGCGCCGCAAACGCCGCACCCTGCAAACAGCATGCCCTACAAAATGACGTTCCTTGCAAATGACATGCCTCGCAAACTCTGTGCCCAGCACATCACGCCGTGCAAACGCTGCACCCAGCAAATGTCGCACCCAGCAAATGTCGCGTCCAGCAAATGTCACGCCCAGCAATTGACATGCCCCACACTAACCCTAATAACCATAAACCCCAACCACACTTTTCATATGCTTTACAGTGCATTATATTTAGACCGAGTTCATGTATTAGTGATTCAAATTTCCTAGGCCAACACATCCTCCATCAGAAAAATTACATAGTGCACCTTTAAATGATTTTTGAGGAGTCTTTGCGCCCCTGGTGGCCAACAGTGAAAAATTCACCATGTCCGTAATGTATTTTTTTGCTCGTAGTTATACATAGAATTTAATTCCCAAATTATGTGTGTATTATATTCAGGCCGAGATCAGCATCAGTGATTCAAATTTCACCACGATCGGACTAAGCCTGTGCCAACAGGAGCAAATCTTGACATTGAATATTGTCTAAATTTTGATTGAACTTTCGTGCTTTGCCGCACGTAAACCGTGACAGTTTTCAAAAAATGGAGGTAATGTTTGCAGCTGCACTTCTAGATGATGTACGGTGATGTTCAGCCCTGTCGGTGAAGCGCCTTCAGAGGAGTTCGTTCAAACACAACATGAGTGAAAAGGCCGACTCTGCACTTTGAAGGTTTCAATCCAAGATGGCTGCCTTCTGCTTTGTCAGGGGGCATGGCCATAATAATATTTTTTGTTTGTCTTCACGTGACAAATGCGCATACCGAATTTCGTGGCTCTACGACAAAGTTGAGCTGGGACGGCTCCCATAGGAGTGGGCGGAGCCTAATATTCTAAGTGGCATATTATCTCCATTTTTTGATCCCCACGCATGAAACTTATAGTTTCTTGAATGTCTCATCATTTCTGAACTTTTGGCAAAGTTTGGTGAGTTTTTGAATGTTTTTCAACGTATTTGCGGGGTCATGGTTTATTTCAATCTGTAGGGGGCGCTAATGCACCTTATTAAATTTTTTCACATTCAGTGGCTTTAGGGCAGAGAGTTTAAGAATTGTGTCACACTTCATTGAAATCAGAGTTTGTTTGATCAAATAGGAGCAATTTGTAAATATCCAAAAATTGTGTTTACTATTTGTGGCTTCACTGCTCAGAGACTGTCAGACGGATTTGGGATATGTGGATATTTTTTGATGTTCCACCCCTGGAGATAATGTGGACCAAATTTGAGGCTGTTTGGGTGAGCGCCCGCGGAGAAGTGCGTTTTAGCTTCACATATTTTAATCCAAGATGGCTGCCTTCTGGTTTGTCAGGGGGCGTGCCCATAATAATATATTTTACTCATCTTATCATGATCGACTTCTATGTTAAATTTTATGATTCTACGTGCAATTTTTTTTGTGTCATGCGTATTCCCTAACGTATTTTTGCCTCGTTAGGGGGCGCTGACAATCCATTTTATTTATTTATTGAAAATGGAAATAGCCAAAAGTTAGAGAAGTGGTATTTAACACATGGCCAAATTTCGTGAGTTTTCGTCATTGTTCACTGGGTGAAAAATGTGTGAGAGCGTTAGGAGAAATAGAAGAAGAATATAGCTGCAAGCAGCGATGATCGGCCCTCTTGTGCGCCTACGCTGCACCCTGCAAAACGACGTGTCCTGCAAATGCAATGCTCCACACTAACCCTAATAGCCGTAAACCCCAACCACACTTTTCATATGCTTTATAGTGTATTATATTTAGGCTGAGATCACGTATTAGTGATTCAAATTTCCCAGGCCAATACATCCTCCATCAGAAAAATTACATAGTGCACGTTTAAATGATTTTTGAGGAGTCACCAGTGCGCCCCTGGTGGCCAACAGTGAAAAATTCACCATGTCCGTAATGTATTTTTTTCCTCATAGTCATGCATAGAATTCAGTTCCCAAATTTGGTACAAATCCGATAATGTTGCCATTTCATTATACAAGGGTGCACTATAGTGTAATTTTTCATATGCTTTATAGTGTATTATATTCAGGCCGAGATCAGCATCAGTGATTCAAATTTCAGCACGATCGGACTAAGTCTGTGCCAACGGGAACAAATCTTCACATTGAATATTGTCTAAACTTTTGATAAACCGTGACAGTTCAAAAATAAAATGGAACAAACTTTTGAAGCCACACTTCTCTCGAGGATGTACGGTGATGTTCAGCCCTGTGGGTGAAGCGCCTTCAGAGGAGTGCGTTCAAACGCAACATGAGCCAAAATGTGAACTCTGCATTTTGAAGATTTCTATCCAAGATGGCCGCCTTCTGCTTTGTCAGGGGGCGTGGCCATAATAATATTTTTTGTTTGTCTTCATGGGACGAATGCGGGCACCGAATTTCGTGGCTCTACGACAAAGTTGAGCTGAGATGGCTCCCATAGGAGTGGGCGGAGCCTAATATTCGAGGTGGCGTATTATCTCCATTTTTTGATCCCCACGCATGGAACCTATACTTTCTTGAATGTCTCATCATTTCTGAACCTTTGGCAAAGGTTAGTGAGTTTTTTAATGTGTTTGGGGGTCACATTTTATTTCATTTTAATCAATTTTTTTCACATTCAGTAGCTTTAGCGCAGAGAGTTTAAGAACTGTCTCAAATTTCATTGAAATCAGAGTTTGTTTGAGCAAATGGAAGCAATTTGTAAATTTCCAAAACTTGTGTTCACTATTTGTCGCTTCACTGCTCAGAGACCATCAGATAGATTTGGGATATGTGGATAACTTTTGACGTTCCCATCCTTGAGATAATGTGGACCAAATCTGAGGCCGTTTGGGTGAGCGCCCGTGGAGGAGTGCGTTTCAGTTTTGCAAACTTTAATCCAAGATGGCTGCCCCCTGGTGTGTCAGGGGGCGTGGCCATAATAATATTTTTTTACTTGTCTTGTCATGTTGGACTTCTGTGATAATTTCATGATTCTACGTGCAATTCTTTTTTGGTGTCATTCATATTCCCTAATGCAT
Organism: Odontamblyopus lacepedii; assembly: GCA_034769755.1. NCBI lineage: Eukaryota > Metazoa > Chordata > Actinopteri > Gobiiformes > Gobiidae > Odontamblyopus > Odontamblyopus lacepedii. The sequence goes on from CM068362.1 coordinate 11,586,156, forward strand.
TTTTGTCTCGTTAGGGGACGCTGACGAGCCATTTTATTTATTATTTGAAAATGGAAATAGCCAATGGTCATGAGCTCTGGGTAATGACCGAAAGGACAAGATCGCGGATACAAGCGGCCGAAATGAGTTTCCTCCGCAGAGTGGCCGGGCGCTCCCTTAGAGATAGGGTGAGGAGCTCAGTCACACGGGAGGAGCTCGGAGTAGAGTCGCTGCTCCTCCACGTCGAGAGGAGCCAGCTGAGGTGGCTCGGGCATCTGGTCCGGATGCCTCCTGGACGCCTCCCTTGGGAGGTGTTCCGGGCATGTCCCACCGGTAGGAGGCCCCGGGGAAGGCCCAGGACACGCTGGAGGGACTATGTCTCTCGGCTGGCCTGGGAACACCTCGGGGTCCGTCCGGAGGAGCTGGAGGAAGTGGCTGGGGAGAAGGAAGCTTGGGAGCCCCTGCTTAGACTGCTGCCCCCGCGACCCGGCCCCGGATAAGCGGAAGAAGATGGATGGATGGAAATAGCCAAAAGTTAGACATCCGGAGTCTCTAACACGTGGCCAAATTTCGTGACTTTTCGTCATTGTTCACTGGGTGAAAGATGGGTGAGTACGTTAGGAGAAGAAGAAGAAGAAGAAGAAGAAGAAGAAGAAGAAGAAGAAGAAGAAGAAGAAGAAGAAGAAGAAGAAGAAGAAGAAGAAGAAGAAGAAGAAGAAGAAGAAGAAGAAGAAGAAGAAGAAGAAGAAGAAGAAGAAGATATGAGAACAATGTTCCACTTTTTTTTGGCCGACAAACTATACATTTTCGGAAACCTCTGGCGCATTGCTACGTCATGGCGAGGGTCCCTGGTCACTACGGGTGAGTCACGTCACGTTACTTTAGTTACCGCCCCTATGAGCATCGCTATGTGATACTAATAGGCCCTTCGCTAGCCTCTGGCGCTCAGGCCTAAAGAAGAATATTCTGATACGAGAACAATGTTCCGCTTTTTTTTGTCTGATAAACTATACATTTTCGGAAACCTCTGGCGCATTGCTACATCATGGCGAGGATCCCTGGTCACTACGGGTGAGTCACAATGCGTCATTTTAGTTCCCGCCCCCTATGAGCATCGCTATGCGATACTAATAGGCCCTTTGTCAGCTTCTGGCGCTTGGGCCTATAGAAGAATATTCTGATACGAGAACAATGTTCCACTTTTTTTTGGCTGACAAACTATACATTTTCGGAAACCTTTGGCGCATTGCTACATCATGGGAAAGGTCCCTGGTCACTACAGGCGAGTCACGTCGTGTCATTTTAGTTCCCGCCCCCTATGAGCATTGCTATGCGATACTAATAGGCCCTTAGCCAGCCTCTGGCACTCGGGCCTAAATACTATCTTTTACAAACATGTAGTGGAGTAGAAAGTACAGATACCTGCTCTCAGATGTATTGAAGTAAAAGTAAAAAGTATCCAGTTTAAAATAAAGTAAAGTACCGATACCTAACATTTACACTGAAGCACAGTAATACTTTTACTTTGTTATGTAAAAGTACTTTGTTACCACTTCATGTTAAAGGGCCCATAAGCTTTTTTCTGATCTGTGTTATAGTGTTGTTTCCTCATCAGAAACAAACCCCGGAGTTATGTTTTATTTCTTTCACACATGTTTAACACACAAACTCTGCATATTTAGGCTGAGTTCTTTCCTCAGACATAAAATACTCCTGTTCCACCTTGTGATGGTCATATGGAGATACAGGAAGTGCTCCATTGTGTTTGTAAACTCCATACACTTTCACTGGAATCATTTGGATGATTTCAACCTTGGAATTGCCCATCTCTACTAAACAAAAGGTAAAAGGAGCTGTTAACTTTAAAACTACCACTTCATAACATCTCAAAGTGGGACAGAACATTTTGAGGTTTGCATAATTTTGCATGATATCGGACTTTTAAACTCTAAACCTGACCAGGAAGGGGGTTGTTGGAGATCTGGGCCCCACACTGTAGCGCACGGCAGACTCTCTCCCAGAACAGCTCCCTGTGGCTCCGGGCCAGGATCCAGCTCAGGTATGTTCGCCACCTCAGCAACTTCCTCATACAGTAGAACGGGCTCAGCTGATTGGATGAGAGCTCCTCCAAAAACAACAGGATCAAAACGTCCTTCTGCTCATCTAGCAGACGGTAGCTACAGTCACACAAGAAGAGAGATCAGAGGACTGAACTGGGATTGTACAGGGACTGAACCAGGTCTAAACCAGGTCTGAACACTGTCTAAACTAGGTCTGAACCAGGTCTAAATTAGATCTGAACAAGGACTGCACCAGGTTTTAACAAGGCCTGAACCAGGTCAGAACACAGTCTAAACTAGGTCTGAACACAGTCTAAACCAGGTCTGAACAAGGTCAGAACATGGTCTGAACCAGGTCTCAACCGGGTCTGAACACGGTCTAAATTAGGTTTGTACAAGGACTGAACGGGTCTGAAAGCGGTCTAAGCTCATGGTCTGAACATGGTCTGAATCAGATCTCAACCAAGTGTGAACACAGTCTAAACTAGGTTTGAACATTGTCTAAACGAGGTCTGAACAAATACTGAACCAGGTCTGAACATGGTCTAAAGTAGATCTAAACTAGGTCTGAACCTGGTCTGAACACAGTCTAAATTACGTATGAACCAGGTTTGGACACAATGTAAACTAGGTCTAAACAAGGACTGAACCAGGTCTGAATATGGTCTATACTAGGTCTGAACAAGGACTGAACTAGGACTAACCCAGGACTAAACCATGTATGAACAAGATGGCCAAACATCTTTGTCAAAGCTTGATTATGTCTGATCTCAGAGACTTAGCAGGGTTGGGCCTGATTTGAACAGGGTCTGGACCCGTAGTAAATCGAGTCTAAACCAGGTCTGAACCAGGTCTAAACCAGGCCTCAACTAGGTATATAAACCAGGTCTGAACCAAGTCTAATCCAGGTCTTAACTATAAAACCAGGTCTGAAACAGGTCTAAACCAGGTCTCAACCAGGTCTTAATCAGGTGTCAACCAGATCTAAACCAGGTCTAAACCAGTCTCAACCAGGTATATAGCCGGTCTAAACCAGGTCTGAGTTTGGGTCATACCTGGCCATCTGAATCTCGCGGGAACACCATTCACTCTCCAGGTATTGGCGACTGATCACACACAGAGTCTTCCTGCTGCTGTAGATGGCATCTGTGATGTTCTCCATAATGGCTCTCCCTGAGCAGAATAACAATAATACTTTACACAATTATCTTAATGACACTTAACAAATAGAAACTCCAAAAATATTTGCTTTTGTTTGTACAAATCAAGTTATATTCACCTGGTTGAAAGTCTCTGTGGTGCAGACACAGTTTATAACCCTGTCTTTCCTCCAGCTCTGGGACAAGCTCTTCGTAAACCCACTCTTCGTCGTGAACATTGTAAGAGACAAAGGCGTCATAGGTGTGCGCACAGTCCTGTCTCCTCTTTTTACTGTTGTAGAGATGCGCCCTGATAAGGTAAAAACCGCACACCAGCTGCCATCGAAGGAAATGGTAGATAAACGTCGAGATGACCATGAGAAGAACCAAGACCAAGCTGAATATAAAGTAAAAGAAAGGGCAAAGTCCTAACACGACTGGACAAACTCAAACAGCAACAGTCCCTCGTGAGACAGAGGAGACGCACATCTGTACTGAAATGCACCATTCACAAATACCTGTTTGTTTGAAAGCGGCCAGTGAATGAAGCCAGCGTTGTTGCAGTTACAGGCAAACAGACTGCGATAAGTCGAGGTATTTCAGGGAAGGAAGCGCATCGAAAACAACTTCATTTATTACAGTCAGATCATTGTACGATAGATCCAACTTCTGTACCTCAGTCAGATTGGCCTGAGAGAGAAAGTCCAGGGATTTTAGGTGGTTCATGCTCAATTTCAGATTTTCTAAATGTCTGATTGGCAGAAAAAGCTCAGGATCTAATATCAAATTGTCATTACTGAACATTTCGAGAAATCTTAATTGATGAGTGTAACGGAAGGTTTCTTTATGAGGAGGTTTACAGAACAAATGAAATGATGAAAATTATTTTAAACTGTCTAAACCTTTGAGAAAATCTTGAGAAAATAGCAAACATGCATCTAAAGAAATTGAGATCAGTAGCGTTTGCAGATATGGCAGATTGAAGCCCTCTTGGAAGTGTGGGCGCCTCCCAGTGGAAGAGTTTAAATCTGAACCTGTGTTTGAGCTGAAGAGTGCAGGGGTGTAACTCAGAAGTGTAAGGTCTCTCAGTCCATCCCAGGTCCCCTTCTCATCAGCTATCCCTCTCACTGATTTTAACGATAAGTCTCTCAGACATGACATGTTTTTGAAAACTCCATTTTGAAGCCAGACAATATTGGTATTTTCTGCTGATAAAGTCTGCAGATTGGGCAAACTGGTGCCGAAAGTATCATCAAATTGTAGAATAAAATTATTGTCTAAATAACGCCTCTTTAAGCTATGGAGATCCTGAAATACACCTCTATTCAGTTCAGTCAGAAGATTGTTGTTAAGGAAGAGTTCAGTTAGACTCCACAAATTAGAGAAGTCGGAACAGTGTAGTTTTTTTATGCGGTTTAAGTAAAGCCATAGACTTGTGAGGGAGGACATGTTTCTGATGGTCAGTGGGACGCTAGTTATATGATTCCACCCCATGTCCAGCAAAGAGAGACGCGTTAACATCCGGAGAGACGACCCAGATACATTTGTCAATGAGTTATACGAAAGATCCAGATAGGTAATATTAGTGCATGACTGAAGTAGAGAATTATTTAAATTGGAAATACCACTTGAATGTAAATCTAACTTTTGTATAGGCAGAAAACTGCACGCAAAGTCCTACAGCCCTCTGTCTAAACCATGGACATTTCTGAAGTGAAGGTCCTCTAGTGAAGTCACACTTTTAAACACTGACTGATATGTTTCAAACGTAAAATTTGTCCAACTTAAATCCAGAGTTTTCAGATTTTTGAGAAATAATTGTTTGTCACGTCCCACTGAAATTCAGAACTGATTTGGGAAAAATAAAAGGACTTTAAATGTGGGAATAGATCAGAATGAAGACTGAAGCTGTGCAGAGACTGGGAGCTTAAGTCCAACTCAGAGATGTTCAAAGGAAATGGGAAGTGTTCTGATTCAAATGAAGTGAAGTAGTTTTGTCCCAGGTCTAAGCGCTTCAGCATTATACAATATGAAGCCACGTTCACTGTGACACTAATGCAAGAAAGGGAGTTAAAAGACAGATCCAAGACTTGCAGGTTTTTTAAAGAGCCAAAAGCAAACTCTGAAATAGATACAATTTGATTGTTGGCTAAATTCAGATACAAATTTGATAAATGAGAGAATACTGCATCTTCAATCTGAAAGATCTTGTTACTTTCCAGGTTTAAAGACTGGAGCCTGTTGAGGCCACAAAAATCACTTTCTTGGATTTTCTGAATGTTGTTCCCTTTAACAGTGAGGAACACAGTAGAACTGGGAATGTCTGAGGGAATTCTGGATAACTCCATATTTATGCAGTAAATATCCAGTAGATTGTCCTCATTAAAACTACAGTTGTGAAGAGTGTAGAGCCATGAAGGATGAAGCGGAAGAAAGAGAAGAGAAGTGAGAAAAAAAGAAGTTTAGAGGCACCATCCTGACATCAGCAAGAATTAAGAAAAAATATTAGAGTTAAAATGAAAAAGATTACTACTTTTTACATCAGATTATCTACAAGAAAATAGAATATGTTAAAATGTCTTCAGTTTGCACAAAATACATTTAAACTGATAGATATCCATCCATCCATTTACTCCACTTATCCGGGGCTAGGTCATGGGGCCTGCAGTCTAAGCAAGGACTCCCAGACTTTTCCTCTCCCCAGCCACTTCCTCCAGCTCCTCCAGGTGGACCCTGAGGCGTTCCCAGGCCAGTCCAGAGACAGTCCCTCCAGCTTGTCCTGGGTCTTCCCTGGGGTCTCCTACCTGTGGGACATGCTCGGAATACCTCCTGAGGGAGGTGTCCAGGAGACATCTGGACCAGACGCCCAAGCCACCTCAGCTGGCTCCTCTCAATGTGGAGGAGCAGCGACTCTACTCCGAGCTCCTACTGTGTGACCGAGCTCCTCACCCTATCTCTAAGGGAGCGCCCGGCCACTCTGCGGAGGAAACTCATTTTGACCTCTTATATCCGCAATCTTGTTCTTTTGGTCATTACCCAAAGCTCATGACCATAGATGAGGGTGGGAACATAGACTGAGGTAAATCGGGAGTTTTGCCTTTCAGCTCAGTTCCCTCTTCACCACAATGGTCCAATACAGTGACCGCATCACTGCCAATGCTGCACCGATCCGCCTGTCAATCTCATGCTCCATCCTCCCCTCACTGTGAGCAAGACCCCGAGATACTTGAACTCCTCCACTTAAGACAGAGACGAGACTCCCCACCCACCCTTAGAGGGCAATGCACCTTTTTCCTGTCAAGAACCATGGCCTCGGATTTGGAACAGCTGATTCTCATCCCTGCCACTTCACACTCAGCTGCAAACCGCCCCAGTGTTGCAGATCCTGGTTCGATGAAGCCAGTAGGACAACATCATCCGCAAAAAGCAGAGATGAGATCCTGTGGTCCCCAAACCGGACCCCCTTCGGCCCTTGGCTGCGCTTATAAATTCTGTCCATAAATACAATGAACAGAACCGGTGACAAAGGGCAGCCCTGGCGGAGTCCAACATGCACCGGGAACAGGTCTGACTTACTGCCAGCAAAGCGAACACAACTCCTGCTCCGGTCATACAGGGACCAGACAGCCCTTAGCAAAGGGCCCCAGACCCCATACTCCCGGAGCACCCGCCACAGGGCACCACGAGGGACACGGTTGAATGCCTTCTCCAGGTCCACAAAACACATGTGGACTGGTTGGGCAAACTCCCATGAACCCTCGAGCACAAGATGGAAGGTGTAGAGCTTGTCCAGTGTTCCACGACCAGGACGAAAACCACACTGCTCCTCCTGGATTCAAGGTTTGACCATTGGCCGGATTTTCCTCTCCAGTACCGTGGAATAGACTTTACCAGGGAGGCTGAGGAGTGTGATTCCTCTGTAGTTGGAACACAACTAACTAATAACCAAATTAATTTTGTCAGCAGATATCCCTTTGGTTCACTGACTGCATAACTTTTTTGGTGGAGGGTTTGCCAATTGCTTGTCTCCATGGAGATGTTACAGCTTCCTCTGAAATGTCACAGTATGGCATTAGTCCTTACCGATCTGTAGCGACAGTTTCCCCTAACATAAACATGTACAATGAAAAGAAATTCAAATCTCAGTGAGACTGTCGTGGTTAAATAAAGGTACATTTTTCAGAGAAATAAAACACTGTAAATAAATGTACAATGGAAACGTTTAATGCCATACTCTGGAACACATAGCAATAACATCTCCATAGAGACAAGCAGGTGGCACAACATGGTTTCATTTATTATCTTTTTTAATTAGACAAATAATAAGGTTTGTAATGAAAAAAAAACACAGATAGCACTTGTAGCTTGTATTACACATAGACTCACAATTGCCTGTATGCACAGAATGTACAAAAGGTGATTCAACCAATAAAAATAAAACCAATTCAACCAATTTGAGATCCATCTTGTGTTAAATAATCTGAAGCAAAATTTGCCTGTGTCTCTCCTCTGTTTCGTACAGTGCAGGTGTCAAACTCAAAGTCCAGGGTTCGTTGTGAAGTAAAACTCACTCGGAGACACTAGGTTTGTCCAGTCCTATGAGCTCTAATTTTGGCAGAACTCATAAGCAGAAGCAAAAGCAGAACTCACGGCTCACTGCTCGGAGTAGTGCTGTAAAGGCATTTGGATGGGAAGGAACAGAGTTTGGTCTGTGGCATCACCGACAGGCCCTTGAACTTGACATTATAAATATATAAAGCTGCTGCTTGATTGCATCTCCATCCATGCCTCCCTCTGCACACACTTGTTCTGGGGGGCAGCCCATGGCGCTCCCATGCCAGCCGAGAGACACAGGGCTCCTCTCCATGTAGAGGAGCAGCAGCTCAACTCTGAGCTCCTCCCATGTGACTGAGCTCCTCAACCTTGCCCTAAGGAAGCACCCAGCCACCCTGTAGGTGGTTGATTGCTTCTCTGCTAATGGATTTTCCTCGATTAACTTGTACATTGTTCCAGTTACTTATGATGCCAGTTATGGTCATATTTATTAAACATTCCACAAATGCCATGACAATTTGCTATAACAATATATTTTCATAAACATGTGGGAGTATCTCTGGCCTCCTTAATGATTTAAAACCTGTCAGAACAGATAATGCGATAGCATGAAGCATTTAACATACCGTTCTTCTTGATGTCCAGGGGGTAATTATGACTTCCACCTCATGTGAAGAATAACCTTTCTGCTGTGACACTCTTGCATAGTGCATCAATTATACATACGGGCAAACAACCAATCAGAGAGCAGAGGATCCTCCCACACACTTTCACTGGGGAAGTAGGTCTCAAAACAGCAGAAGTGCATTGTACAACCTTTCTAGTGGAGGGTCCGTCAAATGCTTTTCTCCGTGGAGATGTTATTACTGTCAGGGTTTGGTGTTTGTTGTGTGTTCCCCCTCCCTTCTGCGTCTGTCTGCTCCTCTCGGGGGCGTGGCTGGGCTAATGCTGCAGTGTGGATCACCTGATCGGTGGTTCACCTGCAGCTCATTGTCTAATCAGCCCCAGTACTTAGTCTTGTCCTTTTCCTGTGTTCTCTGTCAGTTCATTCCTCCTATATCCCTTGTCTACGTCCTCGTCCTCATCCTGCTTGTCCACGTCGTCCTGCCTGCCCTTGTCGTCCAGTCTGTCTACCTGTGAGTCTTCCCCGGTGTCTTCCCTCTGTCTGTCTCCAGCCAGCACCCATCACCACATCTTACAATCCCGGCAATAAACCTGTTAAACATCTACCTGCGCCTATGTCTCTGCTTTGGGGTCCTCAACCACACTCAAACCATGACAATTGCTTTGTCTGGAATGTTTCACATTATGGTATTAAACATTCCTATCTTCATGGAGACCAAATCAGGCCAAGTTATAAGTTAGATCTGTGGAGAGGCGACCCCGCTCACAGTCCGAATGCCTGTTTTTCTGTGTTTTTCAGTTATAAAACCACCTGTAATTGGATAAATGTAAGGTAGAACTGTTTAATGTCATACAGTGAAATAGTCAGAGCAATGACAATTCCAGAGAAACAAGGACCCCCAACCGAAAAGTTACATAGTGCATAGTGAAATAAAAAATAAAACGAGCTTTTAAAACATAGGTCAACAGTTTGGGGTATTAATCAACTGTGAAGTAAATATAACTTTATATATGTATTTTTTATTATTTGTGTTCGTTAAAATCCTTAAAGCTGTGCAAAAACAACTCCATGAAAACAAGCCAAAAACCAGAAATGTTACACAGTGTACCTTTCAACTTGAATCCTGCACATTCGGAGGTTGATAACTTTAGTCTTTCTATTTACACAAAAGAATATAATATATGAAATTGTCCTGCTGTTACTTAGTCTCAAAAGTTGATTACATTTTGCGAGTTATATGACAAAATACAGTAACTGCGTTGCTCAGATATGTTTGCTTGGCTGCATCATTGAAAGGGCCTCTCGCTGTTCAGAAACAAATTGAGAAACGTGGAAATGCAGTAGTTTTGGACTCAGATGGAGATAAAATTCAATAAGTGCATAACAGGCCCCCCACACAGCAGCTGTATGGTAGTGCTAGCTAAAAATAATTTTTGAGCTCACACCTGTTTGTCAGAGTACAGCTGGAGATGGGACCGACCCGGTCTCCTTTGCACAGCATGCTTGTTAATGTAGGGCGCTTTGCAAAATGGCCACAGCTCGACCTTCTTCAGGGAGAATTCATTATAGATACAGGGTTTGTACAGCGCACTAAATATAGAGAAGCTCCAGACACTGCTGCTCTGGGCGGAGAGGTGAGTAAACAAAACCTATTTTAATCTGTGCTGATGTAGAGGGACTGTATAAAATAAGTTTCCCCATGTGTCTGAGTAAAATGTGTCTTGCCCATAGACTGTATATATAAATGGACATGGCTAACCCGCTAGCCGCTGCATTCTATATAGGAAGAGAGAAAGCATTTTATTGTCAGGAAGGCAAATTCTACTTCAGATTGCAACTTAAAATAATAAAAGAGTCCACTGATTTCCTTTTCAAATTGCAGAACTGACTCAATGCTGCTGGCCCAGTATTTTTTGAAAAATGACTGCGAAGGATTATTGTTGAACATTTCTGCATTATCTGATTTGCAAGTAAGTATAGATCTGTGGGTGGGTTGGGTGATAGGTGTACAGGGACAATTTCTGAGCACTCAAGCCTCAAATGCAGGACAATGGATGGATAATGCAGGGTTACGCAAATGTGCATCCATAAAAACAATACTGAGCAAACTCATGAAAACCTGCTCATAAAAGTACACCATTATTCAAAAAATACACCATTATTTTCAACAAATTAAGTACATATACCGTCACTGTGCCCTTTGGCAAGACAGTTCACCGAGCTTGACAATAAATGGAGTCAATATGATTAACTTCAGGAGCAGGACCACGCCTCAACCGCCCTCTCGTCCTCACCAGCGAACCACAGCCACACTTCAACCACAGAAGCCTATTTGTAGGAGCCTATCCCATCATTTCAGTTCGTCTCGGATTAACTCGACCCCACCCTCCCACCTCCATCTCATTTGTCTTCCTGTCATAAGACGCCTACGAGGGGGGTCCTGTTCCGGTGTGGCCAATCGACGATTGAGACGGAGCCCCAGCCCTCTCCATCTCACCTCGTACATTTACCAATAAACTTCATCTTCGCACAGTGTTGTTGTTGACGTGGTCCTTGCTAGTGAAATGTGAGTTATTAGTAGAGGTTGTAGTGGGAATAAAGTGGGTGTTGCTAAAAACTCTAAAATGTTCTTCAAAATCTGGTATAGGCCCTGTAAAGGAATACTATGGAACTTTTCACCTGCGGGGTCTGCTACCATGGAGATGTTATTTCTTTGACTGATATATCTAATTATATAATGAGTTTTTCACGCTCAAAAATACCATCAAAAACAAAATATTCTTACATTCACAGGGTCACCTCTCCACAGATCTGACCTGTCACTTGGCCTGGTGGCATCTCCTACTTGTCTTTTTGGACATAAATACTTTTAATGTATTTGAAGTGAGCATGGAGGCACTTACATTTCCATAATCTCTGGCTTCAATTCACTTTCTATTGAAAAACGTCACCCTTCTCTCTGTAACTCCTCTGTCAGGTTCCTTGTTTTAGTCTTAAAATGTTCGTATTAACCCGTTCTATGTGATCCTGCTGTGTATTTTTTTTTTTTTATTAGTGTTTGCACCCAACATTTAAAGGCAAACAAAATAGGCACAAATGGTACAAAATAATAACAGAACAGTGCAGGAAAGGTCATAAAACCCAGAAGGCTTATGAGTGACCCTCCTCTTAAAACAATTGAAATTAATAAGCAAAACAAACAACCCCACCCCACCTCCAGACATTCAACACACAAGTACACACACATATATCCAGCTCACACACAAACTCACACTCCAAAATACACTCACACATTAATACATAATAAAAAGAGCAAATAAAGAACTATAATAGCCTATGTTTACATACAAGGACATGGGGACTACATGGATAAAGGACTGTCTACAAAGTCTACAAGATATTTTTTAGCTTGATTTTAAAAGTGTTTAAATTAAAACATGTTTCTGTAAGATTTTGAATGTCGTTCCACTAGGCCTGGGCAAAAAATTGATTTAAAATAAAAATTGAGTTGGCAAGTCAAATCGATTCGTGTTTTCGGAAAATCGACATTTAAGACTTTCCGATTTTCATAGTCACTTCCTGCAGTGTGTCTCTCTGACTTTCCCTGAGAATGGCACAGGCACAAACAAATCTCTGTCACAGAAAGAACACTCCACTAAGTTATGTCCTTTAGCCCGACTGAAGCTGAATCGCATCAGCGCACAAGGAAAGAGCTGCTTTTTTCCAGCATTTACAGTTTATGCAAATGAGCCATGTGGTTTTAAGTTTTGTTTCTGTAAGACGTAAACAAATGTGCCAAAGCTGCACTATAATGCACATATATTATACACATTATAATGTCAAAGGGCTGATGTGACTCTATAGTGGTTATGGTTTATATGTTGTGGAGTTGAGTTTATTTCTGCAGATTAGTAACAGTAATAATAATGATGATCATTTTAATATAAAAAACATGAATGATTAATCAATAATCGATCATTAATTGTCCCAACGATCAATTAAGAAAATTTTATCAAAAGCCCATCCCTACTGTGTCCCATATGAAATTCTTCCAAATTATTCAGTGGAGAAGAGAGGTTTTCACAACATGGTCAAAGCTTTGGTTGCTTGTTATACGGTCGAATCTAATCAAATCATGAATCGAGTTTTTTAATAAAAATCTAAGATCTTTTTATTGGGGGGGTGGGGGAAGAAATTGCCCAGCTCTACATTCCACAGCACTGCACCTTGGTGAACCAAAGAAAGTCCGTAATTCCTGTTCCTAATATGGAACTCAACTCCAAATTCCCCACTATAATTCCTAGTCTCATGAGCTTTATTTGACTGTGGATGACATCACACTCCCTTAGTCCATGTCTTTACACAATCTATGGGAGCACCTAAGTAAAGGATTAGCCATATGAGTATAAATGAGCCTTTAATATAATCATAATAGTGCATTATACAATTTACGAGCGATTACTTACTGCTCAGTGTCAGCCGCTAAATAGGCATCTGTGTGAATAATTAAAACCCATTTGTAACATTATTCCTGTCACATCGCCCTCTGCTGGTGTCTGTGCCTCCGCTGTGGCTCATTTAAGGCCTGTACGTCTCCCTCGCTGTTATAATGCCTGTGACGCTCAAACATTAATATTTAAAATGGCCGTTAACGCGTTGATCTCTGGGGGAGTTTAGTGAACGCTTCTCCCCTTCATAATAATACACAACGTTTCTTCACATCTGTCCAGTCCTGCCCAAACATCTGGCTGAGGGTACATGGGGCCATTTTGGAGCTGCCGGTGGAAGCGTCTGGGGAGTGGACGACCTTGATGTGTCTCTCTGTATTACCTTTGCTCCGCGTTATCAGCCAAGCATGGAATAATGGTCTGTAGCAGTTAACTGACACCTGTTTACAAGATAAAGCTTTATAACTTCTCCCCATCCTCTCTGTTCATCCTCTCCACTCTCATTCTCTTTCTCTTTCCATCCCTCTCTTCATTGCCTTTCTCCTTTTCATCCTTCGCCGCCTCAGTGTTTTACTCTTCTACACTATTCCTGTCTCCATCTTCCCTATGTCTCTCTCTCTTTCTCTTTCTATGATCTATACAAAGAATGTTCTACAGTCTGTAATATTGTCATAATTTAACTCACAATTATTATCTTGATACAGTGGCCACGTTTACATTATGTTTTTTTTTATTCCAAATTATTAACCCTAACCCTTCTCACTTAAAGGGGAACTCCGGCACGTTTGAAGCTAAAATCCATTGCTAGCGGTGGTCGAATTCTGTCAGAAGCAAAAAAAACGGAACAGATCAGTGTTGCCTCTGTGGAGATCTTGATGTGGTAGTGAGTCTGTGTAGTGAATTGGGCAAGTTCGTAGCTTCCACGTAAAAGAAGAGGCTTAATACCACTTTCTAACCCATCTTACAACAGCTACAAGTTTGACAAACAAAACACTCTACCTGGCTCACTCATTAGTGGTCTGGAAATGTTATAAAATAACTTTATAAGCAGCCTTAGCCTTTCCTTTGTTGATTTCTCACTGCGCATGCGAAAGCCCAAAAGACTCAATTGTCGACACCAGCGGCGGCGAGCGGCTTGAGCCGCTAGAAGCAACAAGTGAGAATCGACTACTGAAGGTGAAGAACAATAGAAACTGAAAGTTGTTGAAAGAAAATGGTTTGAGACTGTATTTTTTTTAGCATTTTCAAAAAATATAATTCACTCGTAAATAAATTAGATTAGAAGCGAGGTCGGCAATCAAGTCTTTTGGGCTTTCGCATGCGCAGTGGGAAATCAACAAAGGTAATGCTGAGGCTGCTTATAAAGTTGTTTTATAACCTTTTCAGACACTAATGAGTGAGCCAGGCAGAGCATTTTTATTGTTAGACTTGTGGCTGTTGTAAGATGGGTTAGAAAGTGGTGTTAAGCCTCTTCTACTCAAATTGGCATTTTATATGGAACTTAAGAACTTGCCCCCATCACTACACTAGTTTGTTGCCTTGACAGATTCACTACCACAGCAAGATCTCCACTGAGGCAACACTGATCTGTGCCATTTTTTGGCTTCTGACAGTATTCGACCACCTCTAGCAATGAACTTTAGCTTCAAACGTGCCAGAGTTCCCCTTTAAATAGTTCTGAATTAAAATATTCTCCTTGAGTTTGGTAATAATAATTCTGGATTGAGGTTTATATGGAAAACATGTTAAATCACCAGGCCCAGAGGTGTGAAAATATTTATTATGGCCCTGTATGATTATGCTAATAATATGACCCCACTCTCAAGTCTATTTCAATAGGCTTAGCTAACAACAGAAACAGTAAACAAGGGTTAGGGTTAGTTTCAGAGTAAATTTGAGTAGCTAACTCCTCCCTCTTGCAGGCAGATATAAGTCAGTGTCCTCCGGCATTCTGACCAGAACTGAAGAAGCAGCTTGGATGAGCGGCGAAACGTCTACTTAAAAAATCTTAAAACTCTTGTCTAGTTGACCAATTTAACTCTACCCATTGACATAAAATCGTCTTTATTTAATTCTGCTCAACGTCTGGGGGTCGGGAAGAGTTCTTATTTTACAGAGACACAAATATATTTACGTCAATCGGAAGAAAACACACACTTCAGCTGCTACCGGCTTGTCTGTCATCTCGGTTTGTCGTTACGCCGTGGACACAAACATATTCCAAACTTTTTTTGCAGTCGTTCTGATGATAATGAAGCAGCAGCTGGAAAATTCTCTCCTCACGCTTTACGTCTGTGAGCTGAGGAGGAGAAGGGAAGAGTGTTAGAGAAGGAGGAAGATCTGAGTCAATGGCTGCGACATCTCAGCTCAATCCCGCATTCCGCTCACAAATCCAAAGAGCAGTGGAGGAAAGTCCAAAGGTTCATGTCAGAAGAGCGACCCAACGAGCATGTGCTGAACAACCAAAATTATTTTGAAGAAGAATAAACATTTACATGATCAAGGAATAAATTAATTTGGCTTTAAAATCGGAATAAACTACACACTTACTTCAGAATGAAGTTTAATTCCAAATAATTTTCATTAAGAATTAAGTGTTTACATGGTCTTTTTAATTTTTATTCAGAATTAAATATTTTTTATTCAAAATTAAAGCTGTCATGTAAACGTGGCAACTGTGTGTTTAATGAATGAGCTTTAATGAACATGGCCTTGATCTCATGACCCTATTCACCATTTTAAAGAGATTCATCAAAAGAAAACACAATCGTGGAAATGCGTAGGTCTGTCAATGTCTATGCACTATAGCAGCATTCACAAACATATTATCGTTAGCCTCATTGCATACTTGCCTGTGATGCTTTTCAGAAACACTTTCTATGAAATGGTTGAATATTTTTTTGACTCTGCTGTCATGACAACTTCTGCTTGAATCATCTGTGCTTTTCTCTCAATAAGAGGTAACAAAAGTTTGATTTTTCAGCCTCCGCTCTTGTGGCGCTTTGACCAATCAGATTCAAATAGTCATCATCAAGATTTGTGTCCAGATTGAAAAAGTGTGTAGAAGTGTGTAGAAGTCAACTTAGTGACACACCTATCAATCTGTGAGCCTCCATGAGCTTCATTTGACTGGAGCCGAACGCTATGGCCGACATCATAGTCCCTCAGTCGACTTATTTACACTCCAAAAAAGCTCAAAAATTTTAGATATAAACACTTAAATCTATCAGAAAATTACTTAAAAGTAAAGAAATTATCTGTCAGCAAGATAATTTTATTTTACAAGTTATCTTAAAATAAACAACGTCTAGACTAGAATTAAGCAGTTGCAGAACTAGTAAATAGGTAATAAATATGAAGAAAAGATGAATAACCTGATATAAGTTTTAAAATCTTGACCAGATCAGAGAAATTTGCAATGTATACAGTTTATGGTATTAATTTTGTTTTATATGATCTTTTCTTTTTTTTCTCTTTTTTTTTTCTTTTTTGCTACGGCAGTGAAACAAAGCATAAATAAATAGAGTTGCATTTTCAGATAGGTGTGACGTAATATTTTTTAACCTATCCTTTCCTGAGCAGAGTGACACACATATGACCCTGTGAGCCACGTTAGTCGATATGTCCTCTGTAAATAAAACATTATTTTAACCTTGATATTTGGTTTCTCTTTGCTGGGCTGTTGGAAGTCCTGGTGGATGTTGTTTCAGGTCATCCAAAGCTCTCCACACAGACTTTCTCACAGCAGGAAAAGAAAACGGAAAAAAACATTCTGCATCTCAGCAGTGACGGTGGAGGAGGATAGATGGAAGCATTTAGCCGACAAAGACCAGGGACCAGAGTTCAACCCAAAAAAAAGTAAAAATTGGACAACATGGACCAACAAAGAGGAAAACAAGTCAATAAATTCCTCCCACACTTTTCACACAGAACCACAAAGAAACATCACATTTTTCAGAGCAACAAAGTTTACACATTAAGTTTAAACATTATGGCCGTCAGTGTTCTGCAGCTGAACTTTCTTTTACTTTCCTTAGACATTTTTACATTACATGATTCAATTATTAGTTTAAACTATTAGTTTAGCCTGATTTTCTTTAACCATCTTCACGTCAAAATACACACATGTTGCAATAAGAAAGCAACATTTTTTAACCCAATGAATCAATTCTAGGCTTGTAATTTGAGTTTTGAGGGAATAGAATGATTTTTTTTTAGCTTTTTTCCATGCTATAATGTTAGATAACATAGTTAGCCTATCCGCTGCCATGTTCCAAATAGGAAATGAGCCGGAGCGCACTTCTGGCTCCATCGATACCGGCTCCAATTCACTTTATATTGAAAAAACGTCACCCTTCTTTCTGTAACTGTCAGGCACCTTATTTTCATCTTAAAATGTTAACCTGCTCTACATGATCCTGGTGTTTTGACACTGCCTGGCCAAAAAATTAGTCACCACCTGGATTTAACTAAGCAAATAGGTGCAAATTGCTGCAGATGGTCAGGTCTAGCTTCAGCAACAGTGTGTGCTCAAAAAATGCAACACTGGATGGAAATAAATCTTGTGACATTGCAGAAGCTTACTGAAACAATGCCACAGCGAATGTATTAATCTTTCACGAAGATCTTGCATTGATGATGGTCGAGTCTGAGCCTTCTCCAGCACAACCCAATGATTCTCAGTGGGGTTAAGGTCTGGACTTTGTGGTGGCGAATCCATGTGTGAAAAAGATGTCTCCTGCTCCCTGTACCACTCTTTCACTATTTGAGCCTGATGAATCCTGGCATTGTCATCTCGGAATATGCCCATGCCATCAGGGAAGAACAAATCCATTGATGGAATAACCTGGTCATACAATATATTCAGGTTCAGCTGACCTCATTCTTTGAGCACACACTGTTGCTGAACCTGGACCTGACCAACTGCAGCAACCTCATACCTATTTGCTTAGTTAAATCCAGGTGGTGACTTTTCTTTTTTGGTCAGGCAGTGTATTTTGCTATTTTGTCCCAATCGCCCGGTGTACACTGACTACAGGTGCGGTGTGGTAAATGGGTGGGCCCCGCAAGACTTAGAAATTCAATAAACCAGTAGTGCCCTGCCACACTGACCTCAATGAGTGGCAGGGGTGGGTGGGGTGCTGGCCTGCAGAAAGAATCTGAAAGAAGTCTATTTTTGCTGGACATCGCAGCAATCTCTGACCTCAAGTTGACAAAATCACATGAGCAAAACAGGAAATCACACATGCAGAACCAGATCCGGTGTATTTACAGAATAAAATATCTCTGCACACTCCTAGTACTGTGTAATGTTCTTACCCATTGTAATAATAATAATAATAATAATAATAATAATAATAATAATAATAATAATAATAATACATTGGTTTTATATAGCACTTTTCACGGTAACACAAAGACGCTTCACAATGAGGTAACACTAAAACAAGGACAGGACAGACAAAACAGTGATGAGGAGCAGTTGTGTATGGGGACTGTGGGGGAAAGGTGAGTTTTGAGCAGTTTTTTGAAGCCGTTTAGTGAGTTTCTGATGTGAAGTGGGAGACAGTTCCAGAGGACGGCAATGGCAAAGGCTCGGTCCACCAAGGTCCGGTGCTTTGATTTGCCTGTGGGAGTGAGGAGGTTAGAGTCGGCTAATCGGAGGCGGCGGGAGGGACAGTGGGGCTGGACGAGGTCTGTGAGGTATGGAGGGACCTGGGTATGGAGAGCTTTGTAGGTGATCAGGAGAATCTTGAAATAGATTATAGATAGTCACGGTGTCCAAAAGCACGATAAAATGGTGCGAGAAAGTGATCGTAGTGTGAAATGCTGTCATTATTTCCCCATAAACCTTCTTGTGCAAGCTAAACTATTGCCTGAACTCCCAACCAGAGCATGAATCCCCAATAATACGTTGTCTCGGATACGCAGTATCTTCACTCTGCCCGTGACCACACAGCAGTAGAGACCGCAGTCAGTGGGACATACAAGTAAAACCGCATCGAACCTGAATTGCACCACACTGGCAGTCAGTGTACACCGGGGGTTAATCAATTTGCCCCATATCTGTAGCCTCAGTGAGCTTCATTTGACTTGAGCCGAGCGCTGGCTTACATACAGTCTATGGTATTCATTTTTTAAAAATATTTTTATATGATTTTCTTTTCTTTATTCCTTTTTTCAGGCAAAGCATGAATAAAAAGTTGCATTTTCAGATAGGTATGATGTAGATGTAATATATTTAATCCAGTCTTACCAAAGCAGACGGCGGACTTACTCTGACTCACTTCTCATCCACAATCCTTGGCCTGGGCACAGATCTGTTTGTTGGCAGTTTTTCTCTTTGCTCGCTAATTATTTTATAGGCCTTCATCTGCAGTGCTGAATATATCATTTAGAGGCTCCTTGGGTTTATCTGCAGAGCTCTGTCTCCCAGCGAAGTCGGCTACATTGTGGGATCGAAGCAATATGAGATAAAAGAGGCGCTAATTGAGTGCTTTTGGGGGCCAGGGCATCGCCGGGGGGGTCCTGGAATCATATAACCCACTTCCTGGTCACTTATGAGGCGCCGTGTCAATGTGCAGTTACAGCCAAGTGATTCGGAGGGATATTAAAGAGAACGGTGAAGACTGGACTGGAGGGATGAAGAGAGAGAGGAGGAGAGAAGGATTATATGTAAAGGGATGGAGAGGGAGAGAGGGAGAGTGAGAGAGAGGAGGGCAGGGCGGGGTTAGAGAGAGGCACAATGAGGGAGGGGAAGAGAAGGATAAATAAAGGGGATGGAGAGAGGCAGAGATGGGGGAACATGTAAAGGGAATGGAGAGAGAGATGGTGAGAGAGGGAGAGAGAAGAATAAAAAGGGAATGGAGAGAGAGGGGGAAGAGATAGAGAGACAGTGAGAGGGAGAGAGAAGGACAGACATAAAGGGATTAAAGAGAGGGCAGAGAGAGAGAGATGGTGAGAGGAAGAGAGAAGGACAGACATAAAGATAATGAAGAGAGAGAGGGAGAGAGAAGGATAAATGAAGGGAATCGAGAGAGAGAAAGGGCAGAGATAGAGAGACGGTGATAAGGAGAGAGAAGAGATAGACAAAGGGAATGAAGAGAAGGAGAGAGAAGGATAAATAAAGGGAATGGTGTGAGAGAGAGGAGGGCGGGGTTAGAGAGAGGTACAATCAGAGAGGGGAAGAGAAGGATAAATTAAAAGGAATGGAGAGACAGAGAGAGGGCAGAGATGGAGAGATGGGGAAATGAAGACATGGAGAGAGGTGGTACATGTAAAGGGAATGGAGAGAGAGACACAGAGAGGACAGATAATGGAAAGAGAGGAAGAGATGGAAAGAACAAAGAACGATGACTTTGACTTTTAACAATATGTGTATTCTGTGTCTCTTGTCACTTAAAGGTCCAATATTGCGCAAAATTGATTTGTGAGCTTTAAGCCAAGTTAGAATATCTAGGTAAGTTAAAATGTAATTATTTGAGTAGATTCAGTTTGACAAGTGAAATTATCTGCCAGTTTTTTTCTTAATTCAACATTCAACATTTGTTTTTATTTCTTGTGTTGTGTGCAAAAAGTTGTCTTTCTGATTTTAAGTGTAGTAAAATGCATTTTCATATTTTAAGTACAAAAATCTTATTCCCCTGGCTGATCATTTTTGTCAAGTGAAATGTACTCAAATCATGGTAAAACTTTCTTAATCCAAGTAATTTTAGCTTGACTAGATTTAGTTGTTTTTTCTGCGTACCTCCTCAAAAACATGCTCTGTTCCACCTTATGATGTCACGTCATGCTAGTTTACAAATTAACAGCTGCATTGTACCTTTATTTCAGTAGAGCAATTCCAGGCCTGAAAAGATCCAAATTATTCTAGTGAAGGTGAATGGAGTTGAAAAACACATTGGAGCAATTCTTGCATTATCACACGGCATCACAAGGTATTTTCTGTTTGAGCAAAAAACTCCCAAACATAAATATGCGGGGTTTGTGTGTTAAACATGAATGAAACAAAACTCCAGGTCTGTTTTCAATAAGGAAACAACATTAAAACATAGATCATAAAATTGTGAAATAGTGCAGTATAGCCTTTAACACAAAACGTATTAGAAGATACATTTGTACTTTACCGTAACATCAAATCGTATGGCTGATACTAACAGACACAAGGTACATATTAACTCACTTAACGTGAAAGTATTAAGGTTAGCGATGGCAGGGTGAATGAATAAGTGATGTTACACGGTGCATGTGATAGTGCTCTGTGTTAATATAAATGTTTGATGATGAGGCTGTTAGCCGCATCAATAGAAATAGCCAGGCCAACCTCTGTATGTGCTCTTATGTGGTACTGGTATAGATGGGGCCAATATAGGTCAGTTAACAAGTGTACAAACAATGCACAGCATCCACTGACTGTTACATTGTTGTGTCCTTGGGCAAGACATTTTGGCTTAAAGTTCTAGGTCAAATTCCCATGTTAGGCTATTTTCTGATCTGTTATAATGTTGTTTCCTCATCACAAGCATGCCTGGAGTTGTGTTTTGTTTCATTTACACATGTTTAACACGTAAATCCTGCATATTTATGTTTGAGAGTAACAGAAAACACTCCGTTCCACCTCGTGATGTCATATGATAATACAGGAAGTGCTCCATACGACTTCACTAGAATAATTTTGATCATTTCAGATCTGGAATTGCTCATCTCTACTGAACTAAAGGTGTAATGTAGCTTTAACTCTGAAAGTTCCTGCTTCATGACATCACAAGGTGGAACAGAGCATTTTGAACTTTGTAGATGTAACAGACTAATAATAAAGTGTTACTCAAACATGTGTGAATAAAACAAAAGGTATGTTTTTGATTAGGTAACAAAATTTTAGTTTAAAGCTCTCAAGAGTCAATTTTTAGTAATATAGGACCTTCAAAGATGCACTGCAGTTTTCTGGAGAGTGTCTGCCACTAGTTTGTCTTCATGGAGATGTTCTTCATTTATGTACAGTGTTCCACAGACTGGCATTTAACTTGTCTATCTTGTATTTGTTAATTTTTTATTGTTCATATATAACTTGAAGGCATGTATTCTTGAGCAGGGTCACCTCTAAATAGATCTGATGTGTAACTTCTCTCTATAGAAGGACATATAAGGATTTTCAACAGACAAATTTTAAAATATAAAAAAAAATTGTTTCTATCGAACTTTTTCAAATATTTACAGTGTCAGATGCATAAATCCATGTTTAACATTTATATTAAGCATTTTTAGTGCAAAATGTCATGTGGGGCGGCCAAGAATAACCTTTAAATTATTTTATTTTCTAAAACGTGGTTGGGATATTAATCTAAATATATGAATAATATGAAGTGTATAGAAACAAACTGTTGGCATTTCTTTAGATTTTTTATGCATATTGATATTTTCTTTTGCCTAAAGAATCCCATTCACCCAAGTCTACTTTGTCTGTTATTAAAACTCCAGCCATAGAATTCCTGCTATTATTAGTCTTACCACATGATGCACGGTCACACCACATGACATTTTAATACTTTAAGTATAAAAAACATGCAGAATAACTCATTATTTCTGAAAAAAAAGATTTGGTTCCATGGAGGTCAGAGGTACTACAGAAATGTGGTGAATTATTATGAAATCTAAACTCTTTAACTGAGGAAATTGCAATTGGACAGAAAATTTAGGCGTCATGTCACTGACTCAGAAATAAATAGATGCCATTTTGTGGAAAATTCCAGGCTAAACAATCACATCTCTATGGAGACAAGCAGGTGGCAGACCCTCCACCAGAAAAGGTACATATATACGTACCTTTAAGATCTGGTGACGACAGGTGACCAGTGTGGACAAGACTCTTTTTGTATTTACACTTTATTTTGAAAACCATATGTCGCTTCATAGGTGGGAATGCATAACAATCCCAAGCCTAAACTGCAAATTTTGCTGTTCTGGCCAAGATGTTAAAACTTATATCAGGTTATTCATCTTGTTTTCAGATTTATTATCTACTTAGTAGTTCTGAAACTGCTTTATTCTAGTCTAGAGGTCGTTTATTTTAAGAAAACTTGTCAAGTTAAATTATCTTGCTAAATGGACAGGTAATTTCACTACTTTTAAGTCATTTTTGGTAGATTTAAGTGTTTACTAGGAGTGCAACGATATCCAAGTCTCAGTCAAGTCAAGTGTGATATCATGGGAAGGCTCACGATATGGTGGGGAGGCTCATGATATTATAATATTCTACATAATAACAAGACTGACATTATAAAATGCTTTGACCAGTCATTTGGTACAACATTTATTGTCATTAGGGATGGAACGATATCCAAATCTCTCTGTACAATATTTTCACCATATACATCTCACCGTACCATATTTATTGTAATATTATGTGGAGGCTCACAAAACTGTGAATATGCTACTTTTTCCTCAAAAATGCCTTCACAAGACTTAATCCAAAGAATTAAGGACAGTTATTTCTTAGTTGTAGTTCCCTCTGTTTTTTTTTTTAGCTATTTCTGCATCATGAAGAAACGAGGCTTGTGATTTGATATATTATGATGGTCCATAATGTTATTGAGAGACATTTAATGATACGATATCACCATATTTCAGTTACTGTTACATCCCTATGTGTTTATATCTTAAATTCTGGAAACGCTTTTTCACAATGTACCTGGAAAAAGATACGAAGATAACCTAAAACATGCACCATAGGGACAATCCTCCAGTTAAGGTAGTCCTAACCAAGCCTAGCTCAAGATATGGAGATAATTCACTATATCCTCCTGAGACCCGGCCCATTCATTTGTGTCCTTTACAATGGACATTTTGTTCAGCTGTATTTTTCTTAAGTATTTGGAGTAACACTCCCAAGTCCTACAGTATTCTGTAGGGGACATCCTGGGCTTTCCAGTGATGTGTCATGTGATGGGTTTGCATGCTGGGAACTTTACTGTTTTCCTCTATCAAGATGGCTGCCATACCAACAACCACATTTTATGGAAAGAGGAGAGGTATGTCAAATATTCTTTATTTATTGCTATTTTTACCATGATAATTATATATTTTCTTGTTCATAAACATGTTAAGAACAATATTTTTACATCTGTAAACAGTTTCATTATTTTTGTTTTGAAATAACAGGCATTTAATGAATGTCAACTGTAGTGGACACCAGGACCATTTTAATGTATTTATTGACTGCACATTGTTGTAGGTGAAAGTGAAGCAGAGAGGATTCTATACCGGATAGTAGAGGGAGATTCAGATTTGGAGCTTTCAGATGAGGAAAAGGATGAGAA
The DNA here is from genome assembly GCA_034769755.1 of Odontamblyopus lacepedii. Classification (NCBI taxonomy): domain Eukaryota; kingdom Metazoa; phylum Chordata; class Actinopteri; order Gobiiformes; family Gobiidae; genus Odontamblyopus; species Odontamblyopus lacepedii. The sequence continues at coordinate 11,610,276 of CM068362.1, forward strand.
GGATGAGTATCAGCCTGTGATAGGTGAAGATGATGATGATGGAGAGGACGAAGATGCAGGAGAATCAGATGAGACAGAGTCAGAGGCAGAGAGGGAGCAGCAAAGTCGTTGTGCTCTGTGGGCCAGGACTAACTTGTATGTTTTATTTAGTTTCAGGCTAATATATTATATTTTATGATCATGCCAGATGATTGTAGTATTTGTACTAAGTGTAAATGCTGTTAAATATATGCAAGTTACCTAAAAATATGCTTATAAAATTTGTTGGTCAATAAAGGAGTCATAGCACATCCATGATCCTGAAATTACTGCATTAATCCAAATTGATGTGAAAAAATAACTGTACTCCTTTTATTAACTTGATTTTGTTTTGTTTTTATCATCTATCATAACAGATTCACACATGTGCTACCTGGGCTTGCTGCCTATCAAGGCGACCTAAAATC